>OY796674.1:60857372-62057372 GCA_963680715.1 Tetragnatha montana | reverse complement strand
TTTAATTTCATTTTTAAAAATTTATTTAATTATAATATTCAAACAAAATTTTAATTAATTATATAATGTGTTTCGAATACAATAAAATAAAGTGATTTTGACTTATCAATGGTAAATAATTAAAACACATTGATTGAAAACCTTTCCAAATTAAGAAGCAAGTATTTTGTTCAGTCCTTTACACCCCCCCCCTAATTTCAAAAAGTAAAATTAATCAGTAAACAAAAAATTTCTATTATGACTCTACAAGTGTCAAAATTCTCAGAGTAAATGCGTCGTCAGTTTGAAAAAGGGAATAAGTTTTGAGAAAATCGAAAAAAAAAACCTGCATAAGTAATGGAATTTTCATGGTATAACCACCAAAATTTCAGATGAAAAAATCTTAAAAACCACTTACTTAAATTGACAGTTATATTACCTTATCTCACAGCACAAAAGTGAAAAACAGAAAAACAAAGACCGATAAAATTTAAAAGCATTTTGAAAATGTGTCATTAAGACAGTTAAATGAATATCAACGGAGTCAAACATTCACTGGAGAAAAAAAAATGTAAAAACACTTTTATTTTAAAACAAATTTTATCACAAAGAATAAGAAAAGAAAGATAAATTAATTTAAATTTCGAATTTAAACAGGACTTATTTTCTTCTTGCCACCTTACGCTGAATTCGTGAAATTCAAGGTTCTGTATCTGCCTATAGGGGGTAGTTATTTTTTCTCTCTTCCCAATCTTGTGTAGAGCGAAGCTTGGGAGATTTATCTTTACCTCAAAAAGTCAATTTGCCATTTTTGGTCTTTGATCTCTTTTTCAAACGGAGGGTGATTCAATTTAAAATTTTTAAAACATTTGCTCGGCGTTCGAGATGTAGTCCACTTTCTTTTCTAACTTCCAAATTTTCTCTGGAGCCCCCCCCCACCCCTACTTGAGATCAAAGTGTTGGTTTTGAAAACTTTTGGAAGTTTCTATCAAGTTTGCAAATTCCATTATGTAAGAGTAAAGCAAACAAATACTCCATGTTAAAAAAACTAGAATCTATCAGATTAGTTAGGGAGAAAAAGTTTTTATTTTACTTTATTTTTTTTCCGTCGAAGACGTTTTATCTTTTCTCATCCGAATATTCCAATCTCCAGTAATAAATTTTGCAATAACAATCTATTAAAACACAACCTGTACCACTATTGAAACTAACTCCCCTTTTTTCTTGGAGACCGTCTTGCGAAAACCCTCCACTAGGAATAAATAATAATAAAAAGAGAGAAAAAGGGGGTGCGAGAGAGAACTTTCGGGATAGGGATCGATTTCCTGTCGCCTTCAGTCGGCAGAAATGAAATTTCCTCCGTTTTGCTCTTTTAAAATCTCGGTCCCAAATGAATCCGGACCAACTGCGGTGAAAGCAAACTCTCTCTTCTTGCTGTGTTTGTGCTGGTGTCGAGAGTGTCCGTGGCAGAGAGAGACCGCTATTTGTCTTGTAACGCTCCGCTCGTTCTTCGCAATAGAAATTGCTTTCTTTTTTCGAAGGTTCTCTCTCTCTCTCTTTCAGCGCAGTGGAATCAGTTTCTTTAATGCATTACTACAATAAGGCTAATTTATATAGTCTATCCCTGCCTTTCTCTTTTTATCTCTCTGTCACCTCAACTTTTGTTTTCTCTATCCTGTTTTATCTGTCTCTTTTCTTTATTTCTCTCTTCTTCCGATGTAAGTTGACATTTATGTTATCATCAGGAATCTGACTTACCAATTCTATAGACTTGTACAGAGAAACTCACCAAGTACATTTCAAATCAAATCAAATTTATTACAACAACAAGACACATAAGAATACAGGTAAACCACATGGTCAATAATAATAGAAAAAATAATAATAATAAACATTGATCATATTTGTCTATCCCAAAGAAGAAACTGCTCGTCCATGGGTAAATGGCATAGAGTTAAAATCAGATAAAAAAACAGTGAAAGAATTGGAGAAAAATTTATATTTTTCTTTTCATTTTTTAAAATTTATATTTTCGGAAAAGAAAGATAAATAAAATGAAAATAGTATAAAAAGAAAATGATCTTATAAAATCAAAGATAAAAACCGCTGAAATGCAAATAATTTAGTTTTCCAATAACTTGATTTTCTGTTAAATATAAACTGTCATCCAACTACTTTTATAAAATTGCTTTACTATAATTTTTTGTTTTAAATTTCATGCAGTTAAAATTTAGTTTTGGTTATTATTAAGGTCAGAAAAGAACCAGTTTAAGAAATTAGACTATTTCCAATAAACGTTTTCTTTGACCAATTAATTAATTTTCTTGAATCTTACAAATATTGATTTCACCCAATATTAATACTATTATTATACTATTTTAATTTTCATATGTTTTTCATAATTGTAGATACATAAATCAAATCTAAATGAAATCAAATCTTTATTATCAATAAATTTCAGTAACCACTTTAAGTACAAATAGATAGGTATTGGAAAAAATAGACATTAAGTTTTTTTTCTCAAAATCGAAAAGAGATAAGCTTAAAAACTTTACTCTTAAAAAACTCGGGGAATATGTTTACACAAATGGATTTTCGATTTTCTCCCAAATAATCACTCTCTAGCCCTTCTATGCGGGCTCCTTTCAAACCACGGAAGGTAAAGAATGAGATCAATGAAAAAACCTTAAGATTAGGTCCATAAAACTTTAAAGGGGCCTGCCTCCACAAAAGGAATGTTCCTTATTTTTAAAAGGAAACGGGCTAGCGTTTTTCCTCTGGAAGTCAGCATATTGAAATCCCATCTTGGTGTTTTTTAGAAAAGAATTTCTTGGGACCGCGTTGAGAATTCTTGCGTTATTCGGAAGTATTTTTGAGAAATTCCGGAATATGGGCTTGGTTATTCGCATAGGATTTGAAAGCATTGGTAAATACGGACGGATACAATAGAATGAAGATGATTGAAACATAGTTTCACCATTCTCTAACAATTTGATAGAGTTCGTCTCTGATAAGCAAGTCTTTTGATGAAAATTTTCCGATGAAAATGAAATGAGGTTTAGATTTATTAAGCAAAGGGGATATCAATCATGTTTTGCTAAAATAAAGAGAAAAACATTATGTTAAATTATATTTACAATGAGTAATATATGAAAGTAATAGAAATATAATTCGATTCCCCTTTTTTTTGTGAATAATGAAATTAATGGGAACGGAAAAGCTGCAAGTAAAAGGATCCAAAAGTGAACTTGTTTTACTTTTAGTTAGAGAATGATCTGTGTACTTTGTATATGTAAAAAGAATTATATTCCTTATTATCATTTCAGTTTCCTAAGAAAAAAAAATGTTCTGAAAGCCATTAGTATTTTTATATGAACCGTTACTTAACCATATTTTTTATTCCTCTACATTTTGTCAATAAAAAAGATGGAATTCATGTTTTTTTTTACCCGAAAACGAAGTAAATTCTTAAAACCGCTTGAAGTTAAAGAATAACTAAATGCTTTTTACAGTCACTTTTATTGCCACTACCTGCTTTAATTCATAAAACTGAAGACTTAACGAGAAACATGCATCAAAATTTCCTACAACTATTACACGACGGGAAGTAGAGAAGATGTTAAAACACCCGTTTACCACTCCAGCATCTTTTCGGATAATGTTCGCTCTACCTGACACATGCCCTAACATATTTGAGCAATTAAAATGAGTTCTTCCTTAGGTAAAAGCGAGTTCGTTTAAGGGCACACCAGGGCCAGATTAAGCGATTTAATTTCGCTGCGCTAGTTGGTTTCATCCCGATTGGTATTTAATACGAGAGCACGTTCCAAGTTAATCGGAAGTATTAAACTTAATTCTTCCCTTGCGCGTTGATCGTTGAGGCCGAACACGTAGCGAACGGCTTTGTGCAAGAGGAATATTGCCGCATCGGGGGCATGCTCCCCAGAGTCCGGATTATGTGGCTACTTTCCGATGCTGCACCTACCTCTGCGGTTTCTAATGAAGAGAAGGAGAGAAAAATAACTGAAATATCACGCATACTTGCAATGATTAATGTGCATGAATTGTATATCTAGCTAATTGTTGACTGGCATGTTCAAAAACTTTAAATCTTTGTTACATTTTCGACGTAGAATATAATAATCAAATACAGTCTAACCCGGTTTAAGCAAATTCGAATATAACGAGTTCTAATCTAACACGAATCTAACACGGTTTTAGTGAGCATAGAAAAATAAAACCAGGTGGTATTAAATTCTTATATGAAGTCACATTTTTCAGAAAATAAAAGTACCTAATCGTAATAGAGTATGGTTTTTGGTATTTTTTATGTACTCCCACGTATGGAATCTTGTTGGGAAGACTAGTTGAAACACCTTGTATACAGGATTTTTATATGGATTCCACTAATTTAGACATTTTTCCAATTAATTACCACAGAACTATAATTAGTATTTACTACTTATTGTGTAGCAAATGTATTTGCAAGGGGGGCACATCTCTCTGCTAGCTTTTCAAAGATTTTTAAAACCGTCAAACAAGCAAAGCACAAAACTTTTTAAAAAGTTCTCAAAAATTTAAAATTTTGTTTAAAAGAAGATGTAGGTTAAAACTAGTATTACAACTCAGATTCATTCTTCTTCAATCATCATTTATTTTAATAGGCGTCTCTAAGTTTCAAAACCTAATAAATGACAAACAAAAAAAAAATGATTTTCTAATACCGTTTAATAAATTTTTTGTTCTCTACCAGTTCATCCCAGACTAAAAAAAAAGTGTTCGCAAGAAATAAATTCGTTAAAATAGAAGAGTGTATTAAAAGATCGTTTCTGTATCCCGCAGTCCCAACGTGTGCGGCGGAAGAGGCCTGAACAGCCGCTGCTGCGACGGATGGACCAAGAGGAGCGGCTACAACGCCAGGTGCATCGTCCGTGAGTACTTTCTCAACATAACAAAGTCAGCCTTCTTTCACTTTTTGTACAAGTTTCGAATTTTTTAACCTTTTCAACATTTTCCTTTTCATCATTCTTTTCAAGTTCAAATTAAAATTCAAATTTATTAACAAGAACAATAAATCACAAAAACAGTACACTAACACGAATAAATACAAATACATAAGACACATGCAAGTATCCCAAATTATTATAAGATGACAATATCCCAAAGGGGCAAACACCCGTCTTTGGGGTCATAGAATATCTATAGACAAATATAATAGGGGACAAACCCCCCCATAAAATAATGAGAAAATAATAAATAAAAACAATAATTAATGGCTTGGATGGCAATTAAGTAATAGTTTGAGATAAATAGATAGAATATGTTAAACCTGACAAATTAAAATACAGACTAGATGTTGTTAATATCCAAAATAAATGCAATGCAAAGCTTTTTAAAATGGTTAATGTTAGTTTCTGATTGTATTTAATTAGGCAGTTTGTTAAAAAAAAGTTAAGTATAGATACTGAAAGTGTTTTACTGAATAATAGTGCATAAGTTGCCGGAAACCTTTCTTAAAACTTCAACTTTTAATAATAAACAGTCCAGATATAATCTATCTCATTTTTTTATCTTTAATTCTAGGTACTAATAAGAGTTTTCAAGAGTAAATAAACTGTAAACTATGAAGCTAGGCACCAATTCATTTGACTTATTTCTTGTAGTTAAAACAATAATGGTAATTTAACCATAATTCTACCATAAGTTAAATTTTCCTTTCAAGTACAATAATTATAAATTTAATCAATAATTTATGCTTATTTAAGTCGAATTTATATTGTTGAGAAAATGTATCGCTAGAAAACTCTTCTCCTTAACTTCTTGAAATTCTTTTAAAATTTAATACTTATAAGCTTCTTTACTTTTGTAAAAGGGTAGAGCATGGATGAACATGTTTTTCATAAACTTATCATCCAATTTCACGCTTTTTAGAGACATATTTCAAGAATGTATATAAATTTTTACATTGGAGTCGATTACCAATAGGTTACTGTGTTATAAATTGGTTTTTAATGATATTTCAAAATTTTTAGAGACTAAAACTATTGTTAGGTAAAATCAATATAGTTGTTTACAGAATAATATTCTGGCATTGAATTTCGAGGGTTATATCAGAATGATATTCAGCATTCATCGGGGAACTATAATTTGTCATCCATGCTGTCCCCCGGAGGCCAGTTAATGAAAAATTTCGAGACATGAAGTAAAAAGTGTAGTTTTTTGCGATTCAAAGTTCCGTGGAAAAAGAGCTGGGAGAAACTGAATACTCTGCCACCTTTTTGTATCGCAGGAGCGTATTTCGTTGGCTATCTATTCTTCTTGCCTGGAGGGGCTATAACATGAAAAAAGCTGATATTTACGTGATATATAAAAAGGAGATATGTGCATTTTTCAAGACTGGGTGATAAAATATCAACCCCTTCTTTGAAAAGATGGATGGTCTTAATATTGTTCCTTTTTTGTGAACTTTCGTGTATTTTCTTACAGTTAAAAATAACTTTTATTGATTACAAAAAACAAAAACACATTTATAAGGGGAAAACATGATTATCGCCAAAAGGAAAATACCCTATTGGTGAAAAAAAATTACGTAAATTAACAATTAAGAAATACGTAAACATATCACTACTTTAGAAGAAAACCGGCGTAACTACATTTAATCCAAATATTTTAGGGAAGAACCTAATTGAAGCAATTATTGTGATTCCACAGTAAATAACAACAAACACTTTCAATTTGGGGTCAATGGTAGGTGTAGTACATTCCTTAAGTTACTTTCTTTTCAAAACTTGTTTTAAAAAATTGAAATATTTAAACTTTGAAAAGTCTCACACAGTGTCTTATAAAATGTACGAAATTCTATTCTAAGCAAAAACGTAGACCATAAAAAAAACATAAAAATAAACATGATAATAATTCATATAATTTAAGTTTAAATTCTAGGTAAGCCTTCGTTAAACTCGTGCACTCTACGTTGCACTCTAGTGGCCGGATAGATCATTTAATTTGTATTGTATGCTTCTCTCCTGTATATTACCTTTTCATTTTGATAATGATAAAAGCAAATTTATTTTCTTTACCCTTTATTTTTTACCCTTTATTTCATACATAAATACCCTTAACACATTAAGGGTTTCAAGTAGTTATAAGTCGATTTTCTTCGAAGCTAGCGATAAAAAAGTATCCAATTGAACAAAATAAACAAGTTGAAATCGTTATGATTCAGGTTATAATACACGAATATTTGTATGCTTCATTCAAATTACTAATATAGATCTTAGTTGCCAAAATTATGAAATGTTAACTTGTGAAAGTTGCTTACGCACTTATTTATATTTAGTAAAAAGAAGGGTGCCATAAAATCCCAAACCAACTTTACCAAGTAGATTTATTACTTTTTTTCTCCAATAAATTCGCTTTCAATTAGAGTCGAGGGTAGCCAATAGAAAGGGAAAAAAAGGTTTCACCTGATACAATTTTAAAGAAGTTCGCTACTTTTATGTACCTATGTTACTTGTACAGAAGAGACTCTCCAATTAATACAAATAGTTGCAATCGATGCATGTTTTTTTACACTAATTGAATCAATTTAGAAGCATACACTCGAAAGAAAAACGCTTTTTGTTTGCACGATGGATTCAATTAGCATAAAAGTACTCAAAAGGGAAAGATATTTATTTTAATAGTCTTCTTCGTACATCATTTGTAAAATAATTATTTCAGAACACAAAAGAGTATTTATCACTGTCTTTAATTAAAAAAATGATTGTTAAAATATAGCTCAACTCTTTTTCAAACATTAAAAGTAATAGGAAAAGAACATTGTGTGTAAGTCCTGAACGAAGTCAAATTGTTTATTAAATTCCTATTTCATTAGTCACAATCTTTTTTTTTTCGTTAGTTTCTAGTTTCGACATAAAAGAGTAACAAAAATAACGTAATACCCGCTCAGATTTCTAATTAAAAATTATATATGTCTAATTAAAGAATACACATTTATTTAACTTATCTTAAGAAGTGTATTTTAATAAAAATTAGGATCTATTAATTAGTTTGACTGCGAAGTATGAATTTCATACATAAAGTAAAATACAAATACAGTTTATTTGTATATTTTCAAAACATTCATCGTTGTATTGATACACCTTAAAAATAGGCTACTTTACAGTATAGTACAGATAAGCAAGAAAAAATATATTATTAAAGAAGTCCAAATTTAAGGGGAATCATTCAATCGTTTGTTGGTTTTGTGTTTTAACATGATTTTTTAAATATATTAATACTATCCCAGAAAAAATATGCGATAAAAGAATAGACTAACATATTTTTATTTCTACCTGGATACTGGCCAATCATCAACAACTGCAACATCAAAAAAATGCTGAAAGCTGCGAGGAAAAATTTAAGAAAGGTTGACGGCTTGACATGGAAAACAATGGATTGAAAAGTGTCATAAAACTCAAAAGTTTTATTATAAACTTGACTAAAAGAACATAGATCAAAATGTATATGGTAAACAACCAAATGAAAATATTTTATTCTTCTCCCAATTAATTTGCATTTCATTCCTTCAAGCAAAAAACTCTAAAAAATGGCATTTTCAACTACTTATACTTTTGTAAGATGCTATCACGAAGAACTATAAGCAAATTTTAATTTATCATAAATATAATTTTTTTTAATGAAAATGATGGAGATAGGTTGTTAAAATATTTCCCCTTACATTTTCCCTTTTTCGTTTAAGAAGCTTTGCAGATGCCGCATTGTGAATAAATCTAAATTCTAATGGTAACATGAACTGTCACAAGATGGGGATCGCAAATGAACTCATTGCTAAGGAACCAAGCTCACAACAGTATTATAATCTATAAACTAACAAAAAAACACCCCGTCCAACATCTAACACATTATGAAAAACTCAATAAGTGACGTTTTAGTTCTTTGGAACTTTTAAGTCCCGGCAGTACATAAAGGCTTGCATGAGAGAAAAGAGCCCCTTGGGAAATGGCACACCTAGGGACACTCCACTTTTCAGACGCCATTCGATAGTTATGATAGTTATGGGTCATTCTACAGAAATCGCTCTTTTTCAGAGAGAGAATTTCATGAAAATAATTTTTTTTTTCTTGAAAACTTTTATTATTTTTAGAGACTTAACACCTTTTGTAAGTTAAAATGACTAATGGTCCACCTACATTTAATTTATTTTTCTCAAAAATGCCATTTTTTAAAAAAATTTCATTTATGGAGTTCCAGCTAATGCTAAATTTAGACTGTTTATAATGGCAAAGGATAAAATGTCTATAATTTTGTTAGAAATACAACTAAAGGCAATACTTATTAATAAAAAATAATTAGGGGGAAATTTTTTACGATTTTATACAAAAATTAAACATTTACTTCTTATACAGTAAAATTGAATATTGTTCACTATTATTGATCATATTATATCGCAAATTATAACTAAAATTATAATTTTATATAAAACAGTACTACTATTCACTGATTGACTATCAAACACTGAGTATCTGTAACCTACTTACACAAATAGCTCTTCTGATCCACGGAGCTGAGGAACACGCACTAAATTAAATATTTACGCCCTCGTAATTTGAGGAAAATCCTAATTTTTCATAATTAACATCTGTACACCTAATTAATCAAGCAAAAAATAAGTATTTATTTTTATTCCATCTTTAACCTTCTTTAATTTGTTTCCACGGAGCTGAGCATCTAGCAGAACCGTTTTGAAAATAATGGACAAAACTCTCCCTCAAACTATTAAAACCAACTTTTCCCGCTCGATTTCGCTGTAAATAACACAAAGGCTCTTATCAAATCAGGGTAGAACAAAACTTTCACACCCGGCTGCCATTTAGACACTTTCAAAGGAGTTAAAAGTTGGTTCCAAGGAAAGAGCCAAAAAACAAGGGACACTACTATACATGATCTAAAAAAATATAAAGACATGTTTAAAAAAATTGTCTATGCCAAAATACTAAGCTTCTAACTTAGAAGTAATCGAAAAAATAGCATTTAACTCCATTTCACAAAAATTAAATTATTTATCTAACCATCTTTAGAGTAACTTTGGGCTAGGGACATGGTACGGAGCTGAGATTTCACTGTTGTGACTAAAATAAAACGAAATAAAAAACATCGGTGAAAAAAATTATCAGCTGCACTCGTTTAGGCTTCTACCAATACCAATAAAAAACGTGAGTCCAAAAAAAAATATTCATATTAAATAGTGAAAAAGGCTTAGGGACAGGAAAAGAGCGTTTTCTGTAGAATGACCCTTATGCTTATAGGTGGATAGAAGAAATTTTTATATAGTTATATAAAAAATTGAAAAAATAATAATAAAAAGTGTCGCAAGGTGTCTCACCCTTCCCTACTTTATTGAAGTTCTACTTTCTATTACGATTGTTTTTTCAGCTATCTGTCGAAGATCGTGCGGTGACGGTCGCTGCATCCGCCCCGACCTCTGCATCTGCCCCAACCGCCAAGTGCGCCCCACCTGCGACAGCACGCCCCCTGGCGGGGGACTCCTGCCTCCCGGAGGTCTGCCTGGGGGAGGGAAGGACGTCCCTGGGGGCATCATACACCCTGGAAACCAACAAGGAGGTAAAGTATTTGCAGGTTATGGATGTTTGTACTTTCTTTCCTAAGCCCTTAATTGGCAGTAAGAAATTCAACAGAGCTTGTAATAATAAACACTTTTAATAATAAAAATAAAACGCAATCGAAAAAGGTACGGAGCAAAAAAATGGTGCTCCTTGTTAGGTAGAAAACAGTGATAATGGGGTGTCTTCCTGCTCGGAAGATTCGGGAGAAAAACAATCACCGTGAGTTCACTTCAGTTTGTTGGCTGAGGTAAGAGGCTAGTCAGATGGATCAGTCCCGTCCAGTATTCCAAAAACTGATTATTTTTGGGGTATCGAAAATAACAGTAATTGTGTGAAATTGCGGTTCAGTTCATCATTTTACACATTCGATTAATGAAGTTATTGAAATAGGGATTTTAAGTACCTAAATGTGTTTGCCTGACTGAAAGTACAGATTTTACCAATCACTGTAAAGCATAACTTTGCAAGTATTATGAAAAGTTACTCTAACCGTAATCCTCATTGGTTTGGAATTTTGTTTCAAATAGGATATGAATAAGGATAAAATTAGTACAAAAATTTCCGGAACTTGTATCAGATCTGAATTTCTCGTTTCACTAACTTTGTAAGAAGAATAAACTCTCTCAAAATGCAAATGTAAAACTAGGGTTTCTAGGAACAACTCCTCCCGCGATCCTTCAGCAGATAAGTTAGTCCCGCGGATCCGGTCTCCCAGATTATTTCCTAAACCTTTAACCCGTGAACCGGCAGAAAAACCCTCTTCTTCACAGCAGCGACCGGGGACTTCGCAAACCAATAGCTTTAGCGCACCACCTCGAGTGGAAACTGCATTTCCCCCTTTGGAGGAACCAGTGACAGGACGGGATGAAGTCGCCCGTTAACAAATCGTCCCTCAAAGTAAGCTGCGCCCCAAGCTGTTGCCCCAAAAGAGAATCTTCCCTCATGAATTTTTCTCTCTCCTCTTTCTTCCGAACAGAGTTGATGCCACCGGAAAGAAACATAGAGGTAGTATACACAGACAGCTCTTTGATGCGGCAACCCATCGGGAAATCCCATACACGGGGGATATCAGAGTAGAGACATCGCAAAACAAGATTAACTTGAAAAGGGACGGATTATTGATTTCTTCAAGTAGAGTGTAAAGTAAATTTCTCCATCCAAGTTGTGTTTTTATTTAGGATGTTTTAAACACCCTATCTCTTCAATGGGTTGAAAAACTGAAATACAAATATGCTTGAGAGAGAACTGAACACTTAGGTGGCCTTAGACTGGCCAACTAATGTAACGAGACAGAATGCACCCTAGGGCCCTCAATCACGAAAACGAATATGGAAATCGTATAGGGCTTGGCCAACAAGGGCTGTTGTTCTTTTTGTTTTAAACACCCTTGCTTTGGGAGGAAAGGGTTCAAACTCTATTTTAAGGTTTTTGTGGAGGAACAATCCGTGAAAATTTAAATACTCTATATTTTTTTAAAAAAATATTTGAACCCTTATAATTAGATTTTAGCAATTTTGGTTTCGTTAAAACCAGCATTTCCAACAAAAAAAATAGTTGTTTTAGTGGTCGATGTAGCTGGTGAGGCATAGGAGTTGGATCCATGTGTCACTGGTTTTCAGAATTGCCATTTTTTTCTGTAAAGTAAGAAACGCCACCAAAGAAACTTGGCTTGAGCCTCCTCAAACCGCATTCTGAGTGGTAAGGACCATCATGGTCCCTAATGTTGACAGGTTTTCAAAGCGCTCTCTATCTCTATAATAACTCTATGGAAAGGAAGATCCTTTCGGAAACAGCTTTCTGTTCTCTTATTTACCCCAACGAGAACTTTATTCTAAAAGAAATGTACAGAGATACCCCCTTCTTTTCTCCCTTGGAATTCACGTTAAGTCGTATCGGGTTCTTTATGAGGTATACTTTTGTTTAGATAAATGTGAGGGCAGTTTCATTCGATGTGTTTGCTTATTTATAACCGATCTTAACCGGAGTGTGGGTAGTAGCGATATTTTTCCCAAGATGAGGGGTTTTAGATATTTCCGGAGACATTAGTCTTCGTACTCCTGAGTTTGACTTGTTGATCTTTGTGTAAGTCTTCGTAGTGGGGTATTGCCGTTCCATAGTTTTAAGTTCGAATAGAATGTCTTTTGCAAACATAAAAAAGGTAGTAAAAATACATTTCTGGTTAGGGGGAGAAAATTAAAAACTGAATCCTTTATAGCTTCCACACAACTTCTAGAGAGAGTGAGAGGAGCATCTTTTGTAGTTTGTTTCCATGGTAACCAAATAAATATGCTTCTTATCGAATTCAACGCTGCTTCAATCAGGGAACTAGTGGAGAAGAACGGCAAGTTGGAAAAACAAATAACTACACTAAATAACACCTTAAATGCAACGCTGACTGAAAATCGAAGTTTGAAATCGCAGATTGAGGAACTTACTTTGGAAGTGATCGATCTACAGCAGTATTCCAGAAGGACCAATATAGAAATAGCCGAAATTCCTGAAGTAGAGAATGAGAATACAAAAGAAGTTATAAACAAAATATTTAAAGCTTTAGACCTAAACGATGAAGTCCATATATCAGCAGCGCACAGAATCCCAACTCGAAATGTCAACAGGCAGAGACCTATTATCGCTCAACTTCGATCTAAAGACGAGAGGGACAAAGTTATCAAAGCTGCAAAGTTAAAGAAGCTATCGGCCCAGGATATCGACAGAAACTTTGTTAATAAACCAATCTACATCAACGAACATTTATGTCCGGCGTTAAAGAAGCTTTACTATGAAGCAAGACAGTTTAAGAAAAAGAACAACTACAGTTTTTGCTGGACAAGGGATTCGAAGATCTTCTTGCGTGAAAATGATCAATCTAAAGCAATCAGAATAAGGAAAACTTCAGATCTACAAAATGTGTAAAAATAGTAAGTCATATTTTCCAGCAAATTCCACTCAGTGCGAAACTGTCCACAATTTGAGTGACCTTCCGACCTTCTTTTCCGGAATAAATGCTCCTCCTGACTTTAAGAATCTAACTGTTTTACATCTAAATATAAGGAGTTTAAGATCTAACTATGATGAATTCTTGGCTCAAGTAAATGACTTGCTTTTGATTCTTGACTGTATAATTTTGAGTGAAACTTGGGTTTATGAAAACGAAATTCAATATTATAAAATTCCTGGATATAAAATGTTCTCGCAGTGCAATGCTTCTAATAGATCTGGAGGAGTATTAATTTATATTAAAGAGGAATTGAATTTTATTCCCATTCATACTCCCGGTTTAGATTCCGCAAATGTTGTAGCTCTATATAATCCAGATATTAATCTCAATATAATTGGTATTTATCGTTTTCACTCTTTTAACATAGATTACTTTTTGGATGAGTTTAGTACTTTATTTTCAATGTTTAAAAATAATTCAATCATAGGTGGAGACCTAAATATCAACTTGTTAGACCAAAGTATTTGTTGTAACTATCTGAACTTGCTTTACTCGAACGGCTATGAAAGTCTAATAAATATCCCTACTCGAGATACAGATAGTTCATCCACTTGCATCGATCATTTTAACGTAAAATATTCCGGTAGTTTTTCTATGAACTGTTGCAGGTGCCTTAGCTCTCTAACTGACCACTATCCAATTTTCCTTGTTTTATCTTTTCGTTCCCTGACAAATAAAAAACCTGTAAATAATAAAATTCCTGTTCTTGAGGTAATTAACTATGTTAAACTTGATAGGTTAATCCAGTCTACAGTGTTTGATTGCGATCGTGAAAATTTAGAAGATAAATACAACCATTTTATTGAAAAGCTACATAACTGTGTTATATCCTGTACCAAATCAATTAATAAGAATAAGCAAAAGCTAAAGAACAAATGGATTTCTCCAGAAATTTTAAAAGAAATAAATAAAAAAGAGAAATTATATAAAATAAAAAAAAGAAATCCCCATGATAAAACTGCCAGTTACAACTATTCTAAATCATGTCGACTTGTAAAGAAATTACTGAAAGAAGCCCGCACCAGTTACTATAAAAAAGAGTTCGATAAGTGCTCGGGTAATTCTAGAAAAGAATGGAAGCTTGTAAATAATATCTTGGGTTGTGATTCGAAACATTCATCTTCTATCCAGTTTTCTCAGTCAGTTGTCAACTCTTTTAATGAATTTTTCTCTGATATTGGTAGTAACATTGTAAAAAAATGTGATAAATATCGGGATTTCATTTTGCCTTCTGCAAATTCCATAGCTTTTATAGATGATGTTTCAGTAACTGAAACTCTGAATATTATTTCAAAACTAAAAAATACAAATACAAGTGGGTATGACAATTTAAATTCTAAGGTTTTCAAAATACTTGGCAAATATCATTGTCATTTCATACAATCTATTCTAAATCAATCTATTAAGGAAGGTAAATTTATTGAATCTCTTAAATTTTCTACTATTGTACCTATTTTAAAGTCTGGAAGTCCCGATGTTTTCACTAATTACCGACCCATCTCCTTGTTACCTGTCTTTTCTAAAATAGTGGAAGAAGTGGTTTCTACAAGAGTAAAAAATTTTTTGAACAAAAACAACTTCTTTGCCAACAATCAGTTTGGATTCCGGGATAACTTAAGTACTACTAATGCTCTAATAGAGTTCTCCTCTTTTATCACTAACAATCTTAATGATAATTTAAAAACTGCGGCAATATCTTTAGATATCAGCAAAGCATTCGATAGTGTTAACTATGAGATCCTTCTTTACAAATTATATGCTGCAGGCATTCGGGGCAACTGTTTAGAGTGGTTCCGATCGTACATCTTAAATCGAAAACAAAGAGTAAAAATGAATACTCTTTGCAGTCCGTTTATTCCTTCTAAAAAAGGAGTACCTCAGGGTTCACGACTTGGACCTCTTTTGTTTAACATATATATCAATGATTTATGTAAATTGAATCTCTTAGGTAAAGTAATAACTTTCGCTGATGACACAATAATTTTATATTCAGCTCCTTCATACAACATGTTAGAAAACATGATAAATCAAGATTTGGAATTAATTTTTATTTGGTTTTCAAGCAATGAGTTAAAGGTAAATATAAACAAAACGAGCTACATTATGTTTTCTTTAAGATCTAATGAAGAAACTAAGCTTAAATTATTCTTTTGTGATTGTAAAATAAAATCTTGTGATAATCATCTGCTTAAATACACCCCATCATTAAAATATCTAGGCATTTTATTTAATAAAAACTGGAAATTTAAAGATCATATTAACTCAATCTGTAGTAAATTAAGATATATTCTGTTCAAATTCTACCACCTAAAAAATTTTTTTGATTCTGATTTACTTCTAAAATTGTATTTTGCTTGGGTTCAATCTCGAATACAATACGGTATAATAATCTGGGGTGGAGACTACACCTCCAATATTTTACCATTAATTAACTTACAAAAGAAATTTTTACGTTATTTTCCTGAGAATAATCATCTTTTAAATGTGCATCAGTTATTTATGTTAAATAGTCTACTCTTTTTAAAAAAATTCCCATCATGGGCAACTATAAACTCTAACACTTCATACACTCTCCGCAGTCAAAATTATTTCTTAGTGCCTACCCCTCGTAAAGAAATATACAAAAAACATTTTCAATATCTTTCTGTTATTTTATTTAACAAACTACCAAGCCAAA
Organism: Tetragnatha montana; assembly: GCA_963680715.1. Lineage (NCBI taxonomy): Eukaryota > Metazoa > Arthropoda > Arachnida > Araneae > Tetragnathidae > Tetragnatha > Tetragnatha montana. Next base: position 62,041,090 of record OY796674.1, on the reverse strand, counting down.
TTCAAACAGAATCTAATATCAGATTATTTAAAAAACTTTGTATTGCTTTTATTTTAGACCAAAATAATGTTGAAACCCTAATTTAATTTGTCAGATTTACATGCAATCTATGTTCTCTTACTCTTCCTATTATATAAATTTAATTGCCAGCCAAGCCATTCTCGTTTTATTATTTTTTTACTTTCTAAGTAAAAAGAAATAAATTCTTCTCCAATTCTTCCACTGTTTTTTTTTTACCTGACTTAAATATACTAGATATGCCATTTGCCCATGGACGAGCAATTGCTCCTTTGGGATAGCCAAATATCAATGTTTATTATTATTTTCTTGTGTGTATGATTTTTTATGTGACTTTTTGAAAATAAATTTGATTGATTGATTGATTTGATTGATTCTTTCTAAAAGTGTTACTGTATGTTTTCACACTAACAAAGAAGAATTAGCGTAAATCGAGGTATTACTGTGCCCGTATACTGTACATTTTTATTATAGTAAACAATTTCCTCGTGACAAATATCCTTTTGACAATTATATAAGATGTCTTGAATTTATTAAGGTGTTTTTCCCCCATCAGGGCTTTGTTCTGAACCATGTTTAAACGGAGGCCGTTGCATCGGTCCGGACCGTTGCGCATGCGTGTACGGATACACTGGAAGACGATGTGAGAGAGGTAAGGACTTCACTTTTTCTTACATCTAAAGATTATCATTAATAATATGATAGTTTTACTCCAACAATGTCTGGGTTGGAGGTTTATATTTACACGCTTCTGTTAAAATTCAGCCAAGTTTAAAATTACTTGTAGCGCTCTTTTAGAATTTTTGTATGGTATGGGAATCAATTATTAAGCAATAGTTTCAGAAATTTTTTACAACGCTCTTTTAATCCTGCCAAGAAAACTATTAGCATTTCCATTATGAATCTTTGTAGACTCTTTGTAGACCCACTCTTGCGTCTGAAACTCTGCACTATAATTTCAGTATTTTTTATGCATGTGCTCATGTTCAAGGATAAGGAGAAAATTCACCTTTTTAAAATTTCAAACTGTAGTTTTGGAATTTTTTAAGTTTTACCTTTATTTTTCTTTTTTCATTTCAAAAGTTAGTTTTTTATTGTAAAAGATTATAAGGCGTATTCTATAAAAGTATATTTTGGGGACAAAATTATCGATGAACTAATAGTTTTGTTAAATACTGTAGGCCTTCTATTACTAAATGATCGGAAGATGAAAAACGTCCATCCTTCACACAGTAACTTCGACAATAATAAACTTGGCTTTATCAGTTTCTATGAAACTACCGGACTTTCTCCCGTGCTCATGTTTTATGAATGGACGCTCCTTCGCACAGAGAGCACTCGATGACCCGCGGATGGTTTCTTACTGAGTCATGACTTTTCGGTCCCTATCTTATCAAAACTCTTCGTCATGAACTTAACCTCTTTTCGAGTGAGAAGTGTTATTTATGGACCGCAATGATTTTTAGGCTCCTCTTACATGATAGTGGACACGTAACGATGCCTTCTCTATAGTAAAATTGACGTCAGAGATATCCTTTTGAAACTAAGCTTAGACACATTTATTACATAGGAAGACTCTCTCACACTGAAATATAAAAATTGGTAATACAGGCGATAGAGCGACCCCTTCTGGGACCAACAGTATATGGTCGTTTTAATGAAAGGACGTTATATCGAATAAAATTATTATTTACTATCTAACGCTATATTAAATATACATACTACTATTTAAAATTATTATTTACCGGATGTTGTAATATCGGGTAGTCGTTGTAATAAGGTTCTACTGTATTTTAAATTATTTTTAAACTACGATTATGAATAATAAACATATATTCAGACTTTTTTTTATAATTTCGAACTTTTCTTCTTTAAGTCACATCCTATATCTCTACGGCACGGTATTGAAGAAAATATCCATTTCTTTCTTATTTTCCCTTACATAGTTCACTCTTTTTTTTCTCTCTCTCTCTCGTTTCTTCATTTTATCTTTCTCATTATTTCTCTTCACCATGGTATTCTCAATTGAATCGTTTATTTCAGAAACAAGTTAAACGCTGTGTTAATCCAATGGGCTCTAACTTGTTTCTGAAATAAACGATTCAATTTCAACCTTTCTAGTCTCTTTGCCATCATTCTTTCCAACGTCTCTCTCACTTTCATGCCGAAGTAAGGTGCAAGGAATTAGAGTATACTTATGATGCTTAGCATTTATTTACCATCAGAGGTCCACTCAAAGCATACTCCAGATACCTAATAAAGCAACTAAATTGGTTAGTAAATTATATTTCAGTTGTACACAATTTAAGATCGGAATGAAAGATTTTATAGAAAGACACGATGAAATTGAGAACTATAACACAACTTTCGAATGTAATTTAACGATTAGCCTCTGCACACTAATAACTTTATTTGAAGTAGAACAACAAGACAAAACTTTTTAAAATCCTTTTTCTTGTTTGTTTCAGACTACCGTACAGGACCTTGCTTCCGAAGAGTACGCAACCAGTTCTGCGCCGGTCAGCTGACGGGGGTGGTGTGCACTCGGCAGCTGTGTTGTGCCACGGTGGGCGTGGCCTGGGGACACCCCTGCGAGCAGTGCCCCGCCAAGATGGACTGCGAAAGGGGCTTCATCACCAACATTCAGTCCAGGACATGTCAAGGTAACCTTCACTGATTAAACGTTAAGGGGAAACATTAAGGATTCTCCGACCATTTAGTCTCAAACAACACCTAGTATGATGAACTTAAATGTGCTGAATCTTTTAATTTATGCATTTCCTAATGTTTTTCCCCCCGCAAAACCACCCTTGTTGGTTTGTAGAACAAATTAGCTGTAATTTTGGTTTAGGAAGTTACTTTGTGCATGTAAATTTTATTTTTCTAATTTTCATATTAAAACTGCGATTACCCTATCGGGAAAAAAGCCTGAATATGATGGTATGGCAGTTAGTTGTCCTTACGAATGTGTGTCGCAACAGCAGTACTTCACCTCTAGGCTTCGGTCCAAAGGTCAGGTATCCGCTGGATGTCACCAAACTAGGCATACTGATATAGGCATGTCACGGCTAACTAGATGCTATACAGGCTAGCCGAGATACGGAAATCATTAAAAATCCAGATGGCAATACTTGACAATCTGGCAAAGCGAATCCGGGGCTTAATGACTCAAAAATTCAACTCAGTCACTAATGACCAACAATCAGAAGAACAATCATCATGAATACACGCCTTTATTTTTCAGTGTATTATCCTATTGGTTGGGTGATATAGGTAGGACTTGTGGAGCGGGAAAAGTTGTCAAATGGTTTTCCTTATTCAAAACTCGGCTAGCCTGTATAGTATCTAGTAAGTCGTGGGCATGTCATCGGGGATCTACCATTAAGGGAACACTGCTAATAATGGTCTTAAATTCGCATTGTTTCAGACGTGGACGAGTGCGAGGCCATCCCGGGCATCTGCGAGAACGGCAAGTGCGTCAACTCGTTGGGCTCCTTCCGCTGCGACTGCGACACCGGATACACCTACAACGAGGACGCGGGCTCCTGCGACGGTGAGTCTTCTTAAAAAGATCTAGTGATTTCATCGTGATCACACTATTTTTTTCATATTTTTTACAAATATTGTAGTATTAAATAATTTGTTTTTAAATTTATGGATTGAAGAATATTCATTACAAGATCTGTAATAAAGAACCTTCCCCCAGTATAACTAATTATTATTATGCACAACCTTCAGCATAAACTTAATGCATCACTAAACTAAAAAACTGCTTAAAAAACAGCTTTGCTCATTACCTTGTGCAAGTAATAAAATCGCAGGCGTCTTGAATAGACTGGAGCAATGTTTTATGAACTTTGTCGTCATCACTTTTGGTAAAATGCTACGTTTTTTTAAATTATTGTTGCATATTCACATCTGTAGGCTACCATTTGCAGAAAACACTGTATAAATGAACATGAATGAAAATTTGAACATGCATAAAAATATACTTAAGCTATACTAAAGGTTTATTTTTAACTCTAACTTGAATTTGCTTTTGTATTATTTTTCAACTACTATTTTGATGTATAATGAAAATGATAATGATATGTATATTTTTACTTGATAATAGTTTTAATGATATAAATGCTTCTAATCAATAACCGTGGTTAAAATGTACTCTTTTTTTCCCTACCTCACTTCATGGGGGTGACTATTTGTGTTTTTAGACGTGAACGAGTGCGAATCTAACCCCGACCTCTGCCAGCACGGGAGCTGCGTCAACGGCCCCGGAGGATTTACCTGCAGGTGCGACTACGGATACGTTCCCGCGCAAAACCAGCAGGCATGTTTGGGTCAGTACACCATGTATCAGATACATTTTGTTGTTTTTTTAATTTACGAATCCAGATATTTGTTTACAGAGAGATTTTATACATATGTATATTTAATTCTGTAAAAGCACAACTATTTATTTGTTATTGATATTGATACTAAACCCTTGAAACTCAGGGATATTCAACAGCAGTTCGGCGGTGCCATTTCACAGGGTGGTGCTGCCCTCTGACGAAGGACTCGGATAACTTCATCTAGGGCTGAAGAAAATATACTTGGAGATAATAAATCTCCATTATTATGGATGTTTAATTTTTATTTTAAATATAGTATTTTTAATAAAGTTACTTTAGTTATTAAAATTTATTTTATCAGCCCTGTCTGAGTAAGTTGAATTAAAACGTCTCTCCGTGCAATCGAGTGGTGTCTTCGCGATACATAATTCTCGTCTGTTGTTGTTTAGACACCCGTCAGGAGAACTGCTACGTGGACGTGGTGCTGGGGCAGTGCAAGAACCCGCTCCCGGTGCGCCTCTCGAAAGTGGAGTGCTGCTGCGGAGAGAACATGGGCAGAGGGTGGGCAGAGCCCTGCGAGACATGCCCGCTGCCCGGATCCAGTGAGTATACCATTCGCTCAATACGATGACATTTTGCACTCTAAAGGGAGTTTGACATTTACTTAATGGTAGAATAGTGGTAATTATTTATTAGTAGTAGTCAATTGGGAAGAATATAAGAGAGAAAGTCTTGCCAATCCAAAGTTGTAAAATCACTTGGCAATATTTATGGTGATAGGCATCCGTGATAAATGATGTTCTGGAAAAAGTTTTATGTAATTTACTGTTAAAAATCTTTCTTTTGAACATTTTACCCTGAGGATAGCGTATAAAGTATGTCTATAAATTTTTCTCCCTTAGCAAAATTTGAAATAATACGAGCAATGGAGAAAAGTAATAACCTCCTAAGAAAAGATAAGAAAGGGGAAACGAATTAAAGAGAGTAGACAAATAGTGGTGACTATACCGTATCACCGCAAAAGAGAAAGTATTTTCATTATTGAGGATCAGGACTTATTTTTTAAATCAACTATGTAGAGTAGTTGATAGAAAATAAAAAGTCTTTTACTTAAAGAGAAAAGTAATTTTACCTCAGCCCCAGACAATACCATAAACTGCACTTTTTAAAGACTGAACTTTTGGGGGGATGTGAAAGGATAATTAAAAAGAGTTCAACCAATTTATTCATAAAAATAAAACTTAATTCTACAAATTGAAAAAAAAATAGTTCGTAATCTACCTTTGAGGAGTGAGTAATTGATGTGTATGTGTTGCAGAGGGCTACCGTCAGCTGTGCTCCGCCAGCTCTACGCTGGACATCAACGAGTGCGACATCCGGCGAGACCTGTGCGCCAACGGAAAGTGTGTCAACACCCCCTCCTCCTACAGGTGCGACTGCAACAAGGGATACCGCGCGCACAACAACGACAAGAAGTGCCTCGGTGAGAGAGATCTTTTATATTTCACTCAGGGCTCAATAAGAACTCGGGAACATTTTTACAAATTTCATTGAAATATAAAAAAAGTTTATACCCTACAATATAAGGTGCATCGTGATATTTTAATTTTACTTTTTTTTGGGGAGATAGAAATAAAACTAGCTCTTTTTAGAATACACTTATACTATGATGTTCACAAGGGTAATTAAAGTGGAAATAGCTGCCATCCATTAGGCTTATATTCACAAAACAGTTTATTTCTTGCGATCTGTTACTGCTCTTGAATAACATGGAAGCACAATTCATTCAAGATGAGCATGGCGCATAAGAAGATAAGGTCTTCTGCCGTAAAACTCCAAACAATCAACCAAAATAGGGAAAGAACGTCGTGATGATGCTTATGCTTTATAATCTTTTCTAATGTTAAAATAATCCTACAATGTTTTGTTAATTGCAAGTGTATATTACCTATGTAATATTTTGCTATTGTTCTGTATGGTGGGTATTCTTGATCTCATTACAGACATCGACGAGTGTCAGAATGCCACGCTGTGTCAGAACGGCCGCTGCATTAACTCCGTGGGGAGCTTCACGTGTATTTGTCCCACTGGATACGACCTCACTTCCGACGGAACGAAGTGCACGGGTGAGATTAAGAAATAATTGATTCCCTAAAGATATTTTAACCCTTTTTGTTGCAATTTGTTATACAATCTACTGTTTTGTGGGATAATATTAGTTGCTATTACTTGGATTTCTCAACTCGTTGATTTGCGTGTTTCAGACCAGGACGAGTGCTCCATCACGGGCATGTGCGCCAACGGGGAGTGCACGAACGGGGACGGCTCCTTCTCGTGCCGCTGCAAGCCGGGATTCTCGCTCTCACCGACCAGGCAGTCCTGCATAGGTAAGACAATCTACACATGGGTAGAAAAAAAGGCTGTTTCAATAAAACGAGCGATGAACAGAATAGACGTTTTAAGTAAAAAATACTCACAGTTTAAATACTTTAAGGAATCGGAACACATTTAGACTGAAGGGGCAATTCACTAATTACATGAGAACATTTCTAGAGGTCTCATGCTCTTCCCTTCCCAAGACACAAGTTTTAAGTGACTCTTGTCCTCCATTGTAACGCCAAACTTTTTAAACTTTTTAACGAGCATCTAAAATGTGTATTTAAACATTGTCTTTAGAATTAGAGTTAAATAATATTCAAGTTCAGTGCATGTGCATCATTTCTTGTCATTTGCTATTTTGGATGGAATTCAAATATAGCTTTTTAGGCCAACAACTAATAATTTAAGGTTTTTTGAAATCTCATCTGTTTATTATTATTCTGCTTCCATTGATCTTGGATTGCGTTTTATCCATAGACATTGACGAGTGCAAGGAGAACGGACAGATCTGCTTGAAGGGCAACTGCGTCAACGTGCCCGGGAGCTACAAGTGCGAGTGCAGAGAAGGGTTCGTCCTGTCTCCACAAGGGGATTACTGCTTAGGTTAGAAAACAATTCCATACGTCTTTTATCGGGTCTTTTTCCGGTCAAATCATTAATTTGATTGGGCCAAACGAATTTACGATAAAAAAATAATTCCTTCTTTCATTTTAAAATTTTTCTTTCTCTCTATTCCAGGGGTTCTCAAACTTTCCAACGTCACGACCCACTTTTTATAAACAAACTCTAACGTTACCCACCTCATCTTCAGTTAATTTTCCTATACCCCTACAAGACTTAAGCTCTGTGCTCGTGGGGTTTGGTCATCAACTATTTTGTTACTATAATAAATACATGCAAGGATTAGAGATTTTATGAACTTTTTACTAATTAAAGAAGAAATACTTGAACCTAAGCGAATAAAATTGATTGATTGTGGGAGAAACAATGAGGTCCACAATCAAAAGGGGGTCTGGGGGTCCTCCCTCAGAGAAATTTTTGAAATTTGACTCTTAAAAACAAGGTTTAACTCTTCTTTTTATAATCTGGGATAAATTGCATTTCCATCATCATTTCCTAAGGAAATTCTTAAATTCAAAAACTTGTCGCGACCCACCAAAAACTGACTGGCGACCCACAGTTTGAGAACCTCTGCTCTATTCCATAATAAGTTACAACTTTTAGCTTAAGGAAATCGGCATTAGTTAGCAATTACTACTAGCTATACAGTAATAGACTGCGAATCCTTTAGAAAACCTATATAAAATGCAGGGAAAAAGCAGTTGATTCCAGTAGGCTAACAGGTGGTTTTTCAATAGATAGAAATGAGTGCGACGAGAAGGGGATGTGTCTGCACGGGACCTGCGTCAACGGAGACGGCAGCTTCAAGTGCGTCTGTCACTCCGGCTACAAGCTCTCTCCCGACGGACACTACTGCGTGGGTGAGTCGCCCCCCCCCGCTTCCATCACTTTCACACAAACCCTAGAACGTACCTTCGAAGCTTTTTAAAAGGAACGTTACAGGATTTTTAATAATATATCCTGTTAGTTTCTCTAGACCGAAAAAAATACATTTGCTGCTTAACAATATTGTTGGAAACCGTACAATTCTTTTCCAACGCAGGGCGTCATTTTCTCATTTCTGGTAACACTAGTTGTTTTTATGGTTTTTTTTAGTAAATTATTTTATTTTTGTATTATCATTTGTTGGCGTATTATTATAGGCGTAAATTGCACTGTCGATTCGGTGCAACCGCATGCACTGGTCTGAATTGCGCCACCTCAGCGGTTCCACTTTTTAGGGTGGTGCTGCCACCTGGCAGAGGACTGGGAAACTTCTAGTTTTCTGTGGAAGGAAAGTCCTTCCTCGTAATTCGAGGCTCATTCACAATGTTTACATTCACTGTTCACCCTGAGTGGTTCAATCCTGGGAATAGTTGTAGTTTGCATAGAAAAATGAAGGAGTAAATAGCGAAACGCCAATTCACACTTCGGATGATTCCGAAAATAAAAAAATTAAAATCAAAAGTGAAACAACGTGAATGAACTTCTTTAGGTTAAAAATATGTTATACTTTCTACAAAAATACTAATTAAATATTTAATTTAATATAAATTCAGTTAAAATTAAAACGCAACTTAATTAAATTTCATTTAAATGTAGATTTTTCTAAATATTTTTTCTTTGCTAAGTCATAATTCTCGGTTCTGTAGTCAATACGTATATAGCATAGGCACGAAATGACGGTGTGTGTTTGCAGACATCGACGAGTGCGTTGAGACGAGCGACGCGTGCGTGAACGGGCGCTGCGACAACACGGAGGGTTCGTTCCGCTGCTCCTGCCCCGACGGACTCACCATGAGCCCCGACGGACGCGTCTGCCAGGGTAGGAGGCTCTACACTTCTATTAAGTTTCTGTACTTTATGAACACACTTGGCGTGAAATACTAATCAAATGTGTTTTCGCAGACACGCGTCGCGACTACTGCTTCCTGTCGCACCGCGGGGGCGAGTGCAGCAACCCCTCCTCGATGGCGGTGACGCGCTCCGCGTGCTGCTGCGCCCAGCGGGCGGCAGGGGCGCCCTCCCCCGCCTGGGGCGTGCACTGCGCCCCCTGCCCCGCCCTCGCCTCCAAGGAGTACCTGCAGCTCTGCCCCAAGGGACCCGGCTCCGGACACCTCGACGGTAAGGGGTTCACATCGTTCACAAAATTAAGATTAGAATGGATACTGCACTAATACATAAACCAAATACAAATATCGACGAAAAATTACAGGCGTAAAGCCCAGCAAGGTTGGTCCATTTAACTTGAACTAACGGATTCCCAGTATTTTTGTCAGTTTTTTTCTTAAACTCGTTTACTCCAATGGAACTACAGAAGAAACTACTTTATCATCAAATAAAACCACATGAGAAAGTATCAAAAAAATTATTTAAAAAAAATAACAAATATTTAAAAATGAAAAGGAAAGTTTTAAAAAAATGTTGTAAATACTTTGGTGAATAAAATGCTAAAAGAAATTAGCATAGCAATGGTAAAAATATTGTAAGCTTCCTTTAAAACAATATTTTACTAGAATTACAGGAAATCTATTGAACTAGATCTTTCAGACTGTGACTTTGAAAATGAGGAAAGATACAAATTAAATATTAGAAACAAAAAAAACCCCCAGAAATTTGCATTTAAACTATTTTCCAGACATCAACGAATGCAACGTCTTCCCGAATATCTGCCCGAACGGAGCCTGTGAGAACCTCAAAGGGAGCTACAGATGTCTCTGCAATCGAGGATACCAAATAGACTCCACTGGGAAAATATGCTCAGGTCAGACTCCTCATTTGCATCTTTATAGATTTTCCTCGATACACAGCGTAGAGTTAGGGAGCAACTACTTATGAAAGCAGATTAAGTCTTTATTGTTAATTATTTTCTTTTCAGAGTGTAAAACGATATCAGTATCGTATTTTATATGAGCTGTAAACTGCAGTGCGCTAAGTTCGTAGCAGGGCACGTTCCCGAATTTTCCCCAACGCCAACTTGTATAAGTGCTACACTTTATCCTAATAGCATGCATTGTTTTATGAAAAAGTTCATAATAGTTCTAAAAAAGTAAAAATCAAAACTTTATTTAGAAAATATTTTTGTTTTTATATGCATTCCTTGCACAAGTATTTATTTCTGGAATGGATAGAATATTTTTTTTTACATTATTCAATTCATTCTCATTACCGTTCTACTTTGAACTACTATATAGTTTGACTAAATGTTTTACCACAACTTTAACTAAAATAAATAGTAGGATATTTCTTTTACTTGTTCTATTTTTTAATAATTGTATTCTTCTTTTAGATATCAACGAGTGCTCCGTGAACCTTCTGCTTTGTGACAATGGGCAGTGTCGAAACACCCCTGGAAGCTTCCAGTGCACTTGTCCCATCGGATACCGACACAACACCGTCACCAACACTTGCGACGGTAATCTCTTTACATGGCACCGTATTAAAGAGAAATACAGAAGATGACTCCCCTTTTTCCGTTGGAAAAATACCCGATAAAAATATATCGTAAAATCGGATTTATGCAAAATTTGATAATAAAAAAATTAAAATTGATAGGAAAGGAAAAGTTATTTGCAATGAGACATTCTTAATTCAATCAGGAATTTAATAGGAGAGGAAGAATTAAAGCTTTAATGATACTTTTGGATTTAAAATTGATACAAAACAAAAGCAAATAGAATTGTAGTTGACCTCACGGTTTTTGAAGAAAATATGAAATCTTATTTCCTATCAATATCATCACAAACTTCTTTGCATTCTCTTATCATTCCTTTATTATACTTTTTTGAAGAATCTTGGTCAAGGGAGAATCTGTTGTTAATTAAGTTATTTCAATTGGAAGAAGAATCAGCCATGCGCCTCAAAAGTTTTCTGAAGCGTAGAACTTAAAAATTATTTTCTTTCTCCTCTGGAGACACAAAGCAGGCTAACTTTTCAACTTTCAGTTTTGTTATTAGAAAAATATACCTCCAAATTTAATGTATAGCACATGAAATTCAACGAACCGAAAAAAATAACACTGTACTTTTAAGTTGGTAACCTGTACCCTTTCTTACTTAGAAAATTATTGAGATGTTATATTATTTTATATGTTGTTAGACATTGACGAGTGCAAGGAGAAGGGCACCGAGATCTGCATCGGAGGCACGTGCTACAACACCCCCGGCTCCTACAAGTGCGAGTGCGAAGGAGGTTCCACCCTCGATGCCTCCAGGAACATCTGCATCGGTAGGCAAGCTCCCCTATTCCTCTTCTCAATTGACTGACATTTTTAATTAGGTGTCAATATTTAACGTAATTGCTTTGATTGACCAGAAAATTTGATTGACCAGAAAATTTTAATTCTTATAAATGAAGGGTACTAAACGTCTTTCCTATTGAATTCACATGTAACCAAGATCTCGGACTATATAATGTTTGAGAAATTGCAAATTCTTCTACTTTAATGCATTCTAAGATTTTCATGCACGCGTGGTAAGCTACATATTTTTCGTAACCATACACCATATTCATAGGTTAATTTAGAATAAAATTTGCAATAAAAATATTCTTCTCTTAAGCATACTGAAATTCCTATCTTTAAAAGACCAAATGTTAAGTACAAGTTTGCCAATAATTGCTATTCGGAAACGCTAAAAATCTTTTCCAAAACAAACAATTGAAAATTTTAAGTCAGAATAAGATTTATGGATAAGAACATTTACATCATGACATTAAAATTTAAGCTGTTTAATACTCTGAGATTTTCAGTGAAACGGCAATCATTACCACAAAAGTGTCTTTTCTTCTATGGTCCTCCAAAGAGGCCCTATTTACCAGATTTGCCACCTTCGACGTTTAATGAGTTAAACGATTGCTTCGAAGGGAGTTTGGTAAAGTGTTATGTGTGTTGCAGACAACCGTCGGGGCGCTTGCTGGCTGAGCGTGAAGGACGGACGCTGCGAGAACGACGTGAAGCAGCCCATGCTGCGCTCCGAGTGCTGCGGCTCGGTGGGCAAGGCCTGGGGCAGCCCCTGCCAGCCCTGCGAATCCGTCGGCGAGTACCCCTCCCCTTCTCACTCTCTTACCCACCCCCCACCATGATGCAACTGAATGACTCATTGGTTTTTCATTCCCTTTCAGAGAGAAGATGTCCCAAGGGATATGCGATGCTGGACGGCTCTACCTGCACGGGTATAGGCTGCTTTTCAAAGTTTCAGTTCTATTTGGGGAAATGTATCGGTTTAATAAGGTCATTTCCCCCTGCAAACTTTTGAAAGAAGTTCAACTGTTTTTCCTGTTGCTCCTATGTGAGATGAATTAGTTATCTGAGAGAGCTTCTCAAGTCCACACATAGATAAGGGCCAATGAACCCCTAAAATATATAAATGCTTATAAAGAAAGATTTTTCCCTACGTGAAGTTGTGGGGAGTCAAAAAGTAGTTTAATTTACCTAAACGCATGTTTTTAAGTAATGACCAATTGATCAATGTGATAAAAGGGTAACTTGAGTAGATCAATATAAAGAAGTTCCCCGGTATTTCCTTGGCTTTTGGCTTTAATTTCTTCCCTTTGTCATCAGTGAACAAATATTATCAATTTTCAATTTACTGTAATTCTATTTATAGACCAGACTTAAAAACCAAAGCACTTTAGATGGTTTATTACACCTAATTAGTAATTGAAATATACAAAATCTAATAGTAATGTCTGAGTTTACACAGCTAGCATTTCAAAAGTGAAAGACTCCTAGTTTTTGTTTTGATTAGGTACCCAAAGATTGATTAAAATTAATCTTTTTATATTTTATAGATAACATTTGTGGATATTTATTACATATGATATTGATTTTTTTAATGGTTCCTTCCCGCAGACATCAACGAGTGCGAAGTGTTCCCCAACATCTGCCAGGGCGGCGGACTGTGCGTCAACGTGGAAGGCTCTTACCAGTGCAACTGCCCACCAGGACTCACGCTGGACCCCACGGGGAGAAACTGCTACGGTATGTTGTTCACTTTCAATACATGGAAATGGGATTTTAGGAATGACTATAATCCATATGCACTGGCAATCTTTATATTTCGGTACAGTATCCGTACCGTTGAAAAAGTTCAAAATATTTTTGATGCCAAAGATTCATTATATTGTTTTTGCTTCTGAGATCACCCTGGTTTAAGAAAGACATGTCCAAGACAGCAAGAGGGAGTCTCCGACATCATCTATCCTACTTATCCGACAATTGTCTCTTATTGTATTAGCTATAAATTCAGTTTCTTCTTGCTCTTCTGAAGATATTAATCTTAATTTGTGATTAATGCTGCTGTATTGTATAAGGGGAAGGTGCTGAATCTGTGTTTTCGTTTTCAGATCTGCGGGAGGAGGTGTGCTACCAGCGGGTGGAGAAGGGAGGTCGCTGCGCCAAGCCCTTCGACGGCACCTACAAGCGCATGCTGTGCTGCTGCTCTCTGGGGGCCGCCTGGGGGAGGAACTGCGAGCCCTGCCCCAGACCCGGAACAGGTGGGAGCCCCATCTCGCTTTTTCAGTTTGGAATAAACGGTTACGTGACATTTTAAGATCGATAAACACTAGTTTTTGAATTAAAATGGGAAGTAAATGATAAATGAAAAATAAAGGATTAAGTAAAAAAAGATGGAGAATCATATCACCAGATTTTTTTAAACTTGTAGTAGTACTTTTTAGTGTCGAATTAAGTTCTAATCTAGGCTTATTATAAAATTGAAAGCTAATATAAATTTTATCAGTTATTTTTGGATCGATAAAAACAATTATACTCTTTAAATAGAAAGTTCAATTCCTTTAACCTTGATAAATTAACTTGGGAGTTTTTAATTGCTATAAAATTTTGCGCCGAAACTACGTCCTCTCTATGTTGTTGGTTGATTTTAATTAACTCTACTTTTAAGACATTTTGAACAAATACGTCTTCTAAATAAATGTTATTCTTTAGAAACTTTTACAATTTGTTTGTTTTTTTTAAAAATAAAACTGTTTTGTGTGGTGAGAGAACCTTTGTCAGTGTGGTGCTTTTTTGTTAGAGGCTTTCAACGAGCTCTGCGTCAAAGGATTTGGATACTACTACGACAAGCCGGGATCCCTCATTGGTACGTAGGCACTCACAGTATTTTTTTTCTGAATGTTTTTTCTGGTTAGTTTGTATTCATACAGCTCATCAGCTCATATTTATATGAATTGTACTCATACAACTTTTATTCGGAAAGAAAATTTATTTTTCTCCTTCTTCAATTGACTTTCCTCTACAAGCACTCTAAAATACAGAGTGGTTGTAATTAAAATGTCTACTTACAAGTAGTCATGTAAAACTTGGTAATATGTCAGAGGAAATCATAAAATTATTCCCATTCAAAAATTAGTTAAAATACAAGGGAATTGTATGCAAAAATGTAAACTGGAATGCACAGAGGTTTTAAATGTTTTCAGTAGTTCTTTAGACGTTTCAGTTGTGCTAAAAACAGTAAAGTTAGGATTTTAAAAATGTTTATAACTAGATTTGGCTCTTATTTCGTTTAACCCCTTTCAAACATGACTGTCCTCTCCAGTGAGGCGAACTACCATTTATAGACCGCCTCTGAAGTATTAACTAGTTAGTAATATTTGAATAACTTCAATGACGATTATGTTGGAAGATTTGAAATGAATGCTTTATTATGTTGGCAGACATCAACGAGTGCTCTCAGTTCCCATCCATCTGTCACAACGGGCGCTGCCGCAACACGGCCGGCAGCTTCAGTTGCCAGTGCGGCCAGGGGTTCGTCGAGGACTCGGACGGGCTCAACTGCACCGGTGAGTATACCTATGCATGCGGTTTTTCTGGACTACATTACATAATATAAGTAAACTACATATTACGTGTGTCACTTTAATGTGATGATACAAAATTTGTCGTTAATTCTAATAAGATTTGAAAAAAACCCTTAATAAACCAGTATTTTTATTGCTGCCCCTATAGTATATTTTGAGTTGACCTGATTTCTCTGCAGACATCAACGAGTGCGCCGTGGCGCTGGGCGTGTGCGCCAACGGGCAGTGCCGCAACACGGTGGGCTCCTTCCGCTGCGACTGCGACGACGGCTACGAGGACGCCAACATGATGCAGATGTGCGAAGGTACTCTCTTTTCACACGCTCATCATTGAAAAAGAGCCTAGTTCCCCGCATACAGAAATGTAGTAATTAAAGCATTTAATAGTCACTAGTGAAATTACACCTATATATAAAGTCTAGATATAAGATTATTGTCGCAGAAGACCTACATTCATTCTTTCACTGCACTAAATATTAGGGTGGCCCTTATTATAATGGAGAAAAAAAAATTTCAATATTTTTTTGGGCACCCCCCTCAATTTTTTTCCTTTTACCCTGAAATGAAAGTGTGCAAAAGGATTTTTCGATATTTTAATATTAACCCGTGCCGCACGGCGGTTGAAGTTTGAATCCCATAGCGCGCCATAGAAATTGTGGCTTAATGTGGGAATAGCTTCTCCGCTCGTTTCCTAAACCTCAGAATGACAAATGATTTTAATAATTTCAGCATTATTAAGGGTAAGGAAGATGAAAATACTACCTAAAAATATTATTAGTAGATAAAAGCAGTAAATTTAACAGAAATGTATTTCTTGAAAATAAATTGTAAAAACATCCATTAAAATTATTTCACATAGCATAACACCAAACAATAACTACACTTTTACATACAATAATTTAAAAATTCCGTTTAATATTTTATACACATTTTTAATATAACATATTCTATATCTCTATAACATTTATTAAATTCTATCTTAAAAAAAGAAATAAATAGTTTATTCACTTTTAGGACCAAGTATTCAAATTTACGCTTAAAAGTATAATTTTTGCAATAGGGGTACTGTTTTCTATGACTTTCAACACATTGCAAAAGTTACTGTTTCTGCTCCTCATCTATTAAAATCTCGAATTAGTTTTACACCCCTTTCAGCTGTGTCATTGACAGCAGTCAAATTTTGAAATGTCTCTGGTATTTAGGTATGAAAAGCCATCATTCAAAAGTTCTGAATTGATGTTAAAGAAACTAATATCAACGTTCAATCTCTTAATGAAATTCAAGTTTTTTTGGGAAATAAAGTCCTTAATTTTTCCCTGAAAAATAAGTAATCAATCCGTAATTAGGTGTAGTAAAATTTTTATATGTGAATATTCCTAAGATAATTAAAAATAATATTTATGCCTAAGTTAAAAAATCCCAATAAGATATTTTAAGTAAACTGAAGCGGGCAACTTCATTAGGATAAAATAAAAGAGGCATTTTCTTGCAGTAGTTAGAGTATCACGTTTGAAATTCTTGATTATGCGCTTTTTTGATTCCACATTGACGTATTCATTAAAAATGGATGGAATGCATATTCTTTATTTAGGTACAACAAATAATTGACAAATTTCGTCACATCAACCAAAGAAATATTTTTTTTAATGGTCTTGTATTTCTTTAAATAGTGTAAGAAATTTAAATCATTTAAAAAAAGCCGATGGAGACTTTCTATCCATGCTATCACATAGATCTTCACAAGAAATATACAATTGTTTTTTTTTTAGCCTTTCAATTTCTGTTCTTTAAAGCCAAATGGTTTCTAAACATAAATAACAAAGGATTTTTCCCACTTAAAATGATTTTTTTAGTCTTGTGTCTGGCGCAATATGTCCTGCTATGCACCTTTCACTATAAAAAAAAGTGAACCAACCAATCTAAACTTGAACATTTTCATGGAATAAGTGGCTTTAGCCATCCATCTGGCATGGTGTAGAGCTAGTGGTCTAATTTTAAATAATGTTTCTGAATTTCCCCATAAAAATTATACACAATTCAATTACCTCCTTATAATCGTGTTTCCGTTCTTCTAGGGAGGGCATTAACAATATAGTAGTGCTCAAAATTTATCTTTAATTGATATTTCCCTGGACTTATTTTAATTTGGGCAGTTCTTGCTCAAACACTTCTTAATATCAATTAGTATATGTGATGGCGACATGTAAAATGTGTAAGCTCTCGGTCCGCATATCGTCCAAAATATTGACAGTACCATGAACCATGAACCCATCCAGTGTGGGAACTGGTGGTGTCGGAAGAGCGAATTTTCCTAACTATTGCTAAATTATCAAATTGCTAAAATTATCAGTTTCATGGATTTTAACAAATATCTTCATCACACATGCTCATTTTGTGTCTCGTATTTCATCTTTTCTTCTTTCTGATTAGAGGAAGCGAGCGGACAAGCTATTCTCCTACTAAGCCATAGTTACTATGGCGCGCTATGGGATTCAAACTTCAACCGCCGTGCGGCACGGGTTAATATTAAAATATCGGAAAATCCATTTGCACACTTTCATTTCATGGTAAAAGGAAAAAAATTAGGGGGGGGGTGCCCAAAAAAATTCCGACTTTGAAAAATAAGGGCCACCCTACTAAATATATGTGAATGGCTTTGCCTCAAAAATTACCCTCTGTTCTTTTGGTTAAGGTGGCATTGCGTTGTCATCAGGCATAGGTTCCTCAAGGACTTCCTTTTAATATGTGTTAAGCAATAATCAATAGTTCATTTTATACTAATTTTAACAGTATTTCTTAACGGTCTTTAGTTTAATATCATCTTTTTAGAGCCTTCAATGCTTAAATATGACTAAAAAATCTTAGTTAATAGTCTATTGCACATTACTTACGGTTAAAATAATATCATTGTATGATCAAATTATATATTTTAGATATTTAAGAGAAAAACTGGCATGAAAATATCAGTTATTCCTATTTTTAATCCTGACAAAGGTTTAGTTTTAGGTAAAAGGTCTCGTAATGGGAAAATGTAAAAAGCTTATTTAAGTTCCGTTTCACTAGATTGAATTTTGCACTGTTTAGAAGTAGTTTCATTTCATGCAGGCTACTCCCATAGTTCTTTGGAATGATTGTTTTATTGTTGCAGACATCGACGAGTGCAGCCGCATCCGAGGCCTGTGTCTCGGAGGCACGTGCCTCAACACGGCCGGGTCCTTCCAGTGCCAGTGTCCTCCTGGCCACGAGCTCACTTCAGACGGAACTGCTTGCAAAGGTAACACTGCATCATTATATACGATCTGGTAACTTTAGAAGAAAATGTGCCCCCGTGGCAAGCTTTCCAGCCTACTACAAATTTTAGAGTTATATTTTCCAACTTTGAATGGCGAAGCACTAACTATAAAACTGGTCTCTTTTACTTGATAAGTGTTTTTATGGTAAATTAAGACGAGATAATAATTATTTTCTAAAATTATTAATTATAAAAAATCTAATTGGACATTTAAAACCAATTTTCTTTATGATTTTACAAATTAGTCTGAGTAAAGAAGAAATGCTTTCATGGTGAGCAAACATGAAAATTTGAGAGAAACTCCTCAGGTTTTAAAAAAAAATGAAGAAAACAGCAAGTGAACTCAAACTTACTTAGATAGTGTGTCGTGTCGAGATTTGATACTTAAACCAGTTTACCTTTAATGGTTTAGCGATTTTTATAACTTGCCCATTTTGATAATGTCCTTCCTTGAGGCGTCTTGAGATTCTCGTGTGTGTTGCAGATGTGGACGAGTGTAGCCGCACCAGTGGGATCTGCTCGCACGGCATCTGCGAGAACATCATGGGATCCTACCAGTGCATGTGCAACGACGGATACAAGCAGACATACCAGCACACCAGCTGCGAAGGTGAAATACTCAAGTTTTTCCCAAATGCAACGATCTTTCGATTTTCCACAGGCATCCCTCGTAATGTAATGCTGAAATTCACGTGTTTGTCTTTAATATGATGGCTTTTATACTACTAATACATACCGAAACATAGTTTAATTTGCGTTAGAAGTAATCCCAGAAACCCCTATTCCCATGTTCTCTTATTTCTAAATGTGTGTACTATTTCACAGTTAATCAATAGCACAACTGTTTATAACTACAAAGAACATGAAGAATGATGATATTGGCATGTTTGATAAAAATTATTATCTAATAGTAGAGATTTTAATGGGTCTATCCTTTTTGGGGACTCTCTTTAATATATCACTCATGTATTAGGGGGGGGGGAATGAAAAGTCTACATAAAACAGACTACATTTACCTATGTAATTTATTGTTTCATTGGTAAATATGGTTTAAAAAGGATTGTATTAATAATTTTTCAGTTGATCTTTTTTTATGTAGTATCTATAGTTTTAGAGGTTGTGTCATTTTTTAAATCTATGTTCATTTTATCCCATACTATGGGGTAAAGGATGAACTTTATAATTTAAAAAGAAGCCCATAAAAATTTGAGTTTTAGAAATACAGTCCAACAAAGTTAAAAATAGCCTGTTTTATGCCTATTTTACACTAACCCACTCTAGACATTTAAATCACAAAATCATTGTGAATCCCACTTTAATGAAACATGTTGACATAAACGTTTCAAAATTAATCTCTTTGAATTTGTCATTGAACTATTCTTGATTATCCTTTTCCCTATTCGGAAAGAATCGCAATTCAAAGAGCCTTTTTTCTTGTCACTTGAAGAATCTCTGAATTGAATCTCCAATCTAAGCACTTTTAAAAATCTCTTGAGCTCTGGGTCTCTTCTGTATCTCTTGATGCCTTTTGCAGACATCGACGAGTGCACCAACAACAACGGCGGCTGCCAGTCCAAGTGCGTGAACGCGGCAGGGAGCTACAGGTGCGACTGCGAAGATGGATACAAGCTCATAACGGACGGCGTCTCCTGCCAGGGTGAGGGATCAACCAACCAAAGAAGTTTTAACACCACTAAAGATTTCAAACTGAATTCAATACCGATAAATGTCTTAGATTTCTCAAACGTTATCAATTTAGTCTTCTCTCTTATGAAAGCGTGTCGTTGCAGACATAGACGAATGCAGGGACGTGGACAACATCTGCAGTGGAGGGAAGTGCACCAACTACGACGGCTCGCACGCCTGCCAGTGCAGCGGGGGACTCATGCCCTCCACGGACGGAAAGTCCTGCTTGGGTGAGTCTCACTGGCTCTTTCTTGATGAAGACAACGCATCCCTCTCATCCTCCTTACTTCTCATTTCCATTCCTCTAGTCCTCGATCTCATCTTCAATTCCCTTTATCCCTCTAACCATTTTCATCCCTGTCATCCCCTTTATCCTTTTCTATCTTAATTTAATCTTAATCTTAATATAATTTAATGTAATTTAATCTTTTTATCTTAATACTCATGAGTCATCTCTTTCTCATCATCCATTACATTCTTATTTCTTTATCCCTCTCATCCTCACCATCACCCTAATCCCCTTCATTCCCTAATCCCTCTAATCATTTTCATCCCCTTTATCCTTTTTTTTTTTCTTAATTTATCAAATACTCATCATGAGTTATCTCATTCTCATCATCCCTTACATTCTTATTTTCTTCATCCCTCTCATCCTCACCATCACCCATTTTCTTTCTTATCATTCTCATAATCCTTAATGTTCCATCTCTTATCTCCATTAACCTAACATCATCATCCCATTCCTCCTTTAATGCTTTTCACCCTTTAATGTAATTCGCATATCCGCCGACCACTGCCTATTCATGCCCACTTTTTTGTAGATATTATAAAATCTTCTCTAGCATTCAATCCTTAATTTTAATTTTCTCCAAATTATCGTTTTTGAGTTGTGCCGGTTCCAATGAAGTATATATTGTTTTATGACAAAGCTATTTTTCTCTTTGTGTGTCAGATATCGACGAGTGCACCCTGAATCCCAATGTCTGCATGAACGGCCACTGCGTCAACAACATGGGCTCCTACAGCTGCCAGTGCGAACCAGGGTACTCCATGAAAGACAGGGAGCCCGGCTGCACAGGTGAGGAGCATTGGAAATTATTTTAGCTAACATTATATCGTCTCTCTTGAACATAAAAGGCACTTCTGGCTCGACTACTTTGTACGAGGTTATATCAAATATGGCGATAACCGACCGCGCTTTCTTTCGCGCCATGTAATTTCACCAATCGTATTTTAGCTTGGCGAGATTTTGAGATCCATTTTAGAAAGATTCACCGAAAGTGACTTAGTGCCTTTCTTCTCTAAGCCGACGATATAAGTGATATATTATGACATCAAAATAAAAAAAGTACTAATTAGATGAAACTTTAGTAAGTTTCTATCCTTCATTGTGGTGTTTTAGGGTGTTAGAAGGGATCTGATACTGTTAGAGATGTAGTTTAATTTTTTGACAAACTTATTAGTTTCTATATTTATTTTATATGCTATTAAGAATACCCTGCCAAAAAGCTTAACTAGGTATGGATATTCTGATATTAGCTAGGATGAATCAATTTTAGCCACTACCCTAAAAGTTTCATGTCTTCTCCCTCAGACGACAACGAATGCGAATCGGACTTGAACGACTGTGATGAGCATGCGGACTGCATCAACACCCTCGGATCCTACGAATGCAACTGTCTGGAAGGATTCAGGGGAGACGGTTTCGTTTGCAGAGGTATAACACACACTTCTCTCTCTCTCTCTCATTACATTAATTATAGTGTACAGTAAGTCAATAAATATTTTGTGGAATAAAACGGTACTATATGAGAATGACTTTTATTTATGAACTATTATTCTTTATCAAGTTTTTAACTTTCTTTGATAAAAAAATTTTATTTAGATAGATAATTCCATAATTTTTTAAATGTATTAAATATTTTGAAATCAACTGCAGTAATATAAGTTAAGAGAGTAGAGCATTGAGTTTTCAAAATTAAAAATCCATTATCCTCTTTTGAATCGAGTGAATGAGTATCATTCCAAATGTGATAGAGCTGTTATAAGAAATGACAGAGTTTGTGTTTTTTAGACGTGAACGAGTGCCTGCGGGACAACGGAGGGTGCGACCCGGACGCCGCCTGCATCAACACCATGGGCTCCTTCCACTGCGCCTGCGACGCCGGCTTCTCAGGGGACGGATTCACCTGCAGAGGTACCCCCACACCTCTTCTTTATGCGGAATCGAAAGGAGTAGCTAAAGCAACCGCTTACTGGCATGTAAAACTCTGGTCAGAACACCAATAGTGTTATAAAAATCTGACATATAAATCTGACATCTATCATTTAGTGCATGAGAATTGTATGACTTAAAATAACTTTAAAAGCATTGAATCGGTTGAGCTGGAATCCACCAAAACGGGTTTCCATACAATTGTTATCAGATCAGTAACTTGTTATTATTTTAATTTATTTTTTAAAAATATCAGTAGCATAAAAGCATTAATAAAAAAGAACTATATAACTCAGTGAGGCTTATTACATTTTGTCTATTTGATATAGCGTAGCGCAATACACTGACCATTTCAACTATAGGTTCATTTTCTGCCCTTCTGCGCACTACCATGTTTGGAATAGGTAATGAAGGTATCCAAAATAAATCAGGGTTCTTAATATCATCTTCCACTCGACCTTGTTACAGTTAAAGAAAGTTATGCGAATCATCCTGTCATAACAGTCAATGAAAAAATTGTTGTTTTTTAATTCATCTGAATGAAGCCAGCTTTGTATCCCCCTTAGATCTGGACGAGTGCTCCATGAACCCTTCCCTGTGCGAAAATGGGCAGTGTCTCAATTACGGTGGCAGCTACAGGTGTGAGTGCGACATGGGATTCGAACCCGAGGACAGCGAGAAGACGTGCGTGGGTGAGTGTCATCTCATTAGAATTTATTTAGCCGGAATATTTTCATTTTTTAATGAATTTTCCAATTAGTGACTGAGAAAGTTTTTTATAGATATCGGAAGATATATGTATAAATTCAAATTCCCTTCAAAATTGTATTACGCAAATAGTGAATGACCCCTTGCCTCTAAACAGCAAGCTTTAACTTACAGAAGGTTGTTGATATTACTTACCAATTTTCGAGTTTTAATATTTGTCACACGATTTTTTCTTCAAAAATGTTATTCATTCGAAATGATAACTTTTTAGATGTGGACGAGTGCGCGCTGTTCCAGAACAACTGCGCTTTCGGGAGGTGCGAGAACGTGTTCGGGATGTTCCGATGCCTCTGCAACACCGGCTACCAACTGGATGCGACGGGAGGAAACTGCACCGGTGAGTCCCCCGATTCCAACAAGATGAAGGAATTCATTTTTGTTCTGATAATTTTTTTTTTGGCTTCTAAATTATTTTTTACTTTTGCAAAAGCGGTACTGAATTTGTATTTTTAAAGCTATCGTTTGATGAAAACGTGTTCTTGAAATTTAGATAGAAATATTTAGTACTTTTCCAGTTATGTTAAAAAAGTAATAAATAAAAGAATTAAAAGAAAAACTAGATTATATTTATATTTTTCCCTATTTAAGTCTGTTTCTGAAAGTATCATGGCATTTTAGCTATCTTGGCAAAAAAAAATTTATAACAAATCATTCTGAGGTTGAAAACGAAAAATATAGTCAAGACAGCTATTAACAGTTCAATATTTTTCAATTATGTTATTTTTAATTACTGTAATTTATAGCTTTTTGCCACTTGTAATGATTAACCTATTTACTGATAAATGATAAAAATACTATTTTAAGGTAACATTATATAAAAGATTATAAAGTGTGTATAATCCAATTAAATCTTTTTACTTAATGTGTTTTTCCTCTTCAGACATCAACGAGTGCGAAAACCCTCAGGTTTGCCAGTACGGCACGTGCATCAACACCCCCGGCTCCTTCCTGTGCGAGTGTCCCCCCAACTACTCCCTCGCCCCCAACGGAGGGGGCTGCGTGGGTGAGTCTAAATGCATGAACTTTGCTTTCTGGCATGGCTAAAGCAAGAATAAAGAAGTGTGATGAGGAAAGTCCTTGGATTCAAGCTCCTCACACTCCATCCTCTTTTTGCTTTATCCAGTCATCCCGGCTGTAGAGGATTTTCCTCCTTTATTTGCACTGAGGAATGGGATCGTGCGTGAAATCCTCTAGCGGCTATTTGTTTAATTTTAAACCATCATTTGTACATTAATTACCTTGGGTTTTTTCCTTACAAATATTGTATATTGTAACAAATTTAAAGTTTTTTGTATGCTTAACATTGACAACCTGTAACCTTATGACAAGGTAAAAACAATCTGAGCTAGTTGACGCTTTTCAGGTTTACGGTAACCATACGAAAAAAACCTTAAAAACAAGGTTAAAAACTGGGGTGGCGGTTTTTTAGAAGGTTTGTTATCATTTTGTTTCTGCAACCATGCCATGCAAACCTTAATATAGTATTGCGGAAAGTATTTTCGGCAAACCTTGTATTGAGCTGAATCAATGACAAAGAAAAGAGTAGGTTAACCGTGATGCTATCAGTGTAATGATCGTTTGCTGTTGTTGACCCCTGTTCTCTCTGCTGCAGACGTGCGCGAAGGCCAGTGCTTCCTGGATGTGAGCGGGGCCCACCGGGGTCGCGGCCTCTGCAGCACGGAGCTTGGAGAGCGCCTCACCAAGGCCACCTGCTGCTGCTCCGTGGGCAAGGGCTGGGGCCCCACCTGCGAAGTCTGCCCGGACCTCAACACCAGTGAGTTGCCATTCACTATCCTCCTTTGGGGGGGGGTGGATAACAGTGTTAAGATATTCAATTTTAAATTTTGAACTAAATATAATATTTTATTGATCACGTTCATTTAATAGATCATCGTTGCTCTAATGATAGTTATTCTCTATACCTTCAAATATTATGCTAGGTTTTTCTTTACCATTCTTGATCCCCCCCATCCGCCTTGTTAGCTAAAATAAGCGAATTGAAAACCCCCTCATATAAATACGTAAACAAATATCCAACCCTTCTCCCATGCTTTTATTTTTATTGTAAAAAACTTTCATTCAAAAACTGCTTATTGTCTTAAGCACCATTAATTATTTTGCGTTGTAAAAATACTTGTCCCCAGAACATTGCTCTTTCACTTTAATTTTTCAGGTATTGATATTTTTTAAGTTATGAGAGGCTTTATTTATAAAAATAATATCTTACGTAATACGTAAACATCTTTTTACCCCGTTACTATATACTTAGAATCTCTTAGTCAGCAAAAATAAAGACATGGAAAACCCCATCCTCCTTAGGTTCTTACGTAATATTTGAATGGTCCTTTTCCTGTAAATCTTTTTAGTACGCAATTTTTGTGCATAAGTTTGTAGGCTATTCTTGATCACTTTTTATTTGTTTCAATGAATTATTCGCATTGATAACTTTTAACGTTTCAGCCGAGCATCGCGATCTCTGTCCAGGAGGGAAAGGCTTCCGACCGAACCAGATCACCGTCGTTCTAGAAGGTGAGTCGATATTTTCACCAATTGAGGCCTCTCTTTCACTCGGGTTAAATCATGGAGCTATGGGTTAAATGTGATTGTTGGTTTTGTTTCCTCAGACATCGACGAGTGCCGAGAGCTGTCCAACATCTGCAACGGAGGGAGGTGCTCCAACACATTCGGCAGCTTCATGTGCATCTGCCCAGAAGGCTACATTCTGGACGCCTCCAAGAGGAACTGCATCGGTAAGGGGCACTTAGGGCCAAGCGTTGCCTTGTTTAAAGCTTAGCTGGGAAGCTGGGATGATAATGCTGGTGGAAACGTATTCTTAACGTTTTGTTTCGAAAGCATTGCGAGGCCTGTTTCAGAATAAACTATTCACGAGGTCTCAACCTCCAACGGCTTTATCGTGAACTTAAATTCTGCATTAATTTGCCAAGGAGAACATAATTTTCATTTTCGTTACTCATAGATGTTCATGTTTTTGGTGTGTTGTGTTTTAAAACCCGGTGTACTGCAGTGAAAACATCTTCCTTAACAAGTAATTTTATTAATCATGAATATAAAAGCTAAGAATGATTGATTCTTCCGTGCAGGACTGTGCTATCTCTAGAAGAAAAGTAATTGTTTTCTATTGAAACATTTAAATATTCTTGCATTCGGTTTTTTACCGTCTTGTTATTTAAAGTCTTTTTGAGACGTCTCGTCTTCATAGCTTTAATAGGCTCAGATTTAAATAATTGCAGGCTGGCTTTATCCGGCATGTCTATAGTATTTTTGTAAAATTTTCTGTTCCTCCTTCCAAATGTTCCCCTGCCATGACACTTTCTTTCTTCCAGACGTGAACGAGTGCTTCCTGCGGCAGGACATCTGCGGGGCGGGCACGTGTATCAACACGGAGGGCAGCTACACGTGTGTCTGCCCGCCCCAGTTTGTGCTCGTCTCCAGCGGAACCTGTGTCGGTGAGTACATTCGGAAGAAGAATCTACCATAAAATAGGGAGCTCATAAGTAGGTCTGGGATTTATTGCTATTTTAAGATTTTATGTTTGAATCCAGCTCTTACTTCTTTTAAACACTGTGAAAAACCGACTTTTCTCTCTGTCAACGGCATTTGATTTTTCCATGTAAGATAAAATCCCATGATCTTCCTAGTTTGATGCATTAAAAGATGAAGATCCCACGATTTTGACCCTAATCAAAGTGATATGTTTCAGACATGCGTCGCGCCAACTGCTTCCGTCAGGCGTACACCTCCCCCGCGAGCCCGAACCGGCTGATCTGCGAGCACCCCATGAAGACCAATGAGACAAAAGTGATGTGCTGTTGTTCCATCGGTCGAGCCTGGGGAGACCCCTGCGAGCCCTGCCCGCCCATCAACACCGGTGAGTAACACTTCCTAGGGGGATTCACTAACAGCCATATTCACAGCCGTCACGTTTAGCCTGAAAGAAAATTAGTTCTGGTTAGAAAATTCTTCTTTGACCTGATGTCTGTGAATATGGAGATTGGGTATTGGGTAGCCCAATCCACCCCCCCCCACCCTTTCAGTTTATGGGGTAATAGGGGGGGGGACCGGGAAGTCTTTATTGTAAAAACAGGTTAAAACATACAAATTCCACAGTATAAAAGGGCTTTGTCAAAATGCGACACAGTTAAAATAGTAGCTCCACAAACTGCCGCAACCCCTTATCTCCGCCTCCGAGGCTAGCTTGACGAATTCGGGTGTACCTGAGTAGAGTCATGGTAAGTAGTCTGGTGGTCTCCTTGGCTACCTGCATCGCCATCCGGATTGCCTATTTACAAATCCTCATCCGCTTTAGGCCTTGATTCAATGCGCATGCGTGTGGACACAAAGAAGGAATAAGATCAAAAAAGTTTTAACGTTATTCTAAGCCCCGCTGGAGCAGTGGTAGCGCACTAGCTTAGCATGCGGTAGTTCGTGGGTTCTATCCCCAGTTATTATTTTATTAAAATTTCCAAAAAAAAAACAGCAAAAATAAAGTTCACGCACATGCGCATTGGGCCAAGGCCTAAATTGGGTGAGGTTATGAAAATACGCATCCGGATTCTGTAAATGCTGATAGGGTTTTTGACCACTGATGCAAACCACCCCCTTCTACATTCCTCCACCGGCTTCCCTAGATGATAACGGCCCGTGGAATATGGAGATTTCAGTATAGCTTTGAATAATCTCCCTGCTTTGATGTTTGTTGTTTCAGAGGCGTACAACAAGCTGTGCAACCAGGCGCCGGGGACGTACGTGGACCCGAAGACGGGGGAGGTGGGCGACATGGACGAGTGCAAGACGGGCGTGTGCGAGAACGGACACTGCACCAACACCATCGGCAGCTTCACCTGCGACTGCTATACCGGATACCGATACAACAAGCTCATCAACAAGTGCGAAGGTAAGCCCGTCTTTTCTGCTGCCCTTTGCCTACCGATTAATTCCAAATTGATGGATTGTCTTTTTCTGCAGACATAAACGAGTGCTTGGAGCAACCGGGGGTGTGCCAAGGGAGCGCCACGTGCTTCAACACCCTTGGCAGCTTCGAATGCAGGTGTCCAGAAGGCTACAGGCTCTCGCCTAGCAAGAGGGACTGCCTAGGTAATACTTTTCAACTTTACTGTTTACATTTCAAATACATTCTATTATTACTATAATTTATTTGTCCATTTGTATAAAGTTATTAATTTAGACCTTATGTTATCGGTTATGTGCCAAATTTGACAACCACAACACAAAAGCAAGCTGCATTTTCACCATTCCTAAGGGCTCATTTGTCTACTCACGGTAGTTATAGTTTTATACAAACAAATAAAAGAATTCACTTAATTCAAACCTAGTCTTGTGCAAATTAGAAGAAATATTTTTATTACTTGGATAATTTCTCTTAATACAGTTATCCACAGCCTTGGAGGTAATTTAGACCTGTCAATTATTAAGGAGATTAGAATTTTCCTCTTGAAATTATTTTGTTTGCATATTAAGCACCAACTTATTCTTGGCCAGCATTAAGCTAAGCTAAAATGGGATTCAGCTGACTACATTACATTTTACTTTTTGTCAAAACCCTCCAAATTTTTAAGTTCTTGAGCGAATTTGTAAAATTTTATATCGTTTAAGACCGACAGCAATAGTGTCTGTATTCCTGTAATAGTGTCTATTGGCCTCCAAATTCCTATGACAGAATACATTTTCACTTCAGCTCCATATATTCCATATTCCATACATGGGAATTTCACAAATAACATCCAAGCTCTTATCCGATCAAAAAAATTCACTGAAACTCGATAACCTCAACTCAGCTTTTTATTTTATAACACACATACTCTGTAATTCTGTAACGGAATAGCGCGTTTCTGTGTCTTTTTCTCTCACACATGTATATTTCTCTCAGACGTGAATGAGTGCTCCAAGACAGGCATGTGCGACAACGGAGTGTGCAAGAACCTGGACGGGAGCTTCATCTGCACGTGCAACAACGGCTACTACCTGTCGCCGGACGGAGAGCACTGCGTCGGTGAGTCACACAAATGTTACTTCAAATAACCGAATCGTCAGTATCAGGAAAATGTGAGATTGCCCATGACAAAATATTTAAAGATTTCATATAGATGGATGAATATGTTTTGTTGACTGTTCAGTTAAAGGGTAATGTTGAGATACGTCTTGGAGATACTAATTTTGAACCGATAAAGTCACTTTTAGTTTTAATTATCTTCTTAAAACTGACGATTGAGTCCTTAGCTGTTCGATTCAATTCTTCGTCTTCTGCAGACATCGACGAGTGCGCTCGAAGCCCCGGCATCTGCTCCGATGGCACGTGCTCCAACGTGCAAGGCTCCTACGAGTGCCAGTGTCACCCCGGTTTTCAGCTCTCGCCCAACGGGGACTGCTTCGGTGAGTAGGGGCTTTCATTGCATTTTATTAACTATCTTTTTGACTAATATTGACAAAAGCAAGGATTGTTCGTTGAAAGGTAAATACAGTCGACGTTCATTTTTATGAACACATAGGTTAAATTGCGGACTGTCATCTGGTCAAGAACTTAAACTCCTGATTTTTTTTCCATTTCCAGACATCAACGAGTGTCGCAACCAGTTCGGCATCTGCCAGAACGGGCGCTGCCTCAATACCATCGGCAGCTTCAAGTGCCACTGCCAGATCGGCTACACCATCAGCCCCGACGGTCACAATTGCATAGGTGAGTTGGTTCATCGACCCTTTCGTATGGGGAAAATTAAGATAATACAGCACACGTTTGTTTTACTTAAATAAAAAGCGATACGACTTTTCAAAGTTGTCTTCTTAAAAATTGGTAGGATAATAAATTTAATATTATTATCGTTTTTCATTAAAATAAATAAATACCTCGAATTAGCAACATAGGTTTTATTGATATCTGGAGAATGGTTAAACTCTAAGGGTACTTAAACTCTGAGGGTACACCCTCCATAGTTCCTTCTCCTGAATTCGCTTTTTACGACCCCAAAAAAACTCGGAAATATCCAAAGCATGACGTTATTTTGTATTTAAAAATTCTAAAACAATATATAGGAGAAATGTTGGGACCAAAACTTCTATTCATAAATTATTTGTCGTATTTCCCCTAAAGAAGAGAAATATACCTTCCACTCCAAAGCAGCCTGGATTTTAGAAGTTGTGCTGTAGAAATGTAGTTCTGAACTCTGTTTACAGACGGCAGCACCACTTCGTCCCGCGCGGTTCTATTTCCCATATAGCACTCACTATTCTAAAAGAGTGTTCTTCAACAGGAGGTACACTCTTTTAGGTACAGGTGGTAGTACCATACCTCAACCTCAAATAGATAGCAAATATCCAGCCGAGTCCGGTGTATTAAATCTCAAGTTAGAAAAGAAGGATATCAAGAAGCGATTTTCATGTACCGAAATTTTGGGTAAATAAGTCAAGGCTTTAGCATGTGGTATATGGTTAAAGTTAAGAGTCGTCGGATTTTCTGCCAAGGCAGCCGATCAGATGAAAATTTACTTTTTTGGCCATTAGAACTTCGCAATAAAAACAAAAATACTGATGCAAAATTTAACTACACATGCTTAACTCAAATTTTATTCTAACAAGTTTAAATGAAAAAGAGTAAGACCTCCATTATATTTTTTACAATTTATTTATTATTTTATTCAAGTAAGAAAAACGTCTTACTTCTGATTTTATTTCAATGTACCATTTCTGAGTTATTATCTTTTTCTTTGCAGACATCAACGAGTGCTTAGACGACATTTGTGCTAACGGCACCTGCAGGAATTCCGAAGGGTCCTTCCAGTGCACGTGCAATGATGGATATCAACTATCTCCGAACAAAAAGAACTGTGAAGGTAAACTCCATTCCCTCATTCCTTTTCGTGCAAAAAGCTCCATGCAAAATAACATCTATTCAAACGTCCCAATCGATAAACGAATGGAACGATTAAGTTAGAATATCAAAATAATTGAACTACTTTACTTTTATAAGAGGTTGAGAGAAATAGCACTAAAAGTTTTTGTATTCATTAAATTCAATATCAGAACACCAATTTTGTGTTTCTTAGAATACTATAATCATCGGTGAGTATTAAGCATCCTTATTAATGCTTATAGGGATAACCTCCAATCATAAACACCTATTACGCCTAAGATGCCTTCTGAAATATCTTCTTCCCACTCTCCTAATGTTTTTAATTCTCTTTTTCCCTCTCTCCCTCTTTCATTCCTTCTTTCGTTCTTTTATGCCTTTTATTTTCATACTTTTCTCTCATTTGATTTCTCTCTCAACTTCTCAATCAAAATGTCATGGTAAGAAAGTATGTCACTTCACAATAATATCAGTGGAAGTTAGTGTTCACGCGAGATAGAAATCGTAAATCTATTACTACTGAGTACTTGTGTTTTCAGACATCGACGAGTGCCGCAGCCTACCCCTCAGGTGTGAAGGCGGCACGTGCCAAAACACCCCCGGTGGTTACTCGTGCCAGTGCTCCCAGGGCTTCAAGCCATCTCCCGATGGACGCTCGTGCATTGGTGAGTATGGAAATTCACCGAGCGTAAGAGCCATTCGCAAACGAGGTTTTAGGCAGAAATGACCTACTTAAAAACTCCTTTCGAAATGATTCCTTACCCTACCCTTCATCTACTCAATTTTAAATACTGCTTAAAAACTTGACACTTTAACATCTCACTTCTAAATATCGAAAAGTCGTAGTCGGGAAATTCGGGAGACGTGCCATTTATGAACTAAGGGTATTGCTGTTTGAAAATAATCTTAATATTAAAGTATCTTAAAAACGTGAAAATCGAATCACTTTTGGGGAAATTTATTTAAACTCTCATAACTTCGGGTTCGGTGTATTTTTTTAATGTTTAAGTGCGTCCCATGTGCCTCCAATTTTTTCAAAGACCTTCATTTAATTAGACTATCCAAGGCATTTCTCTGCAAAGGTATATTTTTGTACTAAATCGATGCTGCTCTACAACTTAGTAATTGATTATAATTCAGCAAATCTCTAAAATAGTTTTTAAAATAAAAAAACTCCTAAAAATTTCCGCTAGAGAGCGTTGAAAGGTGTCTCATTGGATAGAGCATGGCCACTTTACTGTACCCACAGAGAAATATCCTAACAGAGGGTCCACGGGGCTATTTTCAAATGTGTTACTGATGTGAGGGCGCCCCACTAGCTTCTGGAACGTATGCCGGCTGCTTAAAACTCTGGCCAAATTAGAACTCGGCGCATACGCAGAAAGGTGTTTTCGATCTCCCATTGGCAGCCGGCGAACGATCCAGACTGGATCCAGACGCTAGTGAGTTTAGTGCGATCTCAGCGCCAAATTCTCCCAACCTGTAACCACATGTCATGGTTTTTCGATTTCCATTACGGCCTATGGCCGTGGACTCTGTTCTAGTACTCTGTGACTGTACCTAGACCCCACTTTCATGACTATATCTGTAGGGGTTCAAAAGTTAAAGGGAAGGGCACTTATCCTGGGACACCCTGTATAGTTTTTCGATTTTCTAAAAGCTTGTTTTTCGAACTTATTCCCTTTTTCAAATACTGCCGATTCTATTTATATTCAGAGAGGGTAGAAATTCATTTGATACGAACGGGAAATTTTGAACCTTTCCGTTGCAGACATCCGGCAGTACCAGTGCTTCGAGACCCTGGACAGGGGCGGCGTGTGCAGCAGCCCCAAAGTGTTCAACATGACGCGCAAGGAGTGCTGCTGCATGAAGGGATCGGCCGGCTGGGGCACCCCCTACCAGTGCCAGCCCTGCCCCCTGGGAGGTACTACACCTCTCGCTTCTCTCTAATCACCACATAAGACTTTTGCAAAATAAAGTAACTCTTCTTTCTTGTCATTTTAGAGGAATTTAAAAAGCTGTGTCCAGACGGCCATGGATACGTTGTGGTTGATGGAGAATTGGAAGGTGAGGATTTATACTTAACTTCGATAGGTTTCGATATTTTTTACAATGCTAACTGGAGCATCTAATGCTCAAATCAAAGCTACGATGTCTAAAATGCACTCGTGTCCATAAATTAAGGATAATTTTATGGCTTAAGAATAATTACATAAAACTTAGATCCTTATCAATGAAATTCATGCCAGAGAATCTTCTAAAAGTATAAATGTTTGGTCTAGGGTCAAATTGCCCTAACAATAGTTTAAGGGGGTACAGAGGCCCTCCATCGATAATGGAGTTCTATCCACATTTCGCTACGTTGGCTTCAAATAATCGTAAATCCGAACCGCGCTTACTCCAGTATAACCTGTTTGGCGAGCTCTTGGCTAGAATCAGTTTTCACCGGCGCTGCACCGCCAGAATAGAATGCGGTTTCCTTCTTGCATGGTACCTTGGCGCGGCGGCATGGCGATTGGCGAAATACATGTGCGATAAGTAGCTGGAGTTTAGAACTGTTTAGATTGTGTCAAAACACATATGTTCGAAATTTCCATGGTACGAAAGAACCTGCGTTATCGCGGAATGTATTAAATGGGCTGCTAGAGTGAAATAGAATAGAATTGAAATAGAATATTCAAATCTTTGTCTATGTGAATAGTCTTTGAAATCAGGGGTAAAAAAAACATGTGGGAGTTAAAATAAAACAGTTTTCTTTTCTATAAATGGTAAAATAAATAAAAATTTATGAAAAATATTTAATATTACCCTTGATATAGGTACTACCAATTATGCAGTTTTAATGCTTGTTTCAGTGATTCTGAGATTATTTTTCAGTATTTAAATAAAAACTCACTGATACTAAAAAAAACCACCCATTTCCATGCCAAGATAGCACTTAACTAAAATTTCACTTGAAAATGGGTTATTGAGAGTTAAGAGTTGGGGTTAAAATAAAATATCAGTGATAAATTATCATAGTTCAGCTTTTTTTTATCAAGTTTTTGTATATTCAAAAGGTCGTTTTCAAAATCCGAAAATAAAAATGCAACAGTACAAAAGCTATTATCGTTGCGTTTTGAAGACGGACTCTTGAGGAGAAAAACTTATCACCACAGATTAATTTTAGAAATAATTATTAATAAATTTGGTTTGAATGATCTTAATTATTCCCTTTTCTATAAAAAAAAACCTTTTAACCTTATTTTTTTCTTAATTTTTGAATATTTTCAACCATTAGGTTTTTTTACATTTAGGTTTTTCAACCACATTTTATGAAGCTCTCATCTGAGGATCCTGAATATTATATTACAGGAACTAAAAATCATGTCATTATTCCAAAAAAATCAAATTATCCCTAATTTTTGGACACGAGTGTAAATGAAAAGAATATAAATTTTATGTGTATTTGAAAAGAAATTTTGCTGCCATGTGTATTTTTCGCTCCTCAGACATCAACGAGTGCATGATGGACATGAGCCTGTGCGAGAACGGCGTTTGCATCAACATGGACGGAGGGTACCGCTGCGAGTGCCAGGACGGATTCAAGATAGACTCCACGGGAACAAAATGCGTCGGTGAGTACTCAACAAACCCCCAGAAACTATAGGAACAGTTTCTATCTATTTAAAAATTGCGGGTAAAATTTCGTCACTCAATTTTTTTTCCATCAGTATCATTTTTGATTAGTTAGCTATTTTTGGCGATATTTTAAAGGTTGGCGATTTTAACGGGATATGTTACGGAAGAGTACCTTATATCCAAGAAATATGGAGGAAGAAAAGTATAACCTCAAATCCATAGCAAGATTTCTAACTTCCTCTTATTAGTTTGATTTTCATAGTAACAAATATAATTTAGGAATCTCATTATTTAGTTCACTAAATTACCTTTAAAAAAACACAACCAATTTAATTAAACCACCTTTTAAATTACGTAGGGAAAGTAAGATGTAGATGCCACAATCTTGGATGAATTTAAAGCCAGATTCAATTATTTATTCATATAAAAAAAGTGCTAAAAAGAGAGGAACAAAATAAAAAATCTAATGTGAAAAACGTTTCTACCTTGGTAAAATAAATTTTTAAAAATGACACAAACGGCTCTTTTAAGCAACCAGTTTCTCTTCGAGCTGCTGTAGGATAAAAAATCAACCAATAATCGCTCAAGAGGTTAAGAACCACAGCACTTGGGAGGTTTCAATTGGAATCCGTTCAAGAGTGTGCTACCGAATTACGTTTCGAAATCGATTCGGAAACGTAACCAGAACAAAGTGGAGAAATCCGAGCTTTGAAACCGGATTTCCTATGGTGGGAATGTTGTCGTCGGGGAGACCTGTTTGAGTTCTGACCAGCTGTAAGTTTTTTACATGTTTAAAAATATTTTCTATTAACTAAATTGTACCTTCCACATCTTTCGAATCAAAAATTTTAAAATAACGGTATTGCTATTATAAAACAATCAGTTGTCAAATCAAAGGTTGTGTCAACCGATCTGTGCATGTTTTCTGCAGACCCATTTGTTTTGTGATCTTGTATTAGAGCAGTGGTTCCCAACTGGTGGTCCGTGAGAGACTTGGAAGTGGTCTGTGAAAAGCACACAAAAAATTTCCTATAAATAATAGAAATTTGAATGAAATGAGCAAGAAAAGATTGAATAATACTTTCGGCTATGTAATTTGTGTGGATAACAGTCACCACCACTAAATTAATAACAAGTCTTTCTTCTACCATAAATATTAATTTCGAAGTTAAACGGAATTTTGTGGGTTCTGAAAAATTTATTTATCTCGAAACAAAAATTGCTAAATTTCGTGAGATGTAATTAAATTTTTCTTAAAGTATAGTTTCAGAGCATTATAAAAAATTCCATACTTAATTAGGGACAATAGACTTTCATCTTGAAATTTTGTGAAGATAAGGATTTTAAGCTACAAAGGTGGTCCGTGAAGATTCCAATTTTAGACTGAGAGTTCCGCGAACTTCTTTGTGTTGGGAACCACTGTATTAGAGAGATAAACTGCTAAATTTTATTCAGAAATTCGTTTAAATGAATGAACGCATTTTTTCTTCTCTCAGACGTGGACGAGTGTGTGGCGCGGGGCGCTGCGTGTGGAAACGGGACCTGCTCCAACGTCATCGGGGGCTTCGAGTGTGACTGCAGGGACGGCTTCACGGCCGGACCCAGCCAGACATGCGAAGGTACTTCACTGCTCCCTCTCTCTTAGTGGAATCTTTATTTAAAAACAAGCAGAGATTTACGAAACATAAATATTCTCTTAGGAAATACTACATTACTGCTGTATTGAAAAATTAAATTTGTACCTATCCTTTTATTAGCTGTCGAGACCCACTTTCTGAAAGCTTTTTTGTGTTTGGCTAATGATAGATACTACCACGGCTTACTAGATACTATACAGGCTAGCCGAGTTTTCAACAATGAAAACCATTTGACAACTTTTCCCGCTTGGATTGCCACAAGTCCTACCTATATCCATAGATATATATACTAACGTAACGTTAGTGTATATATATATCTATGCCTATATCACCCACCGCCTTCAACACTGTGGATATGCTTTGCCAGTTTGCCATCTGGATTTTTAATGATTTCAGTACTCGGCTAGCCTGTATAGTATCTAGTAAGCCGTGATACTACAGAAAGTTTTAATTAGTCTCATTTGCATGGGTTTGTTTTTTTATTTTCCAACGCTAACTTCAGGATAAAGAAGAATCTAGATTTCTTTTTCCAAATCTGGAAATTGAGCCACTTGCTTCAACAACAGGCTACCACCAACATCTTTTCATTAATGATAGCTCGTTGTTACCGAAAACCCTACAATTAAAAATATTTTTGCTCGAAAACGGGGAAATTAGTTTGGTGCAGGACGGCAGGTACAAGTAATTTAATAATTTAATCTTATTGAAAACTATGTAATAATATGGGGTTAAGTTAAAAAGTTAATATATAGTTTAAATTACTAAAACATTGGTTTTCTTAGATTTTCTTCTTGTTAGAGTCTTACAAAAGAACTAGAAAAAAAATTAAAATAAAGCCTTTTCTATTGCATTTAATACTTCTGTAATAAAAAGATTTTTCAAAAGATAAAATCTCTCGTACGAGTGGAAAACTGTATCATTAACCACTAGGCAAATTTACTTAGCACTGGTACTTAGTTTTGACTGTATTCTTTCATTGACTTGGTTCAAGATGAACAATTTGATGGGTGTTGGAAATTACTAAAAGTGCGTTTTAAGGGTGATCCTTTTTTCTTATTTAGACATCGACGAGTGTGACGATATGGCATCGATGTGCGCTTTCAGATGTCAAAACGTGCCAGGGTCTTTCAGGTGCATCTGTCCCTATGGCTATACCCTCGCACCGGACGGCAAGCATTGTGAAGGTGAGCTCTCTGCACGAACCACAAAAATAAAAAAGGGGGGAAAATAATAGTGAATATCTTTTTGTAACCCAACGCACTTTTCTTTGATGTAGATTTGGACGAGTGCTCTACTCCTGCCAACACGTGCCGGTTCGCGTGCAAGAATCTGATCGGCAGTTTCATGTGCATCTGTCCCGAGGGGTACAGCCAGGTGGGCATGTCGGACGACTGCATCGGTGAGTCGGCTTCCCTTTATCTCCACACCGAGTCGAATGATCCTACCTTTAATTTCGACCTTTAAGGACATTTGTCTCCCTTCTTTCAAATATATCATTGTTTTTAGAAGAAAAACGTTTCTTTAATGAGAATTGTTTGGTTTTTTTAATCTTCGCAGATGTGGACGAGTGTCGTACAATACCCGGAGTTTGTGCCAACGGACGATGCATCAACACGAGGGGATCCTTCCGGTGCGAATGTTATCCGGGTTTCAATCCTTCAAGAACACAGAAGGAGTGTATAGGTGAGGCATCTCGGCTATTCTTATATAAATATCCAATTATCCATAAACTCCTTCTCCTATCGAATGTTGGGATACAGCAAATTAGACATAGTATTTTTTTTTAATTAACAACTAAACGAAAATTAATTTAAGAAAAATTGAATATTTTTTTCTGATTCCATTAACTTAATCATTTTGATCCATGGGTCACTCAAAATGATGTGTCAACTTGTAAAATGGAGAGTGGTATGAATCCTCAGAAAACTACATGAAGTGAAGTATATATTATGTCTGGCCTCTTAATTTATAACCTCTTACTATAATACCTAATGCCGTTATAGCCTCTTCTGATGGATATTTTTTCCGCAGACGTTCGGTCAGGCAACTGCTTCAAGATGTTGTCGTGCCCACGTGACGCCCCCGACACCACCCAGATGACCAA
The DNA here is from genome assembly GCA_963680715.1 of Tetragnatha montana. Lineage (NCBI taxonomy): Eukaryota > Metazoa > Arthropoda > Arachnida > Araneae > Tetragnathidae > Tetragnatha > Tetragnatha montana. The sequence goes on along the minus strand of OY796674.1, from coordinate 62,002,739 downwards.
GGTGGACTGCTGCTGCGGCATGGGGGCCGCCTGGGGGCCCCGCTGTGAGGCCTGTCCCAGGAGGGGCTCCAGTGAGTATCTCCTTACATAAAGTATCTCCTTATCCCAAAGTGGGTGGTATCAATTAATAGGGCATTGGTAGTGTAAAAGAAGGCGTTGACTACTTTGAAATTGTTGATAAATTGTTATTTGCATACTAGAAAACATTAAAAATTGAGGAAAGACACTAAAACATATATTGGAAGAAATATCTACCATATTCATTAAAATATGAAAAAGTAGTAATAACACAAATTAATGAAGGGGCAACGGAAATTTTTTCTTGATAAGGGGTCGGTGCTCTTAAAAGTTTTAGGAACGTGCGATTTAGACTTATTGTTTTCAATGGTTGTCTGTTTTACAGAATCTTACAGCGATCTGTGTCCTCATGGAATCGGCTTCGACAAAGACGGCAGAGGTGAGGAGCACTTTCATGTGAGTTGTAAAAATTCCGTCGCTCAGTTCAAAAGGCTCAGTGTCCGGTGTTTCTTTCAGACGTGAACGAGTGCAATCTGATGCCGAATCTGTGCACGAACGGACAGTGCATCAACACGATGGGATCCTACAGGTGCATCTGCAACAGAGGCTACAAACCGGATCCCAGTGGAACGAACTGCGTTGGTAAGTTTATTTTCAAGTATTGTATTTCATTTGAAGTTTCAACTTAAATAAACAATATTTTAATTTAAGTTTAGTTTTAAAGTTTAGTCCTTTAGTTTTTAAATTTATTTTATTTCGCCGCTCGGGGCGTTGTATGTCACCCCAATGAATTCTCCATGCTCACTTTAACAAGGGGTAAACCTTACTTCCATTGCTCTAGGAGACATTGGTTCCAAATAAAAGCCGTGAAACGGACTTTTGAAGTAACTTTACCGGAGACATTTTTTTTAAAAATAAGTTGTCCCTTATAAGTTTATGGAAACCTATTACTTGGATGCTCTCTGATCAATTTACATACTAAATCCATTCAGAGTTAAATCGTTAAAATAAATATTTCCTATGAATAGAGGGCATTTCCTTACCATGGTTACTGGTCGAGTGCTTTTCAGTAAAAAAAAATACTTATAACAAAAACAATTAGCTTTATTGAAAAGCACTAGCATGAGTCTAGCTAGACTAGTCTACGTCCTTTACAACGCAGCTCTGCTCCCTGAATCAATGAATACCCCTCACGAGAGGAAACATTACTGGCGGCTAGTGTAGAGCAGGAAAGCATAACTATAGGATTCCTTGCCTGTAGAACTCTCTTTACTACTAGCGTACTTTATGTGCAGGAAAACAAAGTTTAGGATTCAACCGTCTCGCTCGCCAGGGAGATCAGATGTATGCTTTTCCGTGCAAACACTACACTAGCCGTGAAGAGGGTTTTACAGATCAACCCATTACACTGTGCAACAAAAAAATATGGTCAAAATGCATCTGACACAACACAAGCAGACTCTTAAGTAAAATGACTCCCGGAATCCGAATCCGAACCGTTTTTCAAAGACTCTTTCAATGACTTAATGACTTTGAATTCGATTTTCAGGGTCAAAAAGCAATACTTTAGTCTTGAAATTACACCCGAAGGGAGGAGAAAGGTTGAAATTTCTAAAGTATGAAAATTTGTACAAATGGATAAGTTTAAGGGAACCCCTAAAAGCGCAAAAAAAAAAAAAATCGTTAAAATTTATAGAAGTTATTTTTACGGTATTTTTTCCTCTTACTTTTTATGCTATTCATCTATTATTTCATCTTACTATTTTGAAACGTTTTTCCAAAGAGTTGCGTTTTTCCCTCCTGTCAAATACATATATTTCTGGTATAATTGAATATTCCCATCTTTCAAAATCTTCTTTACATCGTACCAACTGACATGGAAGTGTGATGAAAAATTACTATATTGGTTATTTAGAGTATTTTAAATTATAAAAACTGAATTATTTATTAAAGTAGATTTACTGAAATACATTCTTCTTCCTAAAACTATTTAACTATTACATGATTCTCTTTTTGTATTTCTTCAAATGTTTACATAAAATTTTTAAAAAGTTCTACATCACTAGATTACTAAGAAAATTAAAACTGACCGCTAAAAATATGTACGAAGAATAGTTTCATTTTATTCCACCTTTTACGCTCCTATTAGATGTGAACGAATGCAACCACGTGCCTCCCCCATGTAAGTTCACGTGCGAGAACACTGAGGGAAGCTTCAAATGTTCTTGTCCTGCCGGCTACCTCCTGGGACCAGATGGAATTACCTGTAGAGGTAGGGTGAAAACCACACTCTTGCTCTACTAGGCAGTATTTTCAATACATTTAATTCAGCTTTCAGTGTTTGACTTATAATAATGCATATGTTACGGGCAAAGTGATTAATCGGGCATTATTAATAATGCCCGGATTTATCACATTGCCCGTAACACAATATATTGACTAATTCACCATATATTGATTTTAATGCAATTTCGTGCTGTTGTTCACTTGGACTTTTCAATGCTGCACTTGTTTAAATTTTGCCCCTGGAAACAATTTCATTTGAAATTCTTTATGAAATTAAAATTTCATACGCAGCAAGAATTTCTGAATTTTATTAGGGCTGATTTACATACTTTTGGGTTCATTATACGAGTAATATACTCTATTTACTTTAATAATCGTACATTAATTATATCTCCCAATTCTAAAGATATAACAAAGTCTTCTTAATGCTATCGAAATTGCATTCCAATTCCTTGATGTTTAATTTTTGCTCAGACATTGACGAGTGCAGGACGGGTCGTCACAACTGCCAGAACCAATGCATCAACACCGTTGGCAGTTACCAGTGCGCGTGTCAGAAAGGATACCACCTCAACGGAAGTGGACAGTGCTCAGGTAATGACGTAGGTTCTGTGAAACGAGAAGGGTAAATACATATCCTTTTGCTCAAGCTATTCTTCAACAAATAATTCTTTAGGTTAAATATGGATTTCTTCAGACACATCTCTTTTTCTAACTACTGATATTTACTTAAAAATGAACTTTCTAGATAACTCTAAAACCTTAATAACCAGTTATTAAATTTTAATTTCAAAAACCTTTTAAGGAAATTTTTACTCTAAAAGTGAGTAATTTGAACTAGACACAAATACTTTTAAAAATTCTAGACATAAATGTAAATTAGATTAAATTGTGTTTTAAATATTTATTTTCTATTTTAAGCATATTTAAAAAAAATGTACAGAGACATCTTTAATCTGAATATGATCCGAAGACGTCATACGTCTGAGTATCATAACCAGAGGATTTCTCTGAAGTTGAGAACGAAACATTAGGAAATTATTCCATTGAACCACAGTCATACCACCTAGAAGGTTCTTTTATCAACACATATTGCGGATTCCGGCCGTGGAAACTTTCATTATTTCAATGAATATATTATTAAATACTCTGTATATGCCATAAATAGGTGTTAAATTTCAAAACGAAGATGCTTTAGTGAAAAAACTGTCATAATTTGATAGGAGGTCCGTGCGAGGTGATATACTTTTTTTTCTGCAGACGTGAACGAATGTACAGATGAACCCAATCTGTGCAGTCCGGTCGGAACGTGCATGAACATGCCCGGCAGTTACAAGTGTCTTTGTCCCAGAGGATACAATCTGGACCCTTCAAACAAGTTCTGTGTGGGTAAGAAAGATTGGTTATTTTCAAAATAGGACGAAACTTTTTAGTTTAGTTATTTAGTTTGTTATCTTACTTCTTTTCACGAAATGATTGATAACCGAAGAGTCTCGGAGAAAAGCCGCCCATTTCATAAACACAGAAAACACTCTGAAAGAAAATAACACAAAATTATACGAAAAGGATACATTGTTTATCTACTTATACATTTATCCTATTTTTAAGGATACATTTTTGACAGCCCACAACCGCTCGGGCGAACGCAGCCCTCTCTTTGATTGCAAAAATGTTTTATTTGAATGAAATCTATCCATAGAAAATGGACAATGCAATAGTTTTAATGAAAACAGGATTGAGATTTAAAGATAAGACGAGAAAATTGTATTTTAATGTGTTCTTCATAAGAATTAATTGAAATACGCAAATAAAGGAAAATATGATTGATAACAGTGTCACGATTTTGAAGTTATTCAGTGTCATAAAGAAATATTTTTTCCTAATATCTTTTTCTGCTTTTTAGTTCTTTAAAAGATACATGACTCAGAATACAGTATTTTCTACGATAAAGCTACGCACACGAATCCCCATTTTTTTATTTTATACATAATGTGAACACTTTTCAAAACTACTGTTTCTTCCCTGAAATGCGTGGAAGAGAAGTTGATTGCTTGTTTGTTCGCCCCACAGACAATGACGAGTGCGCGGACGACTCCCGCTGCCCCCACGGCTGCGAGAACCTGATGGGCAGCTACCGCTGCGGCTGCCCCGACGGCTACCAGCAGCACTACTACTGGAACCAATGCGTCGGTGAGTCCAACCTCATTTCACATGACGAATGGGAAACAAATGTTGGCAATCGGCGTTTGGAACACTGTTTCGGGGGCATATTTCCGATTTCAGCATGAGAAGCATATACCGATCGACAAATATAGGATTACTGTTTTAGCTCCTCCCTTCACCTACGTCATGCAGGGAAACAAAACAAATACAAAAGTTTTAAGTTTTTAAATAAAATATATAGCTTGGATTCGTTTAATTTAATTTCAACTTCTGATAACTATATTTCTATCAGTTATTTTGCAATTTTTAAAAACATTTCAAATTTATGGTGTACAAAACAGCTTCGTGATATTGAACAGGACTGTTAACGGAATCGATCCAATATAAATTAAAATCATCCTAATAAAAATTCCCTGGATATTTTATTTTCTCTGTTGCAGACGAAAATGAATGCTCCTCCCCAGGGGTGTGTGGATCCGCTCCCTGCGAGAACACCCTGGGCGGGTACTCCTGCTCCTGCCCGCCCGGCTACATCTTCGATTCCAACCTGCTCATCTGCATCGGTGAGCTGCCCTTTACTGACTATGATTGCTATTTCAATGTTATCATAAGACGTGGTGGAATTTAAGTTGTTGTCTTTTTACATTGGGGGAGTGTAGGACCATTCGTTCTTGTACTTAAGTTCTTCACTAAAAAATATAGATAATTTTTCTTACATAAAATAAGGATTTAATACAACGTTTTGCCAGTGGGGATTTGAAAGGTGTGAGCGAGGTCAGAAGGTTTTCAAGAGATGATGAGAGAGTGAAGGTGGTCGTATTTTTAATTGTCTTGACCTTGGACCAAGAATTTTTTTAAAAGCTCTTATTTCCTTTGATTTTTTTGGATGTTTATAGATTTTGTCTAAAGAACATTTCGGAGACAAAAGCAAGGTTCAAAACTATTTAAGACTTGATTAAAGCTTGAAAATAGGTACGTTATCGATATGATAACTAACTATACGTTGCACAATATTGAGGAATGACCAACTCATTTCGGGGTATTTGAGAACGACTTTCTGAGTGAATCAAAATCACAGATAAGATTTATCTGAGCAGTCTGTCAGGATTTTTACTATAATCCTTACTTAAAAGCATATTTCTTTTGAGTAATTTGAAACTAAAAATGTTTTTACCTATAGAAATTAATTGACTTACATAGACACCAAAAAATGTCTCGTTTGATCTCTTTTGCAGAGGTGGGTCAGGGCGGCTGCCAGAGCGCCCCCTGCAGCTTCGGCTGCTCTCCGACGGGTCCCCTCGGATACTCGTGCGGCTGTCCGGACGGCTACCAGCGCCTGGGGCAAGGGTGAGTGCCTACAAGGGTTCTTCAAAATTTTCTTTTGATGGAAGAGTTCGATTTGTAACTTTCAGGTGTCAAAAACTTCTGCCTTCTGGTACTCCGGGTCCCTGACCTTCAGAAGCTGTACCACTCTTCCTATACTATGAGAGCATTTTCTTCATTACATGCTGCATCACCCGTCGCGCAGAATAATCAGGGGTGCGCTCGGGGTTGGCCCATTTGAAAAAGAAACTATGTAAAACCTGTAAATCTATGACAACGCATAATTCCCTTTGATATAGTAATAACCCATTAGGGCATAATAACCCTTTTTGCCACTGTTAATTTTTTAACTTATTGTTCTTATTTTATTTTCATATATTTGTTCATTTATAATCATATCGCGTTCATGTTTTTCTTGTTCTTCGTATCTTGCATTTGTAAAATTATTGTATTCGTATGTGTACATGGATCGTCAAATGATCTCGGGTGATAAATCCTGACTTTCACAGCTGACTGAGTTCCAAACGTTTGCCTTTTTTCAAACTGATTCGATTTGTTTCAGCCACTGCTTGTCGTCCCTCCCCCCGTACGGTGTGGAGAACGGGCTGTCTCCGCTGGGGCTGCACGTGCCGCGGCAGGACGAGAACGGGGCCTACACCCTGCCGGGAGGGGAGAAGGTCATCTCCACCGAAGGCTGCTACTCGTGCAAGCTCAACAGCAACAACCGACAGAAGAGGGAGCTGCTGAGGCGCCTCGACAGGAGGATACCCAACAGGGTGGTGGTCAGTATACTTTGGCTGCTTCGACCAGGAGTGTATGATCGCCAACTATTCCTAACTATGCCAACTAACATAATCTTGCCAACTAACATATGCCAGAGAAGCTTAAATGTGTGATAAAACTCACTTTTGTCAAAAACTCAATTTTACATTGAATTGAATTAATGGAATTTATTCTAGTGAAACTTTCGAGAGGCATTTCATATACAATACAGCAGGGAGATTTTTGGTAAGGAAAAACATAAGTAATTGATTGCAGTTAGTTACTCAGTTACTCGGTGACTACTAACCTGCTGAAGTTATTTGAACGGCCTTCAACAGTTGCATTCAAATGAATTTTGTATAATTTAATTCAGAGAGCTGAAATGGTTAAGTTGAATCAAAAATGATGTACTTAACAGACGACACAATTTCGAGCTTCTGGGACCATATGAGTCTAGTTGGCCATGATCCAAGTTACCCTTTCGAAATTTTGGCAATTATTATGTAAAAAATGTTTTCCTTTAAAATTGAAATGTCCAAAAATAAGATAGAGTACCATTTCAAAAAAAATGATGGGAGATATCCCCCACACTGTGCACTGTAAAAAAAAACTGTTGTTTTAACAGACTAGGGGGCTCTGCCCCCTACTTGCTATCGCTCTCCAACCCCCAAATTCAACTCCCAATATTCAAATAAAGCTAAATGTTTATTGTTTTTATTGCTATAATATTTTAATCGATTTGTTTGCAATTTTATCAAAATTTCTAATATTTCGTGTCCAAAACAGCTTGAAGATATTCAGAGGGACATACAACGGAATTGAACTTAACATTTTTATACTGAATGTAGTCTCATCATTATAAAGGAACATTGAGTAAAGTGTAAATTTTAAAACTTTACCTGCCAAAAAATCTTCCCCCAACCAATCAAAAACTAAAATAACGCCCCTTGTGATTTGTGATTCCTTGGATTTCACAATCCGTTTTTCTTCGCAGCAACATCCTCCGCAGCGAAGCGCCTCTCCGAAGCCCTCCCACAACAAACTGTTCACGACGGTGTTCGTGACGGGGGCGGAGCTTCGTGAGGGGGCGGAGCTCCTCCGCATCCAGCCCGCCCTCACCTTCCTCGCCAACAACGAACGGTTCCACATAAGAAAAGGCCAGGACCTCTTCGACATAGACAACAGGTAGGTTTCGCTTGTTTCTCCCTTCTTTATTGACTCAAAGCTTACATAGCACATCAGCATCTTGTAATCAAAATTTTGAGCAGTTGTCAACTGTTCCCAAATGTTCGTGAGAGGGAGAGGAAAAAAAAGAAGTTCAATTCGAGTGTACTTCAGTTGTTGTTTTTGTTTCAGCAGCAGCAGCAGGCACGGCGTGGCAGTGCTAGCGGCCCGGCAGCCTCTTCCCCCAGGCATGCACGTGCTGCAGATCGTCGGCAGCCTGCGGAACAGCAGTTCCGCCGCCCCCCTCGACCTGACGGTGCACTTCATCGTCAAGTGAGCCCCCTCCCCTCTTCTTCCTCCCTGCACTTCGCCCGTCCGGATTGACTGATTTTATGTGGGAGGAATACTGGAATCAAGCAAGGCTCCAGTGAAATATATCGACTGACGAAATTTTGTGTATTTTACGCCGAGGAATTCTTCGCTGACCACGGGTGGTCTTGAAGAGTTAAGCAATATAAAATTAAGGTTCATGCAAGAACGCCGGGCCTGGTGCCAAAAATGGCGATAAAAAATGGACCCAGTTCTATAGAAGTTGAATTGCTTACTCGCCAATAAACGGCAACACCAAATTTCGCCAAAAATGTCACCCAGGCCTTACGTTTTTGCATTTGCCTAAAATTAACAGTATGAGGATTTTTTAATTTAGGGATATAATAATGGTTGTTATCAGAGCAATGTCTGTTAATATCATACATGCTACTTGGGGACAGAGTGAAATAAGTCTTTTTTAGGACTCGAAGAAGGCAGTGTACGGCGATTCCACATCGACAGAAGCCCTCAGTAACTAATCGTCTATTTTTTATATTTAACTGCTTCCGAAATTAGGCAGTTCTGTACGAATACTGAAATTATCGTTAAGGAATGCTGTCGGCACAGTAAAAAATGTTACATAAGATAATACAGAAGCCTAGAATAATTAACACTCGTGATATAAATTTTTACAGTAACTCACAAATAAATAAAATTTCTAAGCATTTTGACATTCCAATGTCAAATAATTATAGATAATTAGTGTTATTTCATTTCCTAATTCGACCACCTTTTTAAACAATCGGGTGTTCTCTTTTGAAGCAATGCTGTACTAGTTTGAAAATCAATTTTTGATTCAATTAAAGTTGGTGACGAGCTGAAATGGACTTACTTCACCGTGCTCCTGAGGAGCTTACATGCTAGAAGCTGATGCAAAAAACGAAGATGCCAGTTGCATATTGGCTCGGCTTCCTGTTGTGAAAGCTGCTTCACACAAAAAGAATACTGACACCCAATGTATGAACTGCCAGGAATCTCAACATATTTAGTTCCATTCTGAACGAATAATATCTGATACCATCTATTTTCTAATTATGTGCCATACTTTCGTTGAACGCCTTATGATTCTCATTGATTATGCAGGGGAGGTCCTTTTCGGACGAAGCAGACATACAAATCGTATTTTTGACTCTGTAAGTAAGAAAAAAATGACTCGGATAAAGGGTCATTTTAAGAATTTTATTCATGGCACTGCTGTTAATTGATTCCAGTTTTGTATTTAAGTAACAAAAAATTTTCTAAAAATGTTTACTTAAACTGTAATGCAATATCTACATCTTGAGTTTTTTTGTGATTGGTTAAAAAAAATATACTCTAGTTTATCTTCCATGATGACAAATGCTACAACTACTTTTAAAATTTTAATCCTAAAATCGTTACCTTTGTATCACAAGAGCACTTATATATTTATATTTGTCCTTCTCGATTGCATTGTATAAGGGAACCTTGATGATTTCAGAGCTTTCATTCTAGTTCGGAGCACCAAACACATAACGGCAAAAAAAATTCTAATAGGGAAGAGTGGGTAGTATCATCGAGACTTCTCATTGGCTATTGCAGATTTGAAAATTGGCTGATTATGCATACATTATTTTTATATATTTAGTGCACTTAAAACATAAAATTATCTTTTGTTTGATTTTATTATGTTCCAAAATTGTATTAAATTAAAATCGCAGGGTTTTTTTTATTTCTATCATAAACATGGTACTGATTAAGTACCGCCTAATAAGAATTTCAAGTTCCATTGGCCAAATCGCCAACCTGAATTTTCATAAGCTCCGCGGTTCTGCAACATACATAAGCTCTGACATCGTCGAGTTGGAAGGACCAATAAAATGAGTCTCGCAAGAGATCTTCTATTCTTAAGATTGTCGAACTTGGAGATACTATTTCTGGTTGATACTAAGGTGAACTATGTTTTCAAAAGCCATTTGGTTTTTTAAAAGCTTAAAATCAATCAGGTTTTGGGCATTTTATTTATTGCTTTTCCTTCCTATAAATCTGAAAATATTTAAAAAGATGTTACGTATTAGGTTATGTAGGATCTTTTATCGGCTATCACAAGTATTTTTACCGTCATTCTGTGATATTCCAAGAAAAGAGTCGCTTCGTCGCGAGTGCATGCTTTGCAGCAATAACAGAGTATCATCCAGTGGCGTAGCCAGAAAACATTTCGGAAAGGGATATTGGGAATTTCGGGAGGGGATATGGGGTAAATTTATTCCTTTTTTGTGGCCAAAAAATGTAAATTTCTGAATTTTGGAGGGGGGGATATATCCCCAAATCTCCCCCCTCTGGCTATGCCACTGGTATCATCTTTTATTATCTCATCGTCATTACCTTTTGTAAGCTTGTCTGTACAGTTTTGTGTAAAATGATAATTTTATAAGTAAAATTATTTATAGTTACAAGTGTCTGTTTTTTATATTTTCTTAACTGCCTTAAACAGGGTTCATGTGCTAATTGAAAACTCCTAAAGAAATCTTTGAAAACGATTATCATTTTGAAGGTTCATTTTATAGGTTACTAGGGAGCTACCGCTCCCCTGTTTGCTATCGCTCACCAACTCCTTTAAATTGCTTACGCAGGGACCTTTTAGATTAATCCTCACAAAACCCAACTCATTAAACTTGACTCACCAATAAAAACAATTAGCCGAAGAAACGTCAACCAACCTTTTTAAAATATGTCACAGGTCATCTCAGTCGTGGCCTATATAAGGGGGGGGGGCGCGAACTAGGTGAACCAAAACAAGTTAAATCCCTGATTTTTAGGGTCAAATTACAAAAATTTTTCTGGGGGACAACCACCCCCCTTTTGTACTTGGAACTTATTTTTTACAACTTTATTATAATAAGTTCATCCAAATCCTACCTAAAAATGTATGTCCAAAATTTGGACTAAGCATTCAAAAAATCTTCATTTGACCATAATAAATTAATGTTTTACTAAACGTTTTATTTAAGTTTTAATCTACGTTAATCCTTTTATTGATTGTAAGCTAGTTCAAAATCAAAATGTAAAACTACTCATATTAATTTCTTAACACTACTGTACCCCCCCCAGTAACAAAGAAAACCTGTTAAGCATGTGAAGAGAGTATAGTGAATAATAAGTTATCCTCCTCTCCCTTTATATAAATTTCTTTCTCTATATATCTCTATTCATTTCTCAATAGAGAAAGGTGTGATTTAATTTATCAAAATTTATTATGCTATACTCTTATAGAGGTACCAAAAATACAAAGATCCTTTGATTGATCGAGAGGCTTCAAAAAACACTCCAGTCTATAGAGACTATTTTGATGCAGTATTTATTGCCTTCATATAATTTCGCTCGTTGCACCTCAAATTCAATGGCTGTATTCATGAAATGGAAATAAAACATAAGGATAAGGAAATTATTTTTATGGATAGAGCAAATGCACAATCTTCGGTAATTTTTTCTAAATTTCTCTCTAGTCTCTTTTTCCTTTCTCAATACAGAATAAAAGGTATCATTTCATGTATCAAAATTGTTCCACGATACCTTGTTTAGAAGAAGTACCTGAGGTATAATTGTGACATCTGTAAATTTTTACAAGGCGTAGAACAAAGATGTTGACGACCATAATCCATAATAGAGTGATTTCCATTTTATGAAGTGCAGTGTGGTTGGTTGACTTTTTATGGCGCCATAGCAAGATATAGAGCGCCAAACACAAGACATAAAAAAAATTCATTTTTAGCGGGCAAAAGCCTTAGTCTGATGTAGTACTCTATACATCGGTATGTAAAAGCTATTAAAATCGCATCTAAAAATGTGAAAAGATATGTGGGATAAAAGATGATGAACCTGATATACTAGTTAAAATCTTAAATATGATCATAGCTGCCAACCTGATGGAGAAAAAAAATAGGAGTACTTTCACGGACTACACATGAAAGCACAACCACCTAATTTTCAGTCATGATTAAAAATTTAAGTTGCTTTTTTAGTTAACGTTGAACTACTAAGCACAAATAATTCAGATTAAAAAAATCTAAAATCTATAAGGAAACAAAAACATCCCTCTTGAAGTAGATGAAAAAAAATCAGCTTACAACTAAAGGATCCATAACTGTTGAAATATTAATCATTGTTCTTGTTCTATTACCATAACAGAAATTAATGCTTTTTGTAGAAAAAAAAATAACTTTAAAAAAGAAAATGTAATATTGAATTCATATATTCAACTCATACTGTTAAGAACATTAGTTTTATTCAAATGATAGATTTCCCTCTTTGTTTTCTTTTACTATTTTAATTTGCCAGCTATCAGTGAACACTTTCTCCAAAAAGAGAGCAGCTCCAGAGCATATAGAATGACATAGGTTGAATGGATATAACATGCTTTCCTAAGGATACCGTCTCTTATCTTCTTTTAAAACTCAGCATTCAACAAAAACTCTTACTATTTCTCATGTCAGTTAGATAACACAAGTGAAAGTCTAATTTAAATAAATTTCAATTCACAATGTGTAACCCCAACCCCCCCCCCCCCCCAAAAAAAAGAGAAAAATTTGAAGAAAAACATCTGCCGTTATACGTAAATCAAGAGGCAGTTAGTTTACCTTTTGATACCTAAATTCAGTTCGGTGTACCCACAGAGTACAGAGATTACAGAGGGTCCATCTTCATAGACGCTAATTAGCGTCTATGACGCTAGTTGACGTAAGTTGCCATTAATGGCAACTTTTAAAGCATGGTTTTTCCGATAAATCTATCAATAAAATTGAGGATATCTTTTAATGAAATTAAAAATATTTTTTTTGCATAGATTTCTCAAAGTAATCATTTATTGATTACCAATTTGAAATTAATTTGATCCTTTTTTTACACAAAAATCTTAGCTAATTTTGCTTTTATGAAATGCACATGAACATGGATATTCTCTGCATTTTTATTTATAAAAAAGCTTTACAAAAAAGAATTTTCTACATAATTTTTTTTTATTTATAGCTGGAGGAGGATTCCGAATACATACAAAACAAAATGTTATATGTTGAAGCTAGTTACTATTTTAAAAACAGTCTACGAATACATTTTTAACTTTTTCATTTTTTTGGTAACATTGGAAAAAAGTGGAAGTGGCACACATAATTTTTGTTTCCAAAATAGAGGCAATCTTCCGAAAAAGGTTGGCCAGGGGTGCCCTCAGAAAAGTTTTGGAAGTTCGACCCTTAAAAAAGAAATTCTTCTCATTTTTGGACATTATTCACAATAGAGTGACACCCAAGGTGGCCTACTTCTGAAACGAAGGCTTAGGAACCTTTGAAATAATTTGTCTTTTGTACGACATTTTTGGTAATCTACTCCTTAAAAACTAGGAATTTACTCATTATTGAACTTTTGTCAGTAAAATGTCCCGATTTTTTAGTTTGAAAAACCTGGTCATATTAAACATGTAATTTAAACTCAAATATAGGGATAGGGACTTGAGCGTTGCCAGCTAGTAAAAAAAGGGATGGCCAAGAGATTCCCTAAAGATTTTAGTAACCTTGATAAAAACAACAAAAATCTTTTTATATTTTAGTCCATCCTATTATAATGATGTTAAAGTTCCAAACTATTGAATTAAGTTTGTCTTAGCTTTTTGGTGAATTATAAGATGCTCCATATTTTATAGGGGGCTGGGGGTCCTCAGAGAAAACATTTGAAAATTTGAACCTTAAAAAAAGTGCTACTAACTATTACATAATTTTCAATAACAAATGTTTTACGCATATTGCTCTATTTATTCCTTTCGGTTGATAAAGTTTTGAAGTCAACATAAAGTTTGTGAAAATTATAGACACAAATTTAAAATCTTGTCGTGTGTGAGTGTGACCCAACCCATCAAAATTTAAACAGATGTATATGTTACAGGCAAAGTGATTAATCCCGAAGTGTGGAGGCTCGCCTCACATCGGGCATTATTAATAATGCCCGGATTTATCACATTACCCGTAACATTATATATTTGAAGCTATTTTTTGCCAAGAACGTTTGGCTTTTTTTTCGTGTACATTTGGCCATGGGCGTAGCCAGGTTTCATGTTAGAGGGGGGGCAAGGATATTTACCTTTGATGTTGCAAATACTAGGGAAAATTATTGAGCTGAACTGGGGTTCTGGGTTCCCCTCCAGTATGGAGTTAGAAATTGATTTTTCACTTAAATATTTTTTGCCAAAAATAGTTTCTTTTATCAATTACATCATTAAATTTCATTAACTATTTTACAACAAAATTCCAAACTAAAGAATCCATATTTTAGTATAAATTAGGATGTGAATAGAACCAAAAAACAATAAGACAAGATACTGGAAGTCTCAAGCAAGAAATTGTGATATCAACACCAATCTAGGTAACCTGATTACTTTTCACTAGAATTTGAGATAAAAGATACTTCCCATCCCTTTTCGGTTTAAAAAACTGTAAATATCTTTACAGTTACTAGGTAAGTTTTCTTTGAATTGAAACTATTGGATCAATGCAAAAATCAATAAGATATACTTAAAACTATGATGTAATTTGCATATTTAAATGCATTTGATAAATTTTATTAAAATACAAACAAGAAATAAACTTTTTGCTTGGTTTCACTGCAATTTTAGTGGCTATTTCGATACACATATTAATTGGCATAATCAACTTCACAAATCCGACCAAAGTTAGTCAAAATCTTAAGAATTTAAGGAAAGAAAAGATTGTATATAGGTACTTATAACGAACAAATAATATTCTAATTAATTCTGACAATTGTAAGTGAAAAGAAGATACACTTTACAACATGACAACTAAATCTAATTACAACAAGCCAATTTGAAATAAATTTGCTGCCAATTAGGAAAACTGATAATATGGAGTTGGAATTTTTAGATATAAACTTGTTTCATGGTCTCAACCGATTCTACAGTATATTATATATTGACAATATTAGAATTAATCAATTAAAGAAGATATGTTCTTACCATTACATTAATTAAAAAAATTACTAATTGACTACACACAATAATCACAATTTTCAAAGTAAAGCTCAGAATAAACCTTCTTATAAAACCAATTAAAGCTGAGTTTCTCCAACGATTCCCTTTGGCTATTACAAAATTATTTCAAGTTAAGATATTAACTGCACAATTTGTGAAGCCATTTTTAAATAAGCTGCTATATTTTTGTGTTTTGAAGAAAATCAGTAAAAGTTCAGAAACACATTTTGGAACACAACTTATAAACAGCAGTTTTTTTTTTTTCAATTAGTCTTGAGGATCCATTTTTAAAACATGGACTATAAGTATATACAATAGAAGTTTTGACTATTTCTTCTAGATGTAAAGTGTAAATAATAAAGCATTTTTATTTTAAACAATTATAGTATCGTATATAAAACAACCAAAGCAGTTTTATCCGGTCATTTAAATAAAATAAGAATTAAAAAGAACAAAGAATTTTTAAGAACAAAGAAGGGAAATAATTAAGTAGTAAGATCGGGGATATTCATACATCTTTTGTATTAAGGGGCAAGACTGCATTTTCTCAGACAAAAATCGGCCAAATTCGCTTTTTTAGGTGGACGGGCGCAATTTTCTTCAAAATTATACATTTGGAACTAGAATGTGCAGTGCACTTGTATAGTTTTGGCACAGATGGGCAAGTTTGGTGCAGCTGTTACATCTCTCTGAATTGAAAAGATGAAGTAAAAAAATGAGCTGATATAGAAAGAAGGTTTGATTCATTCAAAACTGAACACCAGTAACAATCCCCCTCAAAAAACAACTCCATAAAAATGCAAATTTAAAACTGATAAGCTTAGCCATCAGTGAGCAGGTGGTGAGGAGAGCAGCATTTGAGATTTTAGGCTTGCTGTAATTAGTAAACTAGGTAGTAGAACAATTTACTGTCTAACTTTCACCAACCCTTGGCGATTGGCCCAGATTGTTGAAATTAACCACTGTCTGTCTTTCTTTGCTAGGCGGTTGGGAACAGGGAAATTTAAGTTCCAGTAGGGGTACAGGAAATCAGGGTAGCAAGCTTGGCTATACTTAAGCACCTTCTTCTTTGAAGAAGTGGGAAGGGAGGTGGGGAAGTTATTGGTCAGAAGTAACTGGTTTGGCTCCCTCTGTCCTTCCCAACTCCAGGCTGGCTCATTTGGGGTTACACTAATCGCCTAGCATCCTAGCAATAAAAGACAAACAATAACTCTTTAACGTCCTTATTCACTGCCACTTGACCAGAGGTTAACAAGCAGCTAAAGAGAGAAAATTGGCTTTTAGCTGACTCTGATTGGCGAAATGGTTCTTTAAACCGATGGTTAACTGCTGGTCAGGTAGCAGTGAATAAGGTCATATAAGTGTCATTAATCAATTAAACAACCAATATAATTTTTCTGAGCAAAAAGTTTCAGTCTAACACTGGATCCCTCTTCGTCAGATCTTCCCATTCTTTCGACCTCAGGACACTAAGGTAATTTTTTTACGAAGAAGAAGTGGGCAGCAAGGTGGTCATCCTGGTGTCTTTCCGCCAGCAACACATTCTCAATTGATATATTAGCGAAATCGGTGCATGGCTTTTTGAGAGTGGGTACCTCGTACTCGTTGGCAGCAGAGTACAGTTTGCAGGCACTCTCCCACTCCAGGTTGTCCACTCTGCCTGAGTAGAGGAAGGCCTTGAAGCGGGTGAGAGTTGGGGAATCTAGGTCCACTGTGCCGGACGCTGTCTCCAACTCGCTGGACAGCCGCATGCGCTGGATGGAAGACGCTCACGACATTCTTCTGCGAAGAGAACAAAACATTCCCTGCAGTTTCCTCCTTTTTTCGCTGTTCCATCACTGCAGCCTTGCATTCCGAATCACTGAAGGATGCAAAAAGAATGCATGAGTGATTCCAATAATGTCTGTCGAGCGCGGCGCCTCGCTTTCGACTCTCTTGTTGATTGAAATTGAGGTAACTAGAGACGTTTGCGGACCTTTTACGGTCGCTTTGTCTTCTTCTTCCATTTTATTTTTTAAAGCTTATTACAATTTCATTTCTCTGTGAGTTAGGCTAATACTTAAAGATGTTTATTAGGAATGTTCCGATTATTTGAAACTCTCTTTTTGACTTTTGTGCTCTTATGGCTAATTTCTTTACATCTAATACTTCATTATCTTTAACTTGAAGATTTGCTCTTAATCTTTTCCTCTCCTGGGAATGTTAGCCACATAAGGAAATTATGTGCTCTATGGACTCGGAGACGTGACAGCTGGAGCACAGGGGAGAGGCAACTAGGTTGAATCTGTGCAACAGGCTGTTAGTCGGAAGCATTTTGGAGAAGAATCTTGTTAGAATGACGCCCATTTCCCGGTTTTTTGACCATTTAAAATTAATAGGATCTTTAAGGTATTGAAAAACGTCGCAATATTTTGTGATGGTCCATTCATCTTTTGTTTGTCTCAAATAAAATTCCTTAGCCTCTCTCATAACATCGCTTGGAGAAATACACTTCAAGGCTTTAGAGCCCCCGCTTGCATCTCCCGCCAGTCTGTCTGCGGCTTCGTTTTCCCTGATTCCAACATGAATGGGAGTCCAGACCAGGAGTAATTCTTTGGGGTTTTTTTCAGCATCATGTATTGCTTTATTCAGCTGGAGAATTACTGCTGCAGACAGGATGGTAACTTTGGAAAGTGCTGATAGTACTGATCTGCTATCAGTGAGGATGATGACTTTTTCCCCCTCTCCAATAAGATTCTCGACTGCGAAGAGCAAAGCTAAAGCTTCGGCTGTGAAAATACTATTAACGTTTGATACTCTTCTGAGAAAACAGGCCTTATTTTTAAAACTAATCCCCGCAGCTGTGGTTTTTGATTTAGTTTTAGATGCGTCTGTTGCTATTATATTCCAGTTGTGTCTGTACTGTTTAGTAAATTCTTCGTATAGAAATATGGTTTCTTGTGGAATCGTTGAGTTTTGGAAAGGTAAATTAGCGATGTGGAAGATAGCTTTACAATATCTATGGGACCGTTGGAGATGCTGGATCAATTCTTGGTGGTCAACCCTCAAGGAGGAAAGTAGAGCACAAACGTCTCCCATGTTTTTCATGTTCCCTTTGGGGTTCATATCCGTGTCCGCTAGCTTGTCTATCATCTTCGGGTAGAGGGTTGATTCTTCTTTTAAGGCAAAGTGTTTTATATAAAATTTAGTAGTTAAGTAATTTTGGCGTATTTGAATTGAAGGTTGGTTTGTAACTTTCTTGAGTACCGGGATAGGGGTCCACCTTTGTAAACCTGCCGCCACTCTGAGGGCTTCGTAATAAATCGGCTCCAGCCGAGCTCTCGATGATTGACACGCGGAGGTTGTGACGCTGCGGATGACTTGGTTAACAATTTGAATTAGGATTTCGGTGCGAGCACCCCATTTATGACTTGATATGGCCTTAATGGCATTAATTTTTTTGAAGCATTTTCCTTTTAGATAGTTGAAGTGCTTATGGAAGGTTGAGTTCTGAGAAAAATATATGCCGCGAGAATCTTTATGTCTCTAACTATTGGAATCGGTGAGTTATTTATGAAGACGTTGACATTCTCTGTGTTTGCTTTCCGTGAAAAATTTATCATGGAGCATTTCTCCGGCATAATTTCAAGCCTGTTGTATTGGCACCATTTCTTAAGTCGGTCTAGGGCTACTTGAATTTTCTTTATTGCTTGTTTTTCAGATTTGTCCTTTGCATATTATTATGTCGTCTGCATATGTTATACATTTTACCTCCTCGCCGACTGCTTCATGTAGGTCAGTCATGTTGGTTGGTTGGTTGGTTTTTTATGGCGCAAAGCCCAAGACAGGACATAGAGCGCCAAACACAAGACAAAAACATTGTATTTTTAGCCGGCAAAAGCCTTAGTCAGATGAACTCTGTACATCAATATGTAAAATCCATTAAAATTGCGTACAAAAATTAAAATGTCTGTGGTATAAAAAGTGGTGAAGCAGATATACTAGTTAAAATCTTAAATATGATGGATAAAACCAATATAATGGATGAAGTAGAGTACATATCTAAAATTTGATGAATTTGATAAAATATCTGATAGATTAAAATTTGAGCGTTTAAAAACATGATTTCTTTGATTATTAAAAGCTGGACACTCACACATGATATGGAGAATAGAAAATGTTACATCACAATGACTGCACAGGGGAGCCCGCTCCCCAAAGAGCAAATGTCTATGTGTAAACCGGGTATGGCCAATTCGGAGTCTGCTGATTAACACTTCCTCCCGGCGATTCAAAGTAGAATACCGGCGAGGAGCAATCAATGGCATGACCGAATGAAGCTTGTTCCTCAGCTGGGTGTCCCAGCTAGACTGCCACTCGGAACGAAGCTTCCGCCGGAAAAACGTCTTCCAATCTGAGAAAGGGACAGGGAATCTGTTAGATATCTGTCCGGTAGCTGTCTTGGCTAAAGAATCTGCTACTTCATTGCCAGATATTCCGGCGTGGCCAGGGACCCAACAAAGATGAATATCGTATCCACGTTTGATCAGATGGGAAAGTTCAATGTAAATGTCAGTAAGTATAGGATGTGTGAATGCTTGGTGTGAAATCATAGCCTGCAGTGATGAAAGGGAGTCTGTATATATGAGGAACTTTAAGTGATGGGATCGTTGAAGGAGTTCCAACGCCATCCTAATGGCATGCAGTTCCGCTGTGTATATAGATGTGTTCTCAGGTAAGGCATCGCAGACGGATGCTAGGTAGTAAACTGCAGCCGCCCCAACATGAGATTCTGTTTTAGAGCCATCGGTAAAGATGGGCACGTAGTCATGAAATAGCTCCCGATGTTCCTGGAATAAACTACGGTAAACATTGTCAGATGTTAATGCCTTAGGGTATTTCATGAATGAAAAATCCACCTCGAGGCTAGCTCTCTCCCATGGTGGGAAAGGTGCTATTGTAGTTTGAGCTACCCTACCGAGTGCTACAGACATCTTTCTCAAAAGTTCTCGTACTCTATACTGAAAAGGTGGAGTATATGTACGTGTGGATCGATGTATTATAAGTCTAGTTAAACTAAAATCAAATAAAAATGAAAATGATGGATGGTGTTTAAGAGATCTAACTTTAATAAAGTATGAAAATGAGAGATTCTTACGGCGCAGATCCAAGGAGGGCTCATTGGCTTCAGCATATAGGGACTGAACAGGCGAAGTTCGAAAAGCACCTAGACATATGCGAAGCGCCTGGTGGTGAACTGGGTCTAGCGACCGTAAGAGTGATGCACATGCCGAACCATATACTACTGAACCATAATCTATCTTTGATCGCACCAGTGCTCTGTACAAACGCAAGAGAGACGTTTGATCAGCACCCCAGCGTGTTGTACTTAATACTTTCAAGATGTTAAGAGCTTTCAAGCATCTGGTTTTCAGATCTTTGATATGGATGTTGAAGCGAAGCTTTTTGTCAAAGATCACGCCGAGAAATCTGGCCCGTTCTACAACTTGTATGGGAACAGTACCTATCCGTAGTTCGGGATCTGGAAATAGACCTCTTCTGCGACTGAAAGGTACTACCACGGTCTTCTCGGCGGAAAAGACGAAGCCATTGTGGGTGGCCCATCGGTTCAGTTTGTTTATTGTGTTCTGCAATTGACGTTCAGCAATGTTTATGAATTGAGATGAGAATGAAATCTGCAGATCGTCCACATACAGAGAGCATTGTACTCCATAATTCAAATGACGTGTTATGTTATTGAGTTTGATTATGAATAAAAGAGGGCTCAGAACTGATCCCTGAGGGACTCCCTGCTCTTGTATAAAAATTGATGATAAATGTGAGCGAATGCAGACTTGAAATGAGCGATGACTTAAAAAATTTTGAATAAAAATTGGCATGTTTCCTCTTAAGTTTAGACGATATAGATCCTGGAGGATGCCATGTCTCCAGGTCATATCGTAAGCCTTGATATCGAAGAAAACTGCGACAAGATGTTGTTTGCGCAGGAAGGCCTCGCGTATAGCGGTTTCTAATCTTAAGAGGTTGTCAACTGTAGAATGGAATTTTCGGAACCCGCTTTGAAACGGAGACAGAAGGCTATTGTACTCTAGATAGTACATAAGTCGGGCACTAACTATTCGCTCCATGAGTTTTGAAAGGCAACTTGTAAGGGCTATGGGGCGATAATTTTCAGATATAGTGGGATCTTTTCCTTGCTTAGGAAAAGGAAGAACAAATGCATGGTGCCACTTGGAAGGAAAAACATGAGTGGTCCAAATACGGTTGAATAGCATTAGGATTGAATGTAAAGAGTTGGATGATAAATGGCGGATCATGATGTAATGTACTCCATCAGGTCCTGCTGCCGAGTCCCTTGATCGTTCCAGGGCGGTCCGTAGTTCAAGAACTGTGAGCAGAGAATTGTAGTTCTCCTCGTTTGTGGAGGAAAAACTCAATCTTGATCGCTCAGCTCTACTCTTAACGGCCAAGAACGCAGGAGGATAATTGGAACTGCTGGAAGTGTTCGCGAAGGACTCCGCTAGGGTGTCAGCAATGGCAGGTATGGTGTTAATAGTGCTATTGTTGTGAATTAATATAGATATAGGAGAACTATTGTTTTTGCCGTTAATTTTCCTGATTTTATTCCAAACCTGTTTGGATGATGAGGAGGATGTAAGACCACTCACATACTCATGCCAAGATTGACGTTGACTCTGCCTTCTAATTTTCCGAGCAAAAGCCCGTGCCCGCTTAAAAGAGATCATATTGTCCGGGGTAGGATATCGCCTGAACCTACCCCAGGCTTTATTCTGTGCCTTCCGTGCATCCGCACAAGCCTGGTTCCACCAAGGCTTTGGAAATCGAGGCAATCTGGAGGACGTTTTAGGGATGGTTAGTTCAGCTGCTTCTAGAATGGTTGATGTGATAATTTCAACGGCTTCATCTATTGTTCCTGTTACCACCATAGACTCTGTTATATCTGCGATATTTTGGAACGCAGACCAGTGCGCTTTATCAAATTTCCAGCGTGGCTTTCTAGATGTCATACACGCGACCGGCGCAATATACGACACAACCACCGGAAAATGATCGCTGCCATAGGGATTGTTAATAACATGCCACTTCAGATCCAGGAACAACGATGGAGAGCAGATTGACAGGTCTATTGCAGAAAAAGATTGTGTGGGTGCATGGTAATAAGTGGGTGAGCCGTCATTGAGTAGACAGAAATCCAGTTCTGATATCAGTCTCTCTACGGTCTCCCCTCTTGAATTCTTGTCAGGACTTCCCCAACTGGGGTGATGAGCGTTGAAGTCCCCAAGCAAAATGACGGGGGTCGGCAGCTGATTAATTAGATCTTCTAGATCCCTAAAGTTAACGTGTGAGCTTGGTGGCAGATACAGGCTGCACACTGTGACCGTTGAGGTTATTGAGATACGAGCTGCGACTGCTTGCAGAGGCGTTCGGAGCGGGATGGGAGTGAAGGGTGTCGTGTGAGCGACTAACAGCGCCACACCGCCACACACTCGTCCACCCGTCGAACAGTCCTCGCGAAGGATGGAATATCCTGGCAGTCGAGTCGTATCTGTAGGTTTAAGAAAAGTCTCCTGTAGTGCAAAGCATACGGGAGAGTACAGATTAATGATAGATTTTAGGTCCTCAAGATTACCGCGGAGTCCACGACAATTCCATTGAACTACAGCTATGGTGGACCCGTTATTTGTGCTCTGGTAATGCTCCTTTCTCTACCTCTGGGATTGAGGTTCTGATTCTCTACCTCTTGATTGACCTTCTTTTCTTTTCTCTTTCTCTCTCTCTTTTCTTTCTCTTTCCTTCTCTTTTTCCTCTCTCTTTTTTTCTTCTTCTATTTCCATTTTATTTTCTGTGGATGTTTCTAATGATTCTGTGTCTGAAGAGGAGTCTAATGGTTTAAGGATTTTATTACTATTTTTTATCTGTTCTTCTTGTAGTCGTTTAGCTGCTAGGTTAGTTCTATTTTGGTCTAAAATTGGATTGACTGGTGGGTTATTTACTGAAGGTAAGGCAAAATGTACCCAATTTTCTAATGTTGGCTTTTGTTTGTTTGAGGTAGATGGTCCTGTGTCTGAGGTGTTTAAAGGCATAGAGCATTCGCACATGACGTCACTTGGAGGACAAAATCAACGTTGCTAAGGCTGTTGTTAGGGGCGGGACATAGAAGTATCCAATAGAGCATTTTCAATCACATGACTCGGCCTAACAACGGCCTTAGCAACGTTGTTTTTGCCCGCCAGTGACATCATGTGCGAATGCTTCTATTGGATGCTTCTAGTTCCCGCCCCTAACAACAGCCTTAGCAACGTTGTTTTTGTCCTCCAAGTGACGTCATGTGCGAATGCTCTATAGCAGCATTCGCACATGACGTCACTTGGCGAATAAACAACGTTGCTAAGGCCGTTGTTAGGCAGAGTCATGTGATTGAAAATACTCTATTATCAGGATATAAGTGTCTGAATGAGTATGATTTTATTTATCAGACTATCAGAATTTTATTATTCAGTTTTAATATGTGCCCCCTAGTTCTATTACCTAGCTAGAAGAATGGATGAATAGAGTTCTAGATGGAACACATTTTAATTATTAAAATTATATAAGATATTTTTTATTATCATTCATTGCCTGATAAAAAATATTTAAATTGTGATCACATTTTGGACATTGGTCAAGATAAAATGAACTTTTATTTTAAAGATTTAAAATCTATTTCTTAAATTAAGTTAAATTAAAGAAAAATATAAAATAATTATAAAATTATAAATTAAAAAAAATCATGTAAGTTAATGGAGCTTCAAAAGAATATCAATTCTTATTCTTGATCAGAAAATACATTAAATTTGGAAAATGTCTCCACCTCATGATAGCTTCTTTGAATTCTTTAAAAGATTTGGCTGCTGAATACATGGTTTTATCACATATAAAAACGAAAAAAACTTCCTTGGGGAAAAAAAAACAAATTAATCGGTTTATAATACCTCAAAACTACTGTGATGTGATAATGATCGAAGATTATGCAAATGCAACTTCGTATGGCATGGCCAGCTTGGCAGGGAAAACGTTGCTACAGGGAGAATCACGTGAGGGGCTCTAGCTCATCCGATATTCCTTCGACCAATTTTTTCTGCCTATTTGTTTTACCCTAGACTATCAATTGGTTTTCTTATCCAAAAACTTCAAACAAAACGTTATTAATACCAAATTTCAGCACGTCAAAGCAGGTAAGTAAACAAAAAACCATTAGAAAAATATGTTCGAAATTTTACAGTTCAAAATCCCGCCATTTTCTCCCTCTTGTACTTGTTTGTAAACACTTTAAGAAGTTGCCATTAAAAAATAAAACTTTACGTTTGTGGGTGGATAGGTTTGTTTGTAGTGGTTTTTAGCACAGAGTAGTTTGTAGTCACCTTTAATTTTTTTTTTGAAATTAAAACAAAATCCAGAAAATTTTAAGGGAATCATCATAGAGTTATGTCATGTGAACTTAAAAAAGTAAATTTTTTTAGTTTTACTCCTGATAAATTTGAAAACTACTCAACTTAGGAATAACAAAAAAAATAAACAAACCATTTTCTCGTCTCGCATCGAATTCTTTAGCGAAGCGAAAGGGAAAGCAAATAACTAACAACTTTAAATTTCAATTTAGCGAAATTAAGATTAACAATAGTGGTGTCCTCATTAAAACACAAAATATGGTGCCTGTAAATAGTTTGTATATGCAAGAAATGTTTTACATCTTACCATGGTTGCTAAGACGACTTTTCATCAGGCTTGTATGATTTTTATTTAAAAGTTCTTTTTTTTTCAGTGTTCTTATTACAGTCATATCTTTTTTAGTTTGGATGATTATCTTTACTGTTTGTTGGATTGTCTTTACCCTTAAAACCTTTGAATTTTTAAGCTTCATAATTTTACATTCTTCTTTGAGATCCTCTCAAACAGATACTAATTACTTTTTAAAAATTGAGTGATAGCTATTTTAAATACCTAAAGGAAAATTTCTTTTTGATACACTTAACAAAATTTGTTATATTCTGAATCACTAGTGCATATTAGTTACCTTAAAATGTTTGTTACTGACATTTTTATCCCAAAGAAATTGTACAAAAACCATGTCTTTGATGCTCTTTTGTTTCCCAACAGACAGAAGATGTAGAAAATAAACTGAAAGGCATAGTACCTACTTATTTGATTCAGATGATATGTAAGTAAAGTTGCACTATTTTACATAATTTTTAGCTAACTTAAAAAGGTAACTAAAAATATCTATTTATGGGTGAGAAGGTTTTTTCCTCTACTTTTTTGGTCAATGAATTAACTTTAATACAGTGCAACTTGGGTAATTCAAAGGTGAAGAGACCACTTAAAAACTTTGAATATAGAGAAGTTCTATCTTCTCTCTGTATTAATTACCTACAGATTAGCTGAAAAATTGAAAAGACTACTTTCCATCTTAGGACCCACCAGTGACCATTCTTCCTCAGTAATAGTTTAAATTTTTGTTCCGAATGTGTAGTTTACACAAAGACATTGTAAAGGTTTGTTCTGAAGCCCTGTCTTGGAAAAGTCGCAACATTCCTTTTGATGTTCTGGTAATGATTTAATTACAATGAATAGCGGCAAATAAGTATGATTTAAAAATTTTGCGAGGAAAAAATTTTGGAATAGAAAAGTATAATTTGAAATAATCCATACTACTTTTTTTAGCATTAGTTTAATACAAAGTTTAAAAAACCAGCAGAAAACTTTCAAAGTATTAATGACTTTAAATAAGGAGATGTTCACCATATCCAAGTTGCACTGTAGGTACTCAGTTTTTCTAACTTAAGGATAACCAAGAGGTCTATCTGATTGATAATTTTGTTGTTAAATCTCCCAGTTTTCCTTCTCTGTGTGATTTTTGATAAAATAATTCACCTTCCCTCCATGTGTTTTAAAAGTAGTTTATAAATCAAACCACAGAATATCAAAACCCAAACATTTAAAAGATTTATTAATGTCATTTTGAACACTTCAAAGTTACCACACTTCAGAATTACTTCTGCCTACTATTATAAACATTTTCCATTAGTTTTTTTAACAGTTCAATTCAAAAACATTTATTTGAAGTTCCTTTGTTAAAGCTTATTTTATTCAATATTATGATTGCATTAATGATTTACCAACCCTTTCTTTTGGAATACTTTTTACAAGCAGTGCATACATTGATTGTTTTTTTTTTTTAAATTATAGAAATATGGTTTTGTTTAGTATTGGTTACCATCTTTTATTTTTATTTTCCTGGGAGTAATTCAACGAGTTAAATACCTTTGTAATTAATTCATTCTAATAAGTAGGGAGTGTGGGGACAAATTTGACAATTTTGCTAATATTGCAATTAGTAATTAACTATATACTAATATTGCATTTTTCTATTCTGTACCTGTTAGTGTAAGTGTTAAACTATTGTTTACATTTTCAATCAATAAGCCACCATTTAAACTGCAAGAAAAGTTATTCATGATTCAGGTATCCTCATTGAGGTAAAAAATGGCAAGAAAATTACAAAACAACAATGCTACTATACTAAGTATGCTATACCTATGTACTATATTTAACTATTTAAAAGGAACAATGCATTTCTTTATTTTCATAAGGAAAAAATTAAAATGGCATTTAAAGGGTTAAAAAAAATTTAAATTTATTAACAAGAACACAAAAACAGTACACAAACACAAATAAATAAAAATATACATAACACATATCCCAAATTATTATACGATGACATATCCCAAAGAGGCAAACACCCGTCAATGGGGTCACAGAATATCTATAGACAAATATAATAGGGGACTAAAAACATAAAATAATAAATAAAAAAATAATTATGGCTTGGGGAATAGGGTAAAGAGAGACAGCCTGCTTTGTTTAAGATCATGTAGAATAAAATTAACAATAATTGATGCTAGTGCTTTTGTTCCTAATGCTTTTGAAGCTTGGTGTTATTTTTATTAATGGTTACTAGCTCTTGATGGATTTGTACTTTTAGGAGTGCAACAAGCCAACAAGATAATTTTTATTGTCTGGAGAAAAGCCCTCAAAAGCCATTCCTTTCCTGAAGTTAATTTTCTGTGTAATTCTGAAGGAACTTTTCTTAGAATTGAGCATAAAAGCCAACCTTGTTTGAATAATGGTTTAACCTAGAGATGTAAAATTCTCGGTAATAATCTTTTGGAGAATATTCTCCAAGAGGAGAATTTTCGAGAATATTCTCCTAAAAGCTACTAAATTAAATTTTTTTGAAAAAAAAAAAATTATAAGGTATATATTAACTTCAAATTCGAAGAATATTAAAGGTTTTACAATGAGAAGTCATCATAAATAAAAGAAAGACAAATTAAATTGAAAAATATTTTAAAATCACTACTTAATTAATAAAACAACATGTTTGATTGGTAAGGCAGAGTTACATTCTATTAATTTAAGATTTTCCAACTTTTAAATAGCTTTTTTGAAATAAATTATGTATATAAGAAATGCTTTTCTGGAATTTATTTTGTGGAATCTTAATGAGAATATTCTCTTGAGGAAAAAATGATGAGATGCACTTAAAATTATAAGACATCCATCTAGTGAATGAAAATTTGAAGATTTAATTAATTCACGAACACAAGATGAGTAAGATATAAATTTAATTGTAACTTTGAGAATATTCTCATAAAGGAAAATATTAATGAATCTGAATTAAAATGAGGTATTTTCACGATTTGAGATTAAATTTTATAAAAATAGTAGATAAAAAACCCATGAAGAATGATGTTTAAATGAAGTTTCTGAGATATAAATTTTTGAAATTTCGTTTTGGCACAAAAACAGAAACACTGTTGTTTAGAAGCGCTATGACGCCACATCCAATAGTATCCAGTTTTCCGATCATTGAAAAATAGTAAAACACTAGTTTCGAGGCCGCTGCGATGTCAAATCCCGTTTTTTGATCATGTGACTTTACTAGTGTTTTGGCAAAAATAAAATTGAATTTTGAATTATTTAAAACATATTTTTGAACTTAAAAATCTGATATTTGAGAGTTTTAAACTGTATCAAAAAAGTGTAAAATTAAGCAAATCCCTCACTTATGCAAATACCCCATTACGCAAACAAAAAGTTAAGACAAACTATTCATTCATAAATATTTTTAAGTAGACAGTAAATTAAACTGCATCTGATAGTAATTTAGAGTTCTTTGAGAATATTCTCCCGATAAATTATTCTCTGTAAATGTAAAATAAATATTATAAAATTATTTCAAATATTTTTCTCAACAGATAATTCTAATGTGATATCCCCTTCTTTTAAGAATATTCTCCTAATTTTACAAAGTTCTATCATAATTTTAGCTAAATGTCAGGTTTTAAAGGTCCTTCAGTTTGACAACTATTGGTATAACCTTTGCTTTTAACAACTATTTAAAAAGAATTAAGACTCCTCTTTTATTTCTATGAGTATTTTCTCCCAGTAAAACTTGCTTTGAATATTTTAAAAAATATTTTATTTTACATTAAATAAAATTTACTTATTTTAAAAAAAATCTTGCGAAATAATGAAATTACAGTTCAGAGAATATTCTCTGAACTGTAGGGTGAATTTTAAATGGTAAATTTCATTGAATTTGTTATTGTTTTCAGGTTTCCAACACTAATACTACATGACCATTTCATATTATCAGACATTTTTACATTTATTAATCAAAAAATAGAATATTCTCGATTATTCTCAAAATTCTCGCCCCTGGAGAATATTCTCGACTCACATCTCTAGTTTAACCATAACACATTTGAGATGAAAGTTGTAAGTATCAGCACATTATGTATTTGCACATAAGTTTGAAGTGAAATCATAAGTTTTTAACCCCATTCATTTACCTAATCAGAAATTAATGAGTTGAATAGAGCAAGCTATCGATGAAAGGTTTTGAAACCAGAAAAGGAAGGGATGATGCACTGTCCTGATAATGAATTGTCATATTCATCCTCATACCCTCTACCTTTTAAAATACTAAAAAGTAGGCTTGAAAAATAACTATGATTATTCTCCAGTTGAATTGTAAACTATACTAATATAAGTACATTTTCAACTCCCAATAAAATTTTTCGCTTTAGTTAAATTATTTCTCTATAAACTCTGAAGTAGAACTAAAAAACTAACTTTTGGTATGGAAAAACACATTTAATTGTTCAATTTATACAAGCATGAAAGCTGAAGTTAATGAACACAGCTTGTTGAATAGGCTAGGTACTATACTATATTCTGGGTGAAGTACCAAAAATTTAAAGAAAAGTTAAGGTATAAAAAATTCAGTTGTCCCATTCATCCCCACTCTCTCCTACTTTTAAGGACATTTATTTTCACAGACAATTAAGTTTTAAATTCTGTTCACTGTTTCCAATTCATTCGCATTTCAGTTTAAAAGTTTATGGCTCATGTCTGGCTGTTGATCCTAACTACTGATTTCTGCAATGTGAAACTTAACAATGTAATCTTTTGATTGCTTACAATTTTCCCATTGGATCCAGTCTTTGAAACAATGAATTCCATGCCTCAAGAAAAATATTGTAGTTTTTATTTATTTATTCTATCTATGAAATGGATTGACTTTAGAAGGAAGTATGTTTAAGTTTAAATAATATTAATAAGTTTCAGGATAGCCAATTGAAAGTATTCCTTCCTCATTACATGTGTTTGCATACTACCATGGCTTTATATGAAAGTCAACTAAGCATGATCTTACTGATGTTGTCTTTGTATAACTTTATGGTCAGTGGTTTTAAAGAAAGTTGATTTTCCTTCTAAAGATGTCTTCTTATTCTATGTATTCAGATCTCTTTTTCCTAAAATTTAAATCTTCCGCAAACATTTTCACAATTAATTTGGACGTAGTTTTTGGTATAAATGTGTAAAATTGCTGTGTTCCTGGGATTGCTAAGGCATGGTGAAATCAACTTCTCAAGATCGATTCTGATTTATTCTTTATTGTATTCTTCTTGTGTTGAATATGAGAATTACACATTGGTAATATTTTTCACTCAAACAGTTGTATTTGATCTTAATATAGCCTTTGGAATATATGTTGCCAGCCTCTAACTCCATCACTCTGCCCTTTTCCATGTGCTGTGGTCATAAAATGCCACTTTGCTTTCACTTTAAAATCTTTTTCATGAAAACAAGTTTTAAAGAATTTTTTGTTCTTGTCCTGAGAGGCAAACCCATCAGAAAAATAAAACAATTTGTTTGGAAGTATTTGAGACTTAGTTGCCAAGTAGGAAATAATTTTTTTTCTGAGAAGTATAAACAGGGATAGTGTTGGGCTTTTGGCAATCCAAAACAAATATGAAGCTAACATGCTTAACTGTTTTCTTGCTTTGAATATAATGATAAAAGAATGAATTGTGACATGTTGGCATGTCTGGTAGCTTTGTGCTTCGTTTTGTAAAATTATACTATAATTTTCGGAAAATTCCCAAACAACAGCAAATTCCAATTTATTTGGATTTTCTTTATGTAACTCAGGTATGCCCCCTGTTGCTTAGTAATAAGGTCATACATACCAAAGCAGTAAGAAAACTTGTAGTAAAATAAATCAATGAATTCTTTGGAAGGGTTTTCTGAAGTCTCTAGATTACGCCAGACAACAGTAACCTATCGGCAGAATTGAACTTTTTCTATTAGATTTGTCACAAAGGACAATAAATGCAGTTGCGAAATATGCAATTACGATTAAAGAGGGGTTGTGAAGTACTTTCGAAAGACATTGCTTTTAATTTCTTTGCTTCCTTGGGCTTCAGGCTTAGTATTGAGTTTACCATTTTCTATCATTAGCTTGAAATTTTAGTCTATAATGCAGCCACAAACTGAATGACCTGGCCACTCTGACCAGCTAAAACACAATGTTAAAGTCTGAACTCTGCAAATTTATAGAAATCAATTGTTATGTGTGCAAATTTATAGAAATCAATTGTTATGTGTGGAAACTTGTCTTTGAAGTATGTGTATGCTTCTATAAGTGTGCAAAAAGCTAATCTTTTTGAAATTCTTGATTTGGTTCCATTTGAATCAAATATTGTCACAATCCCCCGGTATTGCTCGGCTGAATTCATCACTTTCATATAAAGAATGTACGTTTCTAACTATCTACTGGCAGGAATCTATCTACTGGATTTCTTTCAAAATTTTCTTTGCTGGGCAGGGCTTTAAACTTTAATAATTTTTCTCACACTCTTTCTTACTGTGAGCCTTTGGAACACCTGCTGTTTTTTAACAGCTTATTAAAATGAAATTCTATCGGTCATTCATGAAAATATATTTGGTGAGAAAACTAATCCCACAGTCTTTTACTCTATAATCCCCAAATCAGAGATGTGAGGGTATCTGATGATACCAGCGTTATTCCCCTTTGACCCTGACTGGATGGGATCCCCTTTTGGTGACCTTTTTTTTTCAAAGGCACCAATTGGGGGCCCTTTTCAGTTTGACCACTCAAGTCCATTCTTCTTGAAGTGTAACCTCAACTTTCAAGGCTTCATTTGGAGTGGCAGGACAGCTGAGGAACAGGATTCATTCGATTATGCTACTGATTCTGCCTCACTGGGTTTTTCACTGAAATATCAGGAGGAAATCCTAATCTGTCAGCTGCAAATCGGCCATACCTTGTTTGTCCTCATTTTAATGTTCAAATATTGTGTGTTTCTAAAACATTCAAATTTTAATCTCTCACACAATAACTCTGATTTTTTAACTTCAGTTATATTGTTGGTTTTATCCATTGTGTGAGACTTTTACTTTGCTTATTTCATCCTTACTTTATATTGCTCATTTTTAACTGACAATTTTTGTATTAATTTTATTGTAGATGTATAGACTACATCAATGAACTATTTGCTCACTTTATTTTTAAATGTTGACATGTTTCTCTCGATCTTGTTTGGTACAAAATGATCTTATCTGGCCCTTCTGCCGTAAAAAAAAATAACTAACCAACCAAATTTCAAGGACCCCTGTTACATAGTAAGGGGTAGGAGTTCTGTATGCTTGACACAATTTGACAAGATGGTAAGGAAGTTCCAATTTTGTGGCCCTAACCTTTTAAAAACTTTCTAATTTATTAAAGTAGTACCTGAAGCATGAAATTTCTTTTTGTTCAAGTTTGGTTTTGATCACAATGGAACAACTCTAAAATTGGTATAAAACATAATTTTATTTAACATTTCAAATGTGTAACATCCTTCAATGTGGATGGGAATTTCCCTACATATTCCCTAAACTTGTGAAATGGAAATAATGTAAGACCTGTAAAATTGTTTGATATAGTTTGTGAATTGCCTCAAAACATTTTTAACGCAGACCATGGATTTAAAGTAGAAAAGTACCAAAGTTCATCTGGTTTATTTCCTGCATCTTTGGTAATGATAGAAGCCACATTCTACACATTAGAAACAGAATGTTAGTTTGTTCCCTGTTTTTTTTTTGTATGGAAATTTAACTTTTAAAGTTGAAATTCATGAGTACCTACTCATTGGAATACATTACCAAAAGAGCTATCTTGATTTTTACTATTAATGATACAAAATTTTTTCTTGCATGTGAGACCTTTTGTAGCAGTATAAATTTGTTGTTGTGAAATTAGTCTGCCTCAAAGTTTTTTCAATATACTGTGTTAGGTAGATCTTTATAGTTTTAAAGTATTTAACTTAACATAGTATTATTTATCCCTGAAAAAATTACGTGCCATGACTCACTCAATGTAAAAAGCAATTTTTATGGTTAAAAACCTTGATGAGGGAGTTTTCAGAATGAAACTTAGGTAGGTCTAATTTACAAGATGCCAGTTGGTGTTCCAGTACTAAAATGCTAACTAAGGTCTAATTGGTATTGTTATTATATGTGCTTCAGGAATAGAGCTACAGCACCATAATCTTGATGGCAGATTATAAGAAGGTAAACTTTCTCCCATTGTTTTACACAGATAAGACTCATGTATCAGATGTTTTCTCACTGGTGAGTTATTTTCAACTTTAATTTTCTTGGTGAATTCTTCAAATGAATTGAAGCATTGCTGGTATTTTTTGAAAGATGTGGTTCCTTGCATCTGTTAAGCAACCCAAGTTTTCATTGTTTGAGATTGTGGAAGGAATAATTTTTTTAACTATGTGATATGCTAGCAACCGCCGCTGCCGTTTTTATAATGTTGCGAATTCAGAAGACTAAGTATCTCAGTGCTTGAATATTAGATGGTAGTTTAGAACCCCGTAACTCCTCATCTGTGTGGTCAATGAGGTAGATAGAATTCCTAAAATTTTTAAGAGGCATATTCAAAATATATAAAATTTCCGATTCAATCTTACATCTGACACCGTTCCTTTATTGTGCTTACAGCAATATAATCACTTATTACATATTAACCTTCTTTCTCTCCTTCCCACCCCAAACGCTATAAACAGGGCCGCCGAGAGCCACAGCGGGCCCCGGGGCAACGACAGTCCCGGGCCCTCTTTACTTTTACGTACTACCTTAAAATTAATTAGACATAATATTTTTACATATATCTATCACTTTTGACATAATTAAAACGAAACTGTACACATATCTGACCACTATACATTAATTTATTATACTAAGAGTTGTTCAAAGTATTCAATCTTTGTGGAAATCTAAATAATTGTTCGAGTATTTCTTTTCTTCCTAGGTAGGTTTTCTTCATGGAACTAGTACAATAGGTAGTAGTTTCTTGAACAATACAATAACTAACTATTTCAAACTACATTTGTTTTGAAAGAATCACTTTGCACCATAGAGTTATTGCACACACACATATTAAGTAATTGAGGCACTTGGAGGAACATCGAGCTAACTCCAATGTTGGACTTAGCTCATTGTAAGCGCCTCAATGGTTTTCTCTAAAAAATTTCAATATCTTACCTGAAACCTTTGGAAGTCAGGAACGCCAGCACCAACCTATATTCAAACTAGAGGAACATTCGAACAGTTTAAAAATCCATTCTAATTCTTTTTTTTTTATTTCGAACGCATTTTCAGACTTTACATATAGTATTTTAAGGTACTTTAAGCTTAATTAGTTAAAATAATTTTAGTATTAAACTTAAAATTCAAAGCTTTTAGAATTTTTCCAGTTTTAACTGATATGATAGAAATTTGATAAGTTTTAAAAATTATTGTTTTCCGTCTAAAATGTGTTTTTATTTAATATTCTTTAATATTAGTCTTGTTTTTATGCATTTATTTATGAAAGTTCTTTTAAAACCAGCTGTAGAATATTTTGTTTAATGCTTTTAGAAAACTTTTACGCTAAGTTTTTATCTGATTTAAGAAATACTATATTAAATTTCAGGAATGCTGTAAACTTATGAATAAATCAGTTTTTGTTTCAATATTTTATAAATATATGGAGAAGTAGTCAAAAATGTTATTTTTGTGGGAATGTGTCCCGTTCTTCCCTATGAATTCACTTTTAAGATGTGACATTTAAAATGTATTTTAAGTATGTAATGGATGTATTTTAGGATGTTAACAACACTTTTAAGACCATTTCATGACATTAAATACTCTCATATTAGGAGACGCGTATCGCAAATGAGGGACATTTTGAATTTTAATTAAAATACAAATTTTTAGGGGTTTTTTTTTCATATAAAAGTATTATGAATTTCGAATCTCTCTCTCAAGGAGGTAAATAATATACAAAATCCCACTTTTAAGTTTTACTGAATCATTTATCACATAACAATAAATTGATATAATTAAAGTGCCATCTCTCACTTGGGAAGCTTTCCTCTAGATATATTGAATGGAGATAATCATACCTAGCTCTGTTGTAATTTTATAAACAATTTTTTAACTAATTCCAAATTTTCCAATATAGTTTTCCAAAATAGTTTTACAGAAACAATTATTAAGTAATTACCTTAGCTTTATATTAACAGGATCTAGTCTAGAATAAGTACTATTCAGCTTCCTTCTATGCTTGACCTTTAAACTTACACCATAACAGCTATAGTTCACTATAGTTTATTTTAATTCACACCTCCTTTTTCTAGAAAATTAAAATAACTTTAAAGCTTAGAAAAATCACTTTTTTCGCACTGTATACATGAAACAAACAAATTAATTATTACACCTTTAATCCAATTTAAAAATGCACACTTAAACTTTTCTGTATCAAACTTTTTGTAAAACATCTTAATTTTTATTCATTAAAAAAACAGTTCATTCATGATTAATATAAAAGGTATTTTTAGACCAAGAACATTTATTGTTCTATTCAGATTAGAACGCATTAAATAACAGTTCTAATGGAAGAATCCAAATTCATAAAAAAAATTGTTTTAATCAGCCGTTTTTAGAAAAATATGAACTCAATGGAAAAACAATAGCCCAAATTACTATTTCTAATACAAGTTTATTAAATACAAGTTTACAATACAATTTGTATTGTAAACTTGTACAATACAATTTGTATTGTGACATTTAGTAATAGAGTAAAAATACAAGTTTATTAAAATCTGAAATAATTAATAATTCAAGAATCGAATAAAAATTATATTGAACCCTTCTTTCTAGTTAAAATTGTGTTAAAAAATTGTTTTTAAGCAATTTATTAAGCATAATATGGATTTTTGAATAAGAAACATTCCTAAACCCTTAATTTTTTTAAGTCTCTGTGGAGTATGAAATTTCGTATAAAAAACTCCCAGGCTAAAAGAGTAGTTAGCAACAAACCGTATGTTTTTATCTCCTTTAGTTTATTTTTTATTAATTTTGTAAAGGTATTAATTAATTTTGGGACAGCCTTAATAACAGACATCATATACTATAATTTTTAATACAATTTAAAAATCATTGATTCTTAAATTTTATTTTTATTTAATAGTGTAATAAATTCTCTTTTAATGATTTATAAAACTTTTCACTGTCAAAAATTTTCCTTTTTTAAAAAAAAATTAAGCAAACAGCAATGCCTTTAAACCTCTCCCCCCAAAACCAATATATACAAAACATGAGACAAAAACAACCTAGTAAAATGCAAAATACGTATACTATTTTCAACCGATTCTTCAATTTTATTTTTATTTAATAATGGAATAAATTTTCTTGTTCTCTAAGTAAATTTTTTTATGGTTTATAAAACTTTTCATTATCGAAAATTTCCATTTTTTAAAAGAAAATTAAACAAACAGCAATGCCTTTAAAACCCTCTAGCATATGTAAAACAAGAGACAGAAACAACTAGAAAAATACAAATACGTATAATATTTTCAACTGTATTTGATAGCTGAAATGTGTATTATGCTTAAAAAATGAATACAACTCACCTAGACGTACGGTCTATCTCAGAAGACTATCGTTAAAAACTTTTTCAAACGATAACTTTGAAACAATCGGGAAAAATTTTTATTAATTTAAAAAAAATTATAGACGATTTTTAAAAACAGATGATTAAATGGCTTGAAACTTCTCCACTGTCCTCTGTGTCTGGGGTCGGTCAAGAGGAAGGCTCATTTCCTGTTTGTTTTGGCTAACGAAAGACCTTTCCATGCAGCAGGGTTGGGGGGTGTCAGGTCCGGTTCGGGCCCTTCCGTGCCTTATCTTGTGACAATTCTTGGAATGTATTGCAGCTTGCAGGTGGTAATTATCTTAGTTTGCTGAGTTTCGAAACGTTGGAGATTGCATTCCAGGAAGGAGGGGGGCCCGGGGCCCGTTCTCAGGAAGAAGGGTAGTTGCGGAAAAAATCTATGAATGGGTATTCTTGTTTCAGTAGTGTATCTCAAGATTTGAGTAGTGTATCTCAAGATGGAGATTCTTTACGGGCCCCTATAGGGCTGGGAAAATCCCCGGGCCCGGGGGAAAGTGCCCCCTTTGCCCCCCCCCCTGTCGGCGGGCCTGGCTATAAATGGCAATAACCCACCAGATGCCACAAAAAACATAACCTTGAACTACTAGAGGGGCTACCAAGAAATAAAAAGCGTTTAAGTATAGGTACTTATCGCTTTTTTAAGTTTGCTTTGTTCAGGTTTCAATGAAAACGGCGAATTTTAATGATTTTCTAATTGACGTCCCGACTAAAAACTGGGCATTAAGACCCAGACCAACATAATTTTTGAAACTTTCGTAAAAAAATTATGTTGGATTGATAAATTACAGAGGAGTGCAAACTATTAGACTTGAAACCGACCCGCGCAACATTCCTTGTTTGAAAAAGAAAAAAAAATCGCGAGAGGGAGCAATGGCGATTGTAAGAAAATAATTAAATATTAATAATAAACTAAGAAAGTTGAACTATGAAGTAGAGAAAATGTAATTGTATACGCTCCGCATTAAATACCACGATCATCCCCGTATTAAAATACCCAAGATTATTAGTTCATTTACAGTTATTTTCCATCATGTCAACTTTTGGGGGGGGTTTCTGGGTGTCAACTACTGAATGAACCGCGTTCGACAAGAACATTTGCTTGATTTTTATTTTTGTCTTTTTTTTGCATAGAATGTCCTAATAGGAACCTTAATTGTGCTATAAAATCCATAGAGTAAAATCACGAAAAACCATCCTTCATAAAAGAAATTGAAATATTCTTCAAGTTTAATTTCCTTATGCCAAATAAATTTGTGTGTGTACATTGATTTTTTTACGAGTTACGAGATATTTTCGTGAATAGGTAAAGTATTTCACACAAAAGCATCTCTCTCCCCCTCCCCCATCAACCACATCGACAGCAAAAAAGAAGCAAAGTGAAGAATCTCCATAGAGTAGGGGAATCCCCTCCCGTCTTAGGTGCTCATGCACTTGAATTCCGTGCGATATTTCTCTTCTCCTTGCTACCCTGCTACAAATTATCCGGCAACCCTGGTCGAAATGCGAAGCAGTTCTTTGTTTCGGAAGTTTCGGTTTTCGTTTTCATTTTTCTCGTTGCAACTAGTCATGGGTAACTCAGAAATTTTAAGTGAGGTGAGTGAGGTACTCATTTTGTCATAGTGAGGTGTGACGTTGTACCACCTCAATTTGTCCCATACAAACAAACCACGTCCCACCACCTCAATTTGTCCCATACAAACAAACCACGTCCCACCACCTCAATTTGTCCCATACAAACAAACTACAATGTCATGTCACGCACGTCACGGTGTGTGTTTTCGTCCCAACAGTCAACAGTCCCAATCCAATGGGACGTCCCAGAGCTTATTTTTGAGTAGAGTGTGTGTCTCAGTTCTTTCAGTTCTAACAAAGTACTGTCCTGACCCACGGGATCTTTTGTTCATATCTCATTTTTAGGATGGAGTGCACATACTTAAAAAATTATAGGGATTTTATATTCTTAAGATCCTTAGCTTCAAGTTAACCTAAATTATTCAGAAATTCAAATTAATATTTCGACGATTAAAAAAGATTGCAATAATGAGAATTTCGTTAAACGAGCTGCCAGGATAGAAAGTACGTAATTTGAGGGGGCATTATATTATTACTTTTATGATGGATGACTAATAAAATGTAGTGTACATACTTAAAAAATTATGGGGATTTTATATTCTTAGGATCCTAAGCTTCAAGTAAACCCAATTTATTCAGAAATTCTAATTAATATTTCGACGATTAAAAAAGATTGCAATATTGAGAATTTCGTTTAACGATTTGAGGGGGCTTTATATTATTACATATTGGTTGATAATATGAAATACTTGATCTAAAGCAAAATTTATGTTGTTAAGATTTATATTTTATTGGTTAATCAGTGTTTTGCATAATTAATGAAGCGATTGATTTGGATCTAAAAAGTATCTTTTCAACTGTTTTGAGGATCGAAACGCCAGTCCTCTAGTACTATTATAAGCAATGTATTTGCTGTTGGATTATTTGATAAAAATTCTTAATCCACTTTAAAAATCATACTGTACTTATGTTCTTACAGCCTTTATTTTCAATTATGCCTAAAAAAGTTACAACTCACATTACAAATTTCGACGATTAATTAAGATTGCTGAAACGTAAAATAAATTCCGAATGCCTCCCCTGATGGTCGGCCAGAGGAGGGAGAGACGAAAAGAAAGGAGATCACATGACACATGACCATAGGCCTACCGGCCTACTCCGCACTCCTCCCTGCTACTCCGGGCCGATGGAGTACTGGCATGGAGGGTATTGTATTCATTGCACTGCGCATGGGACAGTGCGCAGTCCCATGGGACGTTTTGTCACACAGGGAGCCTTCACCTCAGTTTGTCACACTACTTCAAAAGAAGTGTGTGAGTGGTTTGAGGTGTGTGAGCGGTTTGAGGTGTGTGAGTGGTTTGAGGTGTGTGAGGTGGTACAATGTTTGGTTCTGAGGTGTCATGACAAAACGAGGAGGTGAGGTACTCAAGTGAGGTACCTCACACCTCATTTACCCAACACTAGTTGCAACCGATTCGAAAAGAGCACGTGAGCACGTATCCAGTTATTTGTTAGAACATTTTCTGAGATGGTGAGAAACGCTGCATCGGATTTTCATCGAATGATGTCGGAAACATGACATGCATTGAATTTTAGCCTATTAGAATGGACTGTGGTGCCACTGGACTTTTTGAAACGCAGTGGCTTCTTATGATGGAACTTTTTCTCCTGCTGCACTGAAGTCGAGCATAGCATTGGTATAGGACTTTTTAACGGCATTTGTCCCAGTGTGCTGGTGCAGAGGGCTGGAATGGACGAAGTACGTCGGGAGTGTATTCTCCTGGCAGGGTCCCCCAAGGCGTGAAGGCCATTCCACCCTCTTGCCGAAGCCCTTTTGATTAAAAAAAATGGCTCTGCCGTGGACAGTGTTGTTTTAGAGAAGTGGGACATAAGAGGTATAGCTTCAAAGTAAGGTACGCAGAACCATTATTATGGACTGCCAGACTATTTTTGTTTTTCGTAGAAGTTATTCTAAACTGCCTCAAGACTGAATAGTGCTCAGTTGAACTGCGTCATATCTGTTTCGCTCGCCTCTGTTGATGGAAATAATAGCATTGTCGTGTAGCTTAATCTCAGTTGCTGCTGGTGTTGGGAGAAGCTTTCGGGGACATTTGGGCAGCTTGAGAGGACAACGTCCACTCCGCAGCCGATTTGGGGACCCCCCTCAGCACGCTCTCGGATTTATGAGTTTATCGTTCCTAGTCCTAAACACTGACTCTCAATTCGAATGTATGTGGCCAGGTGTCTGTTTTTTTTTTATTATTCTCATGCCTTGATATGAATCAATCACAAACCAACTTAAGAGTTCCTACTTGGTGCAGAATGGCCTAATCTGGTCCTTGTGCCATAAGAAGTATTTTTATCCAAATAATGCTCTTTAAAAATGCAATTGCAAAAATGATTTTTCTATTTGTTACGAATTGCTATACATAAACATCATAGTTAATGAATAAACTATTCAAAAGAAAAGGTTGATAGGAACTTGGTACATATTCTGATACTCAGAAATGTCAATATCAAATTTTTACTTTCCTTTTTAACCCTCATGAATCTATCATCTTAATTGTTCCCAAATGATAAAACAAGCCACAACCTCCTATATAGATCAGTTGTTGACTGTCGCCACCACACAGTTGTGTGTAGACTCTTACTTACCACTTAAAAAATTAGATATTGCTTGTGTTTTTTCAGAAGGAGGTTTATGTAACTCCTAAATCGTGCCTTCCTCAATTCAAAAGTGTGTGATGCTCAGCCACCCTCTGAAGCAATAAAATTCAAATGTCCTAACAACTCTCTACCGTGTCCCGGTATACAGGTACTCTGGGTTTATATGGACATATGATGTCCCATTAATAAAGCTATTAACATAATTGCTGTTGTTGATACATTGTTATGGGAATGTTTATGTGTCTTTTAGACTTTAAGCAAGGAAAGTTATTTCATCGTAATAATCACTTGGAGGAAAAATAACTTCCCAGTAATGGGGAGCACTAAACTGATTTTTTTGCCGTATTGACAGGGTTAAAGGAAGGTATCACTGAAGTAGTAAAATGTTTGTATGGTCATAAATTTGGAAAAAAAAAAGTTAATAATTCCATAAGAAAAAGAATTTCACGTTATTCAAGGGGCATACTCAGTGGTATGTCCAGAGCAATTTTTACTACCATTTTGAGGTACCTTCATAAATTCACCATTTGATAAATAGGTAGTTTCACAAATTCAGTTTTAGGGAAAAAAATACCTTCACAAAATACATTTTTATAAAAAAAAGTTCTCTAATAAGCTATATTCTCTTAATTATCGAATATATAGCCATTCCAGACTGCAGGACTATTTTTGCTTTTCGTTGGAAGTTATTCTAAACTGCATCAAGACTGTGTAGGCAGTGCGAAATATTATAGAGTTGTTGTGAATATATGCACTTGTGTACTCTTTGAACTTCGTCATATCTGTTTCGCCCTGCTCTGTTGATGGAAATAACTGCGTTGTCATGTAGCTTTATCTCGGTTGCTGCTGGTGTTAAGCAGCTTGAGAGGACAATGTCCACTCCGCAGCTGATTTGGAGACTGGTCTTCTCTATGACCCCCGAGCATGTTCTCGGATTCACAAGTTTATCATTTCTAGTCCTAAACACTGACTCTCAATTCGAATGTATGTGGCCAGGTGTCTGTTTTT
Organism: Tetragnatha montana; assembly: GCA_963680715.1. Lineage (NCBI taxonomy): Eukaryota > Metazoa > Arthropoda > Arachnida > Araneae > Tetragnathidae > Tetragnatha > Tetragnatha montana. Next base: position 61,961,001 of record OY796674.1, on the reverse strand, counting down.
TTTATTATCCTCATGCCTTGATATGGATCAATCCAAAAACCAACTTGAGTGAAGTACTTTCTTAAAGAGGGCAAATTGTTTTGTAGAAGGCCATACTTATGTATGGACAATACATAATTTTGACTGGTAATGAATGTTTAGTAAAAAAAAATTAATTTTTAATGATGATGCTTCAGGAGCCATAAGGCTATTATAGATACCCCTTATAATTCTTAATTAGTATATGAGAGTGTGCAACTGTTCCTAATTTTACATTTCTAGCTTTGGTGTAAAATATGCTTTTCTTTTATGACATATTAAGTTGTAGATGATCTCCCTAGTTGGGATCTAAGAGTTCCTACTTGGTGCAGAATGGCCTAATCTGGTCCTTGTGCCATAAGAAGTATTTTATCCAAATAATGCTTTAAGTTTTTTCTATTTGTTAAGAAGAAATGTTATACTTAAACATCAAAGTTAATGAATAAACTATTCAAAAGAAAAGGGTGATAGGAACTCGGTACATATTCTGATACTCCGAAGTGTCAATATCAAATTTCTTATTTAATGCTACTCTTTCTGTACCTCCACTGATCATTGGATGGGTGTGTTTAATGACATCTCTTCCTTGGACACTATTGCAATGTCTGCTTATTCAGAGTATATTAAACTGGAGCTAAATGCATTAGATATTCTAAATAAAATCGCAGTTAATTCATCCCCAATTACTTTCTCAACTAAACCAGTATAATGCAGGATTTTAAGGATCAAAGGGTTTATTTTTTTGTATGAACAATAACCATTTGAGAATTCTGTCTTTTAAGTCAATGGAGCCCATAATTTTTTGTTTGTTTCAGGGACTCCTTAAAGGCCAAATTTTTTATGCCAAAGCAAAGCCCTGTTTTTTATTGCTTGGCTTGTTTATTAGGGTGGAGAGAAAAAGATGAAAGTTTGAATTTCAAATTTAGGTAACTCCAAAAATTTGCTTTTAAATGCCCAAAATATATAGCTGTTAAATTTCATCAATTCTGAACAACTCCACCAGTGCTCTACCAAGATCTTTATGTTTCCATACAATAGGTTATTACTATAAATTCCCCATTTACATTGTTCATTGGCAAACTCTTCTGGCATTTTTGTATTTTTAATGCAAAATGTAATTTCTGAGGCCTTTAGTATATTTTTTAAAGTAAAAAAGTTTATGAAAAGGCACCAATAACAATACAATACAGTTATTTTTTATTTTTAATATTATAGATATCAAAACATACAAGATTCAGATAAGTAGAGTATATAGGAATGATAAAATAACTTAAAAATACACTACACAATAAAAAGTACTAGATAGATTAGTACCATTAAGAATTGGAGGTGATGTAATTTCTCATTCACAATTGTTTTGAAGTTCAATTTTGGAACAAGAAACATTCATACTTATGAACATTCCATCTCCCTTGCCTTGAAAATTCTTTTGAATCCAAGTTCTCGAACGTGGTTTCTTTTATCAGTTACCATTCCTAGTAAAATTGGGGTTTTTTTGGTGACAAAAGTATACATTTCGTTGAATAACCGAATCAATTCTTCAAATCTTCCCTCAAATAACAAGTTAGCTTAATTACTTCAAAAACATTTTGGCAAGAAGAAATTTTCTTAACTTTGAACCGCATAGGTGCGTATACTTTTATCACATATCAGAATTTTCGAAAGTATTTTGAGTTGCAATGTGGAGTCTTAAGTATTCGATTAGCCTTTGTCTACCAAGAGTGTGAAACTTTCCATGTGTTACGACTGGCCATATTTAACGAGCAATGTCCAGAAGAAACAACTTGGCACATGTCGTATTTAAGTTAGTTTTGTTCAGTACATAATTCTTTAGAGTTCATATCTGTAAGACAAGAGGAGATTCTTTCGAATTCCACAACTGGATGTCGTTCACATTAATCCAGCAATTTTTCGATTGGTCCAGAAAAGGCTCGTGGGCCTGTACTCTACATCAAGTTAAGAAAAATAAAGGCAATGGCAATCCATTTGCGTGAAATTGGCAGACAACTATTATAAAAGGCGATTATTTATTTTTTACAAAATATTTAATAACATCATTCTTTAGCCCAGTGTTTACAGCTGTTCTGCAACAACCTTTAGCTTTGGTGGGAGGGTGGCCAGGTTGACTTGGCAGGAGTCGATGTCACAATGCCTGAACAGGTCAGTCAGGCACTCGTACGTCATATAACACCAGCTGCAGAAGGCTGGAGTGGCAATGCAGTTACGGTACCTGTAATAGTGCCTGAACATTATGAAGGGATCCTCAAGGTTTAGATGACAAGACCCGCAGTAGGGAGAGGGGCCTTCTCTCAACAGGGGTAGAGTTGAGCAGGATCAAAGGGGGTGCGTCGACCACTTGTTTTTCACTGTGGTCAGTGTGCCCCTTGTGTTGTGGCGATGAGGCACACTTGTCATCAGTAGTAAGTTTTTCGAAGTTAAATTATTTTCAGTGCTGAATTTTAAAATATACTTTCAGCCAGCAATTTGTATATCTGATCCAGTAAGTGGTGTAATGTGTCCTAGATGTAGTGAATTTGGATCTTCAATTCGAGATATGTATGAGAGAGTAAAAAGAGTTTAAAATTTTAGAACTATAAGTGGGAATGTGGTATCTCTTTTAGTGCAAAATGGCCCTCTGTGGCCGCTGTGCTATATGAATACCAACTTCAAAGGGAGGTGTGAGAAGTAGAGTATTATAGAAGCGTTTTTATAAGGTTTTATTCTGGTTCATTAAAGCAAAACCACCTGGTGCATAAAGGATGCCAAGTTTTACGCGATTCAGAAATGCTTGCATTCACTATCTTAAGTTGTAAAAAATCAAGGGGGATATCTGAGGGAGTACCTAGGTCGTTGCACCTTCAAACTCCAGTATAACTGGCCCCACTGGGTGAGGCTTGAGCTGAACTGTTACAGAACATGTGACTGAAGTCACGGTCAGCTGAGGAGTGGCTAGCTTGATGCTAACCCCCTCTTGCTCCAAATAACCTTGATACTTATTTTATCGACCCCGGAGGGATGAAGGGCTGAGTCTGCCTTGCCCGTGGACCGGGATTTGAACCCCGGGCCTGTGGTGTGTGAGCGCAAAGCGCTTCCTCTACGCCACCGGGCTTTTAATGAAGTTATAAATGTTTGGGAACAAATACAGTGTGAGAACATCACTTCAGTTGTCCAATACGGATCATTCGGAATAGAAGGGTTGAATGCTCTATTCTGGTTTGGAAAGTTAAACGTAGAATTTTCGATGTTTAGAGACTTGGAATATTTATTTAGTATTTCGCATCATTGATTCCAATTGTAAAAACCACTAAAAATGAATCAACTGACTTTTATTATTTTAATCAGTCAGGAAAGAAATGCTAATTTATGAAGATTAAGTAACAGAAATGTTTTATAAATGGTTGTTGTTGTTACTTCTTTTTTTACTCTAACTGAAGGCAAAAAATCATCGTTTGGTTTATTTCTATCTGGAAATGCTATTGTGGGACTATTCGAAACCATTTCTGGCACCTGGGATGACGGTTGCCTCTATTGAACCTGGGCGTCTCTGTCCCAGTTTGTGCACTCTTGGGTTTTTCTCCTGTCCAGAGCTTTGTATATCAAATGAACATTACGTACGAAATACTCTTAATTCATGAAGTAAAGAAATATTAAAAGCCACTCTGTAAACTTTGATTTTTGTGATGGTATTTCTTTCCTATCCGTCAGTGTAGAAAATATGCGGAATCAGTGAGAAAAAAACCCTTTTCAGTCGATACGAGTTGGTTGCAAGAAAACATCGAATTTTCTCATCGCTAAAACCAGCAGATGGTTTCAAAAGCGGCAAATTTTCTTCTCAATATGAAATGAACCATCTGCTCTTCGTCATTTTAACGCGAGGGGAAAACGGTTTTAAGCATTTAAATTTAAACCGTAATTTTGGAACACTTGAACCCTACTCTATGGTCCTTCGTTCGAAAAATAAACCACCAGCAGTGTTATTCCTAGGATTTTTTTTAGAGGAGTAAAAATACTCCTTGACTTTTTTAGGAGGAGTGAAATACGGAAATAGCATTAACTACATATATATACAGAGACAAATTTTCTGTTATAAACGCTTACTTTTAAATGCGCAAAATGAAATTGAAAATAAAAATGAGGATGCTTTTTTGGGTTTTAACAATTATAGCATATGTTAAGTATTAATAGAAAATATTAAACATTATACACGGTGCATTTTTTAAACTAAACCATTGGGAAAAATTCAAAGAGTGAAAATACTCCTGTCTAGTTTTTTAAAGAGTATTTCCGATTTTCAAGGAGTGAAATACTCTCTCAGAGGAGTTAAAAATATCTCTGCCCACCACCCACCAGTATTTTCACGTAAAATACGATTGATCATTTATCAAAAATATTTCATGATACTTAGATGTGAAACGTGCGAAAGTAGCATGTGTTTTCATTGGTGAGATTATTTAAATAGATTATTTAATAATGCAATTTCATAATCTGGATTATACATGCCAATAAAAGGAATTGAATAAAATATAATAAAGAAGTACAGAGAAATTAACTCAAAAATTCATCAACATGTAACTTCTATTATTTTTACAATATTATCAGGACTGAGTTTGTTTTAGGAAAACTTTTTTATCCAAAAAGTATTGGTGTCAACCGCTTATATTGGAAATCAAATTATCGTTTTCTTTTACCACTTTTTCTCTTTGAGACGGACGAAAACACACGAACGTGGATTCTTTTGAAGAATTATTCTATTGATTCTACTTTCAAAAAAAGGTTTTTCTCATACTTTTTATTCATTAGTTTCTTATTCGTCATTTTTAAATGATGTTGAAGTAAATAAAATTGCCCGCCATTACCTAATGAAATCTGTTAATCGAGTGACAAAAATATTTTTGTCTTGCCAAAATTGGTAGAATGTTTTCATTTGTGAAATTATGGTAATTTTTTGTTTTTATTTTTTGCTTGTGAACTTCATTTGTGGATACGCCTCTTTAATATAGATAATATATAAATAAGAGAAGCAAGTGATAAATAGTAATTAAAATAAATGTGTAGATTTAGCGCTATGCAGCTTAAATTCAACACACCATTGTTATAAAATATAAGATTTTGAGCAGAAACTCGGAACACACTGCACATAAAAATTAATTTTCCTGGCTATATATCTTTCTGTTGCGGTGTGGTGGCTGAAGGGGGTTTGGAAGACGGTTGCCGATCCCTAAACGCCTCGACAAACTCCTGGACTTCCTGTGTGGATGGACCAGATCGATCAGGAGCAGGCTCAGAGGATTGAGCAGTCGGGCCTCTCATGTCATTTTTTTTCAGCTCAATTTCTTTTTTCTTGTGGTCCAGTAAGTGATTGTTAAGGGCTGTGGAAGAATAGAAAGCTCTCCTACATTTTGGGCAAGCATGTTTAAGGGAGGACGGTGTGATTTGTCGGACTACGCCAAACCGCAAGCATGGATATTCAGTTGGTTTCCTACCAATAATCTCGTTGCAGTATAGACACTTGTTGAGCTGCAGCTCCAAAGAGGGCCGGAATTTGTGGGAGCGGCGGAGATGCTTCGGTTTTCCTCCCATTCGTCCATACTTCGTTTACGGATCTGTTCATGTTACGACCAGAGAAAGGGCAAGCAGCCTCTGATGGAAACAAGAAGGTGATGGATCCTTCATTGTGATTGAACTGGTCGTTTTCCGGCGTAATCATCTTCGGAACAGGCTTTACTTTAGGCACTCTCTGGAGGGGCGGGTCGTCAGGGTCCGCATCATTATTATTGGTGATAGTGGCTTCTGGTTGAGGCTGTGAAGGAGAGGTCGGTGGATGTGGTATCTCGGATGTCACATCAGCAACCATGGAAGCAGAAGCGCTCCATTCAGGTGCATGGGAAAGGACAGTCCTCGCAGTGACACTTATGGTACTATTTCAAAGAGACGCTCTTTTGGTAGCCTCAATATTTCTTTTGACAGGGCAACTTTTCTTCAGATGATCTTCACAAGCTTGCGCCGATCGGCCGGTAAACGGGTAATGAGGACATTTGCGGGCATTATTTCGAATTTGATTACCCTTTAATATCAACGAAAACTAAATAAAATAGGAGTTGTGTAGAATAAGCAGAAAAATCCTAAGTTTCTATTTCGTTACACTATATAACATTTAAAAACTAGTTGTATTGAGATGTCGGTGAATCAATAGTACTCGAGATGTGTCGAAGAGGTACCGAGGGCTTGTGTATTTGGATAGACCATAGAGCCTGGATTTTTCATAAAATTATTCGTTATTTTAAATGTCTGGTGCCTTAATCGTGTCTAGTTTGGTGCAAAATGTCCTAAAAGGATCTTGTGCCATAAAACTCGAAACAACCAACCCACTATTAGTAATGGTCTAGTTCAAAACTAGGAACAACATAGTCATAAATCCATCGTTGGGGATAATATTTATGGGTATATTCAGGTTTCTCTTCTAAAAAAGAGTTGTTTAAAAAAACCTAAAACAGTGATATCTTCTTTCTGTGTAAAATAGAACCACGTTTATGTCCTGTATGGGGCGATATACCCACATTGAGCTAAATAACCAACCAACCGAATAGAACCACGACTGTGAGAAATGGTAAAGGATAACGATCTGGAAACGCAATTCTGTTAAGAGCCTTGCAATCTTAGGAATTGGTTGCAGAGGAGGTGTTTGTTACAGAACGCCCACTTACTTGTAAAATAACGTTTTCTTGTCACCCCACAAAGATTGTTGAATTAATGTCAAAACTGGATGTTCTCAGCAATGTATCAAACTCTTTTATGAGCATAGCACTAATTCCTGTTATACGAGAACTGAACTCTGGATCGCTAAAGAAGCGTTGAGCCTTGTTTCCATCATTAGATGTCCCCGAGTTGCGACTAAGGAACTCGGAAATTCAATTGCTCATTGCATAATGTCCTATAATGCATCTCTAAACTTTTATTACTCTTGACTGCATCGTATTAAGGCTTTTTGCTCCTTAATTTTATGTATAATTTGTCTTCTCTGGCGCTCTATGTCCTTCTATGGGCTTTGCGCCATACAAATCCAAACAACCAACCTGTAATGCATCCTCTAAATGTATCTCTCAGACTCCCGGAAGAAAGGTAAAACTTCTCTACATGACATACAAAACACTATATCGGAATTAAGTGTAATGAACTTTCACACCCAATCTGGAACTATGAGTTTTCGGATTATTAATTCCAAAGCTTCTCAAATTTCCTCCCATTTTTCACTGTCATATTAAAAACTGCAGACGTTTGGAGATCTTATATGCATTTGGTGATTCAATGAAGTCAACCAATTATGAGAAAGATGATCCATACAAAAAATTATGAATGCCATTTTGGGGTTTCCTGCGCAGTTTTTTCTCTTGTAACTTATACATTTTGTTAAATACTGAACATATCTGGATTTACGGTAGTTTGCTTCTTGTGCAACTAGGAACACAGTTTGGTCATAATTTTTTTTTTATTTTCAGATTATTGTGCCATAAAAAAACTATTGATTGGACTCTGTTGCTCCTTTTTTTAATGATACGGTAAATACTATAGTTGTTAATACTATAGTTGTGCGGCTGGTTTACAAAAATTGCATTAATTTTGGATCGCCACTTATTGTGACTGCCAGAAATTAAGCTGATAAGAACAGATTTAAATTATTTTTATTTCCGTTTCAAATATTTACATGGGCTTACAAGGCCTTTTTCTCATTGTATCTTGATTACATTTTGTCATTCCTGATGGTCATTTACAAGCATTCCGGTGAGTATTTACAAGTTCCCGTTGGTTTACATAATTTCCAGTTTTACAGGTGCCCTTTATATTACATGATTTCTAGTTTTACAGGTGCTCATTGTATTTACAGGTGAAGAAAAGGTTGGGCTTTTGCCTTTAATTACATGGAAGAATCAATTCTTGATAAAAACATGTATACAGTGGCCTGGTTTTTTAGGCAAGAGTAAAGTCTTGTATTCCAGTCCTAGATGGGCTTCCTCGGGCTCCTTGGGGGAGGTCTTGGTCCAATTGGCTGGGCGCAGGTGTGACGTCGCCAATGGCTGAGTTCTGGGTGGGTCCTGGCGTAGAGCGGGTCGGAGAGCACATCTCCTCCCGGAGGATGGTGTCACCATCGGGACGGTTGGCGGAGATTAGGATTTTCTGGCCCGACCTATGAGCATTGAAGATGTCCGTGGAGCCCCGCACTGCCTCAGTGACGCAGTGCTCCCGGAACATCTTACAATACGTCTTACTGGCGAAGAGGCGGATGAATTGGTCATTGTCAGTGTCCCAAGCTCCAAGGGAGCCAACGATGAATGGGACAGTGACGCACTGCTTCCCAGTTTCAGCAATGACTCTTCGGGCCAGATCATCATAGCGCCTATACTTTATATCCCGCGCGTTCTCAAAGGCGAATGGTCCATCCTCGTATGTTACGGACACGTCGATTAAAAAGATGGTGTTGCCAGACGAGAAGGTAATATCCGGTCTGACATCATGTTTTAGGGAGATGGACCTGAGTGAAGGTATACCGGCCATGGAGACGTTCACCCCTAGGATGTCCCCTTGGCCTTTTAGGAGGTCAATCAGGCGCTGAACAATTCTGTCGTGGCGCACCATGACACCTTGCGCACCGAAGAGGCAGTGGTTCAGCACGTGGGGCTGACTCTCCGTGTGAAAGTTGCATCTTCTGCACTGGAGTCCACGCGCCGAGGAGGCACCCTGGCGGTTGCCTTTAAGTGGCAGCGTGTTGGTCCGTGCCTTGTGGATGAATCGATGGTCGGCAAAGCGGGTATATCGACCATTGAGTAGGAAGGATGAGGAGGCTCTCGACTTGGAGAGGAGGTTGAAGGCACGGCCTTGGAGCTTGAGTTGACAGAGCTGGTCAGTGCGGGCCTTTCGCAGTTGGTTCCTCAGGGTACTCGCAATCTGCCTTCGCTGGTGGGGGCCCAGGGCAACATCACCGCAGGTCAGGGAGGGGGTGGTCCCTTGATAGTGCCACTGCACGCGCATTCGCCCCGAGGCAAGTCTTGCAGCAGACCACACACTGGCACGGGTTATCAGTGATTGCCATAATCTCCGACTTGTAGTCGGAGAGGTAAGCTGCGGGATCTAAGTCGACAGAGGAGCCAGTGCGTCGTCTAATGTGGTGGCGGAGGTCCTCAAACGCCATTTCTGCAACGACCTGATCCTTAGACGTGAGTAACTTAAACGCATTATCTATAAGGAACAGGTCGCTGTCCTCAGCAGCAAGAGGTACACCGTAGGCACCGGAGCCATACTCGGCATAAAAATACAAGTTGGTGGTTGAGGGGGGAGTCCCAGGGCCTTCCTCATCAGCTGTCGCGTCCTATCATCAAACTGCTCCCAGGCAGTCTTGGAGAACTTCTCAGTCCTATATGCAAAAGTAAATGATGGGTAGACATGGGATTTGATAGCATCCATCTTTTGCCAGGGAGCAAGCTTGCTGCCAAGGATTTTGTCGGCTTTCTCGGTTTGGGCGGTCATCGACGCTCTGACATTCGTGCCATGCATGAAGCCCACAGGTCTCCCGAGGAACTCTTCATATTCACCATCGAGGAGGTAGCCAACTGGAATGTCGTCGACAGTGAATTGGGTGGGCCGACACCCGACAGGAGTACAGCTGGATATGTGCAGGGTCTTGCATTTACCGGGATTGAGCGACAACCCTACCATCTTTCCGGCTGTGGTGACATCATTGACCAGGCATTGAAGTTCAGCTTCAGAATTGGCAATTGGTGTGACATCATCAGCATAAGTTAGCAGGCTTCGATGTGAGGGTCTCGGATTGGCAAACCACAGGATGGGATCTATGGCAAAATTAAAGAGAAGGCCACTGAGGGGGTCACCCTGCATAATGCCCCGTCTCTTTGGGATAGGGTTAGTTAAACCCTCACTGGTGTAGAATTACGTAGATTGTCCAGTGTATAGGTCTTCAACCAGTATCTGAAAACTAGTTCCAGCACCATAGGCTTTGAGCGCCCCATGGATTGCCTCGTACTGCAGAGATCCAAAGGCGTCTCTAAAATCCAGCCAAGCGACGAAGGCCTCCTTCCTGTCACCTCGAGCACGCCTCAGGAACGTATCCATTAGGAAGTTGTGCTCGAACACGCCGTCAAACTTTAAGAAGCCCTTTTGAGAGGGGTGGAGGACATTATTTTGGTCAAGCCAGGTGTAGAATCGATCCGCCAGTAGGCCAGTAAAGATTTTTGACAGCGTGTTGGCCAGAGCTATAGGACGCCAGTTAGCAATCTGGTTCGGGTCATTCTTCTTATATAGCAGAATGGAGTTCGTGTTCTTCCAAGACGAGGGTACCTTTTTATGGAGCAGCAGCACGTTGAAAAAGGCAGCGAGGCAGGCACCTTCAGGGTCCACTGACTTCCAATGTCTATACTGCAGACGGTCAGGACCAGGTGAGGTGTTTTCAAACCGTCGGAGTCTTGCAATGACCTCCTGGGGGGGAAAGGGTTCCAGGGAGACAGTCTTCCCGGCGGCAGAGACACCCGGTGTCAAAAAGATGTTGTGGTCAACCGGGCAAGCAGGAGGCGGTTGTGAAAAATGGGCCTCAATTTCGTCACGGGTGAGGGGGCAGCGAGGTGTGTCCACTTCAGTGACGAGCCTGACCGCTTGTCTTCTGTTGCGCTTGTAGGTCTTCTGGATATATGAGGCGTCAGTGGGGTCCCGCGAGCCTTTGTAGGTGGAGGGTGGCACATCCTGGATCTTGTAGGTTGCTTTCACCTTTGCAATCATTCGGTCGTGTAGTTCTGTGAGGCGGAGCCAGGCAACCTCCAGGTCATTATCAGCCGCAATCGTGTCCAGATGGTCTAGAAACGGGGTGAGCGGGGTGTCAGGGTTAATCCTAGGCCTGTGTGCAGGAAGCGGAGGGACCGGGGGCACAGGGGATGCATTGGTGCTTCTGTTTAGTGCCAGCAGGTCAGGAATATTCGATGTAGCGACAACTTGAACTGGCACCGGGAGGCGGGCCGGGCCTTCTCCCTGGGGAGCGGGGCCAGTGGTTGTTGGTTGTGGCCGTGAGATCTCTTCTCGGTGATGTTCTCGCAGGTGGTTCACGAGTCCCTTCTTGGTGCGGTGGGGTAGGTAGCACTTATCACACACAAACTCTACCGTGCGGGGGGTTACGCGCCTCATTATTGCGAACCTCAGGCAATGATGCTTTGATGGCCATTTTCCTTCAATTGGTGAGTTGCAGACGTTACAGTGATTCCTGTCTTCCAGTGTGTGGCCGTGTACTCGCTTGAGATGGCGTTTAATAGAGTGCTTGATAGCTGTCCATTCTACACCGGTGTATCCCGCATGGCAGCCCTTCACAGGACATGTTAGCTCATTTGGGAAGGGGAAGTGAAATGTGATCAGCGATTCTGGTAGGCTTAGAGTGATGGCAGGAGTTTGACTGTCTGTTGTGATACCGGCGTCGGGGTCCAGAGGCGGGTCTCCAGTGTTGACTTGCTCGACGGTGATGAGGTGGGCGTCAAACCTTGCTTGTATCTCTAGAGCTCGGCGATTGTCGCACTCGACTTGGTGGTGTCTCCGCAGCTCCATGCGTCCAATAACCGTGGCTGTGCAGAATTCACACCTCAGTCGTAACATTCTGCAGTCATTGGCCTTGTGTGCCTTGAGTTCCCTGAAGGACTTCATTGCTTCTCCGCAGTGGTCGCACTCATATGATGCTCTCCCTCCCCTGGTGTTGTCGTGGTCTAGCAGCGGGGGTGGTGGTGCATCTGGATCGGTTCTGAAGTCGTCAAATGACCCAGGCAGCGGAGGCGTGCGTGTCCTGTCCTCCCTGTGTTCTCTATCGTGGTTGAAGAGGCCTCCCGAGATATTGGTGGGGGTATTGTCACTAGGTGCTGTTTCTTCAATTGCTCGAGGCGTCGAGATGACATCATTTACCGCTTGTCGCTGGTGGTGGGCGTCGGTGTGGGGGACCTCGATGAGTCTCGCTAATTCCAGTTGTGTGACGGCTTGCGTGGTGAGTTGCTGTAGTGGGTCTCGCAGGGGGCCGGATGTGCAGAGATTGCTCAAGTGATAGGAGGCTCCAGAACCGTCTTCAAAGTGAGACCCGCAGAAGATGCAGTCCGTCACTGCAGGTATTGGGGTCGGTGTTACCGGGGGTGGGAGTGTGGCGAGGTTGGCCTGGCAGGTTCCCCGTTCACAGTGGTTGTAGAGTGACTGGGCATTCATGCGTGAAGAGGCACCAGCTGCAGAAAGCTGGTTTTTTGAGGCAGTTGCGGTACCTGTAGAAGTGTCGAAACATGACGAAGGGGTCCTCCAACCGCAAGTGGCAAGAGCCGCAGCATGGGATGCAGTCGTGGTCTACCGTGACGGCTGTTGGTGTCTGATCTGTTTCTGGATCTAGCAAGATCAGCGGTGTGCCCAACGTGGGTTTCTCTTGTTGGCTGTTGGCAGGTTGGGATTTCTTCTTAGTCCTGTTCTTCCTTCTCCCCGGTCGTTTCTCCCGTTGTGGGGTGGTGTTTGGAGTTTTGGCAGGTTCGTACCCGATGGGAAGGCGGGGAGCTTCGGGGGCGGCTGGTGGTTCAGGGTGTAGCCAGGCTTGCCGTTCCCGATGGTCACACCCCCAATTGAGGTTGGTTCTTCCCTGTGGTTTTCCTCCGTTGCTGGCTCTTTTTCCCGGGTGTTTCTTTTTCTCGAGACAGTTACCCAGTCGCTCGGTTCCCTGGGGTATTTCTTAGGAGCGTTTTCTAGTGTCGGATTCTTTGGTTTCCAGTGGCCTTGCTGGTGGCAGCTCTTCGCACAGTGGGCTTTATAGGTTGGGGCTTTGTAGAACACCGCTCTGCATTCCTCACATTTGAAGAGCTTTCCATGTTGGCGGGGGTGATGTGGGTCACGCTTTCCGAGTGTGGTGGCAGGTTTCACGGGCCCCTCTGCTGACTTGAAGGTGCTTAGTGCTGGAGCTACTCGGGCTTGGATATGTGTTTCAGCATTCCCTCCTGTCGCACTCCTCCTCCTGAGCGCTGGCTCATTGTCGTCCATCATTCGTGTGGGAGTTGTTGCCAGGGTGTCGCTGTATTCGGACGTCACCTGGAGGTCATGGACATCCATGATGTGCTTGTTGAGGGTGGCGTTTAGGAGGTAGGTCTTTTCACAGAAGACGCAGGTGTAGCGGGGGGTTGGGCCTGCCTTGGGCATTTTCTTTTTCTGGGGGCTTTGCTTCTGAGGCCATGCAGCTGCATCCTGGGTGTCCACGTGGGCTGGTGCAGCAGGCAAGTTTGTTGCTGAGGATGGACGGAGCACTCGGAAGGAGAAGGCCCAGCGCTCGTGTTGGTAATGCCATGCTGGAACCCGCGTTGGTGAAGGAGAATATAGTAGTCTCCGTTGGATAGCCGTCGGTTCGTTAAAGTCGGTGCGCCATCTCTCCTGAGTACCAAGGTGGCACTTGCGCCTAGGCAGAGGGTGACCACCTGTTCTGATGCATGGATCGGCTCGTCATCCTTATGTAGGTGTATGCCGCTGGTTCCCTGCGGGTAATGGATGAGCAGGCATGCATTTGGCATCTGGAGGGAGTGTTGTTGGATGAGACCATTAATCAGGGTGGCAAGTCTCTTGATGCCAGCACAGGGCTGGAGTCGCCGACCATTATACACATATTCTTCTTCTGCAAACAGCCATTCGAGTCGTGTACCTCTCTTTCCGTTGGCTCGTGAGGTTGGGGGTGGCAACTTGTCCACTATCCTGTGTAGCATGTTTACTAGTTGTTTTGGCAGCGTTCCTAGGATAACCGGGAAGTCCTCAGTGCACTTTGGGACTGCGACAGGGTGCTCCTCAGCCGCGAGCACAGGGCCCTGTGTAGGGGTTTTGCCAGGCGAGGCTTTGGCTTGGGAGACAGTGTTTTTTGGAGAGGATCTCACGGCTGCAGCAAAGGACCTGTTTCTCTCGGGTGGTGGTGTAGTAGTCTGGGCTGGCTGGTCCGGGGTGCAGGGTGCAATGGTGAGGCTTGCATCTGCTGGTGGCGTGAGGATATCTTCATTGCCCTCCATGTGCTTGTGGTTGGGGTTGTGCTGCTGCTAGGGTGCTGGGTACTGGGGTAAACTGTAGAGAGAAATTCAGTATCTGGGAATCAGCCATCCGGTCAAGAAGCGCCTTGGAGGCTGGTGGGGATTGATTCCGTTCAGGGCTCCCGGAGGTGTCTGTGGCGGCCCGCAAAGGCCCGCCATAAGGCCCGCAAAGATCTTCGCCAGGGTGTTAGATAGGGCAATTGGCCGCCAGTTGGTGATGACGGCAGGATCTCCTTTCTTTGGTAATAGGATTGATTTCGATTCCTTCCAGGAATCCGGGATCCTGCCGTGTAGGAGGACCATGTTGAAAATCGCGGCAAGGCACGCTCCCTCCGGGTCAACGGACTTCCAGTGCTTGTATTGGATTCTGTCCGGGCCCGGGGAGGAGTTCTCAAATCTTTTAAGGCGTCCAATAACCTCCTGGGGGGTGAAGGGCTCCATAGATATGACCTTCCTCGAGGCAGTCACCCCAGGGGAATTAAAGATGGAGCGGTCAACAGGCACACGGGAAGGGGGGGACATGAAGTGCTCCTGGATCTCCTCCTTGGGGAGTGCGCATCTGGAGGAGGTGTCGTCGAGGATGAGCCGGACAGCTTGCCGCCTGTTGCTTCTATACACCCTCTGAATGTAGGTAGGGTCATCCGGGCTTCTGGGGGTCTGGGAGGGAGGTGGTGGTGGGTCAAGGTTGATCTTGCAGTTGACCTGCACCTTCTCCACGATTTCTCGCTGGAGGGTGAGGAATCTCTCCCAGCCCGCATCCAGGTCCTCGTAAGCCGCGGTTGAATCCAAGAGGTCCAGGAAGGGTGTCAGGGGGGTGTCCGGTACAAGGCGGGGTCTATGAGCCGGTGTTGGTCTTGTAGGTGGAGCAGGAGGTGGCTCAGGGTCAGTGCTATTTCTGACTAGCTCATCTACATCCGCAGTTATTACAACTTGTACAGGCTGCCTCTGTGGTGTTTGGGTGGGATTTGCACTCGTAGGCCGCCCATGCGCCATCGGCCCTCTGTTGCGGGAGGTGGAGGCCGCAATGTTGTTCTTCCGGTGAGCCAGGGCATGGTTGTTGAGCCCAGTGGCAGACCGGAAGGTTCTATAGCATACCATGCAGAGGTGATCGACAGATCTAGGTGTCACCCTCCGCATGGTGGAGAATCTAAGGCATTCGTGGAGCGATGGCAGCCTTTCGGGTATGACCGCGCGACAGTGGTCGCAGAAGGCCTCACTCTCGTAGTGTATCCTGTGGGTCCTCAGTAGGTGCCTGCGAAGGGAATTCTTGATAGCTGTCCACTCCGTCCCGGAGTAGCTCTTCGTGCAGGACGAGACAGGGCACGAAATCTCATTGGGGAACGGAAAGTGGTAGCGTGTTTTCCGCTCCCCATGGAGGAGTTGTACGGCGCAGTCTGGGAAGGTGACCGGGGTAGGGGCTGTGCCCTCAGGGAGGGGCGGGATGTCACCACTGTTAACTTGTTCAACAGTAATGAGGTTAGCATCCATCCTCGCCTGAATGAGGAGGGCCCGCCGGTTGTCGCACTCCAGCTGGTGGTGTCGTCGGAGTTCCATCTGTCCGTAAACTGTGACGGTGCAGAATTCGCACCTCGCCCTCACAGCTCTGCAGTCGACCCGCTTGTGTGATCGGAGGTTGCAGAGTGTGAAGGCCACGTAGCTGCAACGGTCACATTTGAGCCCTGTCTCGCCTGTCGCCTGATGGTTAATAGGCTCCGGATCCTGCGAGGTAGTGGGCTGTTGCGGTTCCTCCGTGGGGGCGTTCAGGTTGTCTTCGGTGGAGGGTAGGGCGGCGACCAGGTCCCAATCCGGATCCTGAGGAGATGTAAGGGGTGGTGGTCGCTCCGGCATGGGAGGTCTCGGCACGCAACGTGTCTTCCGCAGCCCAGGGAAGCATTCCGCCGTTGATACGTGTGCCCGCAAGTCCGTCACAGAGGTGAATGAGGCTTTGCAGGCATGGCAACACACCGGGGTCCCTGAGCAGTTGGGGTTGCTCACATGATGCAGCATCACCTGCCTTATGGTCGGGAAGCACATGAGGCAGGTGGTGCATATGGCGACCAGAACGTCCTCTTCAGGAACGGGGGCAGTACTGGGGGCCAAGTCACTAGGCGGTCCTTGGGAGGGGGTTGTCTGCGACGCTGGCCTGTTAAAGTCAACCTCGAAGGCAAACCTCACTTGTTTGGCAGCCAACTGTGGTATCTCCAGCTCCGGTCGATGATGATTCGTCTGGGACAGGTCCCGATATAGGTCCTGTGAATCCGATATTGGCATGCCGGGGGGGTTATCTGGGGTCGTGCTGGAGCTTTGATGGTGGGGGGCAATGCCCTGGGTGGCGACCTGGGAGTGGCAGTGAACAAAGGTCACTGCCGGAGACTCCCGAACTGGTGTGGAGGGCCACGGGAGGGTATCCTTGCTCAAGTTGCAGTCACCCTTCTCGCAATGAAGGGCAAGTCGTGCAGGGTCCTTCCATGAACGGTGGCATCGGCTGCAGAACGGCGGGAAGGCCATACAGCCTTTGTATAGTACATAATGCTGCACCGGCCTGTGTGTTCTCTAGAGGGAGGTGACACTTGCCACACAGGGGGATCGCTGTCACATCTAGATTTCCATCTTGGTGGTGCCGCTTGTCTCTTGGCTCAGAAGAGGGGGGTGCGTCCAAGTTCGAATCCTTCTTCTTATTCCTCCCATTTCTGGGGCCTGGCCTCCTCCTTCCTCTGGTGGTGTGTTTAGTTATATAGGATTTTTGCCTTGAGGCATGCTTTTTTAATTTGTCTGGTCGTACTATTACCGACTTTAACGTGACCTTGGGAGCAGTGGTATCAAACGCCTCCTGACAGCCTCTTTCCTGGTGGGTTTTTAGGCCCTGTGTGGAGTAGAAGATACCCTTACACTCATCGCATCGGAATAGCTTCTTAGGGTTTCTATCCGGGGCTGTCGGGGGTGCCATGGGGTTCCTGCTGGAGTTGTATCCAACCTTGTTCCCAGTGCATTCTTGTGTTTCAGGCTTTGCAGCTCTGTTGCCTGGTGGTGGGGAGGTTTGGCTGGTCTCCTTATGGTTCTTGGTGGGTTCTCCACTGGTTGAGGAGGTGATGGCAAGCCTTGGAGGGGAGGCTGCTACTTCTGCATATGTGATCCTCAGGGCAGGAGGGTCCTCCGGTAGAACGTGTTTCTCTGTCTGCAGTCTGCTGGCAAAGCAGTCGTGTAGCAGGTGGCGTGTAAGGGATGTCTCAGAGTCTAAGCTCGTCTGGCACCTGCCACAGAAGAACTTAGCTGCCGGTGGGGGGGCAATCTTCTCTGCATCCGTGGTGCTACTCTCTTCACGCAGCTCAGGGTGCAATGGCTGTTCCTGGTGGAATGTGGGGAGCCCTTTGCTCGGTGCCGGTGTTGCTGGTCGTGAGGTGAGATTCGATGCTGTTGGGGTCGGGCACGCGACGGTGTTTGCTGGCAGCCGCTGTCCCTCAGCCGTTCTGGGAGGGGAGGTTTGGAAGTGCTCTTGAATATGGTCACTGAGTGCACTTGTTCGGTACGCGGTGTACCCACACTCAGAGCATCTCAGTTTTGCCCCCGTGCAAGATTGTCCCCTGTGTTTGCGTATGTCGGCAATCGTCGGAAACATGTAGCTACAGTCATGGCACACTATTTTTGGTCTACCAGGGTTGCGGGGGGCCTCCCGTATTGGCTTCTGGTTGTTTGTTTCAGCTCCTGCCCGCATTCTTGATGGGCAGGGTCGCTCGTTATGGCGCTTCAGTTGTTGCGCATTACAAAAAGTGTATGGGCATTGGAGGCACTTGAACCGTTTCGGCTTCCTCCTTCTGGCAGCCGTGTTCGGTCTTGGCTCTTGCTTCTGCGCCCCCTTATCAATAGCCTCAAGCAAGGCTGTCAGCTCGTCACCCCGCTTCCCTGGCTTCTGCGGTGCATCCAGTGCTAGGCTTGACAGCCCCTCGCTGGGGTCTCCTTCTGTGGCAGGCAGGGTGGAGACCCATTCCTTTGTTAGGCTATTCACAGCTGCTTGCTCCATGTCAGGTAGGGGAGGGAGGGGTTGCTCCAACTCATCGCAGTCATATATGAGGACATCACGAGTGCTGCTTGTGTCGGATAATCTCCCAGTTTGCGTGCCTTCATCTGTAATCTCGCTTATCTTGACGATCTGGACGAGTGGGGACGGGAGGGGGGGACAATCTGTGTAGGGAGGAGGACCTCTCTCTGTGGGGTCGTCACTGTTGAGCCCTCATCTTCCGCGGGATGGTCGTCTGCTCCGCAGGGTGGCTCGATGCTCGCGGTTATCCTCATGTTGAGCATCCCTCCTTGAAGAATGGCATCAGAGATGGTGCTGGGGACTTGATATTTGGCAACTGGTGATGTTTCATAGCTGTGTGTAGAGTCAGCTCCTCTTTCATGGTGGCTGTCATGAGTAGCTAGGTAAAAGGATTCATTCGGCGAAAAGCCTCTGCCATCTGGTGGGGGGAGTGATGCGCTTCGTGGATGGACTGAGGCCAGTCTCTGCCCAAGTGGTCTGCTTGTCCGCTTTGGAGTAGGCATCGCGACGACTGGGAGTGAGTGCCTTCCAACAGGCAACAGAGGGGTTGGGTCCGTCGAGCTGGGAGACTCCTGAGGTGATGCACTGGGTATCAGTGGTGATGCCACTTCGTGTTGATCTACCTTTATCAGTGTGTCCACTATTTCCGGTGGGCCGTGCTCTGTCTCGCCGTCAGAGACGCAGGGGGGGGAGGGATCCGGAGCTTTCTCTTCATCATCGGGGAGGGTGATGACAATCCTTGATGGCTCCACTGGGCAAGGCTCTTTTGGGGTAGGTGGCAGGGCTGTCCACAAGTGGTCAGGTGCGGCCGCTTGCTCGGTGGCTTTATGGCCAGCTGGTGGGTGTCGGGCAGTTGCTGCTCGAGTGCGACCAGCAGGTGGTGTACAATCAGTCACAGGAGGTGGTCTTTTGTATCGAACCATGTTTTCGCACAGTTCTGGAACCGGTTCACAAGTCCTTTGAGGGTGTTGAAGAACGAAGTTTACACCAATGGGAAACAGCAGGAGATGGCAAGACACTTATATAGACAGAATTGCAATTCGGCGACATTGTCATGGGACATTTGTCTGCGCCTGGGAGACACCAATGGGTATGGTCAGTACCTGTTGATATGCCTCAGCCAAAGAACGCCCAAGCAGGCGTTTTAGTTTCATGGCTCTTACCCACTAGAGCACAGACTCACAGACTCCTGTCACCGTGGTGCATGTGGGTGCAGGTGAGGCAGTACAGGACCAGGCATACTGGCCAATGCAATTATACATTGTGAAGTCTCACCCGGTGTGAGAAATCCGACACATTTAGTGACAGGCATACTGTCCTCTGCTTAATTAGCTGTACTGCCAATCCAAGTGTGAAGTCAAGGCGATTTGCAATAGCGTACGTGTAACGCCAGGACTCTGTCTGCGTTTGAAGATCCATGGCACACGGAATTTTATGTACGAGGTGGTTAGTGCCAATCTTTGTCTGCGTAGCCCCCCAGCGGGCTGTGGTTCCCATCTATATACACCCGGGCCCTATCTGTCAACCATGCTCAGAAAACCTTGGCGCATGGGGTTGTGCTGATTGTGAAGGTCCTCGTGGCAGTGTGTAGTGGTGTGTGTTCTGCCACGATTTGTTTGTGTAGTAATTAGGTGTGTGTAGACGTGTGTTTATTGCTTAGGACAAGGGGAAATGTGTCTGCCTGCTTGGGCTTAGTGGTAGGGAGGGTCTACATCACCCACCTGTACCATAAATCCAGCTCTGGATTTTTAACCAGGTTCTGGTGAAGTATTCCTCCCCACCGTCTAGGGGTGTAGGGACAATACACATTACCCACCCTTTATGTGATCTCAAGTCTGAAAATCATCAGGGTATTGGCAGTGTGTTCATCCCTATTTTGTTGGGACATGAGGTTGCCCAGCCCCCTGTGGGACTGAAGTGGGCATTTATTGCACAAGTCATACGTCGTGTCAGTCTGATTCCTTTCCGTCATAAGTGGAGTTTTGCAGTCATGAAACATCAGGTTTCGCCCGCCCTGATACAGATACGCCCTGATTTGTTACAGAATACGCCCTGATACGCCCTGATTTGTTACAGAAAAACATAAACTCAAACACTAGAAAAACACATAAACAAAACACAAATACATATAAAGAAAAGAAACAAAAGAAAACATTTATACAGAGTTTATTTTTTTTTTTAGTTTGAAGCGGTGGCGGTGTTCGAACCCATGACTGGTCTGCTGCCCACTCTTTGACCTGGTGAGCAGCACCTCTCGACCGATCAGTCACGTTTTTCCTTAATCAGTTTGTTCAAACACTCGTCACCACTATAATTACTCTTTCTTTTTCTCTTTTTCCTCCATTTTCTCTTATTTTATTTTACTCTGTATCTCTGTCTCTACCAAAAAATATCATTTAAATTAATCTATAGTTAATCAAGTTATTCACTCAGTTAAAATCATTTGTCAGTTTTATTTAGGATTAAAACCATGCACCCCATCACTTTATCCATATTCTCTTATTTTATTTTATTTTATTGCATTTGCATCCTATATTTTATTATATCCCCCGAGGGTTCTTCTGGTCCCAAAAAGCTCTTTGCTTTAATTTTGTTTGTCCTATTTCAGGCAGTTCGGCTGCTAGTACTCGAACCCATGATTCATTGGTACTGCCGAACGTGCCTGTGACGTGCCCTGACATGCGCAAAGCCGTCTCCTTGATTTTGACCCTCAGAATGAACCCCCAGGGGAAGATAAGTTTTTATTTTTACTACTATATTTTTCTTAATTGAGAGAAGGATTTTTGATGTTAAATTTAGACTCAGGGAGGGTTTTATTTGTTATTAGTTTCCATAGTTGATGTTGTTGATTCTTCTACGCAGTACGTGGACTACGCAGCTAGCCATGGCTGACCTCTACGCACTCCACGTTGCTCTTGGTGATGTTTTTTCTTCTTTTTTGTTTGCTTTATGTCTCTATGTTCTTTTATTTCCAGGTTTGAGCCTGTATTTTTGTTCATTTGCTAATTTATCACCCAGTTCCAGTTGGGTCTTTTACGTCATACAGGACCGGTATACAGCCGGACCGGTATACAGCTTCATACCGGTATACAGCTTCGGACCGGTATACAGCTTCCGGTATCATACCGGACCGGTATACAGCTGGAGATATGAAGGCTCTTGCATTTTCTCGGGTTGAGTGTTAGTCCGAGCATTCTACCCCCGGCTGCTACATCATCCACCAGCCGCTGCAGGTCCTCTTCAAAATTTGCAATCGGTGTTACATCGTCTGCGTACGTGAGTAGGCTCCTCTGCCTGGGGTTCGGTTTGGCCAGCTAGAGGATGGGGTCAATGGCTAGGTCGAACAGGAGTCCACTGAGGGGGTCGCCTTGCATGAGGCCGCATCTTTTTGGTATGGGGTTGGTTGTCCTTCATTTGTTATGAACTGGGTGGTCAGTCCAGTGTAGAGGTCCTGCACGAGCTGCTGGAATCTTGAACCGGCTCCATATGATTGCAAGGCCAAGTGAATGGCGTCGTATTTGAGGGAGCCGAAGGCATCCTTGAAATCTAACCAGGCAACAAATGCTTCTTTCTTGCCGTCCCGGGCTCGCCTCAAGAACGTGACCATGATGAAATTGTGTTCGACGCCATCAAATCGTCTGAATCCCTTTTGGGATGGGTGGAGGAGCCAGTTCTTGAGGGGTGGAGGAAGTTCTTGTCCAGCCAGTCTGAGAAGCGGTCGGCCAGCAAGCCAGTGAAGAATTTTGAAAGCGTATTGGCTAGTGCGATGGGACGCCAGTTGGATATCACGGAGGGGTCATCCTTTTTGAAGAGTAGAATGGAGTTAGTGTTCTTCCAGGCGTCAGGCACCTTCTTGTGGATCAAAATCACATTGAAGAGTGCGGCGATGCAAGCTTCCTCAGGATCGACTGACTTACAATGACGGTACTGAAGCCTGTCCGGTCCCGGTGAGGTGTTCTCGAATCTCTTGAGTCGGGTGATTACCTCTTGTGGGGAGAACGGCTCCAGGGAGACTGGTTTTATAGCAGCTGAGACACCAGGGGTTAGGAACATGTTGGGGTCTACAGGACAGTCAGAAGGAGGCCTCGAGAAGTGTTCTTCAATTTCTTCTCGGGGGAGAGGGCATCGGGGGGGCGTCATCCTCAGTGATCAGTCGGAACTGCTTGTTTTCTGTTTCTTCACCACACAACGTTCCACAAGTAGCCCAGTCAAATGGGGTTCAAAAGTGACGTTTTCAAAACTTTCATATAGAAGTTTTTTTTTCGACGGTTTTATATGTTTTTGAGGTCGCTGATTACGAATATGAAGTTTGCTGCCACGTGGGAGGTCGGCTTCATATCGAAAATCGCAAAAATCGCAAAATTTTTGCTCTTTTTTCGATCTTTTGCTTATACATCAAAAACTATAAGTTTCTCGAAGATAATCTCAATTATAAAGTTGAACTAAACAAAATTTCCTACAAAATGCACTACTCAACATTGATTTTCTCAAGAGTGGTTCTGCCGCTAGAGCGCGCTGAAAAACAGCGATTTTTTGGCCTTTCCGCAAAAAAATGAAAAGCGCGCGCTTCTACCCTCTACAAAAGGAAAACTATTCACGTTACCAACAAAACATTTATACCACGTGAAAGAGAATTTAATTGCTTAAAAATAACCTACCTTACATTATTATTTTTTGAGAATGGGGGAGGGAGCGAAGCAAAGATCGGAAATAAAACTTTCGCGCCTTACAGCTAAAATGAACTCTCGCAGTTGTTAATTTCAAATCTGCGCTTTAATTCCGGTATATTACCAATAAAATTGGTTGTTTTGGGTGAATTGATGACTAAGCATGTTTAAAAAAATAATTTTTTAAATTTATTTATGAAATATTAGGTATTTTAGGCGAAAATTCAATATTTTTTAAAAAATGATAAATTAAATTATGGGAATTTTTTAATGAACGAATTTATAGGTTTTTTGCATTGCTGAATCCGAATTTCAAGTTCATTTTCATTTCAAAAGTCATCTTCACATCAAAAAATGCAAAAAATCTCAAATTTTCGCTCTTTGGTTCGGTTTTTCATCGATTTTCTCAAAAAATTATTCGTTTTTCGAAAAATAACAGTACACCAAATTAAAGTACATAAAATTTGCTATAAGATACACTGGTTCGTTTTTATTTTACAAAGAGCGGTGTACGCTTTAGAGGGTTTTAAAGAGCAGCGATTTTTTTTCTTTTCTACAAAAAAAGTGAAGAGCGCTTGCTTTCCCCCACTACAGCTCTAAATATATACACGTAACAGACACATATTTTATACCATAGGAAAGTACATTTAATTTCCTACAAAATGCACTACTCAACTTTCATTTTATAATGAGAGGAATTGACGCTAGAGCGCGCTGAATTACAGCTGTTTCTTGACTTTACACAGAAAAAAGAAAATCATTTTTCTTCAGAACTCTCTAAAGCGTACACCGCTTCTTGCGAAATAAAAACAAACCAGTGAATCTTATAGCAAAACCATAGATCTCTCATTTTGCTCACCCGTTCTGTCCTTAAACTTGACTTGGAATGCTCTTGCTGACCCTATGGGAAGCGATCACTTTCCGGTGGTGATATCTTGCATCACCCCCAGTGCGTGTGCGGCATCCCGCATACCACGCTGGAAGTTCTCTACCGCTAACTGGGCAGCTTTCCAAGCTCAGGCACTCATCACAGACGACATGGCACTCTCTGGGACAATCGACGAATCGGTGGCTAACATTACATCCTGCATCATATCAGCAGCTGAAACCTGTGTTCCAAAAACATCCTCAAGATTCCCGCGGTTCCCCAAGCCATGGTGGAACCATGCGTGCTCAGAGGCAAAAAAGGCTCAAAATAAAGCCTGGAGTAGGTTCAGGCGTTATCCAACGCAAGATAATATGGTTGCTTTTAATCGGGCAAGGGCCTATGCGAGAAAAGTCAGAAGGCAGAGTCAGAGAGAATCGTGGCAGGAATATGTAAGTAACATCACTGCATCCACGCCCACTAAAAAAGTATGGGACAAAATTAAACGGATCAATGGTAAATATGGATCAGATCCAGTATCCATGTTAACAGTAGACGGATCAAGTATCAGTGAGATACCTGCTATCGCTAATGCACTCGCCGAATCGTTCTCTAGAGTATCTAGCAGTGAGAATTACTCCCCATCGTTTCAGGCCTTGAAGAGTAGGGCAGAGCGGTTGAGATTGAATTTTAACTCTTCCAATGAAGAAAATTACAATTCGCCGCTTACACTGCCCGAACTTCAGTCAGCATTACAACGAACGCGGGATACTGCGGCAGGACCGGATGGCCTTCACTATGCCATGTTTCGCCACCTCTCTTATGAATCCTTGCTCTCTATCCTCTTATTGTTCAACAGGATCTGGAACTCTCACGAATTTCCATCCCAGTGGTCGCATGCCTACGTCCTACCAATCCCTAAGCCGGGAAAGGACCATACGTCACCAAATAACTACAGACCCATCGCCCTGACAAGCTGCTTCTGTAAAATTCTCGAACGCATGGTCAGTGCCCGATTAATGTATTATTTAGAATCAAACAGCCTGCTTAGCCCGTTTCAGAGCGGTTTTAGAAGATCACGCTCCACTATCGATAATCTTGTAAGATTCGAAACTAGTGTTCGTGAAGCATTCATACGCAAGCAGCACCTTGTTGCTGTTTTCTTTGACATTCAAAAAGCGTATGATATGGCCTGGAGGTTTGGTATTCTCCAGGACCTGCATGCAATGAATTTACGAGGAAACATGCCACTTTTTATTAAAAGCTTTTTAATGAATCGCACCTTTCGCTTCGTTCCGCTTCTCGCTTCGTTCCATGTGGCAATCCAGCTGGGATGCTCAGCTAGGGAACAAGCTCCATTCGATAATGCCAATAATAGGTCCTCCCCGTCCTTCCTTGATGAGTCGACGGGAGGACGTGATGATTAGCCGGCTTCGAATTGGCCACACCCGTTTCACCCACCGCCACCTTTTACTTGGGGAGCCGGCTGCCCTATGCTCATCGTGTAAAGTCATGAACTCAATTCATCATATCATCTGTGAATGTCCTAATTTTAATGTCCACAGACAGAAAGTTTTTAAACAAACAAATTTTAGCCTGACTGACATTTTAAGTAATCACTCGAATTTTAAACTAGTCATCAATTTTATCAACTGCATCAAATTTATTCATGAGATTTGATTTTACATGTATATATACTTTTTAATCACTCCCCTTTTTAATAACCATATTAATTACAATTTTATAATTCTTTTATATACTACGCATAGACTGCGTTCGACAATGGCTTATTAAGCTGAAATTTTAATGTTCTTTGTCTTGTTTGGCGCTATATATCCTTAAGTGGACCTGGTGCCATTAAACCCTAAACCAAACCAAACCAAAATCAAAATTCAACTTCGGAATTCTGTACTGTCGGATCTCATCCTTTTTTTCTTTTCTTGCCTTTAAAAGTTTTCGGAGTCCTAGTTCTCGAATGTGTTGCTTTTCGTCAGTGATCATAGACAGGAGTATAGCTCCTTCTGTTCATTTTCGAGGCCAAGTTGTAATAAGGTTGCTCTAAAGGATTTCTTTGTAGACTACATTTTTAGTTTTTCCCTCAGGCTGTAGAATGACCACGACCAGACTATTAGAGGAACTCACTCTTGAGCAGGCTACGTAAAGTTGACCATGAGAAAAGCAGTCATTCCTTAGATCTCTTGAACTTAAAGATGTAGTCCGATGGAATAAGGGGTATTCTTGGTATTAAAACTGTTTCCCCTAGGCGAACTCCTGTAAATATTGTAGCTAAGATGCTTGTAAAGAGACTTCACACCTTCCTTCTAATAGATGTCTGAGATGCTTTATAGCAATATAGATCGAGAAGAGCTTCCGATCATATGCACTGTACCTTTTTCTGTGAATCAGTTAAGGAACGCGAGATGCATTTTCCCCACCTTCATCGACTTGATGTATGACAGCCCCAATGGCGGTGTCAGAAGCATCGCATGTGAGGGATATAGGGGCGTAATTTGATGGGTTGACCAGAATGGCAGAGAGCGTTTTTGAGCGTTTTCCACCTTAACGGAAGTTTTTGCTTTTTCCGCATACCATTGAGGTTAGAAGGCTGTTGCAAATTTGGCGCAATTAGGCATGAATCGATTGTTGTAGAAATAAACCATCTCTAAAAACTTCTGTAAGTTAGTGACTGGTGTTGGCTCCGGTACACTTTGTATGGCGGTTGAAATTTCATAACTCTTAAAATTTCATCTTTGAATTACCAAACACACTTTTCGAAACATTTATACATAATATATATTCGTTTAACCTTTTAACCACTACGTAAATGCTTTGGATGTGTCTTTTCATCTGAAGAAGCAATAAAAATGTCTAAAAAGCAGAATCTAAAAACTAATCCTGATAATACCATATTCATGAGTGGTTAACTTCATTCGTCGTATTAGTTTTATCCATCATGTTTAAGTTTTAACTACTATGTTTGTTTTTATCATCTTTTATTAACGCATAATTCATTTTAAATGAGAGATGTATAGTACATCCGACAAAGGCTTTTTTTTGCATTCTAAAATAGTTTTAATTTGTCTGGCGCATAATATCCTAATGTGGATCATGCGCCATAAGACACTAACTACCAACCATATTCATGAACCCTTAAAAGGTTAGCGTAACAGGGTGCGCACAGTGGTGCGTTAAGCGAAGGTGAGCGCCTAGTAGTGGAATGACTTTACAGCGCATCCACTCGTTGCCAGGGGGCAAGCTTGGATTGAAGGAGCTTTTCGCCTCTGCCGATGATGCTATTCATCGATTCCTTGGCGGCCTTATCACAGAGGAAACCCACCGGCTTTCCTAGATGTTCCTCATAAGGGTCCCATACAACGACATAAAACTTCTTATCAAAACTTTCGTATGGGAGGAATGGCAGGAGGACTGGATTGAGCAAATTGAAAATAAACTTTACAATATACAGCCAAGAATCTCACCACTACCATCTCGACGGCTAGACGTCCTCCTAACACGCCTTAGAATAGACCATTCCAGAGTCACGCATCGGTTCCTTTTGGCTGGGGAACCGCCACCGACTTGCCCTCATTGCCAGAATATTTTAACTATTAAGCACATGTTAACCTCATGCTCTAACTTATTATTTTACTATGTTCGCTATTTTAAAACTCCATCACCAGGTTTAACTGAACTTTTAGGTCAAAAACATCATCCATCATTATTTCAGTTTTTAAATGCCATTAGAATAATTCACGACATTTAATCATATGTGCAATTGAAAAGATGCTGGCATCTCTGAAATTGTTTTTAACCTATCAACCTTTTAAAAATGGCGTATAGACTAGGCTTGACTACGGACTTCACGTTCGCATCTTATAAGCCTTTTAATAAACTTCATATTTTAATATTGGTTGGACACATACATGACTTTTAATTTAAATATATTTTTAATTATTTATCTTGTGTTTGGCGCGGAATGTCCGATATAGGGACCTTGCGCCATAAAACCCAAAACAACCAACCAACCGAGATGTTCCTCAAATTCGCCGTCACGGAGCGCACCAACAGGGACACCACAAACAGTAAAGGCTGTTGGCCTCAAGCCAGCAGGCTTCTCAGCTGAATGATGAAAAGTTCGGCACTTTGCTGGATTCAGTGAAAGACCGAGTTGCTGGCCCCCGATCTCCACAGCGGTGATGAGACGCTGAAGTTCCTCCTCCGAGCGAGCGATGGGGGATATGTCATCAGCGTATGTGAGCAGCAGCCGATTGTGGGGGTCGGGGTTTTCTGCCCACAGTATGGCCTGTATCAGCACTGAGCAGCAGCCTGGATCAGCCTGGCACAGTATCAGCACTGCCTGTATGTTATCCCATCCGGCCCCGGAGCTTCTTTATACGGCGAATAACTTCAGCGGGCGTGAACGGGGGCAGCACAGACGCCTGTGACAGACGCAGTGAGAAGAACATGGTCCGCGTCGAGACCAGGGAGTGGTGAAACCTTGGAAAAGTGATCGAAAATCTCTTGAAATGTTAAAATTTACTCAATTTCTACATCATCATGATTAGAACTATCATTATCTATAGAACAATCGAAATTTAGAAAATGGTGTACAGCTGTAGAGTCGAAAAAGAAAAGGTAGGAGGAGGGGAAACGTTACATGTTATTTCTATATCTATACTAGGGGGTTGCCGCCCTCTGCTCGCCAATCTTAAAATTCTTCTGGCGCTTTTTGTCCGTTTTTTTTTTGTTCCGCTAACGAACCCCCACATGGCGCACAACGAACGGGGTCATCGCATCTAATTACATGAAGATTTTCAAGCTATATTTCTTTTTCAATCTGATGAGAAAATGAAGGATGGAGGTAATAAATGACCAATATATAAGTGGATCCAGGCTCTTGAATCAGAGAATAATGATACTCTTTAATTATTCTTCAAAATTTTCTATTATTGACTTTTCTAAGTATAGAATATTATCTTCTCGCCCGTCAAAATAAAGGACGTTAATTTTATTAAGTTTTTGTGAAAACTTAAAAGCTTTTCCGATATCCTTTATTCCCCGTCTAATTTGGGACATATCAATTACATGGGAAGAATCTGCGTCTTTTATAATAATAATAATTTATTTTCCATAATGTACAGAGTGAAATTTACAAAAATATTAAATAAAGAAAGAATACATTATGGATAAACCACCACTTTAGCAGTCTGCTGTGATGTGGTGGTGGTGGCAACATGCGAGGAACAAAAACAATAATACAAAACAAACTTGGCAATTATTCCTACAGAACTATACACAACAAATTGTACGTACATAAAGAATAAAAATATAACTCTATTAAACAAATAATCAGAACGCTCTGTACTATGGTAGAATGTCCAAATGAAGAAAAACACTGTCAACCAAAAAATGTCTCCACATCATTGTTTAATAAAAGCCATGCCTTCAGGTTACGAACAAAAGAAGAAAACGTTACAGAGGAGGAAACAGAAATGGGTAAAAAATTGAACAATTTTGGAGCCGTAAATGTAAAAAAACGCTTGTAAGCTTCGATTCTAGGAAAGGGAATAGCAACACGGTTCAATTTTCTTAATCTTTCTGAAAAAACATTTAAGTTTCCCTGTAAATGCCCTCCTCTTTGAAAAAAAATTCGTAGAACGCGATATATATATAAATTTCTTAGAGGAAGAATTCTTAAGGACATATATAAAGGAAAAGACGAATCCCGTGTCCTGGCTCCACTCACTATCCTAATTATTTTATTCTGACAAATTATTAATGGATATATAGTAGAATAATAGGTTCCTCCCCAGCATGATAAACCATATTGTAATTTTGAATTGACTAATGAGTAATAAACAGTTCTCAGAACAGATACCGGGCATAAAAATTTTAAGTAATAAAATTTTCGGAGAACTGCGTACAAGTACCCTTTAATCTTTGAGACATGTTCTTTCCAATTAAGCCTTTCGTCCAAAAAAATACCCAGATATTTGATATTACCTACATTTTCAATTTCAATACAATGATCACATGATCCATTTCCCAACAGACAAGATCTGCATTTAAAGAATAATCTTATATTTTCCCTACCTTTTTCTCTGAGAGAAAAATGAATAAATTTTGTCTTTGCACTTAAAACCATTCTATTTTTTACAAACCAAATTTTAAGTTTATAAAGGTCATTTTGCATACTTAAACATAGTTCATAAAAATTTTTTTCACGGTAACAAATTGCTGTGTCATCTGCAAAACAAGATAAATGTCCGGAAATTATCACTATCATTATTATCACTACCGGAATTATCACTATTATTGTTTTATCACTCCTATATCCTGTAAAACACTAGATGTATCCCTAGATGCTCCCGGAGGGAGCCAGCACCCTGCCTGCGGTGTGTAAATCCAATCTTAAGACGGCCAGATTCGATTGCATGTCCATTGAAGGACCAGGTAACAGGGAATCTCCTGGATGCAGAACGAGCCGCGGACCACGTAGTGTGAATAGCATTTGTGGTATCCGAGAACTCATTCACGATGAAACCAGAGAGGTAAGAGGCAGGATTAGGCTCAGCCCTGGCGCCAACCCGTAACTTGTTCCCTGAAGCAAGGCTAAGTAGTTTTTAGATGTAAAACTGACAAGACTCCGAATTGGACACACGTATTTTACTCATAGACACCTCCTTCATAGAGAACCTCCGCAATGTTCTCTCTTAAGTGAGGGTCCCACTTGAAAAACTAATTGAAACAAAATAAAATAATTAAAAAACTTAAATGTTTTCTTATGACTAGTTAGGTATATTTTATAGAGGATAGCAACTCTTCTTCAGTTCAAATTAAAGTCCTTCATCAGTTTAATTAAAACTAAAGATCAATCCTAAATTATGAAAATGTCTCACAACTGACTTTGAGTAGCTCCCCTTTAGAATTAAACTAACAATTATTTTGCTTCTTCACTCATAATAAGGTGCTTCTTCTTCCATCATCTTATGGAATATATCCTCATTTGTATGGATACGAGAGGTTTTCCGTGTGTGATTCATTCTGAAATTTCTGTAATCTTTGTTGCGGCTCTCCTGAGAGCATCCCCACAGGGAGAATGGAGTTTTCCACGATTTCTGTTCCGTGAAGTAAAATTTTGTGAACAGTGAAAGGCATATGGTACAAAGGGTACTTCTCAATTGCAAGCTTTGCAGTATCTTGCGCATATTCCTTACAATCGATCTCCGCATCATTGTTGATTACATCCAGATCTGTACCAAGTCGACGAATCAGGGTTTCATCGACCCCTGTAATCTCAGCAGTCACCGAGCAGTCCTGTAGGAAGCGTCTGGAAGTGTTGCCGGTATTCGATGTACGAAATCCTTGCTTAACAAAGTCTATTCTGATCCCAATTTTTTCAAGAAATTCTTCTTGTATACGCTTCTTCTCTCCTCCCTTCATGTCGCGAGTTTCTTTTGTCGTTCTCCACTTTTCAAAACCCATATTATACGCAAGGTGAAGAATATACTCCATTACTTTAATTCTTGCGTGCAATGGCGGCCGCAGATGCAGATGATTTTTGATCTAATGTATACTTGGGCATGTCCAGAGTATTACGAGATTGTTCATACTCTGTCGGAAGCTGTCGCTGTTTTTGTAGCTCTACCGTTTCTCAACTTTAACGTAAAACTCGAAAATCAATCTAAAAAATACCAAAAGCGTTAAGCAATTGAGGTTTTACAAGGGTAACAGCAGGCACCCTACAGACACCACATTTGTGGGCTGCAAAAGAAAGTTCATGACAGGACTTCAGTGGTGGCAGCAGACACTCCAGCCGGCGGTTGTACTGTAGTCTGGTCAGATGGAGCCACGGCAGGGGGGGGTCAAGACAGGCAGGGATGGCTCTGGTGAAGTTACTCGTAAGTCCTCAGGCGGCCCATCAACCTGGACAGGAGGGACTAAGCCAGGCAGGGAAGGCTCCGGCGGTGAGAGAGGATCACAGCGTCATCAGCCGGCTCTGGCTCCATTTCAGGGGGCAATGAGGGTTGGATTATCTCTGCCTCCATAGGCATAATTCGTCTCTCGGCTGCCACTACATTGACTGCTCGGGGATCAATATGTACACAGTAAATGTCCCGTGAGTGTCGAATGACGGCTGCACAACATAGCCTGCGGAACATCACCGCATACGTTTTGGAGCACACCTGTTTAAGAAAATGATCATTAGATGAATCCCATGATTATTGGGATAACCTCGCAATGGCCCTTGGCGGCAGCAATTTCATTAGCAAGGGGCTGATATTTATCGAGTTTCCTCTTCCGGGCATCGGAGAATGCTTCCTGGTGGTGCTCGTAGGTTATGTTCACGTCTAGCGGGTACCATCTCTCGCCTAGTCGGAAGATCACATCAGGTCTAAGGGATGTATTGGATAACGCATCTCTCAAGCATGGAATGCTCGGGACGGACACATTTAGGCCAAGTACTTCACCACCAGAACCCTCGAGCATGGTTACGTAGCGAGACACGATCTCGTTGTGTCGCTAGGTTCTAAGAAACATCGTTTGCCAGCAATGGCTTAGCACGTGCGGCTGGGACTCCCAGTGGAACCCGCAACGTCGGCAACGCTTGTATGCTGCAGAGGTGCCATGGGTGTTACCATGCAGCAAGAGATGGTTCAGGTAGGCCTTGAAGATCCATGCATAGTCGGTAAATCTCAAGCCATAGCCTGTATGAAAGAAGTAAGTCGAAGCTCTTGACAGGCGAAGCGAGGAGAAGGCCCTACCCTGGAGGATGTTCGTGAGCAGTTGCTCAGACCTAGCTCTCCTCATCACAACTCTAATGGTGCTCGCCACCGCCCTTCTCTGTAGGTGAGTGATGACGACAGAGCCAATTTTAAGCCGGGGGTACTCAGTACCAAAGGACCACTCGACTCCAAGGTTGGCCGACGCCTTGCGGGCGTCACCCCAGATGTATCTGTAGGGATTGGTAGTCGTGGCATAGATGCCAGTCTCATCGCCCGAAAAATAGGAATCCACTTCATGCCTCCGTCCGACTTTTCTTTGGATATAGTCTTCTAAATCCGAACGTGCCGCGAGGGCCGCGACCGAGTCCCTGGAGGTAAGCACCTTGAAAGCACTATCCACCAGGAACAGGTCGGACTCCTCGCCGCACTTAGGAAGCGCCGTACAGGCGTAATCGGCTGCCCCATATAAATGACCGTGGGGTTTAATTTCGAAGGAGCACCTAGTCCCTAAGGACTTCAAGCTCCTGTCTTGACTGCGCGGAGCGCATGCTTGATTTATCTTAAGGCTGGTGGCCGAAGCCACAGTATAACTGTCTTCTTGAGACTTTAATGATTTCAGCTGAGCAACTCAACCCACTTTGGAGGTATAAAGGCTCGAAAGCCACCGAGTGCTCGTGTAACTGTCTTCTTGCGACTTGACTTGTTTTAGCTGAGCAACTCAACCCATTTTGGAGGTATAAAGGCCCTGAGGCCACCGAGTGCTCGTGTAATGCTAGTGGAGGCGAGGGGGAGGGGGGGGGAGCCAAGGTGTTCCGAAACCTGCAAGGAAAGCGGTTAACCAAGGCACCTAGCACTCTGCGCATGGTTCTTATTGGCCCAGTAGTGCTGGTGGGAAGTCAAGAAAAGGGGAGGAGTCTCCGCTCGTGAAAACTTTCAATCGCCTGTGGTCCTAAGATTTTATTAGCAGGCAGGATTTTTATTCGGTTGTTGCATACAACACTTCTCCCATAATTGCTCTGGGTCGTTTCTTGTATCGGTTGAATCTAGGGTCATAGACCTTGATTTCCTTTAAACACTCATTTTCGTGGCTTTCTATTCCATCGAAGAATTTGACTGCAAATTTCACGAAGAAGTCCTTCATGCATGGTATTTTGACATCCCTCAGAATATCCCTATTTCTGTAGAACCATGGAGCTCTAATTATAGTTCTGATGATTTTCATTTGTGCTGCCTCAACCCTTGCCATCGATGATTTGCAGGCGTGCCCCCAGACACAGCACGCGTAGCTAATTACTGGTCTCATCACCGTTTTCCACAATAGCAACTTCATCTCTTGTGACAGATGGGATTTTGGTGCTATGAGCGGGTATATTTGCACTGTTTTTGCAGACAGTTTTGCTCTTGCCTTTTGGATGTGTTTGCCCAGACCAGCCTTTGATCCAATATTGCTCCCAGGTATAGGACCTCCTTTAACCAGGGAATGCTTATGCCGTTTAGTTTTAGCGGCGGCGGAAAAATCCTTTTTGGGGTAAAGAAAATAGCCTGAGTCTTGTCAGCGTTAACCGCTGCTTTCCATTTTTTCAGCCATTTTTCCAGATCCTTAAGATACTCCTCTAGTCTATCCCTGATTTGCTCCAGGTGTGCTGATTGAGTGAGAATGGCGGTATCATCCGCAAAAAGTGCCAGAATTACTCCTACGTGTCTCGGGAGGTCGTTCATGTAGAGGTTGAACAAATGAGGGCCCAGAACTGACCCCTGAGGTGTCCCTGCCCTCAGTGCTGAAATTGGAGGGGGACGCGGGGGGACGCCGTCCCCCGAAATGATTGAACCGTCCCCCGAAATATTTTTACCGTCCCTGTTCCCTAAAATAATTGTTTCCACGAAAAAAAAAATATAAATTTAAGGATAGATTTAAATACGAAAGCAAATTTATTTTTCTGACCTAAATTCCCATTTGAATGAGTGTTCGGATTCGCCTATCAGCGTGCTAGCAGTCTCCCCGTATTCCGATTCGCAAATATATTCGGATTTTTAGGGTTAAATTTCCAAAAACTTTCTGGGGAGGACCCCCTTTAAGTATTTTACTCTCTATTACTCACAATTTGCTGTACAAAAAAGGAGTTAAAACCCTGTTTTTAGAGTCTAATTCCCAAAAATTTTCTGGGGGAGAACCCCCAGACCCCCTTTTTCGTACGTGACACTCGATTATTCACAACTTTTTTAACATAAGTTGAGCAAGATGACTCAATTCGATTCACAAATTTTTAGCTCCCCAAACCAAATCCTGGATCCCCCACTGCATAGGACACACAAATATGAATGTTTTTTTTTTTACTTTCCATCAATATTTGTAAAGAGTTAAATGTTACATAGTTTTAAGGTTATAAAAATTATAATAACTGCATTTGTGCTTTTATTCTAGCATTTAAAAAATGTTCCATTAGCCCCCACTTTTCCCTAACTATGCAATTATATGTAATCTAGAATTTGATTATCAATTCGAGTAGGTACCAAAAATTAGTCATGTTTTACCCTCCATCAATCATCTACTCTGTAAAAAGGTGAGTCCCCCCAAATATTTTTCTCCAATTTCAGCACTGCCTGCCCTTATCACTCTAGGGCTTGAAAGTTCCCCCTTGACTCGAACCCTGAACGTTCTCCCAGTGAGGTATAAATTTACTATTTTCACAAAAGGAGCTGGGAGCCCCGCCCTTATTAGCTTGAGTTGTAATCCCAGGATCCAGACCCTGTCGAACGCCTTTGCGACGTCCAGCAGGACCGCTCCAGTAGATTTTTTCTCGCAGAACCCTTCGTACCTGCCCCATATAAGAAGTCGTTAGAGGCGCGAGGGGGGAGCTTCAGTGTTTTCTTTAATTGGGCTCTAATGTGGACGTCCAATTGATTCCAAAGCTCCTTCTCATAGTTGCCTAATCTGTATGCATGGGTAAATGAGAAGATGAATGGCATCGATTCCTGCCATGGCGCCAAAGATGATTTTAGGACTGAATCTGCCAGGCCCTGTAACTGATTTATGGTGGATTTTGTCATGGAGAAAGCCAATGGGCTTTCCAAGATACATGGTTTCTTCACCATCAGCCAGCGACCAGATTTCTTCTCCATCAATAAAGAATTTAGTAGGGCGAGCTCCTGTGCGTTTGGCAGATGTCATGCATCGAAACGCACTTTTTCGAATTGAACTTCAGCCCTAATGGGCGGGCGGCGAGAACTAGCGTGTCAATGATCTTTTGTAAGGTAGAAGGGTCTCTGTGCAGAGGGGTCAGGTCATCAGCCAATATAGATCGAGCTTGAGAATCCGGGTTTGCGGCCCACAAAATGGGGTTGATGGTTATATCAAACAGCAAGCCGCTCAAGGGACTCCCTCGACACGCCGGATATCTCCCATACACCCACCGTCGACCCCTCAGGGGCACACCTTGTCGAGGTGTGACGGGTGTCACAATCCCGAGGTACCCCAGTGTCCTTGTGCCTAATTAAATGGCCAATCTTCCACCTGCACGGGAACCTCCTTTAGGTGACCAAGTGCATCTTTCCACCGGGAACGCGCGCACCCGGGCAGCCTAAGCGATCTTTCTTCTTTTTCTTTCCTTATTCCTTCCCCTCTTCCTCTCCCTTTTATTCCTTCCCACTTTCCTTTCCGTCATAGAGCTGGGTTTTGAGTTTTTTCAATTCTACCAAGGAACCTTGATTTTTAGACCAAATTACCACTAGTTTGGTCTAGTATTATGTTTGTTTATGATTAAGTTTTGTTATATTTTCACTCTCTCTCTCCATTTTGAATAGTGGCTTTACAACACTTTATATTTTCTTTTGAAATAGTAAAGTGATATACTGGTTTTCATTTCTACTTAGCACCCAAACACAATATCTACCCATGTTATTTTTCAGTTTTTACTCCCCTGGAGTGTTTAACGAGCTCTGGATGGGCGATGCATGGAGTAGGCAGCAGAGACCAGGAAACCATAAATGCTTCGGCATCGTTTTTGTTGTCCCGGACTTCCTGGTTAGTCAACGAACCGACGTTCTGTTGTGTCACCTCTTGCTCCTTAGCAATGTGGCGACTTTGTGTGTTTCCTTGCTTGCTGGGCAGTTTGTGGGAGCTGCCCAGTCGGTCCTATCGTTTGTCCTCCCTGGCGGACACCATGCCGTAGCGCCTGCAGCAGCAGTGCAGTCCCGCCTGGCAGGCAGACTGTCAGGTACGCACTGTGGGAGCTGTGGGACCAGTAGTGGGAGTGGGAGGTTGTCATTTGGTAGGTTCTTCACCCCTCCCTCTGCCCACCATAAGCACCAAAAAAGAACCTAGGCGCCACTCTCCCTCATGGGGTCTTTTGTGAATCATGGTGGTAAGTCCACCCCTTTTAATTTTTCTACTTCAACAACTTCTTTTCCAAAATTTCTAATATTGCATTCAGATGATGTCAAATTGTCAACTATTTCTCCATTTCTTGTATCGAAAGCCATATCAGGTATTGCAGGTAATGTCGACTCTGTCAAAAAAATGCCATCTGGCGATCTTCTTGTTACTACTGCTACAGAGTACCAATCTAAAAATCTTTTGAAAGCACAAAAACTCTCACACATCCCTATTACAGTTGCAGCTCACCCGACACTCAACTCCTGTAAAGGAGTAATTTATTGCCCTGACATTATGGACCTATCAGAAACAGAAATACGTGAAGGTTTAAAAGAATATAAAGTTGAGAAAGTCAAACAAATAATTAATAAAAAAGGCGAAAACGAGAAAAAAACCCCACTATTCATACTTACCTTTGCAACATCAAAACTACCCACAAGAATAAAAGCTGGTTACCTTAATATTAATGTTAGACCTTACATTCCAAACCCACTTCGCTGCTTCCATTGCCAGCGATTTGGGCATAGCAACGCAACATGTCGCGGCACCTCTACTTGTGATAAATGCGGAAGTAAGGAGCACGTAAAGGAAGCATGTGATGCTATTAAAGAACATTGTGTCAACTGTGAAGGAGACCATTCAGCATCCTCAAAGGACTGCCCCCAGTGGAAACTGGAGAAGGAGATTGTGAGACTGAAGGTAGTCAATAACATTAGTTACGCTGACGCCAGAAAACAAGCTCAGACAATCATTCCTCCTCGTCCCAAAGATTCCTATGCATCTGTCGTAAAAGTAACTACAAACTCAATAGAGGTCCAAACTGATATATCCATGTTCCTTCCTATAATTCCTACCAAAGCTCCTCCATCCACGACATTAAACATAAATAAAACCCCATCTGCACTAACCCCACAATTAAACTTAAACCTTCCTCCTCCATCCACATCAAATATTAAGCAAAAACGTAATTCGTCCACCGTTGAATTAACCTCAGACCATAAACCGCCCAAACAACCTTACACTTTGGAAAATCCTAATGCAATACCTGATCAACAAGACGAAAGTGTAATGGAAGTAGAAACAAGTGTCACTAACAAGCAACCAAAAGAAAAACCTCTACTGCCTAAAGACAGAGGAAGAAATTCTTCACAAACACGAAAAGAAATAAAACCGCCATAGGGAAAATCATACAATGGAACTGCCGTGGCTTCCGTAGTAATTTTGAGGACATAAAGACGTTGGTGAATTATCATTCGCCAGTGTGTATAGGACTGCAGGAGACTTTCTTGAAACCTTCAGACACTGCTTCCTTGCGGGGTTTTTCTACCATCCGCAAAGACTGCGTTACAGGGGATCGAGTGCGTGGCAATGTGGCACTTCTTGTCTCACACTCAACGCCCTTTACGCCTGTTCCTCTACGCACGTCGCTGCAGGCTGTAGCTGCCCGTGTGTCTCATCTCTCATCAATAACCATCTGCAGTCTCTATCTCCCACCCAGTGAAACCATAAGTTTTAATGATTTGGAACATCTCGTGAATCAGCTGCCGACACCCTTCATCCTTCTTGGTGACTTCAATGCACACCACATGCAGTGGGGTTGCAGAGATAATAACTCTAGAGGTGAGATAGTTTGTAGATTACTCTCCGAACTTGATCTTACCCTACTAAATGACGGTTCACAAACCTATATACATGCACCAACACAGACATTCACAGCCATAGATCTCTCATTTTGCTCACCCGTTCTGTCCTTAAACTTGACTTGGAATGCTCTTGCTGACCCTATGGGAAGCGATCACTTTCCGGTGGTGATATCTTGCATCACCCCCAGTGCGTGTGCGGCATCCCGCATACCACGCTGGAAGTTCTCTACCGCTAACTGGGCAGCTTTCCAAGTTCAGGCACTCATCACAGACGACATGGCACTCTCTGGGACAATCGACGAATCGGTGGCTAACATTACATCCTGCATCATATCAGCAGCTGAAACCTGTGTTCCAAAAACGTCCTCAAGATTCCCGCGGTTCCCCAAGCCATGGTGGAACCATGCGTGCTCAGAGGCAAAAAAGGCTCAAAATAAAGCCTGGAGTAGGTTCAGGCGTTATCCAACGCAAGATAATATGGTTGCTTTTAATCGGGCAAGGGCCTATGCGAGAAAAGTCAGAAGGCAGAGTCAGAGAGAATCGTGGCAGGAATATGTAAGTAACATCACTGCATCCACGCCCACTAAAAAAGTATGGGACAAAATTAAACGGATCAATGGTAAATATGGATCAGATCCAGTATCCATGTTAACAGTAGACGGATCAAGTATCAGTGAGATACCTGCTATCGCTAATGCACTCGCCGAATCGTTCTCTAGAGTATCTAGCAGTGAGAATTACTCCCCATCGTTTCAGGCCTTGAAGAGTAGGGCAGAGCGGTTGAGATTGAATTTTAACTCTTCCAATGAAGAAAATTACAATTCGCCGCTTACACTGCCCGAACTTCAGTCAGCATTACAACGAACGCGGGATACTGCGGCAGGACCGGATGGCCTTCACTATGCCATGTTTCGCCACCTCTCTTATGAATCCTTGCTCTCTATCCTCTTATTGTTCAACAGGATCTGGAACTCTCACGAATTTCCATCCCAGTGGTCGCATGCCTACGTCCTACCAATCCCTAAGCCGGGAAAGGACCATACGTCACCAAATAACTACAGACCCATCGCCCTGACAAGCTGCTTCTGTAAAATTCTCGAACGCATGGTCAGTGCCCGATTAATGTATTATTTAGAATCAAACAGCCTGCTTAGCCCGTTTCAGAGCGGTTTTAGAAGATCACGCTCCACTATCGATAATCTTGTAAGATTCGAAACTAGTGTTCGTGAAGCATTCATACGCAAGCAGCACCTTGTTGCTGTTTTCTTTGACATTCAAAAAGCGTATGATATGGCCTGGAGGTTTGGTATTCTCCAGGACCTGCATGCAATGAATTTACGAGGAAACATGCCACTTTTTATTAAAAGCTTTTTAATGAATCGCACCTTTCAAGTTCGCCTTCGCTCTCATTATTCATCAACATTCATTCAAGAGCAGGGGGTTCCCCAGGGTTGTGTGTTAAGTGTTCTCTTATTTATTATCAAACTCAACGGTATCACTCATCATATAAGACATAACATTCATTATTCATTATATGTGGATGACCTCCAGATATCTTATTCATCTCAATATTTAAACGTCGCAGTGCGACAACTGCAAACAACTATAAATAGACTGAACCAATGGGCTGAAAGAAATGGATTCTCCTTCTCCGCCGAGAAAACTGTGTGCGTTTGCTTTAGCCGTCGACGAGGTCTGTTCCCAGACCCAGAACTCCGGCTGGGCTCAAATCCCATTCAAGTGGTGCAGCAAGTAAGATTTCTCGGTGTGATTTTCGATCGAAAACTACGCTTTCACACCCACATTAACGACCTTCGAGATAGATGTACGAAAGCTCTTAACATACTAAAGGTCTTGTCAAACACCCGTTGGGGTGCTGATAGGACCTCGATGTTGAGAATTTACAGAGCTCTAGTTCGTTCAAAGCTTGACTATGCTTCAGCTGTCTATGGTTCCGCTTGCATTTCACTACTCCGGAGGCTTGATCCAGTACACCACCAGGCTCTTCGGTTGTGCCTGGGTGCATTTCGCACATCACCAGTGCTTTCTCTGTATGCCGAAGCCTGTGAACCTTCGCTGGATTTACGGCGGAAATTCATCACCCTGTCATATTTCATTAAAATAAGATCTCTAAGACACAACCCTGCTTTTACTTTTATGTTTGATTTTAGTCTGAATCATCTCATTATTCACCGTTCAATTAGAGTTTACATACCACCATTTAATTTTAGAGTAAGAAATCTTTTGCACGAGATGAATGTAACACTTGGTAAGATTGCGCAATCCACCACTGCGCAGATACCACCCTGGGAGTTTACCCAGCCCAAAGTGGACCTCTCTTTGTCATCTTATCAAAAATCATCAACACCTGATAAAATTTATCTTAGCCTGTTTCATGCTCATCGGGATTCATTCTCAGACTTCGTCCCCGTTTTTACAGATGGGTCGAAATCAGGTACTCATGTCGGGGCTGCTGTGAAGTGTCTGGACACTTCGGTCAGTGATGCCATAAGTTTAAAAGCATCCTCATACACAGCAGAAGCACATGCTATTAGAATAGCAATAGAACATATTCATCTGTCACGACGTTACAAGTCTTTTATTTATTCTGATTCGCTTTCTGTCTTGCAGAGTCTTTTATCTTATCACCCATCAAATCATCCCATTATCATTGATATTTTAGTAGAGACAGCTCACCTTAGAAGCTGTGGGTTTGACATCCGCTTTTGTTGGGTCCCTGGCCACGTCGGAATCGCAGATAACGAAGAAGTAGATTTGCTAGCACGCTCAGCAACTGGTGCACCCAATAGGTTTCCGGTACCATACACAGACTTAAAAGCGTTTTTCCGACGGGAGCTTCGTTCCATGTGGCAATCCAGCTGGGATGCTCAGCTAGGGAACAAGCTCCATTCGATAATGCCAATAATAGGTCCTCCCCGTCCTTCCTTGATGAGTCGACGGGAGGACGTGATGATTAGCCGGCTTCGAATTGGCCACACCCGTTTCACCCACCGCCACCTTTTACTTGGGGAGCCGGCTCCCCTATGCTCATCGTGTAATGTCATGAACACAATTCATCATATCATCTGTGAATGTCCTTATTTTAATGTCCACAGACAGAAAGTTTTTAAACAAACAAATTTTAGCCTGACTGACATTTTAAGTAATCACTCGAATTTTAAACTAGTCATCAATTTTATCAACTGCATCAAATTTATTCATGAGATTTGATTTTACATATATATATACTTTTTAATCACTCCACTTTTTTAATAACCATATTAATTACAATTTTATAATTCTTTTATATACTACGCATAGACTGCGTTCGACAATGGCTTATTAAGCTGAAATTTTAATGTTCTTTGTCTTGTTTGGCGCTATATATCCTTAAGTGGACCTGGTGCCATTAAACCCTAAACCAAACCAAAACACCCACCGTCGAGGGTAAAGAACGTTCACGCCCCGGTGTACATGTCTTGTATGATGTTTCTAAACGGGCCACCGGTACCGTATACTTCCAGAGCAGACAATATAGCATCATGGCGCACGGACCCGAAGGCGTCTGACACGTCCAGCCAAGCGACGATCGAACTCCTTCCTCCAGTTCGGGCGGACGCTTGCCTTGTGTAGAGGTTCACCACAATGTGGACATCTGTGCAGCTTTCTATGGTTTCTCAGACGGGGATTACTTTGAGATGTGGGACTTTTCTTGCTCAGAGAATTTCCAACAAGTTGAGGGCGGTCGTTTCCAAAACCCTTTTTGAGCTGGGTGAAGTATATCTGGTAACTTTAGGTTAGCCTAGTGGTGAGGAGTCCAATATAAATTTAAACGATTGTATTCGATAGGCATATAGTGCGCCAATTTTTTAAGTCATGCCTATTGCCCTTTTTGAATAGGAGAATTGATTTAGAGATTTTCCATGCCGGGGGAATCTTCTTTAGTTCGAGACAAAGATTAAATACTAGTGCATAGAGACACGCCCCTTCCGGATCAATTGAGAGCCAATGCTTTTATTTAATGCCGTCAATTCCAGGTGCTGAGTTGTCAAATTTCTTTATTCTTGGGACTACTACCTCTGGGGTAAATGGCTCCAGAGGGAACTGTGTAAGGGCTCTCTTTAATCCAGGCAGTCTGAACTGCACAAGATATAACTCTTCCATCCCTTCCTACGAAAACCTCTTTGATTCTACCCAATTTCCAGGTATTTCTATTTTGATTATTTTCTTTAATTAGAACATCTACCTTAAAGGAGACTTCTCCGGTGGTTTGGAAAGGCCTTCGGTCTTCTAAAATAGTTTTAGTTTGTCTTGTCTGGTGCATAATATTCTAAAGTGGATCATGCGCCATAAAACACCAATAAACCACCAACCACCGGTGGTTCGGAAAACATTAGCTCTAACAAATATTCCTTTCTACACCTTTTCCAGTAATGTTTCAATAAAAGCTGTGTATGTTTCCATCTTTTTGAAAGAACAGATCCAGTGGGCTCAAAACCAAACTTACCTCTTGGGTTAGGTAAACTTGTTAATCGAGTTCCGATCAAGAAATGTGATGGGGAGAAAGGATCTGGCTCTTTACAATTGCTATATATGATTGGCCTAGAATTAATGACTGCCTCTCACTCTACTAGAACTGTATACAACTGTTACGCTCTCCCCAACGTAACCCTTAGACTTCTTTTCACAGATCTTTACCCCCCTCAGGGGCACACCTTTGTCGAGGTGTGACGGGTGTCACAATCCCGAGGTACCCCAGTGTCCTTGTGCCTAATTAAATGGCCAATCTTCCACCTGCACGGGAACCTCCTTTAGGTGACCACGTGCATCTTTCCACCGGGAACGCGCGACCCCGGGCAGCCTAAGCGATCTTTCTTCTTTTTCTTTCCTTATTCCTTCCCCTTTTCCTCTTCCTTATTCCTTCCCCCTTTCCTTTCCGTCATTGAGCTGGTTTTGAGTTTTTTCAATTCTACCAAGAAACTTTGATTTGTGGACCCAATT
Source organism: Tetragnatha montana (assembly GCA_963680715.1). Lineage (NCBI taxonomy): Eukaryota > Metazoa > Arthropoda > Arachnida > Araneae > Tetragnathidae > Tetragnatha > Tetragnatha montana. The sequence continues at coordinate 61,917,610 of OY796674.1, read as the reverse complement.
ACCACTAGTTTGGTCTAGTATTATGTTTGTTTATGATTAAGTTTTGTTAAATTTACACTCTCTCTTTATTTTTGAATAGTGGCTTTACAACACTTTATACTTTCTTTTGAAATAGTAAAGCGATATACTGATTTTCATTTCTACTTAGCATCCAAACACAATATCTACCCATGTTATTTTTTTAGTTGTTACTCCCCTGGAGTGTTTAACGAGCTCTGGATGGGCGGCATATGGGTAAGCAGCTGAGACCAGGATACCATTAAATGTTGTGTTGTCCTGTGTTTGTTGTCCGGTTCCTGGTTAGTCAACATACCGACGTTCGGCTGTGTCACCTCTTGCTCTTTAGCAATGTGGCGGCCCATATGTTTCCTTGCTTGCTGGGCAGTTTGTGGGAGCTGCCCAGTCGGTTCTATCGTTTATCCACCTTGGCGGACACCATGCCGTAGCGCCTGCAGCAGCAGTGCAGCCCCGCTCAGCAGGCAGACTGCTGAGTTCGCACTGTGGGACCAGTAGTGGGAGTGGGAGGTTGTCATTTGGTAGGTTCTTCATCCCTCCCTCTGCCCACCACCCCTCAGGGGCACACCTTATTGAGGTGTGACGGGTGTCACAATCCCGAGGTACCCCAGTGTCCTTGTGCCTCCTTTTGAAGGCCAAAACTTCAACACGAAGTCCTGTGGCATACCAGGGTTGAGTAGGACGAGGTTGGGTCTGATGATTTATAACTTATATGACGACCCAACGGACTGCTCAACCCTAGGGAAACTGGCATTGGGAGCGGGGATTTGAACTTCTTGAGGACCTTTGGACTGGTGAAGTGGGGTCTTGGAGGAAGCAGCCATGTAGAGGGTACAGGTCAAAAACTGAGTTTTGCGTCTCAGGCCGCCAGATAGTACAGGAGCCCGGGGCTGCCTAACCAGCAATGTCCTGGCTGCTCCACCAGCTGGCGAATAATCCCGCCTGTCTTGTAGTTCCAGGTGGTGCCTGGATGGGGTCCTGCATGGCAGAGCGGGGGGCTTTCCCGAGGCCACTGCTGGCTGTTGACTCTGGGGCTAGCCCCACCAAACTGGTCCTCTGGAAGTCGGAAGGGATTCTCCTCCTCCCTCCCCTACAAAAAAATGGAAAAAGAAAAAAGTAATTTGGGTGAAAACGCAATACCCAAAATCCCCACCCATGGTGGTAATCCCACCCAACCCACTGCTTGTTATCAACCAAAATTTCTAGTTTTACACGCAAACGATGATTCTAAACTTACCACTTTATCACCTTTTCTTGTAGCCAAAGCAATCCTAGGCATAGCCGGAACTGTTAAAAACACTAAAAAACTACCATCAGGAGACCTACTAGTGGAAACTGCCAACCCTGCCCAATCTCAAAATCTTCTAAAAACAAAAATGCTAGCCCATGTACCTATCACCGTAACACCCCATACAACTCTCAATTCATCCAAAGGAGTCATATACTGTCCAGACCTATTAGGAATTAAAGAAGAAGAAATTACCTCAGAACTAGCTTCCCAAGGAGTTACAGACTCAAAAAAAATTACCAATAAAAAAGACGATAAAATTATCTCTACACCTTTAATCATTTTAACTTTTGGCAAGCCTACTCTACCCGATGAAATCATGATTGGCTATCTATGCGTTAAAATCAGACCATATATCCCAAACCCTCTGAGATGTTTTCGCTGCCAGCTTTTCGGCCATAGCACTGCTGCTTGTCGCGGCGCTCCTACATGTAATAAATGTAGTAGTACAGAGCATGCCAGCGATAAGTGCACGGCCAAAAGCAAGAAATGCGCAAACTGCAAAGGGGAACATGAATCCTACTCAAAAAAATGCATCATATGGCAGCAGGAAAAAGAAGTTCAGCGTGTCAAGACACTTGAGAAAATCTCGTATGCCGAAGCTAAGAAGCGAGTGGCCAACATCTTGCCACCTCGCCCTTCCACTTCGTATGCAAGTGCCGCTGCTCCTGTTAAACATACTACCACAATAGCTACTCAAACCGACAATATACACACAAAACCTTTAGAACCGAAGCCTAAACGAGTTGAAAACATCAACAAAACACCGGTTTCTCCAATAGTCAATACCCCACCATCCGACCCAGCCGTGTTATTAGATACAGTGGTGTCGATGGATGAGGAACAAAATACAAATAAACGCCTTGCATCAGGCACTCTTGAAGTACCAGCGAAAATACCCAAACCTTCAGATATAGCTGAATCATTTAGTCCTGTACAAAACATAGAAAAACAAATACATGAATTAAGTAAAAATACAAAAAATAAAGAACATCGTACAAAACCCAGACATAGATCTATAACATTCGGCACCGAAGAAAAAGATAGAGGGAGATCAAGATCGCCAGTAATTAAAAATAGGTAACATAGTACAGTGGAACTGTCGTGGTTTCCGCCAAAATCTTGATAGTACAGTCCCTGCCATAGGATCCCGTAGGAATTTTCGATCTGATTTGTATGAGCGATGGAATTGAATAAAGAACCCATAGGAGAGTCAAAAAAACTTGGGTAGACATCTTGAATTTGCGGACGTTTTTTTTATACGCCATTTTCCAAAATGGCGGACGCCGCCTCTATTTTGGTATATCTTTACTTCTAACACACTCACACTCCTCATTTTGGTGTCTAAATATATGTTTTTGAGGTCAAGGAATTGATTAAAATGGTTTCTGAAGTTATCCGACTTTTATTTTTAAATTAGTTTTTTTTTAAATTTTAATTAACAATGCTATAAAAATTGAAACAAAATTCCAGTTCCTAGTTTTTATTCGATAATTGATGTTTAAAATACAAAATATGAATATTTGAACAAATGTTATCGTTACATAAATGAACTTTCGGTAGGTAAATTTAATTTTAAGCTAAAATTAGGGATAGAGTCTACCGTTTACATTGATTCCTACATTTGCAATATTCTATGCATGTTATATACAGCTTTGTGCACTTACACCTGCTGGTTGCACATGCTGCACAACTACATTGCATCAACATACATCAGGCATTCTATTAAGGCACAAATCAGGCTTTAGAACACCATTGGTGTTTTGTACCATCCAAATTCCGTTACTCGAAGACTTTTATCCGGAAATCGTCTTTCGGAGAGGTTAATGGATTCCCGAATAACGTAGAAACACCTTCGGATATGGCCTTTCTTATTGAATAAGAGGGGTGAGGAAGATGTTTATTCTTATGCAATAGGTACCGAAGTTCATCAAAGGTTTCACACTTGGATGAAGGATTCATTACTTGAACGAGGAATCGCTCAGCTTTATCAAGTGTTTCTTCATTCAAGGAATTCTCTTCGGCAAATCCTTGTAACGATATTTCACTTAAAGCTTTAAAATTTGATGATTCCGTACCTATTTTACTGGTTACACTACAACCAGTTAAGATATGAGCCTTAATTAAAGTATTGCAATTTGCAGCTCCCAATTCTTTCCCAAGTGTGTGTAGAGGAACATAGCGCTTTTTTTTCTCCCACTTTGATCCCCAATTCTTTCAACCCATTGCAGAATATCATTGCACGACATCAGTGTCATTTGATACTACTATGAGGCATTTTATTCCCGACTGGACAGCATTGAGCAAAGGAATTATTATTCTGCTAATATACTTCTTCAACAAAGGTTTGGAGGGCCAAGCAAAGTTCAACTTCTGTGTTCTTTATTATTATTGAATCTTTACAGTCATTATCCCCTGTGATAACTCCACTAAGTACTGTGTAGTGAAGTTCAATTTTGCATTTTTAAAGCATCTCTCTATTTTTACTAGAACACCAGAATCTGTCCATCTGTATAGGAATAGGTGTATGTTCTTTGATTTTTTAAGTTCGATTGGATGAACATTTCTCCGTCTTTCTCTTTCACCTTCCTTAAGAGAACTCTTCAATATAGCTGTCAAACACAAAGTCTACTCGTTTAATTCCTTTGTATTTCCTTGTATTAGTCCATAACTGATCAAACACATTTTTAAAAGTTTGCATATCTTTAGTTCTGAGTTGTCGAACTTGTGACGTAAAATCAACTACGACAGCTGTATCCATAACATCACGCTGCCGAAAACAGTATTTTGTTCGATCCAGTTTCTTTTCCAATTTAGTCAATAGTACATGCTTCACAGGTTTACTTGTGTAACCACTACTGTCTATCAACATATTATAGTTGGCAACAGATCATATTGCAAAATATCTTTCATTGTCTCTCCTCTTGCTTTAGCTATGTGAATGCTTCTATCAGCTGCAGCAATACTGCTTTTTTGGGAAGTTAGTACTGTGTTTGGTTTCAAAGTTGGAACTATTAATTTCCTCTACATTGTTGGGAGTTTCACTTTTGTGATAACGTCTGAAAGGTTTAAAATTTTATTTACAAAACGATCATTTCTAAATTTTTCATATCCGTCTTGACCATGCTCTTTCACTTTCAACAAGGGGAGAGGATCTTCCCTTTGCACACATTTGCTGTTGATGAAATTATGAAGCTGTGTTTGGCTGGATGTTTCGTATGGATTGCCAATTGTGTTCATAAATTCATACAGTAAATTAACGCATGTAAAAATGTTAGTGCTCAAGTTTCCTGACAGTTCGTGATGAAGAGTTACCTCGCTGTAACCTGTACCATCAGCACCTAGTATTTCTCGGAGACAGTTGCTAATTCCTAGTATCCTAGTACTTCGTGGTATACCAACTCCCATTCCGTCACGTACATTTGTTGCCTTTTTTGTCCTATTATTCCCCTTGAGCTCTTTTGAGATCACTGGATAGTTTGTTCTAATTTCACGTCGGGTGAAACTGCACTAAATGGTCTCTTGGTTTGTTTTACTACAAAATGACCTGCTTTAAATTTCTGATACACTTCAGGATGCTTTTCCTCTAGACATCTTATTTTTTCCAGGTACCATGATGCATATCGTAGATAGTTTATACGGTCAAATTCACGGAATACTGGTAGAAGATTCTGAATAGCTTGTAGGTAGCTATCTCGATCACCATTTCTATCAGCTGCTATTAGAAGCTTCACCAAATTTATTAAGTAGATGAATGTGTCCCAATACCTAAACATTTCAGACTTTTTAGCACAATCACTGCTAAATTTCTGAAAGTCGATACAAATATTCTATAGATTGCAAAAGTCCATTAAACTCGGAGGGGATAGTACTCACATTCTTATGTGAAATAACTAGTTTTAGTTTCTGAGCTTGCTGAAGAAAGTCTCATATTTTCCCTTGATGTTACATTTCCTAATTGTTAGTTTCGGTTTCAGACAGGCGATTTCAGTTGCGAAACGGTTAATATTTTTGCTTATAGCTTTTAAACCTGAGTGGGTAGAAGCATAAATTAAGCGTCAAAGTGTTCAGAATTCATTATGTAATAACATTTTCACACAAAGCATCACTTTTTAAGGAAAAAATGGGCAAGGTTATAGCAATCTTAAAGTTAGTGTTTTAACGGTTAAAGTTAAGATCATCTATTAAGTAACCATCTGATAACTTCAGAAACTATTTTAATCAATTCCTTGACCTCAAAAACATATATTTAGACACCAAAATGATTAGTGTGAGTGTGTTAGAAGTAAAGATATAGCAAAATAGAGGCGGCGTCCGCCATTTTGGAAAATGGCGTATAAAAAAAAACGTCCGCAAATTCAAGATGTCTACCCAAGTTTTTTTGGCTCTCCTATGGGTCCTTTATTCAATTCCATCGCTCATACAAATCAGATCGAAAATTCCTACGGGACCCTATGGCAGGGACAGGACTATGAGGACATAAAACATCTAATCAATATTCACTCTCCTGTGTGCGTTGCCCTGCAAGAGACGTTTTTGAAGCCTGCGGATACAGTCGCATTGCGAGGTTTTTCAACCATACGCAAGGATTGTACGGATGGCGGTCGAGTGTGTGGCGGTGTGGCGCTTCTTGTCGCCCACACGACGCCCTATTCTCCCGTCCATCTTGATACCCCTTTGCAGGCGGTAGCAGTGCGTCAAACCATCGTCTCATCTATTACCATCTGCAGTCTATATTTACCACCTAGCACACCTATTCATTTTCACCTTTTAGAAAATCTCATCGACCAATTACCAACACCTTTCATAATTTTAGGAGATTTTAATGCTCATCACACTATATGGGGATGCCGGGACGTCAATTCTAGGGGGCAGATCGTTGAGAGGATGCTTTCCGATCTCGATATCGTCCTGCTGAATGACGGATCCGACACATACTTACACTCACCCACTCATTCATACACAGCTATCGATCTTACCTTTTGCTCTCCATCATTAATGTTAGATCTGACATGGAGTGTCCTGGAAAACCCGTTAGGCAGCGACCACTTCCCCGTGGTAGTGTCATTCACTACCCCAACCGCGTGCTCCACATCTCGGCAACCGCGGTGGAAGTTTGGCCAAGCCGACTGGGAGGTATTTCGGACCCATGCAGATATCACCGAGAGAATGGTTTCATCCGGTACAATTGATCAAGCTGTTTCATGTGTCACCTCTTGTATTTTAAGCGCATCTCATTTATCCATCCCACAAACATCCTCAAGATTTCCGAAGTTTCCAAAACCTTGGTGGAACCACGCCTGTTCAGAGGCCCGAAAGGCCCAGAACAAAGCATGGGGAAAATTTAGACGGTACCCCACCCAGGATAATCTTTTCCTCTTTAAAAAAGCACGGTCAACAGCAAGAAGAATAAGAAGACAAAGTCAGAGGGAGTCTTGGCAAAATTATATTAGTGGAATAACATCGTCCACTCCTGCCAAACAAGTCTGGAATAAGATCTCCAAAATAAAAGGAAAATACCACTCCAATCCAATTTCAATGCTACAGCACAATAACTCAACCATCACGGATATTACTGCCATAGCTGATACACTCGCAGAGTCCTTCGCTAGGACTTCCAGCTGTGCCAACTACCCACCGGCGTTCCAGGCAACAAGAAGCAGAACCGAACGTTCGAGATTAAACTTTGCATCTTCAAACGAAGAAGAGTACAATTCTCCGTTTACAATGTTCGAGCTTCAAACTGCCTTACAACGTTCGAGGGATTCAGCTGCAGGACCTGATGGTCTACATTATATCATGTTTCGAAATTTATCCCACAATTCTTTACTTTCTATATTACTTTTATTTAACAGAATATGGAACTCTCACACCTTTCCTTCTGAGTGGTATCATGCCTACATTCTCCCTTTTCCTAAACCTGGAAAGGATGCCACCAACCCAAACAATTACCGCCCCATAGCTTTGACCAGTTGCTTATGCAAACTTATGGAAAGATTAATCACCTCTCGTCTAATGTTCCACATTGAATCTGATAACATTCTGTCTCCATTTCAAAGTGGGTTCAGAAAGTTCCGCTGTACAACTGACAACCTCTTAAGATTGGAAACCGCTATTCGCGAGGCCTTCTTGCGCAAAACCCCTCAGGGGCACACCCTGTTAGGGTGTGACGGGTGTCACAATCCCGAGGTACCCCAGTGTATCTGTGCCTCCTTTTGAAGGCCAAACTTCAACACGAAGTCCTGTGGCATACCAGGGTTGAGTGGGACGAGGTTGGGTCTGATGATTTATAACTTATATGACGACCCAACGGACTGCTCAACCCTAGGGAAACTGGCATTGGGAGCGGGGATTTGAACTTCTCGAGGACCTTTGGACTGGTGAAGTGGGGTCTTGGAGGAAGCAGCCATGTAGAGGGTACAGGTCAAAAACTGAGTTTTGCGTCTCAGGCCGCCAGATAGTACAGGAGCCCGGGGCTGCCTAACCAGCAATGTCCTGGCTGCTCCACCAGCTGGCGAATAATCCCGCCTGTCTTGTAGTTCCAGGTGGTGCCTGGATGGGGTCCTGCATGGCAGAGCGGGGGGCTTTCCCGAGGCCACTGCTGGCTGTTGACTCTGGGGCTAGCCCCACCAAACTGGTCCTCTGGAAGTCGGAAGGGATTCTCCTCCTCCCTCCCCTACAAACCAAATCAAAATGGAAAAAGAAAAAAGTAATTCGGGTGAAAACGCAGTACCCAAAATCCCCAACCCCTCTCCCTCCGGGGAGCACCAAGGTGACAATGCCTTAAAAATGACTCTCTCGACATCGTTTAACATTAATGCTTTACCTAGATTTTTAATTTTACACTCTGATATACAAAAACTCGCCTCTCTCTCCCCATTCCTAGTATCGAAAGCAATCTCTGGACTAGCCGGTAATGTCAAATCTGTTAAAAAGCTTCCCTCAGGTGATCTCCTTGTCAATACAGACTCTAATTATCAGTCAAAATGCCTCCTCGACACAAATAAACTTGCTCATATTCCAATAACAGTCATCCCACATCCTACCTTAAACTGCTCGAAAGGCGTAATATACTGTCCTGATCTTACAGACCTAACTGAAGAAGAAATTAAAGATGGATTAAAAGACCAAAATGTAACAGAAGTTAAACAAATAACAGTCAAGAAAGACAAAAAACCTCACAAACTGCCCCTATACACATTAACTTTCAATACTCCCAATATACCTAACAATATCAAAGCCGGATACCTCAATTTAAAAGTTAGACCATATGTTCCCAACCCACTGCGTTGCTTCCGATGCCAAATCTTTGGCCATGGAACTGCGTCGTGTCGCGGTGTCCCTACCTGCGAGAAGTGCGGGAGTGAGGACCATACCGGCGACTTTTGTTCCGCAAAAAAAGAACACTGCGTGAACTGTGACGGAGAACATGCTGCATCTTCAAGGAAGTGTCCACAGTGGCTGAAGGAGAAAGAGATCCAGCGAGTTAAGGTTCATGAGAAACTTTCATATGGTGAGGCTAAAAAGCGTGTGCAGAACCTCATGCCACAGCTTCCCTCCAAATCATATGCAGCCGCTGTAAAAACATCTTGTACTATGGCCACACAAACAGATGCTTCCATATTCTTAACCCTGAGACAATCTAAACCAACTATAGTAAAACCTTCTGATAAAACAGACGCAATAAACCAAACAATATCTAAAACGCCTGACCAATCCACCACTGCAAAGTCTCAAGACTCAGCAGAGGACATGGATTTCCAAACTAATTTGAAACGCTCATCCTCAGAAACAAACATAAAAGAATATGAAAAAACTCAAAAAAAACCAGTCCCACCCAGCCCACCCAATGCCCCTTTGACCTCTTTGGAGGATGTGGAAGCTGCAGTCTATGTGCAGTCTCTCCAGCAAAAGGACCTTCTATTGAAGGAAAAAAAAACCAAAATTCACAAAGATTTCGTACAACCCATTAGGTCCCAAAAATTCAAAAAACACCCAAAAGAAGGATGGGTAAAATAGTTCAGTGGAACATTCGTGGTTTCCGCCCTAACCTAGAGGACTTGAAACATCTGGCCAATATTCACTCACCAGTGTGCATCGCCTTGCAGGAGACTTTCCTGAAGCCTTCCGACTCGGTTCGTTTGCGGGGATTCTCTGTCCTCCGCAAGGACTGTGAGTCTGGCGGTAGAGTCTGTGGTGGAGTGGCGCTTTTAGTCGCCCACTCGGCTCCCTTTTCTCCCGTCGATCTCCAGACGTCTCTGCAGGCGGTTGCAGTGCGGCTCACTATGACCTCGGCCGTCACTATTTGCAACGTATACTTACCACCTGGTGTACCAGTTTCATTCAGAGATTTAGATAATCTCATCTCTCAACTTCCATTACCCATTATTTTAGTTGGTGATTTTAACGCTCATCATGTAATGTGGGGATGTCGTGATGTTAATGCTAGGGGGCACATCGTCGAGCGACTGTTTACAGAGCTAGACGTAGCCCTGCTTAACGACGGATCCCCCACCTACCTTCACTCACCTACACATTCTTTTAGTGCCATAGACCTTTCTATCTGCTCACCTTCACTTCTCTTGGATCTTACGTGGCAGGTCCATGAGGATCCTCTGTGAAGCGATCACTTCCCCATTGTGCTCTCCTTTGCTGCTCCTACTGCAGGTTCTTCTACCCGCCCACCGAGGTGGAAACTGGAGCGAGCCAAATGGGAAGATTTTAAGAATCATGCTGTCATTACAGAAAGTATGGTGTTATCTGGCACTGTTGAAGAGGCGGTTTTATCTGTGACATCTACAATTTTAAATTCAGCTCATCTTTTCATCCCAAAGAGTTCCTCTAGGTTACCTAAATTCCCCAAACCATGGTGGAATTACGAATGTAAGGAAGCCCAAAAAGCTCAAAATAAAGCCTGGAACAGGTTTAGACGGTATCCTTCTCCGGACAACCTGTTGGCACTCAAAAAGGCAAGAGCATACTTTCGGAAAATTCGAAGACAGAGTCAGAGGGAATCATGGATGGCATACGTCAGCAGCGTAACGTCGTCCACACCCTCTAAAGACGTCTGGAACCGAATCCGGAAGATCAGTGGCAAATTTAGTTCACAGCCTATATCTATGCTGGAAAACCATGGCATTACAGTCAGTAATATCCCTGACATTGCTAATGCACTAGCAGAGTCTTTCGCCTCAACATCCAAAAGCGAAAACTACCCTCCTGCGTTCCAAGCGCTGAAGCAGAGAGCAGAGCGACCGAGATTGGACTTCGGTTCTTCAACCGAAGATTACAACTCGTCGCTGACACTGCTCGAACTTCGCGTGGCGTTGCATCGCTCCGGGAACTCAGCTGCAGGTCCTGATGGAATCCACTATGCCATGCTGAAAAATTTGTCCGACGATTCTCTTCTCTCCATTTTGAGTCTGTTTAACAGAATCTGGAAAACTGGAATTTTCCCAGTTCAGTGGAGACATGCTCACGTTATACCTGTTCCAAAGCCAGGTAAAGATCCTACATCCCCATCTAATTACCGCCCAATAGCTCTGACGAGCTGTTTGTGCAAACTGATGGAGAGGATTGTTAGTGCTAGGCTTCTATTTTACATTGAGAGCAGAGGTTTACTTTCGCCACTACAGAGCGGCTTCCGCAGACACCGCTCAACTAATGACAATTTGCTGAGGCTAGAAACAGCCGTAAGGGATGCCTTCTTTCGTCAGAAACACCTATTGGCCGTGTTTTTTGACATTAAGAAGGCATACGATATGACATGGAGGAGAGGTATCCTCCAAGACTTGTATAATTTTAATATAAGAGGCGTCCTGCCCAATTTTATCAAAAACTTTTTAGAACATCGCACCTTTCAGGTGCGACTGGGATAATTTCTTTCTAACACTTTTATTCAGGAACAAGGAGTTCCGCAGGGTTGCATTTTAAGTGTTTTACTTTTCATCATCAAGTTGAATGGCATCACTCATCTCATTAACCAAGATATTCAGTGTTCACTATATGTTGATGATATTCAAATTTCCTACTCATCATCATCTTTGGCCATAGCTCAACGCCACTTACAATGCACTATCAATAAAATGAATAAATGGGCATTAGAAAATGGTTTCGTGTTCTCTGCGGAGAAGACCTCATGCGTTCATTTCAGCCGAAAAAGGGGTCTCTTCCTTGATCCAGAGCTGCGCTTGGGAAACTCTATCATCCAGGTTTCCCAAAAAGCGAAATTTCTTGGGGTTATCTTCGACAGAAAGCTCCGTTTCCACCTCCATATACAGGATCTTAAAACGAGATGCCTAAAAGCCCTCAACTTGTTGAAAGTGTTATCTAACACTCGATGGGGAGCGGACACGACGTCCATGCTCCGGCTATACCGTTCATTAGTACGGAGTAAGCTGGACTATGGTTCGGTCGTGTATGGCTCGGCTTGCAAGTCTCTGCTGCGTCTGTTGGATCCGGTTCACCATCAAGCACTCCGGATTTGCTTGGGTGCTTTTCGCACGTCCCCGGTAGAATCTCTCTATGCTGAAGCAGACGAGCCTCCTTTGAACTTGCGTCGAAATTTCCTGGCCCTTTCATATTTCATTAAAGTGAGATCATTGAGTCATCAGCCTGCTTTTAGATTTTTGTTTGACTTAAGCTTACATTATTTCGTCATCCATCGCAGTTCACGCCTAAACCCACCTCCATTTCAGTTCCGTGTGAGACAATACATGTCTGACTGGGATATTGTTTTTGAGAAGATAGCTCAAACTAACACAGCGCTACTTCCTCCATGGGAGCGAGCTCCCCTTCAGGTAGACTTCTCCCTTTCCCGCTGCAGGAAGACACTCCCTAACTATGTGTTCAAAGCCTTATATAGGGAGCATCGAGGGACGTACTCGGACTTCACCCCAATCTTTACGGATGGGTCAAAGTCCGATTCACACGTAGGGTCTGCTGCCGTTTGCCAGTGCGAAACCCTAACCGATGCCCTTCCTGTTACAGCCTCCATCTATACTGCAGAACTGCACGCAATCAGGCTTGCCATCGAACACGTATCCCGGTCCTCGCACGGAAAAGTGGTCATTTACACAGATTCATTGTCATCACTCAGGGGCATTGTGTCGCATAATCCATCTAATCATCCCATTGTTCACGACATTTTAAATTCCATGTCCAATTTAATACGGACTGGGAAAGAGGTCATGTTTTGTTGGGTCCCTGGCCACGCCGGGATCGCAGGCAATGAAGAGGCTGACAAGCAGGCAAAGACAGCTACAGGAAATTCTGAGCGTTTTCCCGTCCCCTTCATTGACCTTAAAGCGTTTCTCCGGTGGAAGCTTCGTTCTGTGTGGCAGACCAGCTGGGACACTCAGCTGGAGAACAAGCTTCATTCGATCATGCCACTGATTGCTCCTCGTCGAGATTCTTCTTTGAATCGCCGAGAGGAAGTAGTGATCAGTCGGCTGCGAATTGGCCATTAGGGTGTCCCAAAAAAACGCGACTTTTGAAATGTTTAACTCTCACCCCCCAAAAATGTTCTTTATGTGAATATAAGGCACTGTGAATTTTTCTAGAATTTTTAAAAAATATTTAGAGGTCCCCCAAGGTCATTGAATTTTCAAAAAATGGCCAAAAAAGGGTAAAATTTAATATTTTTTCTAATTTTTTTAAAATAACCCTTAATGTTCAAATGGCATTATTTTCATTTATTAGAGCTATTTATATTGTTTTAAACCAATTCGGTATTAATTATCTTGGTAGGAAGTAATACGCGTTATTATTAAAATCAAGAAACGTGCGATATTTTTCGATATTTTTACCTTATGTATTACACTATGCGACAAAAAATGGGTCAAAATGCCACAGAAACTTTAAAAGCAGATTCTTATGTAAAATGACCCCCTGAATCTGAATCCGGCAACCCGTTTTTCTCCATCAGCCTCAGATTTTCGGGGAACAGCCCCTCCCCCTTTTTACGTTTTTCGATGACTTTATAACTTTGAACTCGATTTCCAGGGTCAAAAAGCATTGTTTTAGTCTTCAAATTGCCCCCCAGGAGACAAGAAAGGTTCAAACTAATAAAATATGAAAATTTGTAACAAATGGATAGGTTTAAGGGGTAATTAATCCCCTAAAAGCGCAAAAAAAATTGCCAAAGATAGCAGGATTTGTTATACCGTATTTATTTCACTTATTTTTGAAGTAATTAATTTTTAAAGGGCCCTAACCGTTCCCCCAAAACCCAAATTCAATAATGATAGGCAGCAATGATTTTTAGGAAAAGCGGTTGAGGAGTTATCACCCCCGAAGCACCCGCGGAAGGGTTCGGAACGCTCTGGCGCATGCGCGCTCAAGAAACATGGAATACCTCCATAAAACCGGCTAGTTACTAACGAACCAATGAATTTCTACTTAGGAAAGTCTTATAATATACGAAAAATGTTCTTTTTAAAATTTTCAAAGCATTAATATAATTTCTTGAGCACGCGTGCGCCAGCGCGATTCAGAGAGTCTTTCGAACCCTTCCGCAGGTGCTTTGGGTGCGATAACTCCTCAACCGCTTTTCCTAAAAATCATTGCTGCATATCATTATTAAATTTGGGTTTTTGGGGAACGGTTAGGACCCTTTAAAAATGAATTGCTTCAAAAATAAGTTAAATAAATACGTTATAACAAATCCTACCATTTTTAGCGATTTTTTGCGTCTTTAGGGGGTTAATTACCCCTTAAACCTATCCATTTGATACAAATTTTCATATTTTATTAATTTGAACCTTTCTTGTCTCCTCGGGGGCAATTTGAAGACTAAAGCAATGCTTTTTGACCCTGAAAATCGAGTTCAAAGTTATAAAGTCGTCGAAAAACGTAAAAAGGGGGGGAGGGGCTGTTCCCGGAAAATCTGAGGCTGATGGAGAAAAACGGTGGCATGATTCGGATTCAGGGGGTCATTTTACATAAGAATCTGCTTTTAAAGTTTCTGTGGCATTTTGACCCATTTTTTTGTCGCATAGTGTAATACATAAGATAAAAGTATCGAAAAATATCGCACGTTTCTTGATTTTAATAATAATGCGTATTACTTCCTACCCTAATTAATACCGAATTGGTTTAAAACAATATAAATAGCTCTAATAAATGAAAATAATGCCATTTGAACATTAATGGTTATTTAAAAAAATTAGAAAAAATTTTAAATTTTACCCTTTTTTTGGCCATTTTTTGAAAATTCAATGACCTTGGGGGACCTCTAAATATTTTTCAAAAATTCTAAAAAAATTCACAGTGTCTTATATTCACATAAAGAACATTTTTGGGGGGTGAGAGTTAAACATTTCAAAAGTCTCGTTTTTTTGGGACACCCTACTCCTCAACCGCTTTTCCTAAAAATCATTGCTGCCTATCATTATTGAATTTGGGTTTTGGGGGAACGGTTAGGGCCCTTTAAAAATTAATTACTTCAAAAATAAGTGAAATAAATACGGTATAACAAATCCTGCTATCTTTGGCAATTTTTTTTGCGCTTTTAGGGGATTAATTACCCCTTAAACCTATCCATTTGTTACAAATTTTCATATTTTATTAGTTTGAACCTTTCTTGTCTCCTGGGGGGCAATTTGAAGACTAAAACAATGCTTTTTGACCCTGGAAATCGAGTTCAAAGTTATAAAGTCATCGAAAAACGTAAAAAGGGGGAGGGGCTGTTCCCCGAAAATCTGAGGCTGATGGAGAAAAACGGGTTGCCGGATTCAGATTCAGGGGGTCATTTTACATAAGAATCTGCTTTTAAAGTTTCTGTGGCATTTTGACCCATTTTTTGTCGCATAGTGTAATACATAAGGTAAAAATATCGAAAAATATCGCACGTTTCTTGATTTTAATAATAACGCGTATTACTTCCTACCAAGATAATTAATACCGAATTGGTTTAAAACAATATAAATAGCTCTAATAAATGAAAATAATGCCATTTGAACATTAAGGGTTATTTTAAAAAAATTAGAAAAAATATTAAATTTTACCCTTTTTTGGCCATTTTTTGAAAATTCAATGACCTTGGGGGACCTCTAAATATTTTTTAAAAATTCTAGAAAAATTCACAGTGTCTTATATTCACATAAAGAACATTTTTGGGGGGTGAGAGTTAAACATTTCAAAAGTCGCGTTTTTTTGGGACACCCTATTGGCCATACTCGTTTTACTCATCGTCACTTATTATTTAGGGAGCAGGCCCCCATTTGCAGTCATTGTTCTACAGTTTTTTCAGTTTTTCATATTATGTGTGAGTGCCCTCATTTTAATGGTGTTAGAAACCGTGTTTTTAAAACCTCAACTTTTAATTTGTTGGATGTTTTAGACCGATCATCAAATTTTGGACCTGTTTTCAGGTACATTCGTGCCATAGGTTTTATGCATCATGTTTAAATTTTAACTAAAATGTTTTAAATGAAATTTTATTCTTACGCATAGAGTGCGTTCGACAAGGGTTTTTTCAGCCTAATCTTTCATTTTGTTTTATTTTTTGATATGTCTTGGTTGGCACAAAATGTCCCTATCGGGGCCTTGAGCCATTAAACCCCAAACAACCAACCAACCAACCTTCTTGCGCAAACAACATCTTGTCGCAGTCTTCTTCGACATCAAGAAGGCTTACGATATGACCTGGAGATATGGCATTCTCCAGGATCTCCATCGTATCCACTTAAGAGGGAATTTACCTATTTTTATTCAAAATTTTTTAAAAACTCGCACATTTCAAGTGAAAATTCAGTCTTCTTTTTCATCAACACATACACAAGAGCAGGGAGTTCCGCAAGGATCAGTGTTAAGTCCCTTACTGTTTATCATTAAACTGAACAACATCACCAAACACCTGAATCACGGGACACAATGCTCGCTTTATGTTGATGACCTGCAGGTATCATACTCTTCCAAGTTTCTTAATGTAGCAGAACGACACGTTCAGACCGCAATAAATAACTTAAACAGGTGGGCTCAACAGAATGGTTTCGCTTTTTCTACTGAAAAAACAGTTTGCGTAGCATTCAGCCGAAAGCGTGGGCTTTTCCATGACCCTGAACTTTTTGTTGATAGAGATCCCATTCAAGTGGTTGAACAGGTGAAATTCTTGGGGGTGATTTTCGATCGTACACTCCGCTTCCATGCCCATCTTAAGGATCTTAAAATCAGATGCACCAAAGCCCTCAGCATACTTAAAGTAGTGTCAAATACCCGCTGGGGTGCAGACCAAACTTCTTTGCTTCGGCTGTACCGTGCTCTGATTAGATCCAAATTGGATTATGGATGCGTTGTCTACAGTTCTGCCTGCAGATCCCTCTTAAAGACTTTGGATCCAGTCCACCATCAAGGGCTGAGAATATGCTTGGGAGCCTTCCGCACGTCACCGGTGGATTCGCTTTATGCTGAAGCATACGAGCCCCCACTGGACTTGCGTAGAAAGTTTTTATGTCTGAGCCATTTTTAAAAGTTCGCTCAATGAAAACAAATCCCGCCTACTCCTATTTATTTGATTTTAGCCTTCAAAATTTTATCAGCCATCGATCATCTCGCACATACTCACAACCATTCAATTTTAGAATTAGAAACCTTTTAAACGACTTGGATATAGACTTTGGAAAAGTCGCACAGTCCAAGTTTTTTGAAGTACCTCCTTGGGAACGAATCTACCCCAATGTTGATTTTAGCTTGTCATACCATTCTAAGGCATGCACACCTGACAGTACGTTTAGAGCGCTGTATTTAGAGCACAGGGACCTTTTTGCTGATTATGAGCCAATCTTTACTGATGGCTCTAAGTCTGAATGCCACGTTGGCTCTGCAGCAGTCGCTTTGAAAACCACCATAAAAGACGCACTGCCAGTTTCAGCATCTATATATACCGCTGAACTTCATGCGCTTAGAATAGCGCTGGAGTATATTTCACTGTCACGTTCCAAAAAATTTATAATTTATACGGACTCCCTCTCTGCCCTTCAAGCCATTGTCTCATTTCATCCATCCTCCCATCCAATTCTCATGGACATTACTCACGCTCTCACTCAACTTGAATCTGAAGTCATGTTTTGTTGGGTCCCTGGCCACGCCGGGATCGCAGGCAATGAAGAGGCAGACAATCATGCCAAGTCAGCGACCGGGAATCCAGATCGGTTCCCGGTCCCCTTCACTGACCTTAAAGCGTGTTCCCGGCGGAAGCTTCGTTCAGAGTGGCAGTCCAGCTGGGACACCCAGCTGGGGAACAAGCTTCATTCGGTCATGCCATTGATTGCTCCTCGCCGCGATTCTACTTTGAATCGTCGGGAGGAAGTTTTAATCAGCAGACTTCGAATTGGCCACACCCGTTTCACACATCGTCATCTACTCATTGGGGAGCAGGCTCCCCAATGTTCTCATTGTGGGGTCACCTTTACGGTAAAACATATAATTTCTGAGTGTCCTGTTTTTAATTCTCAGAGATATCTTGTTTTTAAGCGCTCAAATTTTAACTTGTCAGAAATTTTATCCTATTCGTCTAATTTGAGACTTGTTTTAAAATTCATTCATAGTATTGGTTTTATTCATCATGTCTGAGTTTTAACCACGTTAGTTTCATATTTTAACCTTTTTAAATTTGACGTATAGAGTACGTCCGACAATGGCCCTTGGCCAGTTATACTAGTTGCTTTTATAGAAATATTTATTTGCTCAATTTTGTCTTGTGTCTGGCGCACTATACTCACTCTTGAGTCATGCGCCATAAAACTCCAAACAACCAACCAACCAACCCTCTGCCCACCATAAGCACCAAAAAAGAACCTAGGCGCCACTTTCCCTTATGGCTTCTTTTTTTGATCATGGTGGTCAGTCCACCAACAAGTCTTGCTCTCCTGATTATCCTAAATTTCTTGTTTTACATGCAAATGATAACTCGAAACTATATACAGTATCACCCTTTCTTGTATCGAAATCAATTTTAGGCATCGCCGGCTCTGTAAAACACATTAAAAAACTGCCATCTGGAGACCTACTTATTGAAACAGCCACACCAGCTCAATCTCGCAACCTACTAAAAACAAATATGCTCGCTCACATCCCTGTCACTGTCTCTCCACATGCATCTCTAAATTCATCTAAAGGTGTCATCTACTGTCCGGACTTGATCGAAATTGGTGATGATGAAATCCTAGAGGAGCTGGGTCCTCAAGGTCTTACAGCCATCTTTAGAATCAAAACTAAACGAGACGAAAAAGTAGTTCCCACACCTCTATTCATATTAACTTTTGCAAAATCAACTCTGCCGAATGACATTATGATAAGGTATCTCCGTGTAAAAATAAGACCTTACATTCCCAACCCTCTCCGCTGCTTCCGGTGCCAACGTTTTGGCCACGGAACTGCTGCTTGCCGCGGCGCTCCTACCTGCAACAAATGCGGTAGTGTAGAGCATGCCAGCGAGTCTTGCACGACGAAGCAGAAGAGGTGTGTCAACTGCAAAGGCGACCACGCCGCATACTCTAAAACATGTACTGAGTGGATCAAAGAAAAGGAAATACAGCGCATCAAAGTACTTGATAACATCTCATTTGCTGAAGCAAGGAGGCGAGTGGTCAACATGCTTCCACCCCAGCCCTCCACTTCATATGCAGATGTAGTCAAAACAAAAACAGCTAGTATTGCCACACAATATGAACCACAATCCGTAGAACCTCCAACAACCACACCTGAACCTGAAAATAATAGACCCACTCCTCAAAATCTTAACGATACAACTATAGACAGCCAAGAAACAGAAACGCCAACTACTTCAGTCACTCCTTCCGACCCTCTAGCAACATCTGATGCTGAGGATTCGATGGATGTAGAAACGAAATCCAGAGCAGTAAAGCGTTTAGCCACAGAAACAATAAACAGGGAAGCAACAAAATTCCAAAAATCCTACACACAGTCAGAACTGAGTCCGGCAGAAAAATTACAGTTTGAGATCTTTACAAAAAATAAAGAAAAAACTATAGAAACAAAGAAAACTGGTAAAGACAGAATTAAGCATCCACCAATCACATATGGTCCGGAAAACAAACCAGGTAGCAAATCCCCTAAAGGAAAAAAATAAGTAAAATTGTGCAATGGAATTGTCGTGGTTTCCGATCAAATCTTGAGGACATTAAACATCTTGTAAATATTTATTCACCTGTTTGCATTGCTCTGCAAGAGACGTTCTTGAGGCCTGCTAACACGGTCCGCTTGCGTGGCTTTGCAGTGATCCGCAAGGATTGCGAAGATGGAGATAGAGTGTCAGGAGGTGTGGCGCTGCTTGTCGCCCACGCGACACCCTTTTCTCAAGTACATCTTAATACTCCATTGCAAGCCGTGGCAGTACGTCAAAGTATCGTCTCATCCATTACCATTTGCAGCCTTTATCTTCCACCCAGCACCTCCATTAACTTTCATCTTTTAGAAAACCTTGTGAATCAGTTGCCAACACCTTTTATCATTCTAGGTGATTTCAATGCCCATCATACATTGTGGGGATGCCGGGACGTGAATTCCAGGGGGCAGATTGTAGAGCGGATGATTTCCGAGCTCGATCTCGCCGTCCTGAATGACGGCTCAAACACATACATTCATTCACCCACTCAATCATACACAGCCATTGATCTCGCCATCTGCTCACCATCATTACTTTTAGATCTAGCATGGAGTGTTATTGAAAACCCTTTAGGCAGCGATCACTTCCCCGTGGTAGTTTCCCCTCAGGGGCACACCTTGTCGAGGTGTGACGGGTGTCACAATCCCGAGGGACCCCAGTGTATTTGTGCCTTATTAAAAGGCCAATCTTCCACCGGCATGGGAACCTCCTTTAGGGGACCAAGTGATATTTTTATTCTTAGTTTTGCTGTTCCATCTTGAGTTTTTTCCTCAATAGTTAAAGTTATACTGGTTTTTAGTTCTTGCCTTACACTACATTCGGTTCTTTATTTTGAGACTCGATTACCACTAGTTGAGTCTCGTGTTATATTTATGTTATTTGTTATATTTTAATTAGTTTTCTACTTTTCTAACTAGTGGCCACATGTTTGCCGTGTGTGGCATCCCGTAACGGGGCGATGGGGAACCTGGAGGCTTGAGGGGGTTTATGCGCCATACGGCTTGATTCCTGCGGGTAACCAAAAATCTGTTAAAATGTAAGAAACTGGCTCATATCCCTATAACAGCATACCCCCACCCTTCGTTAAATAGTACAAAAGGTGTAATATACTGCCCAGATCTTACTGATATACCTGAAACGGAAATTGAAGAAAACTTAAGAGAACAAAACATAGAGAAAGTTAAACAAATAAGTATTAAAAAGGATGGAAACCTTGTGAAATCGCCACTTTTTATTTTAACATTTACAAGCTCTGTTCTACCTTCCAAAATCCATGTTGGCTATTTAAGTGTTAATGTTAGACCATATGTACCTAATCCTCTCCGCTGCTTTAGATGCCAAAGATTTGGCCACAGTGGAAACTCTTGTCGTGGTTCTCCCGCATGTGGCAGATGTGGAGGACCGGACCATGTTTCAGACCACTGTAAAGAAGACCCCAAGTGCTTGAACTGCGGAGAAGGCCACCCTTCATACGACAAGAAATGCACCAAGTGGATCTTTGAAAAAGAAGTACAGCGATTGAAAGTCTTAAAAAATCTTAGCTACCCGGAAGCCCGCAAAGAAATGGAAAAATTAATGCCTCCAAAACCACAAAATTCCTATGCCTCAATAGTTTCTAATGGTACGCAACAAAATTCAAATCAATCTACCCGTGAAACAGCCCCAAAGATCACTTATCAAGATAGTTCAACACAAACTACAGCCACTCCCGGAATAAAAAGCACTCCAAAATTAAATGAAAATTTTACAAAATTAACACCACCTAATCCTTTATTGGGCAATAAACCTGACTCGCCAGAAAGTCTACAAATCCAACAACAAGCAGCAATTGCTGCAGCAAAAACTCTATTGGGTAATTCAGTTAATAAACCAGTAGGAAACCATAGTACAAATCCAGCAGGTAAAAGAAATCAAACAGATCAAATTAAGGTTAACGTTAAAGTTCCCAAACAAAACGCCCTTACTGAAGTTAATTCTTCAGAGGAAGGGATGGAAGGTGTCGAAACGGAAGGAAAAATAAAAGATAATGTAAAAATAAGAGCGAGAAGCCGTTCCAGGCACAAAGAAATAACTCCTCCATCCTTATCATAACACTAGTACAGTGGAATTGCCGTGGCTTCCGCAGCAATCTCGAGGACCTTAAGACTCTAATAAACTCTTACTCTCCTGTGTGTCTTGCGCTACAGGAGACGTTTTTAAAACCAACAGATACGACTCGACTGCGGGGATATTCCATCCTACGCGAGGACTGTGAGACGGGTGGACGAGTTTGTGGGGGTGTGGCACTGTTAGTTGCTCACACGACACCCTTCACTCCCATCCCGCTCCGTACACCTCTGCAAGCAGTCGCAGCTCGCGTCTCTTTGGTTTCAACCATCACAATATGCAGTTTATACCTCCCACCTAGTTCAAATGTCCACTTTAGAGACCTTGAAGAGCTGGTGAACCAGCTGCCTTCCCCCTTCATCCTGTTGGGGGATTTTAACGCTCATCATCCCATCTGGGGAAGTAAGGATGCAAATTCAAGAGGCGAGACCGTCGAGAAAATGCTTTCAGAGCTGGATCTCTGCATCTTAAACGACGGATCTCCAACTTACCTTCATCCAGCTACCCAATCTTTCACAGCCATCGATTTAACCTTATGTTCTCCCCCATTGCTGTTAGACTTAGCATGGAGAGTCTTAAGTGACCCATATGGTAGCGACCATTTCCCGTTGGTGGTTACTTTTAAAACCCCAACAGCGTGTACGACTACGAGTCAACCACGATGGAAATTCGGTCAAGCTGACTGGTCAGCCTTTCAAACTCATGCTCAGCTAACCGATAGCATGGTGCTTTCTGGAACAGTCGATGAAGCTGTAGAAAATATATCATCCATCATTTTAAAGGCAGCTGCATTAACTATCCCTAAAACATCCTCGAGATTGCCACGATATCCAAAGCCATGGTGGAACCAGGCTTGTACGGAGGCAAAAAAGGCGCAGAATAAAGCCTGGGGAAAATTCAGGCGCTACCCCACTCAGGAAAACATGATAGCTTTCAGTCGGGCACGAGCCTATGCTAGAAAAATTAGAAGGCGAAGCCAACGTGAATCTTGGGAAAAATACGTGAGTGGCATTACTTCTTCTACGCCAACTCACCAAGTATGGAGGAAGATTCACAAAATTAATGGAAAATACGGGACTAATCCCATATCTATTTTAAATCATAATGGCACTACAATAAATGACATTCCCGGCATAGCAAACACCCTTGCGGAGTCTTTTGCAAGGACTTCCAGCTGCGATAACTATCCTCCAGAGTTCCAGGCCTTGAAGACCCCTCAGGGGCACACCCCGTTAGGGTGTGACGGGTGTCACAATCCCGAGGTACCCCAGTGTATCTGTGCCTCCTTTTGAAGGCCAAACTTCAACACGAAGTCCTGTGGCATACCAGGGTTGAGTGGGACGAGGTTGGGTCTGATGATTTATAACTTATATGACGACCCAACGGACTGCTCACCCCTCAGGGGCACACCCTGTTAGGGTGTGACGGGTGTCACAATCCCGAGGTACCCCAGTGTATCTGTGCCTCCTTTTGAAGGCCAAACTTCAACACGAAGTCCTGTGGCATACCAGGGTTGAGTGGGACGAGGTTGGGTCTGATGATTTATAACTTATATGACGACCCAACGGACTGCTCACCCCTCAGGGGCACACCCTGTTAGGGTGTGACGGGTGTCACAATCCCGAGGTACCCCAGTGTATCTGTGCCTCCTTTTGAAGGCCAAACTTCAACACGAAGTCCTGTGGCATACCAGGGTTGAGTGGGACGAGGTTGGGTCTGATGATTTATAACTTATATGACGACCCAACGGACTGCTCACCCCTCAGGGGCACACCCTGTTAGGGTGTGACGGGTGTCACAATCCCGAGGTACCCCAGTGTATCTGTGCCTCCTTTTGAAGGCCAAACTTCAACACGAAGTCCTGTGGCATACCAGGGTTGAGTGGGACGAGGTTGGGTCTGATGATTTATAACTTATATGACGACCCAACGGACTGCTCACCCCTCAGGGGCACACCCTGTTAGGGTGTGACGGGTGTCACAATCCCGAGGTACCCCAGTGTATCTGTGCCTCCTTTTGAAGGCCAAACTTCAACACGAAGTCCTGTGGCATACCAGGGTTGAGTGGGACGAGGTTGGGTCTGATGATTTATAACTTATATGACGACCCAACGGACTGCTCAACCCTAGGGAAACTGGCATTGGGAGCGGGGATTTGAACTTCTCGAGGACCTTTGGACTGGTGAAGTGGGGTCTTGGAGGAAGCAGCCATGTAGAGGGTACAGGTCAAAAACTGAGTTTTGCGTCTCAGGCCGCCAGATAGTACAGGAGCCCGGGGCTGCCTAACCAGCAATGTCCTGGCTGCTCCACCAGCTGGCGAATAATCCCGCCTGTCTTGTAGTTCCAGGTGGTGCCTGGATGGGGTCCTGCATGGCAGAGCGGGGGGCTTTCCCGAGGCCACTGCTGGCTGTTGACTCTGGGGCTAGCCCCACCAAACTGGTCCTCTGGAAGTCGGAAGGGATTCTCCTCCTCCCTCCCCTACAAACCAAATCAAAATGGAAAAAGAAAAAAGTAATTCGGGTGAAAACGCAGTACCCAAAATCCCCAACCCCTCTCCCTCCGGGGAGCACCAAGGTGACAATGCCTTAAAAATGACTCTCTCGACATCGTTTAACATTAATGCTTTACCTAGATTTTTAATTTTACACTCTGATATACAAAAACTCGCCTCTCTCTCCCCATTCCTAGTATCGAAAGCAATCTCTGGACTAGCCGGTAATGTCAAATCTGTTAAAAAGCTTCCCTCAGGTGATCTCCTTGTCAATACAGATACTAATTATCAATCAAAATGCCTCCTCGACTCAAATAAACTAGCTCATATTCCAATAATAGTCGCACCACATCCTACCTTGAACTGCTCGAAAGGCGTGATATACTGTCCTGATCTTACAGACCTAACTGAAGAAGAAATTAAAGATGGATTAAAAGACCAAAATGTAACAGAAGTTAAACAAATAACAGTCAAGAAAGATAAAAAACCTCACAAACTGCCCCTATACACATTAACTTTCAATACCCCCAATATACCTAGCAATATCAAAGCCGGATACCTCAATTTAAAAGTAAGACCATATGTTCCGAACCCACTGCGTTGCTTCCGATGCCAAATCTTTGGTCATGGAACTGCTTCGTGTCGCGGTGTCCCTACCTGCGAGAAATGCGGGAGTGAGGACCATGCCGGCGACTTTTGCTCCGCAAAAAAAGAACACTGCGTGAACTGTGACGGAGAACATTCTGCATCTTCAAGGAAGTGTCCACAGTGGCTGAAGGAGAAAGAGATCCAGCGAGTTAAGGTTCATGAGAAACTTTCATATGGTGAGGCTAAAAAGCGTGTGCAGAACCTCATGCCACAGCTTCCCTCCAAATCATATGCAGCCGCTGTAAAAACATCTTGTACTATGGCCACACAAACAGATGCTTCCATATTCTTAACCCTGAGACAATCTAAACCAACTATTGTAAAACCTTCTGATAAAACAGACGCAATAAACCAAACAATATCTAAAACGCCTGACCAATCCACCACTGCAAAGTCTCAAGACTCAGCAGAGGACATGGATTTCCAAACTAATTTGAAACGCTCAGCCTCAGAAACAAATATAAAAGAATATGAAAAAACTCAAAAAAAACCAGTCCCACCCAGCCCACCCAATGCCCCTTTGACCTCTTTGGAGGATGTGGAAGCTGCAGTCTATGTGCAGTCTCTCCAGCAAAAGGACCTTCTATTGAAGGAAAAAAAACCAAAATTCACAAAGATTTCGTACAACCCATTAGGTCCCAAAAATTCAAAAAACACCCAAAAGAAGGATGGGTAAAATAGTTCAGTGGAACATTCGTGGTTTCCGCCCTAACCTAGAGGACTTGAAACATCTGGCCAATATTCACTCACCAGTGTGCATCGCCTTGCAGGAAACTTTCCTGAAGCCTTCCGACTCGGTTCGTTTGCGGGGATTCTCTGTCCTCCGCAAGGACTGTGAGTCTGGCGGTAGAGTCTGTGGTGGAGTGGCGCTTTTAGTCGCCCACTCGGCACCCTTTTCTCCCGTCGATCTCCTGACGTCTCTGCAGGCGGTTGCAGTGCGGCTCACTATGACCTCGGCTGTCACTATTTGCAACATATATTTACCACCTGGTGTACCAGTTTCATTCAGAGATTTAGATAATCTCATCTCTCAACTTCCATTACCCATTATTTTAGTTGGTGATTTTAACGCTCATCATGTAATGTGGGGATGTCGCGATGTTAATGCTAGGGGGCACATCGTCGAGCGACTGTTTACAGAGCTAGACGTAGCCCTGCTTAACGACGGATCCCCCACCTACCTTCACTCACCTACTCATTCTTTTAGTGCCATAGACCTCTCTATCTGCTCACCTTCACTTCTCTTGGATCTTACGTGGCAGGTCCATGAGGATCCTCTGGGAAGCGATCACTTCCCCATTGTGCTCTCCTTTGCTGCTCCTACTGCAGGTTCTTCTACCCGCCCACCGAGGTGGATACTGGAGCGAGCCAAATGGGAAGATTTTAAGAATCATGCTGTCATTACAGAAAGTATGGTGTTATCTGGCACTGTTGAAGAGGCGGTTTTATCTGTGACATCTACAATTTTAAATTCAGCTCATCTTTTCATCCCAAAGAGTTCCTCTAGGTTACCTAAATTCCCCAAACCATGGTGGAATTACGAATGTAAGGAAGCCCAAAAAGCTCAAAATAAAGCCTGGAACAGGTTTAGACGGTATCCTTCTCCGGACAACCTGTTAGCACTCAAAAAGGCAAGAGCATATTTTCGGAAAATTCGAAGACAGAGTCAGAGGGAATCATGGATGGCATACGTCAGCAGCGTAACGTCGTCCACACCCTCTAAAGACGTCTGGAACCGAATCCGGAAGATCAGTGGCAAATTTAGTTCACAGCCTATATCTATGCTGGAAAACCATGGCATTACAGTCAGTAATATCCCTGACATTGCCAATGCATTAGCAGAGTCTTTCGCCTCAACATCCAAAAGCGAAAACTACCCTCCTGCGTTCCAAGCGCTGAAGCAGAGAGCAGAGCGACCGAGATTGGACTTCGGTTCTTCAACCGAAGATTACAACTCGTCGCTGACACTGCTCGAACTTCGCGTGGCGTTGCATCGCTCCGGGAACTCAGCTGCAGGTCCTGATGGAATCCACTATGCCATGCTGAAAAATTTGTCTGATGATTCTCTTCTCTCCATTTTGAGTCTGTTTAACAGAATCTGGAAAACCGGAGTTTTCCCAGTTCAGTGGAGACATGCTCACGTAGTACCTGTTCCAAAGCCAGGTAAAGATCCTACATCCCCATCTAATTACCGCCCAATCGCTCTGACGAGCTGTTTGTGCAAATTGATGGAGAGGATTGTTAGTGCTAGGCTTCTGTTTCACATTGAGAGCAGGGGTTTACTTTCGCCACTACAGAGCGGTTTCCGCAGACACCGCTCAACTAACGACAATTTGCTCAGGCTGGAAACAGCCGTAAGGGATGCCTTCTTTCGTCAGAAACACCTATTGGCCGTGTTTTTCGACATTAAGAAGGCATACGATATGACATGGAGGAGAGGTATCCTCCAAGACTTGTATAATTTTAATTTAAGAGGCGACCTGCCCAATTTTATCAAAAACTTTTTAGAACATCGCACCTTTCAGGTGCGACTGGGATCATTTCTCTCTAACAATTTTATTCAGGAACAAGGAGTTCCGCAGGGTTGTATTTTAAGTGTTTTACTTTTCATCATCAAGTTGAATGGCATCACTCATATCATTAACCAAGATATTCAGTGTTCACTATATGTTGATGATATTCAAATTTCCTACTCATCATCATCTTTGGCCATAGCTCAACGCCACTTACAATCCACTATCAATAAAATGAACAAATGGGCATTAGAAAATGGTTTCGTGTTCTCTGCTGAGAAGACCTCATGCGTTCACTTCAGCCGCAAAAGGGGTCTCTTCCCTGATCCAGAGTTGCGCTTGGGAAACTCTATCATCCAGGTTTCCCAAAAAGCGAAATTTCTTGGGGTGATCTTCGACCGAAAGCTCCGTTTTCACCTGCATATACAGGATCTCAAAACGAGATGCCTAAAAGCCCTCAATTTGTTGAAAGTGTTATCTAACACACGTTGGGGAGCCGACACGACGTCCATGCTCCGGCTGTACCGTTCATTAGTTCGGACTAAGCTGGACTATGGTTCGGTAGTGTATGGCTCGGCTTGCAAGTCTCTGCTGCGTCTGTTGGATCCGGTTCACCATCAAGCACTCCGGATTTGCTTGGGTGCGTTTCGCACGTCCCCGGTAGAATCTCTCTATGCTGAAGCAGACGAGCCTCCTTTGAACTTGCGTCGAAATTTCCTGGCCCTTTCATATTTCATAAAAGTGAGATCATTGAGTCATCAGCCTGCTTTTAGATTTTTGTTTGACTTAAGCTTACAGTATTTCGTCCTCCATCGCAGTTCACGCCTAAACCCACCTCCATTTCAGTTCCGCGTGAGACAATACATGTCTGACTGGGATATTGTTTTTGAGAAGATAGCTCAAACTAACGCAGCGCTACTTCCTCCATGGGAGCGAGCTCCCCTTCAGGTAGACTTCTCTCTTTCCCGCTGCAGGAAGACACTCCCTAATTATGTGTTCAAAGCCTTATATAGGGAGCATCGAGGGACGTACTCGGACTTCACCCCAATCTTTACGGATGGGTCAAAGTCCAATTCACACGTAGGGTCTGCTGCCGTTTGTCAGTGCGAAACCCTAACCGATGCCCTTCCTGTTACAGCCTCCATATATACCGCAGAACTGCACGCGATCAGGCTTGCTATCGAACACGTATCCCGGTCCTCGCACGGAAAAGTGGTCATTTACACAGATTCATTGTCATCACTCAGGGGCATTGTGTCGCATAATCCATCTAATCATCCTGTTGTCCACGACATTTTAAATTCCATGTCCAATTTATTTCGGACTGGAAAAGAGGTCATGTTTTGTTGGGTCCCTGGCCACGCCGGGATCGCAGGCAATGAAGAGGCTGACAAGCAGGCAAAGACAGCTACTGGAAATTCTGAGCGTTTTCCCGTCCCCTTCATTGACCTTAAAGCGTTTCTCCGGTGGAAGCTTCGTTCTGTGTGGCAGACCAGCTGGGACACTCAGCTGGAGAACAAGCTTCATTCGATCATGCCACTGATTGCTCCTCGTCGAGATTCTTCTTTGAATCGCCGAGAGGAAGTAGTGATCAGTCGGCTGCGAATTGGCCATACTCGTTTTACTCATCGTCACTTATTATTTAGGGAGCAGGCCCCCATTTGCAGTCATTGTTCTACAGTTTTTTCAGTTTTTCATATTATGTGTGAGTGCCCTCATTTTAATGGTGTTAGAAACCGTGTTTTTAAAACCTCAACTTTTAATTTGTTGGATGTTTTAGACCGATCATCAAATTTTGGACCTGTTTTCAGGTACATTCGTGCCATAGGTTTTATGCATCATGTTTAAATTTTAACTAAAATGTTTTAAATGAAATTTTATTCTTACGCATAGAGTGCGTTCGACAAGGGTTTTTTCAGCCTAATCTTTCATTTAGTTTTATTTTTTGATATGTCTTGGTTGGCACAAAATGTCCCTATCGGGGCCTTGAGCCATTAAACCCCAAACAACCAAACCAAACCATCAAGCACTCCGGATTTGCTTGGGTGCGTTTCGCACGTCCCCGGTAGAATCTCTCTATGCTGAAGCAGACGAGCCTCCTTTAAACTTGCGTCGAAATTTCCTGGCCCTTTCATATTTCATAAAAGTGAGATCATTGAGTCATCAGCCTGCTTTTAGATTTTTGTTTGACTTAAGCTTACAGTATTTCGTCCTCCATCGCAGTTCACGCCTAAACCCACCTCCATTTCAGTTCCGCGTGAGACAATACATGTCTGACTGGGATATTGTTTTTGAGAAGATAGCTCAAACTAACGCACCGCTACTTCCTCCATGGGAGCGAGCTCCCCTTCAGGTAGACTTCTCTCTTTCCCGCTGCAGGAAGACACTCCCTAATTATGTGTTCAAAGCCTTATATAGGGAGCATCGAGGGACGTACTCGGACTTCACCCCAATCTTTACGGATGGGTCAAAGTCCAATTCACACGTAGGGTCTGCTGCCGTTTGTCAGTGCGAAACCCTAACCGATGCCCTTCCTGTTACAGCCTCCATATATACCGCAGAACTGCACGCGATCAGGCTTGCTATCGAACACGTATCCCGGTCCTCGCACGGAAAAGTGGTCATTTACACAGATTCATTGTCATCACTCAGGGGCATTGTGTCGCATAATCCATCTAATCATCCCATTGTCCACGACATTTTAAATTCCATGTCCAATTTATTACGGACTGGAAAAGAGGTCATGTTTTGTTGGGTCCCTGGCCACGCCGGGATCGCAGGCAATGAAGAGGCTGACAAGCAGGCAAAGACAGCTACAGGAAATTCTGAGCGTTTTCCCGTCCCCTTCATTGACCTTAAAGCGTTTCTCCGGTGGAAGCTTCGTTCTGTGTGGCAGACCAGCTGGGACACTCAGCTGGAGAACAAGCTTCATTCGATCATGCCACTGATTGCTCCTCGTCGGGATTCTTCTTTGAATCGCCGAGAGGAAGTAGTGATCAGTCGGCTGCGAATTGGCCATACTCGTTTTACTCATCGTCACTTATTATTTAGGGAGCAGGCCCCCATTTGCAGTCATTGTTCTACAGTTTTTTCAGTTTTTCATATTATGTGTGAGTGCCCTCATTTTAATGGTGTTAGAAACCGTGTTTTTAAAACCTCAACTTTTAATTTGTTGGATGTTTTAGACCGATCATCAAATTTTGGACCTGTTTTCAGGTACATTCGTGCCATAGGTTTTATGCATCATGTTTAAATTTTAACTAAAATGTTTTAAATGAAATTTTATTCTTACGCATAGAGTGCGTTCGACAAGGGTTTTTTCAGCCTAATCTTTCATTTTGTTTTATTTTTTGATATGTCTTGGTTGGCACAAAATGTCCCTATCGGGGCCTTGAGCCATTAAACCCCAAACAACCAACCAACCAACCAGGCCTTGAAGAGCAGAGCGGAGCGGTCGAGAATTAATTTCGGCTCTTCGAATGACGAGGGCTATAATTCCCCGCTCACGATGCTCGAACTCCTCACTGCCCTGTGTCGCTCGAGAGACTCAGCTGCTGGACCGGATGAGTTGCATTATATTATGTTGCGCCATTTATCTCATCAATCATTACAAGTCATTCTCATATTATTTAATCAGATATGGTCTAGTCGTAAATTTCCATCTAAATGGTACCATGCGTATATCCTCCCAATCCCTAAGCCAGGAAAAGATGCTACAGTACCTGACAACTATCGTCCTATAGCTCTGACCAGTTGTCTCTGTAAGCTTTTGGAGCGTATGGTCAATGCCCGACTGATGTTCTATCTAGAGTATAACAATTTATTGTCTCCATTTCAAAGCGGGTTCCGCAAATTCCACTCTACAATTGACAATCTCTTAAGGCTAGAAACCGCCATACGCGAGGCCTTCTTGCGCAAACAACATCTTGTCGCTGTCTTTTTCGACATCAAGAAGGCTTACGATATGACCTGGAGACACGGCATCCTCCAGGATCTATATCGTCTAAACTTAAGAGGGAATTTACCACTTTTTATCCAAAATTTTTTAAAACAACGTTCATTTCAAGTTCGTCTTCGCTCATTTTACTCATCAGTTTTTATTCAAGAACAAGGAGTTCCGCAGGGTTCAGTTTTAAGTCCTTTATTATTTATCATCAAGCTCAACAACATTGTTAATAATCTAAGTAGAGGAATCCAGTGTTCTTTATATGTTGACGACCTTCAGATTTCATTTTCATCCCAATACATGAATGTCGCTGAGCGACAATTGCAGAACTCGATAAATAAACTGAACCTATGGGCCAAACACAATGGGTTCACCTTTTCTGCAGAAAAAACCGTGGTTGTACCCTTCAGCCGGAGGAGGGGTCTCTTCCCTGATCCTGAGTTACGGCTGGGTAATGCCCCAATACAAGTAGTCGATAAAACCAAATTTCTCGGTGTGATATTTGATAATAAACTTCGCTTCAACAGTCATATTAAAGACCTCAAAACTAGATGCTCCAAGGCCTTAAACATCTTGAAGGTTTTGAGCACTACGACATGGGGTGCGGATCAAATATCTCTCCTACGGTTATACCGAGCTCTCATTCGATCAAAGATCGATTACGGTTCAGTTGTTTATGGGTCTGCGTGTACATCACTTTTACGGTCATTAGATCCAGTGCACCACCAAGCTCTCAGAGTATGTTTGGGTGCATTTCGCACCTCGCCCATACATTCTTTGTATGCTGAGGCCCATGAGCCCTGCCTGGATCTGCGCCGTAAGTATCTGTCATTATCATACTTCATCAAGGTTAGATCATTACGTCAACATCCATCATTCTCATTTCTGTTTGATTTTAGCTTGCTTAGACTTATTATAAATCGCTCATCGCGTCTTTACACCCCTCCATACCATTTTAGAATGAGAAACCTGTTAAGAGAAATGGACATTACCCTTGGACGGGTTGCTCAGTCCACCGTAGCGCCATTTCCCCCTTGGGAAAGAATCCAACCAAATGTGGATTTCTCTTTAACTTTTTACCAAAAATCGTGCACGTCTGATCAGGTTTATAGAACTTTGTTTAGGGCTCATCGTGAACAATTTCACGATTTGATGCCTATATTCACAGATGGCTCAAGATCAAGCACTCGCGTCGGGGCCGCAGCTGTAGCTCCCGTAGACTCTGTGTGTGATGCCCTTCCTGTAGAAGCATCCATATATACGGCAGAGCTTCATGCTATCAGAATAGCTTTAGAGTTGGTGCGAAGATCTGGTCACATGGAGGTGTGCATATATACCGATTCTCTCTCGGCTTTGCAATCCATAACTTCATATCAAACATTATCTCATCCCATACTGAATGACATTTTAATGGAATTGGTCAACCTCACCAGACGAGGGTATAATATTAGATTCTGTTGGGTCCCTGGCCACGCCGGGATTGCAGGCAATGAAGAGGCGGATAGACTAGCAGGGGTAGCGACCGGAAACCCAGATAGGTTCCCGATACCTTTCATTGACCTTAAAGCGCAATTCCGGTGGAAGCTTCGTTCAGAGTGGCAGTCCAGCTGGGATTCCCAGCTGGAGAACAAGCTTCATTCGGTCATGCCATTGATTGCTCCTCGCCGAGATTCTAATTTGAATCGTCGGGAGGAAGTTTTAATCAGCAGACTTCGAATTGGTCATACCCGATTTACTCATCGTCATCTACTCTTTGGGGAGCAGGCTCCCCAATGTTCTCATTGTGGGGTACCATTTTCCGTCAAGCATATCATCTGTGATTGTCCAATTTTTAATTCCCAAAGAAATCGCGTTTTTAAACGTTCAAATTTTAATCTGGCAGAAGTTTTATCTCATACATCAAATCTTAGACTTGTTCTTAACTTCACCAACCTCATTGGTTTTAAATATCACATCTAAGTTTTAACCATGTATATTTCATCTCTTCTTATCCAACCTATTTATTGAAATTTTTTAAACTTGGACATTTTAACAATTTTATCTACCGATGTATAGAGTACATCTGACAAGAGCTTTTACTCACTTATATTGAATTTGTCTTGAGTCTGGCGCTATTTGTCCCACTGTGGGCCTTGTGCCATAAAAAAACAATCAACCAACCAACCAATCTTCACGTTACCCAGTGGGCACCTGTGGACCGAAGCCACGGAGGTGAAGTACTGTTCGCCCACGCCACACACACATTCACAAAGGCACATCCCCTTTTTACAGGGGGGCCACATTCATTCCTCACACACAAGGACAGAAACTAACATCCATGCCAAACGGGGATTCGAACCCCGGACGTACGGCTTCGCAGTCAGATGCTCTAACCACTAGGCCAGTACGTCGGCACTTAAAACATAATGACAGTCCCATTGTTCACCTAAATACTAATATAATGCTTCATAAGCAACAACAGGAAGAAAAAATCAATTTATTTATCAAAAATTAAAAATATTTTCTTCAAAAATCTAAAATCTTGGCGTGCGCGTGTGCTCCTACATTATCCAAGTCTGACGCCAACTCCGAGGCAAGATGACAGGCAGCTGAAAACATACTGAAAAAGGCAAAACAAAAGGTGTGTGAAAATATTTGTGTTGTGAAAAAATTATTGAAATCATCATATGAAACTTATTTTATTTATTTCTTGAGCAAGACAAAGTCAGGAACAGCCACACCAAAATGGGGAACCTAAAAGAAGCTGTGCACAAGTGTGGAGACTGGAGAAGCATGTCAACAAGGGGTCCAAGTGGCATCCAAGGTATTTAAGTACAATTTTTTCAAAAATAATCTTCATCAAAACAACTTTCAATACAGGAATAATTATCCTCTGTGCCGATTAGATGTAGATGTGTGGCGTAAGGGGCCATTCATTAATTACGTAAGGATGATTTTGGCAATTTTTGCCCCCCTACCCCTATGTAAGGGTACGTAAGATTTTTCAAACCCCTCCCCCCTATTCTTACGCAAGACTCCATTTCGTTTTTTACACAACTGGAAGATGGATTCAACAGTTTTATTTTTTATCTTAACTTAATGCTACTCCAATAAAAAAAGATACATCTTATTTCCTTCATATTTTTAAAGAAATTAAAGCTTCAATATATCGAGATTGTCAGCATTTTTAAGTTTTTCTGGGGTTATTTGATAGGAATTTGTTTACAATAAGTTGGAAATTCTTACGTAAGAATGGGTTTGACCCCCCCCCACCCCCAAGTAAGTTTATGTAGATATTTTTCCAACCCCCCCCCCTTCCCCTCGGGACCCTTACATAATTAATGAATGGCCCCTAACTGAACACTTTTTGTTAACAGTACAGTAGCGTAATTAATCCGTACCGAGTTTTTTGTCTTTACTAGGGGGCTACCGCCCCCTGCTCGCTATCGCTCGCCAACCCTTTCGGATCGCTACGCGATCCTCTTAGTGGTATATAGTATATGTACTGTTGGTCTGCCTGAAATGGACAGAATCAGCATCGCTCCCAGTTAATAGATTAGTTAAAGCTTCAGGATATGGGTACGTGGGTTTGTATTTAATTTTCCCATTATGGCAGCAATTGTGCTTGATTCTGCCATGTTCACTTGAAAAGGACAGAGCAGAACAATGTGGGCATTCGATGGACTTGGATCCTATTAAGAGAGGCGAAATTTTATCGTTGAATGACTCTCCCAAATAGTTTTGTTCATCAGCTTGCCTACATCTCTCAGCTGGTCTTGCTCGCGATTCCCTTCGGCGAGCGCTATCTTGCGACGCTGTTGTTCTGCCTGTTGATTGTTAATTCGGCGTTGTCTTCGGTACAGGCGATCGCGTTCTCTATAGTCAGATCCAGTCGCTGGCTGATTGACCGCGGCTTGCCGAGTTCTACGGCGGGAATCCATTGATTCGGAGAGGCTGCTTCTTTATTTTTATTAAGGAAAATATGTTCGTGGAACAAATTAACTTCGCGGAAACTATCGCCAATCCTTGAAATATCGCTTTAACTTCGCGGTATCGCTTTCGGTTTGTTGGTTGGTTGGTTTGTTATACTGGATTTTGCGCTAGTTCCTAAAAACTTTGCTTTTTCCAGTTTTCCTTTATTATTCAATGTTTTTTAAAATCTTTTAATGCTGTGAAGGAATTCCAATATAGCTTTGGCTCTCTTTTTTCCTTCGTTTTCGAATGCCACCAACCCCTCAAAAGAAAGTTGAAGGCATCCCAGTCTGCCTGAGTCTTTGTCTCTCCTGGTTATACATGGAGCAGGTGAGAAGGATATGATCTATGTCTTCTCTAATTTGTCCGCATTGACAACTTGCATCTTGTAAAATTTTACATTTTGTCAGGATGTCGTTGGTGGGTAAAGTCCTAGTTCTTAATCTGGTCAATAAAACCTCGTCTCTTCTATTATTAGTTAAATTACTGATGGTTTTCCTGTCTATATTGAAATTATTTGGTATTATTTTACTGTACTTGCTGTTTTTCCATTCTTCCTTACATTCTTCTTCGGTTTTCTTTTTGGTTAGATGCACGATGTCCTCAGGGGAGACCCACTTTATAATTATTGATTTTTTTAGAGCCTCTTTTGCGCTTTTATCAGCTAATTCATTAATCTGGAGACCTGCGTGTCCAGGGATCCATATTAGTTTAATTCCTTGACCCATTCTACTTGCCTGTTGTATTATTTCTCCTAATTTCAGTATGATAGTTTGTGATTTAGGGTGTATGCTCTTAATAGCATTTAAAACAGACAGGCTGTCTGTAAATATAAAAAATTCTTCCTTTTTTTTACATACTTGCTTAATGCTATTGCTTCTCCTGTGAAAACTGAGTTTACCGGAGATATGGTACCACTTAGTTTGGTCTTTTTTTGGTAGTTGATAATTTGTTGTGTTTATTGCAAAAAAGGATTCTATTTAGTCTGTATGATTGTTCTATTTTGTCTGTGTGATTGTGTAGTGTGAATTGGCAACAAGAATGAATGACGTCACATTTGCTTTGTATATAAAAGTAATCACTCATGTATGAAAGAGTTTAATAAAATAGTGTTCGAACGTTACGACTCTGTTTCCAATCATAAAAACACAAAAGTGGCGACGGTGATTTAAGAATTTGTCAACATGGAAGAGCTAACGAAAAGCCTAAATGAACTTGTCCGGAAATTGAACGAAAAAGCGCACAGTACGACGAGTACAACTTCCCGCGCTCAGCTGGCCTTAAGCTTTGATCCTTATGAAGAGAATGAAGATTTTGAAGAGTATATAGAACGCCTAGAGAACTACTTCGCATTGAAGGGAATTAACGACAGCTCAACTGAATCTGCAGAAGTAAAACGACGATGCCTGATAAACTGCCTGGGATCAAAATTGTATCATCTATTGACGAGCCTAACCTCACCTGAATCACCATCAGATAAGACTTACGAAGAAATCTTGACGTTATTAAAGGGTAATTTGTCTAAAAAATTCAACAAGCTGACACAGCAGCACAAGTTTCTTTCAAGAACGCAACACCAAGGTGAGTCTATAACTGATTACGTCACTTCTCTGAAGGAACTATTAAGAAATGCCAAGTTTGATTGTGCTTGTAAAACACCAGATTGCTTAAACCATGTGTTGAATCAAATATTACGTGTGCAATTTATACGGGGTTTAAGTGATCCAGATATTAGAGAAAAGATCCTACAACAATCTCATTTGACCTTCGATGAAACCTTAAACACTGCCTTAGCCATAGAAGCTTCTAAAATTGAAAATCGTGAACAGTATAGAAGTCAGAACGTCAATAAAGTTACCTCAGATAAGAATTACTCTAGAAGTAATAAGAAAGCACCAAGGAATAAAAATCCAAAATCTTGGAATTTAAAACAACTCGGATTAGATAATGTGTGTTTACACTGTGGAAATTTTAACCATGAATCCCAAGATTGCCGTATTAAATCCAAGTTGAGGTGTGGGGTGTGTGATAAGGGGGGTCATGTGGCCAAAGTTTGTATTTCTTCAAAAATTGCTGCAAAAAGAAACCTTCCACCAGTCCGAAACAGATCAAAAGTGAGGTACGTCGAAACGGACACTAATGATTTTCAACTAAATCAAATCAATGCTGTAAACGTAAATCAAGTTGGAAGCAACGACAAAATGATCACGTACGTAAAAATGAATGGACAAGAGGTTAAATTCGAATGTGACACAGGAAGTCGCGTCAGTATAATGAACATCGATAACTTCAATCGCCTAAAAGTAAACAACCCAATCTTGGAAACAAGAACTGTTTTTAAAACCTTTACTGGAGATCCTTTTCAACCAGTAGGCTATGTAAGTCTGGAAGTTTCTTACGGTAATCGATCTTCCTTCCTTGACCTATATTTGGTTAAACTTCAAACAAATAGTATTTTGGGAAGAGAGTGGATCAAGAAACTACAAATAG
Organism: Tetragnatha montana; assembly: GCA_963680715.1. NCBI lineage: Eukaryota > Metazoa > Arthropoda > Arachnida > Araneae > Tetragnathidae > Tetragnatha > Tetragnatha montana. The sequence goes on along the minus strand of OY796674.1, from coordinate 61,880,036 downwards.
ATTTAAACGATTTATTCTATGCAACTGTGGGGAAAATTTCAACTTTAAGTATTAAAAGTTCTATTTCTACTATTTTTCAAAAGTACAGAGATGTATTTGATGAGACTGTGGGGAAAGTTCCAAATTTCAAGTGTTCTCTTCAATTACGGGCCGACGCAAAACCCATTTACGTAAAGCCTAGAACAGTACCATATGCTCTAAAAGAAAAGGTAGATAAAGAATTAGAGTTGCTAGAAGCTAAAGGTATCATTGAAAAAGTCGAAAACTCCGAATGGGGTACGCCTTTGGTAATTGTGCCAAAATCAAACGGATCGGTAAGGATTTGTGCAGACTACAAGGTGACAGTCAACAGCCAGCTGCACGAGTCAAGGTACCCAATACCAAAGATCGAAGAAATTTTCAATAGACTTCGAGGCGGATCCTATTTTTGCACGTTGGACATCCATAAAGCTTACCTACACTTGGAAGTCGACGAAGAAAGTGCGAAAATTCAAGCCATCTCCACCCATATAGGGGCTTACGTAGCGAAGAGGTTATTTTTTGGCATAAAAACTGCTCCAAATATTTTTCATTGTTTCATTGACCAATTTATTCACGATTTAGAAGGGGTTGCAGCCTACTTTGACGATTTAATTGTTCAAGGGTCAACCCTGGAGGAATGCATGACTAGGGTAGAAAAAGTTTTAATCAAATTAAGAAAATTTAACTTGCATTTAACTGTACAGAAATGCAAATTCTTCGAAAGAAAGGTAGAGTATTTGGGACATGTGATTAGTTCTGAAGGTTTCAGCAAGTCACCAGAAAAAGTAAAAGCAATTCAGGGTGCAAAAAGACCTGGAAATGTTGACGAAGTCAGACAGTTTTTAGGATTAGTAATGTACTATTCCAAGTTCATAAAAGATGCTTCGAAATTGCTCTACCCATTAAACCAACTACTCAGAAAAAATACTCTTTTCCGATGGACAGCTTCCTGTGAAGAAGCCTGGACGAAAGCAAAAGCCGAGATTGCGGGCGACCAAGTTTTAGTACCTTTTACGCCAGAACTCCCAGTGACTTTAGCCACGGATGCCAGCCCTTTTGGTCTCTCAGGTATACTGTCACATGTAATGCCTGACGGGAGTGAACGACCCGTTGCTTTTGCCTCAAGGTCTCTTACGGTTGCCGAGAGAAACTACAGTCAGTTGGATAAAGAAGCAACCGCTGTGTATTGGGCCTGTAAAAAGTTCTTTGATTTTCTTTTAGGTCGGAAATTTACGCTGATAGTTGATAACAAGCCTATGTTGACAATATTACACCCTGACAAGAAACTCCCAATTCTAACAGCTACCAGAATGTTACGTTATCTCTCTATATATAATGAAGGTGTCCCTGCCTGCCTGCCTGCCTGGCTGGGTTCCTGCCTGGCTGGGTTCCTGCCTGGGTTTGTCCGGAACAGATTTGGCTCAATTTCTCCAAAACTACCCGTCCGAATCGAACCAAACTTGGTACACATAGGTATGGGGACGGGGGAAAGACAATGACATCATTTCCAAATTTCTAAAACCACCCCTTCACCCCCTTTTAGGCCTTTTTGTAAAAATCGCCTTACTTCTCCACTAAAGAAGATCTGTTTAACTCGCATTGTTGCAAATAATACAACAAAAACAATTTTAAACATAAAACAAAGTATTTAAAATTGTTTTAAATGTTTTAAAAAGGTTATTAATAATTTAAAAAATTAAAAACGGCCCTTATAAAAAACTTTATAACAGTATTTTCTTATTAAAAACTTTATTTTCCATGAAACTTAAAGTTGAAATAGAAAGTTTTAAGAATTAGACTGGTTAAAGTAAAGATTACATCATGCAGTTTTTTTAGAAAGTTGATGATAGAAACACTAGATCAATTTGTTATTTAACCTTATAGAGCATTCGCACATGACGTCAGTTGGAGGACAAAAACAACGTTGCTAAGGCTGTTGTTAGGGGCGGGAACTAGAAGCATCCAATGGACTCTAACCGTCTGACGTCACACGGAACCAACACGTGACCTACTGAGCTTGCGATTGGTTACCACAGATACTATACTAGTAGATCTACTAGTGTAGTATCTGTGGTAACCAATTGCAAGCTCAGTTTTAGGTCACGTGTTGGTTCCGTGAAGTCTCGAACCAGATAGGCGGTTAGAGTCCATAGAAGCATTCGCACATGATGTCACTGGTGGGCAAAAACAACGTTGCTAAGGCAGTTGTTAGGCCGAGTCATGTGATTGAAAATGCTCTATAATTTGTTTCTTTGGTGTAGTTTAACGGGATTTTTTTTTTCAATTTAAACAGGGGGTATTTACAAATTTTGGGATTTCAAAAGTCTGTAATAATTTTAATGGATTTTTTTTCACTTAGAATGGATAATTGGGTAACTGTCGTAATTAAATGTGCAACACCGGAACTGGATGGTTAGGTTAGATTTACACAGTTGGAACCGGGAGGGAAAAGGCACAGGGAGCACGGTGATGAAAATGCACCGGGAACACCGAGATGAAAAGGCACCGGGGACACCAAGATGAAAAAGGCACCGGGATATGAAAAAATACTGGGAACACCGGGATATGAAAAAATACTGGGAACACCGGGATATGAAAAAATACTGGGAACACCGGGATATGAAAAACTACCAGGATGATTGGTAATTATGGTTACAGAAAATTAGGCATGTAACTTGAGAAAATTTTAATAAATTGATACACTCCACCCGTGCAAGGCCGGGCATATCAGCTAGTGCTCTATATTTATCAAATTTTGATTACGACATTATACATCGTAAATCATCTGAACATGGTAATGCTGATTACTTTTCGAGAAATTCAATTCCATTATCCGGAACTGAAGTTCAAGTTGTTGACGACGAATTTGTGTATCAAGAACAAATTATTCGACAAATTTCAAACGGGACAGTTACATCTAAACAAATACGCGAGGAAACATCTCGAGATGAAAACCTTTCGAAAGTGAAAGAAAATGTTCTTCTGGGAATCACCCGTGACCCAGAATTAACTCTACAAGAAGGAATCCTGATGAGAGGAAACAGAGTTATTATCCCTAAGGTCCTACAACCCTACGTTTTGAAGGAGCTCCACTCAACACATGTTGGAATTGTAAAAATGAAGGCCTTGGCAAGAAATTACTGTTATTGGAAAAACATCGACCAAGACATCGAAAATATCGTAAAAAGTTGCAAGAATTGCCAAGATGTCAGAAATAACCCTTCGAAAGCTCCTCTCCATTATTGGGAAACACCAACTAGTTGTTGGCAACGTCTACACATCGATTACGCCGGACCTTTTATGGGACACTTCTTCTTTATTGTTGTCGATGCGAAATCGAAATGGCCGGAAATTATTCCTATTCAAAGAGATCCAACTTCAACTAAAACCATCAAGTTGCTCCAAGAAATGTTCAGCAGACATGGACTACCTGAAATTCTCGTTAGCGATAACGCTACAATATTCAAGTCTAAGGAATTTTTAGACTTCTGCGAAAGAAACGGAATAAAACAAAAGTTCATCGCACCAGGACATCCTGCCACGAACGGCCAAGCCGAAAGATTTTGCCAAACATTGAAGAACAAACTGAAATCAATGAAGTTTCAACCAGGAACAATTCAGGATAAAACATTGGAAATGCTTTTCAGGTACAGAGTTACTCCTCTCTCAGATGGGAAATCTCCTGCAGAACGCTTATTTGGCCGAAATCTGAGAAGTAAGTTGGACCTGCTAAAGCCAGAGAAGAAAGAAGATCGAATACGTATACGTCAACCCGATGTCAGAAGATTCAAATTAGGTGATGGAGTTCAAACCAGAAACTATGGAACCGAAGCAAAATGGAAGTACGGAAGAGTAATCAAAGTCCTAGGTCGACTACACTATCTAGTCAAACTGGAAAATGGCTACGTTATTAAACGTCATTACGATCAACTCCGGCCCAATTCTCACCCAGCTCCCAGTCATCCTGAGTATCGTCATTCTCCAGTTCCCAGCTCTCAACCAGGCCCCAGTAGGTCTCCAAACTCCGAATCCCGCCTTTCCCTTAGGATACCACATCCTACTCCCAGCGGCGAAGAGCCTGATCCACCTCCCGCCTATGATGTTTCCATCTCCAAGCCTGATGTCCATCCTGCCACCGGTGCGGCGTCTCCTGCCTCTGAGCCCCCTCCCGCTAAGCCTGATCCCTATCCTGCCGCTAGTGATCCCTCTTCTGGCTCCGGTGATCCCTCTCCTGCCACTAGTGATCCCTCTTCTGGCTCCGGTGATCCCTCTCCTGCCGCTAGTGATCCTTCTGCCTGTAGAATGTCAAAAAGGATCAGGAAGCCCCCAGATCGATATCAGTCCTAATTTAACCTTACTAGGGGCGGAGAACTGTTGTGTTTATTGCAAAAAAGGATTCTATTTAGTCTGTATGATTGTTCTATTTTGTCTGTGTGATTGTGTAGTGTGAATTGGCAACAAGAATGAATGACGTCACATTTGCTTTGTATATAAAAGTAATCACTCATGTATGAAAGAGTTTAATAAAATAGTGTTCGAACGTTACGACTCTGTTTCCAATCATAAAAACACAAAATAATTGCTACCGCGCAGGCTTCAGATGTTTTTGCTGCATCTGTCGCCAGCACTACTCCGTTTTTGCATTCGTTATTTAGGTAGTCTAATAAAAGTTGTTGAATGCCTCCATGGGGATTATTTTTAGGAATTTGAAATTTCAAGCTGTTAGTCAGGATTTCCACATTTTTCATCTTTTCTATCTCCACTGGAGAGCTTTCTCTAAGAATATTGTTCTTCTCGATATTTAGTTCTCTGAGTTTCATTTCCAATATTAGGCCAAACCCTGTTTTTTGATAAATTTTGTTCGAGCACCTTTCATTTATATTCTTGATTGATTCTAAAATTGGAGATTTCTGTTTTATTAGTTTCACTTGAAATGCTATGTTTCTTTGTTCAATTCTTTTTTGAATATTCGGTTGTCTTGATTCCGCGTATAATATCGGTAAGGGGGTCCAGGTCCACTTAGGTACTCCTAATGCTTGTCTCAGCATGTAGTTGTATACCTTTTCTAGTTTTTTTATATTTCCTTTAGTTGTATAAGTTAAAATTTGGGGAGCATAGTCTAAGTTACTTCTGATGCAGGAATTAGCAAGATGTAGTAAGTGTTGACTCTTTACACCCCAGCCGACTCCTGCTATAGCTCTGCATTGATGTTTTTTGCTATTTTTTCACACTTTTTTGCTATATGGGTATTTAAGGATAGATTTTCTGAAAACCAGATACCTAAAATTTTAGTTGTTTCTACCCAAGGTATATTTTTTCCGTTGATTGATACTTTAAACTTTTTCTTTTCTCTTTTATTTGAACAGTTCATTATTGCACTCTTCTCAGTTTGGATGTTCATCTTCCATCTTTCACACCATGCCGATACTTTATCTATAGATTCTTCACAGTTTCTTTTTTGTTCCTCGATGCCTTCTCCCGTTACTATCAGGTTTACGTCGTCTGCGAAGATGATCACTTGTGTGTGGCTTGGTATTTCATCAAATATATCTTTCATGTATAGAGTGAACAAAATCGGGCTAACAACGCTGCCTTGGGGAACTCCCGTATTGATTTCTTTTTCTATTGATAGTTCGTTTCTCCATCTTACTTTAGCTGTTCTTCCATGGGTAAAGTTGTGTATCCATCTCACTGTATTACCAGAGAATCCCATTTTTAACAGTTTTAGAATTAGTCCTGAAGGCCATACTGAGTCGTATGCACCCTTAAGATCTAGGGTAATTAGGCAAACGTACTTTTGCTCCACTTTCGCTTCTAATATTTTGTTGAAGATTGCAACTTGTGCCTCTTCGCATCCTTTGTTTTTTACAAATCCGAGGTGATAAGGATTTAGTAGGTTTTTCTCTTTTATAGTTTTTGATATTCTTTTAATAATTAATTTCTCGAATATTTTGCTGAGCACTGAGGTCAGTGCTATAGGTCTATACGACTCTAGTTTTTCCGAATCTTTATTTGGTTTTTTTATAGGTACTATTATGGATGTTTTGAAATTTGGTGGTACCTCGCCTTCCCTCTAAAGGTCATTGTAGAAAATAAGCAGTTTTTTTAAGTTGTTTTCCGTCATTCTTTTCATCATTCTTACTGTTATTCCATCTGGGCCAGGGGAGCCACTACGCATGGTGCCTATCGTATCTTTTAGTTCTTTGATGTTCCAGTCTCCTTTTTGATCATCTATACCATTTGCGAAACTGTACGGTATTTGTTGAAGAGTGGATTTCCCAGTAAGGTTGAAAATGAAGGCGTTAGCTTGTGCTAGCGGAGAAGTAAGCGTGGATGCTCCAACCTGCAAGATCGCGTTGGACAAGTCCTGTTCCTTGTTTTTTGCCTTTAGGATCTTGTATATGTCTCCTGTTCTACCCGCTTCCTCACACACATTGCTCCAGTATGAGTCTTTGAGTTTTTTTATAAGATGTCGGAGTTCTGCTGCGGTCTTCTTGTATCTTATCCATGTTGTGTTACTAATATTCTTTTTTGCTTCTTTAAGTAGCCATCTTTTTTTCTTTAATAATGCCGTGCACTTCATCGTCCAGTATGGAGGGGTGTCCTCTTTGATTTCTTCTGCTCTTTGTAAGCTGTGTTCTTTTGCTTCTGATATTGCCGATATTACTTCTTCTGCTGATGTTATTTCTTTGTACTTGTTCATGTTTTTATTTATTTCTACTTCTAATTTTTGCCAGTTTATTCTTCTTCTGCTCTTCCTTCTTCTATTGTTTTGGTATATTTTTGTTACGATAATATTATGGTCGCTATCGAACATTTCTTCTGATACCTGTGTTTCCGCTATCAATGATAGGTCGTTGGTGCACAGTGTTAAGTCTATTAATGTCGCTTTTTTCCCAGGAGTTACGTGAGTGGGTTGTGTGGTATTTAGGAAGATTAGATTGTGATCCGATGCCCAATCTATCAGTTTGTTCGCGTCTTTTGACGTTTTGTTGCTTCCTAAGTAGGGGTGGTGAATCAAGGTTAGTGGTGAATATTAAAGTCTCCCATTATCAAGCCGTTTTTTTGGAGTAGATTGCTTACGTATTCCAGCCATTTGGTTGTAAATTCACCTCTTGGTGCGTAGATGTTGATTAGGTCGATCCAGTTTTCTTGTACGTTTATTTTTACGTGCATTATTTCATTGTCTGATGGGGGTGGATTAATTATTATTTTTTTGGATGAATATTTTTTGTTTACCGCTATTGCAATTCCTCCTCCTCTTGAATTTCTGTCTTCTCTGTATAAAATCATTTCTTTTAGGTTAAATGTATCTGTTTTGGATAGGTGGGTTTCCTGGAATACTATTATATCTGCTTCTTTGAATATTTTCATCTTAAGCCAATTTAGTTTGTTTTTTATGCTTCTAGCGTTCCATTGGATTATCTTAATATAGTCTGTATTCATATTTTTTTATCTTTACTTTTTTGCTAGGAGTTAGAATCGCTGCTTAGCATTTCAAAGTTTAGGTCTTCCACTGGAATTGTTTCTGGGGAAAATGTTAAAGTTTCCATTTGATTTCTCTGGATGCATTGTTTTAGGATGGTTGTAAGTGGTTCTAATATGCTGTTTAGTTCTTGCACCGGTTTTTGTATTTTTTCTTGCACTATTTCATTCACAGTATTTTTTATTTCTTCTTTTTCTGGTTCTTTATCCAGGCTTTTTGATGTTTCAATTCTTTCTATTCTTTTAATTGTTTCCTGTTGAGTACTCACTAGATGGTTAGTGATTTCATATAGTTTGTTAACTAGTTCTTTTAGTTCTTGGATGCTTTTGATTAGGTCAGTTTCTTGCGTTTTTTCTCGATTTGTTGGAGGATCTCTTTTTTGATTCAGATCTTGTGGGATTTCTTGGTTTCTTTTTACAGCTTCTGCAAATGTATTTGTGGAGTTAATTTCTTTTCTAACTTGGGCGATTGGAATGTCTTCTAATCTAGCTCTGTTTATAATTTTACCTTCTTTTACTATCTCTGGACATTTGAAGTCTTTTGCGTCATGATCTTTACTAGAACATCTAAAGCATTTTTTTGGATTGGTACACTCTCTTGATATGTGGTTTTCTCCACAGTTTTCACATCTTTTCCCGTTTTTGCATGTTCTTTCAAAGTGGCCTAGTCCTAGGCATTTATGGCAAAGTTTCACTTTTTCAATGAAATCTTCTACATTATGTTGTATATAGTCAATTTTTATTTCCGATCTTCGGATCTTTCCTAGTTCTTTCCCTAATAAGGTTTTTGTTGGTTCGACACCTCCTTTCTTCGTGAATCTTATCACTTTGTGTACGTGGATGTTTTGTGCCGATAGGCTTTCTATGATTTCACAAGTTTTAACTTCTGTGTCCACATCTTTTACTATGTATTGTGTTGTGAAAGTGTCTTCAAAACATGATGCGTTGACAGGGACTCCTCCAATTTCTTTTATTCGCAGAGCCTTGATCGTCGACACCCAGCTTTTTGTGGTGACTATTATGTTTTTAGCTCTCGTTATATATAAATCATCTTCTTGTTTCAGGACTTCCTTGAATGCCTTCCTTAATATTGAGTGCTTTGTAGGGATCACTTCCTCAGTACTCTTTTTGTAACTAATTTTAAATGTCTTGCATCCGTTTTCGTATGCTTTTTTGGCTTGAGTTAGAATGGATTCTTGGTTGATGTATATCAGGGTGTCTAGTGATTATCAATCTCAAAATTCCCTGACTTTTCCCTGACCAATAACTAAATTTCCCTGATTAATAACGCGCATTAGTATACGCTCCAAAAATACCTTCAAATGTTTGTTAAAAACATAAATCTTTGATCTTTGGATGAACGGCCAAAAAACATGCCATTGATGCAGACTGTATTGTTGCTTTGGCATGCATTTCTTTGATGCTTTTCACTTTGCCTGCCTGACGACCCATGTTTGATAAGTTGAAAGTTGTCTGGCAAAGTTTGCATCTTGCCACCGTATTATCATTAGGTACTTTCACCAGCCATAAATTAAATAAAGATTCACTTAACCAGTTTTATTGAAACACTGTCGTCTTCGACATATTGATCTTTGTTATGCTACATTAAAAAAAACAATTTAATCCTCTAAGCACTAAAAAATAACTAAGCACTCTTGCTAGGAGATTATGAACAAACAAGAAAAAAAGAAGGGGCAGGGGAAACCAAGTTGTGCCGAGAATACTCTTAACACCCCTCCGCGAACTCCCCCTCCACTGTCATGAGTCCTGACAATTCAATCTCCTGTCATGACAGCATCGATTGCAACGGAATTCTACTTTCCATTCAAATCTTGGAAATTTCACTCCTTTGATGATTTTAGTAACTAAAAAAAATTTCCAGATCAATGAGCAAATTCCCTGACTTTTCCAGAAACTTAAAATTCCCTGACTTTTCCAGGTTTTCCATGTTTTCCAGGTTGCTAGACACCCTGTATATGTAGTCTTCTCTTTTTTTTCTTTGTTTCTGTTTCTTCTGATTCTTCTTCATCTTCATTTGTTGGTTGATCTAACATTTGATCCAGGTTACGTTTTCCCCTTAGATTTTCATCTCTCCTCTCTACAGATGACGCCGTGGTGACTAAATTGCTCCCGCCCTTCTATTTTGAAGTTTGGGAGGAACTGGTAGCTTTCCAGTTAATATAATTCAGAAGATACTTTCTTTTTCCTCAGGTTACCCTTGAACCTGAGCTTGAGAAAAAATAACTTGGCAGACTTTGCGATATCACAAAACTAGCTTAATCACTACACCTCCTTGCTTTTGTTTCGAAAACTTAATTACAATTACAATTTCATGAGAAAACTTCCGCCACCTGCAAGCAAAACTTCAACCATCAAAAGAAAATCGATGTGTGTTGTTTGGGAACTATTTGATCTTTCGGTTTGTTTGTTGTGAAAACAAAGTTCCGGAGAGACTGTGTTGAGTTGTATCGCGCCTACTTACCTCCTACTCGGGCAATTTTTTCATTCGCTGATGTGATACGTTTTTTCTCTTCGGCGTTTTCATTGGCTGCGCCGACAGGACATTTGGTTTTTAGGTATAGTTAGAGATAAGAGCAAACTTCGAGTGATACACTCGAGTGTAGAATATCACTCGTTTAAAAGCAATAAACTTGTTAAGCTGAACTATCAATTTTGATGCTTTTCGGGAAGGATGTATTTTTAGTAGACTAATTTATAAAGTCTGGAGAAAATCTCAACCTGAAAACGATATCATTGGGATTTAGAACACAGTTCGAATCATCCAATTGATCTTTCCTCACTTTAAACAATTATTTCTTATTTCAAAAGAAGTCTTGACACTTCCAATTTCATGTTATATTACCTAATTTTTAGCTTTTATTTTAATTTATATAAAGTTTAAGATCAATATTTTACAGAGTATAAATATTTGCTTTTTAAATTTTGATTTTGATATTAATTTATTGCATAGCTTAGCTTCCTTAGAAAGGTCTGATGCTTAACAAAATTTATTACATCAATTTCACCTGCATCTACATGCAATTTGAAAAATTTATGTCTTAAATATAAGTCAAAAAATTGGAAATAAAGAAAGATAAATGAATACGCTAATAAATTTAAAGTCTAAAATCAACAAGGACATTTAGGTAGCGAAAGGTTTCGTTTGGGATTGTAGCCAGTTACCCCGGGCGAAAGCAAGCGAGAAGAAGATGCGATCGTTACTTGGTGCTGTTTGTCATACTCTGATATTTGTTTATTGGCTAATTCTGGTGTGACGCACACAAACCGATCCAGAAAAGTATTCGATAAGCTGAATCGATTCGAAGATTAGTCTTTATAAGAGCACAAAAGTGCTCTTATAGAGACTAATTTTTGGGTCTTTATAAGATAGTATTTTTATAAGAGCAGGTCGCTATAAGAACTTCCACTGTATATTGTTTTTTTTTCTCTTTATTTTAGTGATTTAGATGTAGAGCAAAGGTTTTTGCTGTACTGTATATATTTTAAAAGTTTTACATACCTTGTATTTTGTACAATAAAACATAGTTTTTACGCTGAAATATTTTTTTGTATTTTCACCTCATTTTTAGTCTTTTTTGGGTTATCCGTGATTTTTGCTATCCACGGTGCCTTTGCTACCCAATTCCGCGGATAATCAGGGCCCTACTGTAGTCAACAGTAACAATCAAGATAAAAAGATTTGCTACTTACTTAAGTAAAGGTTTTATTTAACAGAAGCATGTAAAAATATCACATATGAACAAATTTTACACTATTTTTCTTAGAGATAATCCACTCCATTCCTTTTCCAAAACTTACTCCTCACTTTTTAGCTTTGGGTGTAACTGTAGCTTGAGCTGCTTTCTTGGCTTTAACCATTTCCACTAAGTCCTGAAATAGAATAACATCAATTGGAAGCTGTTGTTTAAAACTTAACTATTCCAAATGCCTTCAGAGAAAAATATGTTAAAATATAACCCTAACATAACCCTGGTCTAGACTAAACCTAGCCATTATTATATTATAAATTACCAAACTTAACTTTGAAACAGAAATATGTCCATAAACATTTAAATAATTTTTTATGTCCAAAGCAGTTAGTTGTCCCTCCTTAATTTATGCACACCAGAGTACCTATTTGTCAGCCACCCAGCATTATTCAAAAGCATAAAAGGCTGTGCCTTATTTATAAAAAAGAAAATACTGTAAGAATAAATCACTTGTCAAAAGAAAACGTCAAAACCTAAGGCAATGTACCATCTCCCCCTAAGTTTAGTCTTTTACGATTATCCTTTCATGTTGAATGATGGAACCCACCTTGTATCTCTTGATGCACTCCCTCTTGTCCCTTCCCGGGATGCAGGCAGCGATCTTCTCCCAGCGCTCGGCCGTGCTGCTCGGGTAAGTCTTGAGAGCTTGCTCCAAGAGCTGCTGCTCCTCAGTCGTCCACGCGGAGGAATCCTCAGAACCTTCAAAAGTTACTTCACTTCAGCTACTTTTCTTTAACAACACATTAGGTTAAAGCATATAGATTTTTTTTTAATTTGAGAAAATTACCGTTAAGTTTATTTTTTTCTGAACTTCCGCAATTAAAAATAACTGCTACACAGAGCTAAGGAACACAAGCTCTGCTCAGGCAAAAATGGTAATTAACCCCTTGGCCCATTCAAATAGGGGGTCAAACTTAGAAACATCACAATTCAAAGCCATTCTTTTACTGTTCACAAGAAGACACTATTTTCACTGCTAGTTTTGGATTATTGGAAGAAGTTATTTAATTATTAGGAACTCGTTTATGAAAAATATAAAATTTCAGAAAAGTCCTTTGTTAAGTAAACTTGCACCAATTCATTCTGAGCATCTTGCAGTGACGGATTAATGCAATTTTGTGGGTGGGGGCGGTTAGATGGGGTATTCAATTTACAGTAGGTCCTCCCTGGGAGATAAATTTTTAAAATGTGATTAAAACTAGAACTGTTAAGCTGTTTTGAAACTTAAAACTGATATAAAATAAGTTTAAAAATAGGGGAGGATGGGGCATATTAATTTTAAAAAAATTGGACATAAACCCATTTGAGGGCAGTATAGATTTCCAATTAAAAAAGGGGGTCCTCCCCCAGAATTGTTTTGGAATTTGATTCTTAAAAACAGCATTTTAACTCGTTTTTATCTACTTTGTCTGACTTTCGGAGGGGAGGTCAGGCCCATTAAACCCCCATATATGCCTCTGGCTGATGGTACTGGGGATTTCCCCTAAAATTTTTTTAGAGTTTAACAAGCAAAAGTGTTTTTCAGGCACTTTTAAGGAGTATAGACGTCCTCTGTTGAGTAGCTAATCATAACACCTAAAATGGGGTCTAAAAAGTTTTAGGTCAGGCAATTAGGGGGTCAGGAGCCAGTCCCCCTTGGCTACGTCCCTGAAGTGGAACTTCTATCTTATCATGATAGAAAACGACTTAAACTACTCTAGAGTCAAAGAAAGATGAGGGATCCCCCTGTGGAATTTTTGAATTTTAGCATGCCAAAAAGTGTTGCCCCCCCCCCTTTAATCCGTCCCTGTCATCTTGATGGCAACACTAAATTTCACCAAAAGGAAATGTTATTCATACCCTCAAACCTCTCAGTTGGAGCTGACTGTTCCATTACAGTAACTGGAACTTGCTTTTGGTTTTTCTCCAATGATTCATACGCATTTTTGTTTATTTGATCTTTCAATCCTCCACCTGAAAACAAAATAGACATTATTGAATTTATAACACAACCTGTACCACACAACCTGTTTTTTTTTAATCCCAGGATTAAGAACCACTCCTTTAAAAATCAGTAATCATGGGTGTAATCAGAGTGAACAGATTAAAAATCATTTTTAAGTTTGTGTACAAAAATCTGTCACTAACAAATAGTTAGAAACATTTATGATAGATAACATACATTCTTCGAATAAAAATAGTTTTATTTAATTCTTAGAGTCCAAGTACTTCAGGCTTGCATTTGTTTGTGCATTTCTCACACTAAGCAATCTTAATCTCTTCTCTAGAAATGTGAAAAATTGAGAGCATAAAGTTTGGAAAATTAAAAGTCTTTTAAAACTTATGATTTTTTTTTTAAATATTAGTTGAAGAGCTCCTAGTTGATATCCAATGACCAGCAGTGAAGTTTAAAAACATTTAGATAGAAAAAAAAATTTTTTTAAGGGGACTCAGTACCAAAATTTTTTTTTTCTCAAATAACAGAATTTACTATATTTTTAGGTTTTAAATTATGTATTTACTTCATGCTAATTCACATTTCGTATAAAAAGCAAATTCAAAAATTTATTTTTTAAAACATTACAAGAAACTTCAAAAAAATACACCCAAAATTATCCTAACTTAAAAACGCTAAACCTCCCTTTTAACATATTCTCTTTTACATTTGTTTTTATTCTCAACATAAATCAAACATATTTTGTTACTTGTGCTACCGTATGGAAATTTTAATATCTACAAAAGTTTCAAAAAACTTTTTCTAATTTCACATTTACTTTGAAATCATGATACCTCTAACATATCCAAATTTCAATAATACCCTCCGTTTTGTTTAGGAGATATGGATGCCAGGAGAATGACGCGCCAGTGAATTAATGTTTTTCAGTACTTCGCCATTTCTTTATTTTTTCATATTTAAGCCTGAAAATTTCACATTCACCATAAAATCACAATATCTCTAACATATCCAAATTTCAATTTTTTACACCGTTTCATTTAAGAGATATGGATGCCAGGATAATGACGTGCCAGTAAAATGTTGTTTTTCAGTACTTCGCCATTTTTTTATTTTTTTTCATATTTTGGGCTACAAACTTCACGTTCACATAAAATCCCAATACCTCTAACATATCCAAATTTCAATTTTTAAGACCGTTTCGTTTAGGAGATATGGATGCCAGGATAATGACGTGCCAGTAAAATGCTGTTTTTCAGTACTTCACCATTTTTTTATTTTTTCATATTTTGGGCTACAAACTTCACATTCACCATAAAATCACGATATCTCTAACATATCCAAATTTCAATTTTTTACTCCGTTTCGTTTAGGAAATATGGATGCCAGGATAATGACGCGCCAGGAAAATGGCGTTTTTATAATAATTCTCTCGCCATTTTTTTATTTCTTCATATTTTGGGCTACAAACATCACGTTCACCATAAAATCCCAATACCTCTAACATATCCAAATTTCAATTTTTAACTCTGTTTAGTTTAGGAGATATGGATGCCAGGATAATGACTTTTTAAAAGCATACGCTCTGTAATGAACAGTTCAAACTCAAAATTTTCTAAGTAAAACACTTTATAATTGCACTAAAAGTGAATATTCACTTATTCTGATTGTAATTAATTAATAACAAGAAGAATTGCGTTATTCTGTCATTTTTATATGCCTCATAATGAACTAAAACGTTCATGTTAGGAGAATAACGATATTTCCTGGGACAACCATGTTTCACTTCTAAAATGTTATTTAAAAATTTCAAAAAAAAAAAATTTATCCACAAATACATATACTATAAGATAAGATTAATAATATTAGGTAAAAAAAATCTTTAAAAAATATGCTTTTAGTGTACTACAAAGCCCGCTATTTGAGCTTATGTCAGTAGTGGGACAAGCCAAAATGATGATATTTTGAACTTTGAAGTTTTTTAATTCCTTAATTTTTGCTTCTAAAAATCGTTATAACTATGAGCAATACTTATCATAAGGCTATTTATCAGAATATTGGAAAGAAAAATTAATTTTATGGCATTTCATGGTTTTCTGAGCCGTGGACAGCAAATTTTCACATTTCTAGAGAATCACCCTTATGCAGTTTGTTTACTTTTGTATTAACATAGTTTTGCATTTCTTCCACTAGCAAGTTATTGCAGTTAGTTTCTTAAGTAATTACTTTTATGGGTTAGCTTGCAGTGCCAATCACAAGAGGGGGCAGAGGGAAATTTAGATTTCGTCAGGTGTGTTGTGCAGGCGAAGCCTGCACAAATTTCTCAACCAGTAAAGGATGTTAACTTTTAAACGCATACAGGTACATACATGTTATACTGTGCCCGGGCAACGCCGGGTCTAGCGCTGAAAGCGCTAGTATAACATAAATAATCCCCCAGCTGCAACTGCCATATAATTTAATTCCTAATTTAACAACCTATTCAGGTAATAAAAAAATATCTAAGAGGAAGTGTAAAATTTTAAAGTATTTAAGAATATAACAAACTTTTCTTTTGAAGTTCTTTAGCTTTGGCCAGTACTTCTTTGGCAGTTCGCTTTATATTGGAGGTAGAGTGTTGAGCCATAAAAGCTACTATCACTTCCCATCTGAAAAGAAAAGGACAGGATTAAACATATGATATAACACAAAAGAAATAAATTACATACATAAAAGTGATTGATCTGGGGATTATGCATAATCACCAACAACATTGGCAATAAAGTGATACGTGCCAACTCTCCGGCTTTTGGCTAGAGTTTCTGGCCTTTACTTTGAACCTCCAGCTTCCATTTTTTCTGTGTCTTTCCTCCAGCTTTTTACCCTGCACTCAATCAAAACACTTAAAAAACCAGAGGCTGGAGATTTTGATTTAAAATAAAGGCAGGAAACTCAGTCCAAAAGCAGGAGAGTTGGCAGGTCTGCTTATGTAAGGCATTAAAAATTCTGTATTGAAAACCTCTAGCAACTTTCAAAATAACTTAATATACTACTCAAAGAATCTCTGTTCTAAAAAGTTTTTGGTGAATGGTTTCCAGAGAAAAACTTTTTAATTACTGATCCGTATAACACATTTTTGCTATCAAAATGTCCGGATTCTTTCGAGGATGTGCAAAAGGCTACTAGATTTTTTTTTTTAAATTCTTAATTTTAAAATATTTCTACTTTTTTAGAACAGATAAGGTTGCAGTTACAAAGCAAGCACTGTCAAACAACTTATTATGCAACCAATCATAATGACCAATTGACACCATATTTTACAATGAAACAAATATTTTCACGTTTTAAAAAAGTACTTTATAAATTAAATATCATTCAAAGACTGATAAAAGTATTCTAAACACACACATATGCTATTTCATACTAAAATTTCACACATATTGTCTGAAATTTATAATTTTTTAGTCTGATAATCGAAATAATTTGTATACATTGAGTGCCAAGGAGCTTTTGTTTCTTATTATTTTCAATGACTTAAGGTACTGTTTAACAAGTCTGGGTTTAAACAAAAATATGAATGATAATACATTATGCATATACTAAAGAGTTACTAAGCAGTACAATATTGAATTTAAAAGATTCATTGGTGTAAGGTTTTTTACCAGAATGTTGATAAACAACAGTTATTAATAGATTATCACATTTACCATAACATATATACTGAATAAAAGTTTCAGTCATGTATTGTAAATAGCACACACACAAATTTAATATACCAAAAAAATGTATGAAAACCTATATAACCAAGATCATTAAATTAGTTTATGTAAATATAGTTCAAATCAGTGAAGATATTCTATTTGATTTCTTTAATTGCAGAGCAGAGTATGTAACTTTCATAACAAAAAAAAGTGGATTTAGTAAATGTCAATAAAATTGGGATTCATAGGTTATTTACTCTAATCCATACTGAAAAGCTTAAGAAAGAATTTTTAAAGAGTCTATTTTTTTTTCCATTTACAAATTTGGAACTACAGGTTCAAACAAACTCCAGAAGTGTGGATGTAAATTCCAGAATTATATCAAAGTGTATCATTTTTAAAATGTAACTTGAGCACCCCTTATAAACTTGACAACCCTATTTAATAAATAAGCGGAAATCGTTGGTGGAAAACCAAGCATAAAATGCTAAAACAGCAAAAAATCTAAAAACTGTGCTCACTTTATATAGTACTAGCTGATATGCCCGGCCTTGCACGGGTGTAGTGTATTAATTTATTTTTATTTTAAGTTTTCTGAAGTTACATGTCTAATTTTTCTGTAACTTCAATTACCAATCACCCCGATGTTCCCGGTAGTTTTTTATATCCCGGTGTTCACGGTAGTTTTTCTTATCCCGGTGTTCCCGGTAATTTTTCATATCCCGGTGTTCCCGGTAATTTTTAATATCCCGGCGTTCCCGGCGCCTTTTTCATCCCGGTTCCAACTGTTTGTATATACTCAAACCCATCCAGTTCCTACGTTGCACATTTATAGTTTCCCCTAGTAAAATATTTAATTTTAAGGTTTTCATCTCATTAACAATAGTGAGTCAAGCATATCTACTCTAGTAGAAAAATAAGCATTAACAATAGTGAGTCAAGCAGATCTACTCTAGTAGAAAAATAAGCATTTTTAGCCATAAAAATGTTAAATTACAGGTTAATATTCAATTTTCGAACTTGGAAAACTTTGTATTTATAATCTTAGTCTCCAGATACGTCTATATACCGAGTTTTGTCAACGCCTGCGGCGTAGTTTGAGAGGAGATGTAATTTTGAGGTTTTAATCTCATTTGTTACAATACTGAGTCAAGCAGGGCTACTCTAGTAGAGAAATGGAGAAATAAGCGTTTTTGACCATAAAATCGTTAATTACTCGTAAATATTCGATTTTCGAACTTGGAAAAGTTCGTGTTGATCGGACCCGCCTCGAGATACGTCTATATACCGAGTTTTGTGTACGCCTGCGGCGTAGTTTGGGAGGAGATGTAATACATACCCACTGTAACACATATGTAATGGATGTACATTTGGATGTAACACATAGCCACAAACAGTTTTAGTTATATATAGATGGTCAAACCCAACAAATATTTTACCGCTGTTATTTTATTAAAAAAATAAACTATTAAAACCTATAATGAATAAGTACTAAGTAGAAAATGGCCATATGAAAAGATATTTTAAAAATAGGAAAAATGTCATCTCTGAAATAAAGTCACCTGTTGTTGGTCCCAGCTGGAAAGAGATTGACTCCCTTCACAAGCAACTGCAGGTCCTGAGGGGACCAGGGCTTCTGGGACCCCCCCTTCTCATCCCCCGCGGAGGAGGAGCGCTGAGAGGACGCGAGGAGCTGCTCCTTTTCCAGTTCCAACTGCTTATTCAGAGCCTCCACCTAAAAATGCATTACATAAATCTCAGATAAATGCAGGTTCATAGGGGGTATTATGATTCCAAGGGTATCGAATAATAATTAAGAATGGAAAAACACTGAAATCCACAGTCATAAATTTTTTCAGTACTTTAAAGATCCCATTAACAAATTAATTACATCACACATTTTTCAAGTGTTTTATACTCCTTTCCACTACGTTGCATTGTCACAATGTGAGACCCTAATTGTGATATCACAATTTCAAAACTAAAATTAAACGCAAGTTGAACTTATTTCAAATCCTTCTTTTATTTCTGTTGAAATGAAAAATAGTAATTATTTTATTACTGTTAAATTAAAACTAAATAAGTGGAATTTGAAAATTGATGTCAAAAATGTTTGAACTCCTTCCTCTCTTTCCTCATTTATTCCATTTTATTTGTGTTTTGTTTTTGGCCCTTTAAGAACATAGTCCACTGAAAATAGCGAAAAAAAGGGCCGAACCTCAAACAAATTGCAATAAAAGGTTTCTCAACGGTTTTCACTTAGGAATTACCCCAATAATAACATACTAAAAATCGGACAAAATCGGACCATGGGAAATTTAATTTTTTTTAAAGTTTTAAAAAATGGCCGAAAAAAAATTTCGAAAAAAACCAATACACAAATACAGACATGTGATACATGTTTATAGGTTATTTTTGAGTGCTGAAACCGAATACAGACTTTAGTTTTGAAAAAAAATTGAAATTTCAATTTTTTAAATTAATTTGAATAATTAGCTATATGAAAACATTAAAACACCCCTAAAAACCTAACTAAAAGGTCAAAAGAGAAAAATCCAACGGTTTTCATTTAGATATGACCTAAGTATTAACATACTAAAATTTGAAAATTTTACGAGTGATAAAAGTTAATTTTTTTTTAAAATTTCAATTTTTTTTTTCGAAAAATGCATTTTTTTTTCAAAATGGTGCCATAAACTTTTGAGGCTTTTGAAAAGGTCATTTTTCAGTGGATATTGTCCACAGATAGTTATATAATGGAAAACCGGTGGAATTTACTTTTGACTAATTAGTTAAGTAATTAATTTCATAAATTGAAATTGGTGAAATGTAGGTCTAACTTCCAAACAATTAAAAACAGGTGATACTTTGGCATACTTCTATCAAAAATTTTTGAAATAACAATTAAATACTATTAAAAGCAAAAACTTCTAAAAAAATTCAATTTTTTAAAAAATTCAAAAATTTTAAAAATTTAAAATTTTAATAAATTTTAATATTACTATATAAACTTGTAACACATGTTTATAGGTCAATTTTTAAATGTGATGCCGAAAAATGTAATGTTTTTACAATAAAAATTGAATTAGAGTTTAAAATTTAAAATTTTTGAATTTTTTTTTAATTATGTAAAACTAGTCCCTATACACCTGTAACAAATGGACTCTAACCGTCTGACGTCACACGGAACCAACACGTGACCTACTGAGCTTGCCATTGGTTACCAGAGATACTACACTAGTAGATCTACTAGTGTAGTATCTGTGGTAACCAATTGCAAGCTCAGTTGTAGGTCACGTGTTGGTTCCGTGAAGTCTCGAACCAGATAGGCGGTTAGAGTCCATTGCAATAAAAGCTTTTTCAACGGTTTTCACTTAGAGGTAGCCTAAATAACAACATACTAAAATTCGGACAAAATCGGACTATGGTAAATTTAATTTTTTAATTTTTTTTATAAAAACAGCCATTTTAAAGCAAAAAATTTAATTTTTTTCGTAAAGGTATGTAATGCATGTTTATAGGTTAATTTTCTATCAGGATGATGAAAAATTAAATATTTTTGCCATAAAAATTGAAAGATAGTTGAAAATTTTAAAATTTTAAAATTTTTTTATTATGTTAAAAACTAGCCCCTACGCGTGGAATAAATTGCAATAAAAGCTTTTTCAATGGTTTTCACTTAGAAATAGCCTAAATAACAACATACTAAAAATCGGACAAAATCGAACTGTTAGAAATGTAATTTTTTAAATTTTTTATAAAAACAGGCATTATGAAATAAAAAAATTTTTTTTTTCGAAAAGACATGTAATACATGTTTATAGGTTACTTTTCGATTATGATTCAGAAAAACATCATATTTCTGCAATAAAATTTAAAAAAGAGTTAAACATTTTAAATTTTTAACAAAGATTTTAAAATTTTAAAACTAAATTTCTGAGTTCTTAAAATAGTCCGATTTTTTCCGATTTTAAATATGTAGTTATTTAGACCATTCCTAGGTGAAAACCGTTGAAAAAGCTTTTATTGCAATTTATTCCACGTGTAGGGACTAGTTTTTAACACAATAAAAAAAATTAAAAATTTTAAAATTTTCAACTATCTTTCAATTTTTATGGCAAAAATATTTAATTTTTCAGCATCCTGATAGAAAATTAACCTATAAACATGCATTACATACCTTTACGAAAAAAAATTAAATTTTTTGCTTTATAATGGCTGTTTTTATAAAAAAAAGTTAAAAAATTAAATTTCCCACAGTCCGATTTTGTCCGATTTTTAGTATGTTGTTATTTAGGCTACTTTTAAGTGAAAACCGTTGAAAAAGCTTTTATTGCAATTTGTTACAGGTGTAGGGACTAGTTTTACATAATTAAAAAATTTTTCAAAAATTTTAAATTTTAAACTCTGTTTCAATTTTTATTGTAAAAACATTACATTTTTCGGCATCACATTTAAAAATTGACCTATAAACATGTGTTACAAGTTTATATAGTAATATTAAAATTTATTAAAATTTTAAATTTTTAAAATTTTTGAATTTTTTAAAAAATTGAATTTTTTTAAAAGTTTTTGCTTTTAATAGTATTTAATTGTTATTTCAAAAATTTTTTATAAAAGTATGCCAAAGTATCACCTGTTTTTAATTGTTTGGAAGTTAGACCTACATTTCACCAATTTCAATTTATGAAATTAATTACTTAACTAATTAGTCAAAAGTAAATTCCACCAGTTTTCCATTATATAACTATCTGTGGACAATATCCACTGAAAAATGACCTTTTCAAAAGCCTCAAAAGTTTATGGCACCATTTTGAAAAAAAAATGCATTTTTCGAAAAAAAAAATTGAAATTTAAAAAAAAAATTAACTTTTTTCACTCGTAAAATTTTCAAATTTTAGTATGTTAATACTTAGGTCATATCTAAATGAAGACCGTTGGATTTATCTCTTTTGACCTTTTAGTTAGGTTTTTAGGGGTGTTTTAATGTTTTCATATAGCTAATTATTCAAATTAATTTAAAAAATTGAAATTTCAATTTTTTTTCAAAACTAAAGGCTGTATTCGGTTTCAGCACTCAAAAATAACCTATAAACATGTATCACATGTCTGTATTTGTGTATTGGTTTTTTTCGAAATTTTTTTTCGGCCATTTTTTAAAAATTAAAAAAAAATTAAATTTCCCATGGTCCGATTTTGTCCGATTTTTAGTATGTTATTATTGGGGTAATTCCTAAGTGAAAACCGTTGAGAAACCTTTTATTGCAATTTGTTGGAGGTTCAACTCTATTTTCAGTGGACTAACAGTGATAATTCTTTCTACACTGTAAAAATAAATATTAACATGCCATACCTGCCAACTTTTGAAAACTTGCATCAGTAAAACTTTTTGCATAACGTTTAACGTTACAAAACTACATTTTGAATTGCTTCAAACAAAAAAAGGTACAGGTTACAGATTGATGCATTATTACCTAAATTATTTTTATTAAGTAATTTAAAATTTTCACATAATTGATGAAAACTGTGAAATTTCTTTGCTTAAATTTCTAAGTACTATGTTAAGTTAAATTTTTACAAGCTTATAATCAGCTACTTCAATTGCATAGTACTTATCTAATAACAAACTGACTTATCCCCCTTCACAAAATTCATATTACAAACCAATTTGGTTTCATGAATATCTTGTACCCTTTTATCCAAACCATTTGATTTAAATTTCTGTTTGGAATCAATTTCAGATCAAATGTTATGATTATAGCTTTTATAAAATTTTTTTTAAATTTCCATCAACATTTTCAGCAAGCAGCATGTGATAAAGATGAATTTAAATAAGCTTGAGTTGCTACGATTAGAAAGCGAGGAGAAACTTTTCCGCGTTAAAAAGCCTCAATGCTAATTGAGGGAGACGCGATGATGAACCACAGGTCCGATCTTGGTAAAGTTGTTTTTCCCGCATTGCCATCGGAACACGGGGGAAGCAAACTTACCGGGTGAGCGCGCGCCAAGACTCGCGGACGAATCCGAAAAAAATTTGCAAAAAAAATTAAATTTCACTCAATAAAAGAATCAAAATTGATAAAATCGTAAGAGCAGGGATTAAGAGATGGTTTTGAAGTAAAAATATATTAATTAGAGAAAATCGTTTAGTTTGCGAATGTTTTGCATTTTCATGGATAGTTAAGTGGAAAGAAATGCAAAATCATTAAAATTTTCTGATCCATCCGTACAACCGTAAAACTAGACAGAAATCCGTAAATTTTACGGACAATCCGTAAAAGTTGGCAGGTATGACATGCTCAATTTTTAAATTCAATTTTAATTTTAAAAGAGCCCTTTTTTTCAAATCCAATACATATCTTTATGTTATTGATTACAATTATTTTAAAATTCTTCAACAAAATAGCATTTAGATAATTTAAAGAATCAGTTATATTAATAGGTATAATAATTTTGAATCATTTAAAACCTCGGAAATAAAATAATTGAAAATTTTACATCTACAAAAAGATCTCATGTTACATACTACACTACACTACAATAATAGACATGACACCTGCAGATTTTCATGAAATCAGACTTTCTAATGCTTACACATTCCCTGGTCATGCTTATTCATAAATTCTGTGTGAAATTTTGATATTATTACAAAATGAAATTATATTTGGAACTTGGTAAGAAGGGATGTTGCAAGTGGTTACATAGTGGCAAATCTATTTGCACAATTCAGGAGAATTATTACAGCAATGGTCATTTGTTGGTGTTGTTTGGAAGTGAAGGAAGACTATGGAGCTGGGACAAAAACTGCATGTCTGCCTCTATAAAATAACCAAATGGCATCGCCGTGTCTTGAAGAGTGAGGATCGTAAGAACCAAAACAAAAAAACACTTCAAATCATCCAAAAGGAGTTTGAACAGGTAACAGGGATTAGGTCCGCTAAATTATTTTGTGACTGGGATAAAATGGACAAATATTTCTTCCAGGAAGGCAATGCTTCCTGAAATTCCTGTAGCCTCAGTCAACTAAAGGGTATCAAGATATGTATGTGACATTTTTTCTCTGGCTTTTGAGTCCTATATCATCTTACCCTAGGAAACATTTTTGTGACAAGTTAGCGCAACATTTAAAAACTGGAGATCTATTGTCAAAATCTACTCCTGAGATAGCAATATTCTTGCAACCAAAATGGACACAAATTTGCATAAATGAATATCAAAACATTGTTGAGAGGTCAAAAAAGGCTCGAAAAGGTCAAAAATGTAGCACACAGAAGTCAGTCACCCCTTAGTAAATAATGTATTTTTTCATTTAAAGCATCACACCTTGGTGTCTGGTCCATTATTAAAGGGTAGTGTATATGCTTTAATTTATTCTATTCAGGTTTACTACATACAACTTTTTAGGACAGAAATTAAATTATTTGAAATAAATATTCTTAATTCCTTAATTCAAAAAAATTTAAATAAAGTTTCAGAAGGTTCAGCTCAATCCAAGCTCTAAGATCTCCCCATTAATGGTATTAAATGACATGAGATTGTAAATTACCTCATCAAGAAATATGGTTTCCTTATTTGCATCTTCTTTTTGAAAAGAAACATTTAGATCTTGAAGTCTGTAAAGAATTGAAACATTTCATGAGAGAACTATTTAATATGATCTGTAATACAACAGTCACCTCTTTAGTGCAACTATATTATGAGTTCCATTTTTCAAATTAAACAAACATTGAAGAATAGGGTTTTTTGTTATTATTTCAAGTTTTTGGGTTCAACAGTGATAAATAATTTTTGGGACTTATTTCTTTTCTTTTTGTTTAAATACATATTTCTAATAAAAATATACACAAGGAAAAATAAAACATGGAAGGCAGTATTCAACTTAAGAACAGATAACAAGTTTTTCTTAAGGGCCTAATAAGAGACCTCATAATAATTAGCAAAGTTTCAACTGAATAATCAGTTTGAAAAAGGGAGTAAGTAAAAGAGATGGCAAATTGACCTTTTGTGCTCAAACCAAGCTTTACTCTACACATGAGTGGGAAGAAGTGAAAAATAACTACCCCTATAGGCATATAGGCTGCTTGAACTTGGCAGAATATATGTCCATTAATTGTATTTTTTTTATTTAATTTGATTTCTTTTCTTATCTCTGTGCAATAAACTAAGCCGAAACAAAATTTATTTTTAATTAAAAGTGTTTATATCTATTTTATCCAGTGAATGTTGGATTCCATTGATATTCATTAAACTGCCTTAATGGCTCCGTTACATAATACTTTTGAATTTTATTGGTCTTAGTCTATTTCTCACTTATATGCTGATAACTAAGAAGAAATATAACAATTTCAATTTAAGTGGATTTTAAGATTTTTTCAGCTGTTTGAAAAAAGGAATAAGTTATCAACTTTTTTCAACTGTACAATATTTTTGTGTGAATATACAATATTTTTTATGTTTGTTTTGTATTCTAAATAAGGTTCTTTAAATTTCAAATAAAAATTTGATGATTTTACCATAAAAATTCCATTACTTATACGTTTTTTTTTCGATTATCACAAAACTTGGTTTTTGGACTTTATTTCCTTTTTTAAACAGACAATTCAATTCTTGGAAATGTTTTAAGCAGATTTGAATGGACTTTTACTGCACTTTTCTTTTAGTTTGCTTATTTCTAATTTTCTAAATTGAACTCAGAAGTTTTGAAACATAATTAAATAAAAATTTTAAAAATAAATATTATACAATGGGAAACTTCTAATGGGAAAAGTTAGGTAGATAAGCTATAATATAAATAGGATATTAAACATAGGAAAATCCAGATCTTTCCATGTTTTTAATTTTGGAACATTAGAAAATAAATCCAACAAACAGAAAAATCTACCGTTAAAAGGTACTTACTGTTGAAGGGAAAGCAAATTGCACAACTTATCGACTTCTTTCAAGTGAGAGATTTTAGTTTCTTCATCAGCAGCGAAGTAGTTATTCTTCTCACATATTTGCTGGAACAATTTTCGTTCTCGTTTCTGTTGCTTTTTAAGGGCCTCTTTTTCTTTCTTTTCTTTTTCTCGCTGAAATTTAATTTGAGTTCCATTATGATACAATAAGGAATAAAACATGATTGTATAAAATGACAACATGCTAACAAAAAATTAATTTTGCAAACAAATCAGTGTTAAAATTAAAGAATACTTTTTGTCTAGCTTCTTCCTCTTCCTTTTCTTTTTGCCTTTGCTCTTCTTCTAAAGCTTCTTGCTTTTTCTGCATAAAAATGGAACGCATTAAAACAATATCAATACCAGATACTTAATCCACCAAAATTTAAAAAACCATTTCCATTTAAGATATTGAACTGTTAAGTAAATAAAAAAAAATTAAAAGATACATTTACTTTTCTTATTTGTCTTGTTAAACACATAATTTCACTTTACTTCTTAAAATGCTTCAGGCCCACAGTAGTGAAAAATATTTAAATATAAGGAGGATTTTTGCTTTGTGAAATTCTAAGAAACTAAATTACATTTGAAAATTTTCTATACATTTATGTACTCAAGTTTCAATTATTAAACTTATATTCAGCTAGAGCAGAAAACATACAATACTAATACAAACACATATTTTAAAAAGAAAAATACTGGTATTATTGGAGTAACATATTTAACTCAGTAATGCTATCATTTATATACTCTGTTGCATATGGAGGGTTCAGAATAGAAGTGAACCAAGTCCACTTTAGCTACTTTTGAGCTACAGAGGTTTAAAGTTCAAGCTACATAGAAAAATTAATGTTAACAGTTTTTAAAATTAACGTTTTTTGCGGATATTATCAGAACTAGGACTTGGTTCTTTATTACACTGAAATTTTACATAGTTGGAGCATGTTATAGCGTTGCCAACTCATAAATGACAAAAAGTGGACTTGGTCCACTTTTATTCTGAGCCCTCCATATGATGGTTGGTTGTTTGGTTTTTTAAGGTGCAAGGCCCACAGTAGGACAAGTAGCTGTTGCATATGAATGAATCTGGAAATAAATATGAATACAGTATTTTACCCTTTTAGTCTCCTCTATTTTCTGTCGAGCAGCCTCCTCTTTGGCTCTCTTCTGGGCCAACTTTCTTCGCTTTTCTTCTTCTTTGAATTTCATGATGCGAGGATCACAGGCATAAGCATTATCTACACAAATGTCACATTTCAAATAAACTTTAAACCATTCGAAGAGTAAGTTCAATATCTATCTAAACAATCATTTAAAACTACATAAAAATCTAAGTGCAATTAAAATATGGCTCACCAACAAGCTGTCTTATCCTAGCCATTTCATCTTTCTTGTGCTTTTGGCGAGCAACTTTATTCTGCTTTTCAATCCACTTTCTTTCTTCTCGACTGGAAATATTTTTACAAAAGAAATCTGTATATTTTCCTTAAAACAATGAAGGCTTACACAGATAGAGTCAAAAGATAAATCTTCCAGGCTGTTTAACAACAACGGCAAGGGTTCAACCTCTTCTGCGTAGGTCATTATTCGCAGGTTAAAAGAATCTTACTGAAGGTGGAGTGTTGATTGTATTTAAAATGATGGGCGAGTTGATAAAAAGCTCAACTATTAGCAAAATCATCTTTTTGGCTATGATTTTTCAAAAATCTTTTCAGAATATTTATTCAGGAAGTGTCAAGTAAAAGTTTCAAATCCTTTGTTTGTCCTCACACACCCAAATAATTCAATTGACAAAACACATTGATTGATTCTATTTCTTTCCATTGATGTGGAAGTTGCATACAAATGGGCTAGAAAACTTTCAACTCAACAATGACAGAGGTCCTTCTGATAAAGAATAAAAGTAAATTCTAAGAGCAACTTCAGGATTGACACAGAATATTGTTTTAAAAATTTCATCTTCTAAAAGGGTACCTAGTACTTTGTACTAGGGTTATACCTAGTACCTAGGGTACCCTTCCACTAATTTTAATACCATCTTACAAATGAATAATTTTTAAAATTTCCTTACACACAACACAAGACTTTTTCAGAAAATCTAAATAATTCATAAAATTTTCAGTGAGACATTTCAAATCGAAGTACTTTTGTTGCATCAAATTCTATAATGCATCTGGCTTTTAAATTTAAACTTACTTTTCCCCCTTTTCCTTTTCTTCTTCATCTAAGTAAGAAAACTCCCTCCACGAGTCAAAGTCATACCTGAAAACAAATTAAAGAGCATATGATAAAATATGTCATTAGCAGTAAGAAGCACATAATTTTAAACCTTCATAGTAGTTAAAAATAAGATGAAAGAACTAACAACCAAATGTTAAGTGGTTTCAAGTGATGAAAACATAAAATTTACATAGTAAATGCAAAAACTTTTAAGTCTTTTTTTATTTACTTTTCCAAGAACAAAATAACTCAGTATGCTTTTTTAAGAAGACAATAAACCTTTAAGTTTCAAACTTAAATTAAATTAAAACTATGTATTATAAAATGAATAATTTGGGGATTGAAATCTTTACAGCATATTCAATTTGTAATAAATAAAGTATTTTATTAAATGCATAATTGCTATTTGATTTCTCTTACTTTGATTACATTATATATTACACTTACTAATTATAAAATGTTTTACATAAGTTTTGAACTCATGGAAACAATAAAAAAACAAGGAGATATGACAATATAATGGGGACAAGTTGTTTGTACCATATCTTTTTAAATGCTCAAACCGAATTCCAGTAGACATTTTACTAAATTTTGAACAATACCATTATTAGTTGAGGAACTAAAAACTTTCTTATTTATAATCAATCAAATATAATTTAAGTATTAAGTTTTAATGAGAATGAGTGTTTAATGAGGGTACCTTTAGGACAAAGGGAAAATACCAATAACATCTTACCAAAAACTATAAAAGGCATCAACTTCTTCAACAGTAGAGTTTTCATCACCTAATTGTGGAACAGGTTTCTTTAAAGACCACCTAATAAATAAAATATTTATCAGATTATTATTATTAGTATAATTTATAATAAACAGTTCATCTTTTAAACAGATAAATTTATTAAGTTTCGACCACAGAAATAAAGTTTTTGTTTCACAACATACCTAGAGTTTTCTTTGAAAATTGGAGCAAATACTTCGAAAAAGTGTTCTTTGGAAAAGCTGTTAGATGGAGGCACATCATCATCAAATTCAGGATCAACACTGTCATAAGACTGTCTTTTGGCAGTGGTTCCAAGGGTTTCATATGCTTATATAGAGAAAAAACAAGATTCAATGTGAAAGTGTTTCAATTAAATTACTAACCACTAATTAAAATAATTAAGAAAACCTTTTGAGACAAGTTTCTTAAAAAAGACAGTTAATTAATCAATTCCATATAAAATACACTAAAATTTATATCCTTGAATTAAAATTATGGTTTAGAACAGTGGTTCCCAAAGTGGGTTCCACGAAAAAATTTAGGGGTTCCGCGTGACAGATTTTATTTCCTTACAGAAAATAAAAATTGTGTTTTTTTTATATTAAATTCATCAAAATGCAAATCCTACCAAAAATATGTACAGTAACGGACCCTTTATCCGGAAACCCGAAATCCGGCTCGCATTCAAAAAAAATTTATAGAATTTTTAATGAACAAATACTGCTACGACACGCAATGATTGCGTCGCGCCTTTTGTGACATCGTCTCCGTGAATGAGTTGGCTCCGTTGTCCCTGCCTTGCCACCATGACTGTTTAGCCTGTGGGGTATAAAAGACCCCCAAGGCGTGCAGCTTTCGGACCCTTCCGAACTTTTACGAAGGCCGGAGAAACGCGCCTTCGCGGAGTCCGCCGGCCGCGGAGTTGTCCGCTACTCCGCGAAGGGGCGTTTCTCCGGCCGTCGTAAAAGTTTGGAAGGGCCCTTCTCTTCTGTTCTAATCTTCTCTTCGCCTCCTGCTGCTTCGCTATCGGTTCCGCGACGACACACGTGCTTCGCCGGAATTATTTTGCTGGATCCTCTACTATTAAAACGGACGATCAGAACAACGCAGACGATGTTAACGCAATTTTAATTCCCGTTCATATGATCGGAAACTTAGATTTACGAGAATGGAAAATGATAGTAGGGACTGGGAAGCAGGTATTTTGGCTTTACTGGCGTTTTTTACGGACCGGACCCGAAATCCGGAAAATTCCGAAATCCGCGACAATGTGGTCCAAACAATGTGTGTCCGCGACAATGTGGACAAAGGGTCCGTTACTGTATTAAATTCTTAAAAATGTATGTCCGAAATTCGGATTAGGTGTACCAAAACAAGTTAAAACCATCTTTTTTCAGTCAAATTTCCAAAAATTTTCTGGGGGAGGACCCCCAGACCCCCCTCATGGTTCTCGGAACTCGCTTAATCACAACTTTATTATTTCATTTAATATTAAATTTTTAAAAAATCGTTGATTAAAAAATATTCAGGGTTCTGCGATCATTGGTAACAAATTGGGGGGGGGGGCACAAGCAAAATAGTTGGGGAACCACTGGTTTAGAAGATTAAAAGTTATTTCTATTATTAATTATTTACTACATTATTATTTTTTTTTTTTACTAAAACTTTACATTTACATTAATAAAACTAACAACTACATTATTCTACATAATAGAACATGAGAGTATATTTTAAAATTATAATAAAGCTCTTGAATGATCACATAAAAATAATTCTTTGACAATATTACTGATAATAAGGTAAAGCCCCAAAGTGGCCACACACTTTCTATTTTAAAATTTGCAAGAAGTCTGATTTATTAAAATGCTGGCAAATAATCAGTTATAATGTTTCCTGTAGATTAACAAGTTGTTTGGTGTTTTGGTCAGACCATTATGCTTTATTTATTGTGGAAGGGAAGTTGGTGGTTTTTATTTAACTTCAAGTTTATTTTCTGCTTTGGAAAATAAATTTAATTCGCTATAGCTATATTATTAAGAAAATTGTAATCAATGAAAAGTCCTTCAACATGATCCCAATAACAAACCAAGGTTGAATTATATTACAAAGGGGTATATTCACCTTTTGTAATGCAGGTAAAATAATCATGGTCCAAATCCTTAACTCTTTCACCTGCTCCTCTTCTTTTGTCAGGATGATGGATAAGCACCATTTTTCTATCTAGAAAAAAATTTTCAATTTTAACTTCACTTCTTCATAATAAAGCATTTTGGGGGTAAAATATAATTATTGCTTCAATTCATTTAATCTTCTATTAAATGTAATGCACAAATCATAATCATTTAATTAAAACAAAAACTTTTATTCAGGGTTTGGTTTCTATTCTAGAAGGAGAGATGCCGGGTGAAGGAATTCCTAATTACTGTCAAGTCAGAAAAAATATCAGTGCCTCCTTTTCTATTCAGCAGAGGTTGCCCAAATTTTCCATGTCATAACACAATTTAGAGAACTAAAACTTTTTTACTGCACCCTAATTATATAATATTTATCGGATGTGTTATTTTTAATATATTTTGCTTGTTTGTAATCTTTACTGTACTCCTACTTTTTAGCTAGAGTATTTCCAAATAACAAGGAACATGTTTGTAATAGAAAGGCCATAATTTTAAATTTATTCCAATTTATTGAGAAAAAAAAACATAGGTACTACTCAACAAAAAATTGGCTACCTTCTAAACAAAATTTGTTGGATCAGAGAGGGAACGACCATTCATCACCGGACCTGGAAAAAGTTGTAACCTTCCCCTGAACCTAATAAAATTTACCCGAACCTTATGTATTGCTCCTATGGAGCTGGCAGGGGCTTCCCCCGAACCAGGTTCGTAGGTTCGGGTACTTTTTCCAGGTCTGTTCATCACTTTCTTAAAACTGCATTATATTTAAAAACAGTAAGATCCTACGGTTTTACAAACTGATCGGAGATGTAATTTAAGAATAGTTGAAATTCATTTTGTCTTTCTAAGATTCAGTATATAATTAGAATCATGGGATAAGGATTGATACATGATACTAAAGTCAACATCAACATCTTAAGTTTTGAATACTCTTAATTTTCCATTATCACTATTTATTCAATTTGAATTTTTTTAAACATATTTTTGCCCAGATATGAAGTCAAAAAGTTAAAAGATTACTTATAGTTTTTGCTTTTATTTATTGTTTTACATATTGTTTTTTGTTGAAAAGCGATTATTATTATAAAACAATTGAATTGGTAGTTTTATTACGAATCTTTGAAACAAAAAAGTGTCATTCAAAGGAGGGTTTACTGTATAATCAAAATTTTGCACACTAAAAAATCTACAATAATCTTTTTATGAATTGTGTAATAGGTTGGTTAATTAGATATTATCAGCAACTTTAAAGTAATAACTGAGTATAAAAGTTTTTAGACCTAGATGGTTTCTGAACATATATAGAAAAACCATAAAAGACATCAGATGTAATGAAACACCAAAATTAAAACTACTTATACCTTTTCTTTACATTCCATGATTCCAATTATCCAATTAATTCCAATGGGTTAAATTCCGTTAAATGTCCCACTTAATATCGCAAAGCTGTTTTAAAATGCCATATATTCAAATATCGACAGTTTTTTAGAATATCTTTGATTTAACTGGACAGTTATTGACATAACTGAATATTTTAATCTATTAGTTTGAAATTATTTAGCAATATTTCTAATTTTTGGTGTCCAAAAGAGCTTGGCTGTATTTAGCAGAACCGTTAACGGAATTGAACCATCCAATAATAAAAAATAATCAGTGCAGCTTCCAAAATTAGGTGATAAATTTTTCTTCTCTGGCTAAAGCAATATCATAAAAAATAAATTATTCAAAAAGGAATAAAAAAAAATACTTACAAGCTTTTTTGACGTGGGAGTCTTTTGCTAAATATCTTTTCCCTTTTAATCCTAATACTGCATAATGGTCTTGATTCTGAAACCACATAAAATCAATTATTAATGGGGAATGATTCTGCACAATCCAGAATGGCTGGCATCTTAAGGGTTACTTTGAACTTAATTATTTTACACAAGGAAGGAAAATGAATAAAAAGCAGAAATCACGTAACAAAAGAGAAAAGCAGAATCTATCAATTCTATTATTTGTAATGTTATTACTGCTATATATATATATATCAATATTAAATATGGCTAATGGACTACAAACTAATTTCACAGGGCAACAATTTTTTTATGAAGTTCGTGTAAAAATAATCAAAGTAGCCATTTTCTACCGATTTTGAAGTACTTAACACGAATATCTTTAAAGACACACATCACAGATCCTTTAACTAGATAATTTAGGGACAAGCTCGGGGAGTATTTCTAAGAGTATATATAAATGAGATTTAGGATAGGCATCAGATCAAAGCACGATATGCTTGCAGTTGTGGACAACTTGTGGATGTTTTTTATATAAATTCTAGACGTTAAGTACTATATAATCAAAAGAGCTAACAAACTTTTCAATTATATATTTTGGTAAGACCATTTTATGTTTTCATGGTTATTTCTGTATAAATTAAAGGGGGTAAACATCACTTAAAAGGCAATTTAAATTAGTTCTGCTTCTATCCTACATAGTAAAATCTCAAATTAACAAAAAAATTAGAACCAAGATCTAATGTTAATTGCCATATTTGTGTTTAGCAGGCTGAAGTTACATATATTTTAACATTTTTTATTGATTTTACTACCTAACACTTTCACTGTTACCCTGTGTTATTACTGCAGCCAATACAACAGCATAGATCATCTGATATTTTTTTCTTTTTACATTGCCTATGATGTGTGCTGCCTATATGTTGGCGTGGCTTATCTACCCAAGATTAATTAAAAATTCCTGTAAAAATAGTGTAAATCAACTATCAGTTTCTAAACCTTCCAATCCTTTGGGTCCAATTTCTTGAGATAATCCTTATTTTCTTCCAATTCAATATCATCTGAAGAATCATCATCATCTTCATCTTCGTTTTCTTCTGGGTTTTCAATAGAATCAGGAGATTTGTATTCATTGGCTTTAACTGCTTGGAAAAGTTCAAACCACTTGCCAACAGGTTCAACTTCAACTTTAGTAAATTCTGTTGAAAAGAAATTAGTTGAAATAAAAATTGTAGAATGATCAAAAGAATAATATATTTTAAAGCTGGTTAAGCATTGGGTTTATTTAATGATAGAACCTCAATTATGATAGATATATTTTATGATAGAACCTCAATTAGCTATCACTGTTGGGACCAGGGCATGATCAGAATGCTAAAAAAAGTTCAATTTCTTTTCACTCTTTATTTTTTCACTTTTTATGTTTCTCTATCTTTTAATTTTTTTTTTCTTTTTCTTCATTTAACTCTTTTCATTTCCCCTTATGTTTTTTTTTAAATTTCTGTCCTTTTTTTCTTATATTTCTATCTCATTATTTCACTTCCCGCAGGTGATCACATAACCTGAACTTATAATTTCTCTCCCTTTTCCTAGCTGATGTTCCTTTTTCAATATTTTTTCTTTTTAATTTCTGCCTTTTGTCTTTTCTTAATTCAGCTCATTTTCATTAAGGATTACTTAAACATTTAACTATAGGAAAAATGATTGAAATAAAAATAATTACCACTTAATTTTAAAGTATAAATATCACATTTTCAAACACAATATTTCTTTTTGCTGTATATATTAATTTAAAAAATTAAACTGAAAAAAGTGGCTTAAGTATCCTGTTGAGTTGCTTCTATGGTAGTTCCCTCACCATTAGTTAATTGCGAAGGATTCTTCTGACCAGGTGTAAGTATAATAGGTTAAGGTCATGGGAATTCCTAAATGAGAGCCGAAATACACCGGCATCCCTCAAGGTAAAATAATCCACTCCTGAACCAAATAATATAAAACATTGCATGGAGGCTAATGCTTAATGGGGGCCAAAACCTAAAACTCATTGGCCCCTTTAGGTTATGAATTGAATCTATAAAAACTAAGGGTCTTCGTGGGAGCTACAAATAATGAAAGAGGCAAATGCATCGTAGGATCTAAAGCTATTTGGCCCCTTTAAATTGTGAATTAAATCTGCAAAAACTCAGGGGCTAAAAGCCATGGAAGGGGCCCAATGCTTCATAAGGGTTAAATCTCATTTAATAGTAAACTAAATTTATTTAAAAACGCAAGAGGCCTAAAAGCTTTGTATAGGCTATTAAAGATCATGGACGGGGCTAATACGAATTGGTAGGGCTGAGATTTTTAATCACTGAACTGATTCCGTTTCATTACTTAACATTGTAAAATGATTAATATCGATACATAATTTACAAGAATGTACAGGATGGTTCCTGACGGGACTCTTCTTGCTTAATTCAATATTATATTAAAGAAACCAGCTCAAATACTTTTCAAGATTATTAGTAACAAACTATCTTTCATAAAAATGAAAAAAAAATTAAAATAATCAATTAAAGTATACCAGAAAGTGGAGCTAAGACTTCCACAAACATGCTGCCGGCAACAGGGGCCATTGTTGAAGTTGAATGAAGTTGTTGAGTTGATTGTTGTTTAAGGAGAGGATTAAGGTATGTGCTTGCTTTTTTAAAGCCGCTCAACCTTCTTTTAGAAATAGATTTTAATGTTGGTTGGTTGGTTGAAAAGTAGAAGGGGTTTGTATGATACTTTGTGGACTTTGGCGCTGGGATCGCGTAGTTAGCCCCGCCTACTTATTGGTGGATTTGCCATCTGTGTACAAAATATTCTAACGTGCTTTTATCGATGCAAGTTTCATTGTTTAATCGATAAATTTGTTTATTTTGATTTTTGATTGAAACCGCGAGGTTATACCGCTGTCGCAGTTTTATAATTTGACGAATCGTCGTAAAATAAAATTTCTTTTACGGTTATTGTTGTTAAAGGTGTAACGTCTTTCCAGCCTGTACCTTGAGTGAACACACTTTAAGTTATTATATGTTATTATATATCTTTTCAACTCCCATGCTTCTAAAGTTTTTACCTGTAAATATTGAGTAAAATTTGTTTCTATAGGATGATGAAAGGAACAGCTAAGACATTTCTATCTTGGAGCTGCAGGCTTGTCAAAAGTAGCAATTCACTAAAAGTTTCAAATTTTAACTGTAAGTTAATTCATTATCTTCCTACATATTTTTGAGAAATTACAGTTAATTTCCAGGAAACAGCTTTCGAAAGAGTCCTCCAGCCGTCATGTTTACACACAGCTCAAATGATGACAACACATAAGCATGTTGCTGTGGTTACATATGGTGGCAGCTGTTCCCTCTACAACATCAGTAATTAATGTATTTTCAGTAAGGGGCTTGCAGCAGCAAAAAGCTCTCTCCAGCATTTTTGCTGCAAGTGCTTCAATAATTATATGTTACTCAAATCACATGTGTCAACCAGATGTCTGACTCATAATTATCTATTTCTCTCAGTTAGAAGTTAGGGTAATCCAAAGAAACCCGGCCTGGCTCCAAAAATAGTAATAAAATAGTGGATTCGGGCAACCCAGTTCTATAAAAGTTGAACTGCTTACTCGTCCTTAAACAGCAATGCCAACACCAAATTTCGCTAAAAATATTGCCATGGCCTTTGGATTTCCCAAAGTTTCAAGTATGTTAGGGAACGTACCAATACTATGTGACCTATTTTTGACCCCCCCTCCCCCCCTTGGTGACCGTCCGTAGTATATGCCAAGACCCCCCTCCCCCTCTAGTTTTCTCGTAGTAGTTCATAAATATGGTTTTCAATCATTTTTAGCAAACATAAAGTTAAAAAAAGTTAATTTGGCTTAATATTTGTCTTTATTAATACAGCACTTGCCTCGTGGCACCAAGAGTGTGTGCATACAAGTGGAAAGTATATTATCAAGAAGTAAAAACTTATGTAAAAGTTATTGTAACAAGTAACTCTTAATTTACAAAAACAAGTATTTTTTCTTTAATTTTTGACTACGTCACAAAACCCTAAGCCCCCCCCCCCTCCCCCCTTTGACCAAACGGGGAATTTTGAAGACCCCCCTTCCCCCCTTAAACAGGTCACGTAGAATGGGTACGTTCCCTTAGCAGTTTAAGTTATTTATTTTCAGTATACATTTAAAACCGAAATTAATATGCATCAATATGAAGAAAATGTTTCAATAAAGGATGTTATTGTCTTCAATGAGTTAAGTCATTCTTTAGGATTAGCTGGGCGCAAGCATTGAGTTTATGCTAAATCACCAAAAATAAAAAACACCACTAAAATATCTCCAGCAGTATTTCCTGTATGCTGATGTACTGGCCTGTTGCATGGAGCATCTGACTGTGAAGCCGTACATCTGGGGTTCAAATTTTTGTTTGGCATGGATGTTAGTTTCTGCCCTTGTGTGTGATGAATGAATGAATGTGCCTCCCTGTAAAAAGGCGTTGTGTGAGCAAATATTTGTATGGTGCGGGTAGCAATACCTCACCTTTGTGACTGTGCTCCACAGGTGCCCGCTGGGTAATGCTGAGTTGGTACTTCTTAGGGGCAATTGAGTGGTCAAGGATGATAAATCCAGTACCCACCCTTTGGTTATAGAAAAGTACTTCCTTTACTTTTTTATATTTTTATGTGTAAATGATAAAACATTGCCAATATAGTTTGATTGGAGAGATTTGCACCTGGCTAATCCTAAATTACCAGTTACCTATTGTTTCAATTTATTTAAAAGTTACATATACCTACCTAAACTAAGGATTAGAGGAACAAAAAGCCTTTGCCAATATACTATCAGTTTTAATCAATTTCAACTTATCCATACAGTAATATAGAATATGGATCTGTAATAAATGCATGTAGTGTTTATTTTTTCAGGTACTTCTCTCAGTTATCAATGCAGTTATCCACCAATTGGTGTCAGTTTTTGCAGTATTCTAAAGAATCCTCTTCCCCTAAGTTCTAGTGTTAGAAATTTACACAGCAGTTCACCTTTTAAAGAAGTTGGTGCTGGTATCCAAAAAAACATTTCTTCCCTTCAAGCAAAGAAAAGAGTTCCAAGAAAGAAATCTCTTACTGCAAAAGAACAACTTGGTCAGGTAAAACTATATTTTTTCTTCCTTACCTATATCAATTTTAACAGGCTGAGCTTTAAGGCTTAACCGCCTCCAATATCCCATTGGATTCAATGGTAATCTCGGGTGGCTTAGGATTGAAAGGGTTAAGGAAGCACACTTAAAAAATCACAATGGTATAATTGTTGCATAACATTTCTTTTATTAATTTTTCAGGGTGTAGATGGTCTTGTCATTGCTTACAGCTCTGCTGAAGAGTACGACATGGCATCCTTAACTAGAGAGCTTGAGAAGCAGGGCTTGTATGAAAGGCTTCCATTGCCTGAAGATATAGAAGATGTTATTCATGTAGGCGCCAAGTATCCTGTTGGAAAAGAGCCGAGACATATCTACTTTTTTAGGTATTCACTAAATTACTCTTCACCTTTTAATATTTGTATGTGTGATGATTTAAGTTATCAAAGTTTTCCGTTTTAAAAGTATATGGAAATCTGTTATCTAAAGAATGTTGATGTACATTTTCTGCAAAACTTCTCAGTGTAAGTGGAGATACCTAATTTTTGCCCCAAAGGCCTCAATTACGGTTTTCAGCTATTTATTATGTGAAAAGTATTTTTTGGTTCTTTGAGAACTTAAATAAGATATTTACCAGATGTCTACTGATTTTTTCATTAACTTTTAAGATTTATCTACATTTTTATCATTTGTTTCAATGAAATTGAGTAGCTTCTTTGTAATGAGGATTTCCTTGTTTTTCAGTGAAGGAAATGTTGTATTTTGGAATGTTCCACATTTAGAGGTAAGAATTGTATTATCAATGTTTGAATCTATCACCAAGTTTTTTTAGTTCTATTTATTCTGTTTGCTTTAGTTTTACTGTAAACATAGTCATTTGGATAATTTATATTTATGTTTAAGATATAAATTTAATGTTTGACGATGTAATTATCAAAAAATCTTAGAATTCATAGCTTGAGGTTTATTGTAATCTGTGCAAAGTAGACCAAATCTAGTTAATACCCTATTCTTTTTTTTTTTTTTTTTGTTTTTTAAATGTTTTTAAAATTAGCAATGCTTCAAAATTCTATTCATTTTAATTGCAGCAACAAAATGTTTTAAAGTTCTTAAAACATTTTGAAATAAATCCTTACAACTCTGAATTGGTTATAGAAGAAAAAGAAGATTTGGAATATGCTTACTCCGAGTGAGTAAAATTCATAATTAGGTTTTTTAGTCATCAATGTCTTTTATTTTTAATTATATGTATTTTTTGTGACCCAGGAAAGGACCTAAGCTTTCAAAAGGAAGAATCATACTGAATTCTGAAGAAAACTCAGCTTTAACAACTTATACATTTTCAAATAGTTTAGCACTATCAGGTGACTATTTATTGATCAATTAATGTAATTTTTGTGTTAATACATTGGTAAACTAGTATTAATACATTGCAATAACTAAAAAATATATGTATAGAAAATTTGTTTTTCTTAAATATTGAATTATTTTAAGTAGAGAATAACCATCATCCATAACATTTTTTTCTATCCTATATTTTTTTTCATTACATGGTTGTTGCTTGTATTATATATGTGTAACCAAATATAATGTTACTTAAATTTTGAAACCTCTGAAGTGTTTTATTTTTTAATATGTATTACATTACTGTCAATTTTTCATTTTTTTATGGAGAAAATTTAAATTAATGAGAATGGAAGTAAGTAATTAAAAGCATAAGATGTTTGATTTTTAAATCTTTATATATTTTTATTACTTTCAGTCAAATTAGCTATGTTGGAATCAGCCTTAGAAAATTATATTGACAGTATGGAATGGGTGACTGAGGTACTTTAAAAATTTTAATGCAAATTTATCACCATATCAAAATCTGTCTTGAATCTTTGTTTTAAGTTTTTAAACCTTAAACTCTTGAGGCTTAAACTTTTTTAGTGCAATAATAAAGTTTTTTTTTTAAATTATATAATAAAAAGCTTTCAAGAAATAAGATTATAGCAACTTAATAAAAACACATATTCTAAATTTTAGAGTTGTAAGCCTTTAAATTATTTTTTTCATATTTGCTAAATGTTATTTAAAAAATATAGATACTGTTTTATAGAACATGAAGAGAGGTGAGAAAATCTCTATGACAAGAGACCAAGTATTTAGAAAAAGGGGTGAGCTATTTGCTTTGAGGTAAAATTTATTTCCTTTACTTAAGTGAAAGTTAAGTTTTTCAGAAATTTGACCTAAAAATTTCTTAAAACAGCGCATGAAAGAGCAAATTAACGAGAAATTGTATATCATCTCAGGTTTTGCTGATAAAATTCCTAACTTTCACTCATGTGCTTATACCATGTCCATTTTTAAGCAGTTTTCACCTAAGGTTTTCAATGTTTTTGAATTTTTAGGCATGTAATAAATTTGAGCTCAGACTTGCTGGATACACCTGACTTTTACTGGGATAGGCAAGATCTTGAAACCTTGTTTCAGCAAATGTGCAACCATCTCAATCTAGCTAAAAGAACCAAGGTTAATATTTGCACTCAAAGTTATTTTACATAGCATTTCACTTAGCTGCTGGAATTTTCTTTTATACATGTATTCATTAAGATATTCTGTAAAAGGTTTGTAGTACCTATTTAAACTTATAATATTTTCTGAAATAAGTACTTACAAAAGGTTGAAAATTATTGGCACTGGCTTGTTGCTTTATTAATAGAACTTTACTATATTTTAAATCTTCAAAGATTATAGATCCATCAGTTGATTGAAATTACTTAAAAGTTATTTAATTTTAGGTTAAAGAGCTTTGTTATGACTAAATAAAAAATATGTGTGTGGCCTATACATAAAAAAATTCAACCCTTAATAATCTAATCTAAATATCATGCCAGCTAATCTTTTTTGAATCACTTGTCTTTTAGGTCATGAATGAACGTTTGAGTTATTGCCAGGAATTGATAGATCTTCTGGGTAATCACATGAATGATAATCATCATGTTCGATTGGAATGGATGATAATTATTCTCATTATGGTTGAGGTGAGTAACTTGGATACCACCTTGTGTTAGTTTTGTTATTACAACGTAAATTTTGTTGAACTTCAATAATAACTTTAAAATAACCAGGTAACCATAAAGTGTTTACAATTTATTTCAGGTCATGTTTGAATGCATACACTTCATTGAACAGTTGGTCCGCTGAATGAGAATCTAGTCTCGTTATTTTGCTACTAGAAGTTTGTAAATAGTAGTTTTCCACAAACATTTTTAATAAATTTTTTTCATGATTTAATGTTGCTAGTACTTTTTAAGCTTAAATAAATAAAAAAAAGAATGGTATTTAGTTTCAATCTTTTTTTTTTTCAGTAAATGTAAATTAGAACCATATTTTCACCCATTTAATAATGTATATGTTACAAATGAATACGAATTCATTGATTTACTTTATTTTAATTACGTGTGAGACATCAATTCTTCTCTAAAATAATTAATAAAGCCCTTTGAGTAAAAAGTTTTGAACGTAAAATATTTTTAAATTTAATGTCTGAAAAAGGCACTTTATTTTGCTTCTTTATTCTAAAACTTTAAAAAGTGTCCTTTTTATGACAGATGAACTGGCGGTGTAAAACTATAATTGAAGAAGGAAATTAAACATAATTTGTTCATGATAAAAATTTTTAAAAGCATACTTATTGTTTCTGGGATACTTCAATCCCCTTTGTCAGTGTCTAAAAGATTAATCAAATATCTTCTTTCACTTCTTATTTCTTATATTCATTTTTTAGACACTGGCAAGAGGGATCAAAGTATCCCAAAAAGCAATTGTATATTTTTTAATGCAAATTTTTACTGTGTGAAAGTAAATTGTGTTTATTTCCTTCTTTGTGTATCCTTTTAGTTTCTCTGATTATTTTATACATCTGAATTTCACCTGACCAAATCAAAAAGTAAAAGTCACCATTAATAAAAAAAGAATTGTCACTGTTTTAAACCCAGGAAAAATAACTTAATATTTACCCTATCCACCAGGTAGGTCACTTCAACTACACAATTTACTTCACTTGTCCTTGGGTACCATAGAGATCTAATAGTATAGTATTAGAGTGGACATCACGTGACTTTCACTGAATTGACAAGGCGCCATGTTTTTTACGGCCAGCCGTAATGTTAAGTCAATGGGAAGGGGTCTCAAAAAGGCATTTAAAAAGTTTCCCAGCTGAAATATCCCTTAAAGACCGATGGAAATGTAAATAGGACCAAAAAATACATATTTTAACACCAAAATTACATACCTTTCGTGCAGTTTTCTTGGTTTTTCATCCCGATTTTTCTTCCCTACGACTAATATAACTGTTTTCTCGTCAAAAACCTCAAAAAAGCAGATTTTGCCTCTTGTTAATTAGAATGGCTGCAAAAATGTTTTTTAGTAAAACGAAAATATGTAAGAATAAAAGTAACACTTTATGTAAGTTTTGTCTTTTTTTTATACACCTAAGGAATTTAATTTAATTAAATGTTAAGTTTGCCACTAAAATATTCTAAAATTCTTATTCTTAAAACATTATCATATTTTTATTTCTACTAGTGTTTTAAAATATTTCCGAAGCCATTCTAATTAACAAGAGGCAAAATCTGCATAACAATGGTTTTTGACGAGAAAACAGTTATATTAGTCTTAGGGAAGAAAAATTGGGATGAAAAACCAAGAAAACTGCACGAAAGGTATGTAATTTTGGTGTTAAAAGATGTATTTTTTGGTCCTATTTGCATTTCCATCGGTCTTTAAGGGATATTTCAGCTGGGAAACTTTTTAAATGCCTTTTTGAGACCCCTTCCCATTGACTTAACATTACGGCTGGCCGTAAGAAACATGGCGCCTTGTTGGTTACGGAGTCTCCTATGCAATAGCATTACTGGGTCACGTGACGTCCACTCTAATATACTATCAGATCTCTATGTTGGGTACACAAGAATTCCATACAGTTATCAAATCTATAATACAATTCCATTTGAAAATTCACTCTATATTCCTTTTAATTTTTAAAACTCGTGTAAGTTACATATTGTTGAAATAGTAGGTATATGGTTGTTTCAACAGGTATCAGTGGCTAGGAGAATGCTACTATACAAATGGGCTCTTTTTAGCTTAGCATGAAAAACAAGCATACACATAATTAAGAATGTTTATTTTTACTTTAGTGCTTTCTGAATCTTTTAAATGCACTTATATTTATTACATTTCCGTTAGTCCTAACTAAAAAAAAGCCACCCCAATATGAAGCATAAAACAAGTTTTATTAAATAAAATTCAATACATAAAAATGAAAGCAAACAAGTTAAAATGAATATCTTTTCGAGCTTAGCACGAAAATACATTTTAAAACACATGATTAAAAACATGTTTATAAATATAATACATACAAACCAGTAAAAGATTGTCAAAATTTTGAAGTGTCAAATACAATTCCAACAAGTGAATTTTTTATGCTTAATTTTTGGCAACAGCAGTACCACTTAACTTCTCATATTTGAAGGATATTGTATTGGTTCTACTTAACTACATTTGAGGATTCATGAACAATTTTATAATTAATTTTAGTTTCTGCATTAAAACTATTTATACAAGTTTATAACCTTACATACAATGTGTATTAATTTTTCAAAGGTCATTCTTAAATAATTTAATTTACATTTTTGCATAAATATACATAGATTTTTACAATTGCATTCATCAATTTCATTTCAATTGAATAAATAAATATCAAATTTATTCATTCAATTTTTTATATGGTAAATGAAAATTTGAAAGGACATGACTATTCCAAAAATAAGTTTGCAAACTTGTGGATTATATTTTGTGTACAATACAAATGGATTTTGAGTTTTCATATAATTACTGCACATTAAAAATTACAACTAGAGCATGATTTGACTAATAAAAGATATAGCTTGCATACATTAAATTACTATGCCTAAAAGCCTTAAATTACTTTTAAAAGCTGCTTTGTATTTGACAGATTCAATTACAATACTTTTTTAGGATAATTTATTTCATTTGTAACAATTTTCTTATACAAACTGAAAATAATTTATTATGGTATTAACATATTTGCAGCTTTAAATAAATATTTTTTTCATCGTAGAAAGTTTTTCATTAACAGGATTATTCAATTGAATATAAATTAATAAATAATAGGTATAACTTTAATACATTAATTAGTAAAATGCATTATAAATATTAAAACAAAAAAGCAATAAAAATGCTTTAATAAACAAGAGTAAAAAAATCTTGCAAGATTCTTACTTGTGTAATTTTAAGCTTGCATTTTTTTTTAAATTTTGGAACTATTTGTGGTTTTCTATTGCAGTTCTAAATTGTTTTTCAAGCCTTGTACTCACAAGCTTGAAGTCATTACAAATTTAATCTTGAAAGTTATAAAAATATTTTTTTTTTGAAAAGTATCAAAAATCTATAGAAGAGAACTAAAACAGCTATATAACTGAGCAATTCTAACAATGAATGTTAATGGTACTTTTTAGGTTAAATTCTTGTATCTAATAGTGTGAATGTGGAAGACACTGCTGGATGAGTTTTTCAGGGTTCTTGCAAAATATCTAAGTGTAATATCTCTAACTTTAAAAGAGACAGAGATTAATTATCA
The DNA here is from genome assembly GCA_963680715.1 of Tetragnatha montana. Classification (NCBI taxonomy): domain Eukaryota; kingdom Metazoa; phylum Arthropoda; class Arachnida; order Araneae; family Tetragnathidae; genus Tetragnatha; species Tetragnatha montana. The sequence goes on along the minus strand of OY796674.1, from coordinate 61,835,483 downwards.
GGGAAATACACATTATCTGCCTTTATTTGATTAAGTAAAAATATAGTTGTTATTAATCGAAAATTCTAAGGAAATACCTTTTTTTTAACAAGTGGATTTGTGCCATGAAGGAAAGGGCCAAAAAGGGATGGGACTGATTGAACCTGGTTTATTCACATACTAATTCTAATTACAAAAACAAGAATAAAGATAAATTGTGTATTTCTGAATCAATTGAAGAAACTTGGCAGAGTTTCATAATTTAACTAGTATCTTAAGTCAAGAAAATTACATGGAGCTTGGGAAATTTTGTTTAAAGTTTGCAAGAACCCTATTTATTTTTTTTTAAAATATCAATCAAGTCATTTAAAATATGGAGACTAAAATGTGTAAGCAGTTATAGTAAGAGGAAAAAGATTGCATCAGGGAAAATGTGCTTAAAATTTTAAATAACCTTAATTCATATATGTTCCTAATTTTTCACTGCAGCACATCCAGCATGTAACTCCAGAGTTCACTCAATGAAATATTTCTATATTTCCAGATCAATTCCCAATCTTGGTCAGGATTAATTTCCAGCTGAAACTAAAGGAAGCCCTAATAGTTAATTTATTTTTTTAAAATTGTTGGAAGATTTTTAAGCACTGCAATTTATAAAAGGTTATAAATAAGTAAAGCAAACATAAGAGAAACGAATAAAGCTTTTAAAATGTTATTCATAATAAAATAATTTTTTTTAAAACATAGAAAATAAGTTTAAAATTTAATGACAACTTTATATAAACTGTTAATGTGAACTAATAATTACCATTAAAATTAAATTGTTGGATAAATTTTAATTTTAAATAAATACATGTATAGTTAAAAAGTAGGATGTACATTTTGGATTCCGTGTAAGATTCAGACTGTAATCTAAAAAAAATTTTGCAAGCTAAGAAAGTAGAAGTGATTCCCAAAATGTAATAGTTAAAAAATAAGATAGTGATAGTTTCACGAATAAGTTATAAAAGAAACCTAAGTATAGATGATTATGAATTCCTTGACAAACTTTTAAAGCGATTACATTAGGGTAAATTGAATAATCTCATTTGCAAATTTCCTAGATAGACTATAAAACACCTTTATTATGCACAAAAATACATTATGATTACAGCTATGAATTTTAACTTGTAGATTCATAAAACAATTATAGAGGTAATATAAAATCTAGAATTCTAAATTATGAAATTCAGAATTTAATCCTAAAAAATTATCCCAAACCAACTGAATAACTGCACATATTTTAGTTTGATATAGCAACACTTATTATTTTTCAAATACCGTTATGACCTTACGTTATACTTATTTTTAATTGATTAAAAGGATCTTGTCACATTAATGGCCCTAATACTTGTCTCCTCTATCACGATTTTGACATAAACACAACATGTGCATTGTCTATTTGTTATGAAGTTTGTACTGGAATTCAATTAACCATCCATACCAACAGATGACACTCATTAAAAAAAGATAAAACGAGACTCGGGCCTCTCATCAAACATCTACTCAGGCAGAGTGTCATAGCTTTGGGGACGAAGCAACAACCGGGTACTGGATGTACTGCTGAAACTGTCTCCACTGCTATGATTACTGACATTACTGGCAGGGGTTCCAGGCAAGGAGCCAGGGTTTTCTAGGTTCACCGCAAGGGAGCGGGAATGGGGAGAGACTAAATCTGAGGCATTCTCTGGTTTATTTAGTGGATCAGAATTTCTTTTTCGCTTATCATGAGCAGCAGGTTCAGTTTCCTCGACCACAGCCGACTGCCGTTCTCGGTTTACTTTATGCTTACTGGTTACAGTACTATCAACTTTAGCCTTCCCCACTGCACTGTTAATACTGCTGGACTCCATACCTTGTGGTGTGTCCAGGCTTGTATCTGTTCCTTGGTCAACAAGGATGGTGGTGCTGGGGTCTTCAGGGGTGAAGTAATCAGAGTCTTCTCCACATGGAGATGTATCTGAAAAAAAAAACATGATTAATCCTACAGCGCTTAACGAATAAACCTCAATGATAAAAATTATGCAATGAGTTAACATTAAATCTTGAACTACACTTGAAGAAAAACAATTACAAAGTTTTTTAAATACCTTTACTTGATTTCTCACAGAGATGTAGAGAATGTGGAGTTGAGACTGAAATGGGACTACTTCGACTGCATGGCCTGCTAGTTTTAGGTGAAGATTCTTCTAAAGTAATATTGCTTTCTAAAAGTGATCTAGTTTCAGCTATTTCTGTATCTTTATCCTTTAAAATGAAAAGAAATTTATTAAAAGCCGTAATCTTACGAAAAAGAGGAATGAGCAAAAGAATTGTTTCAATGAAAAATACACAAGAATTACAAAGTATTCTAATCCATCCAGGTGTGTAATTAGTTTTACCATTAGTTTAGAAATGCCACATTAGGCATAGTTGCTTCCAAAAATTACTTTTTTAGTAAATATACTGCTATTAATATTAAAATTTGAAAATATAATTTAAATGAAATTTCATAAACATACAACTAATTATAGGATACAGTAAATTTGACCTTTCAAAAAATCTGAAACTTACTAGGATACAACACTTAAACAGTTTGGTATTATTTTAAAAGCATTAAATACAGTAAAACTCACCAACTCAAATATTGTATTTAGTGTGCTATACTAGAAACTTGTACACAAATAACAAATTACATGACCTTATCCATATATATAAGTTCTAGTGAATTTTAACTTTTTTTTTTTGTTACTGGTGTACTTTGGAAAAGGGTCCCTGGGTTCTTAAAAAATATCTAAATTGGAATTTTTTGGTTTTTCTGAAATCATAAAGAAGTTTAAACCCACCAGCTTGGTATGCTTTCCAGCACTGAATTCATTCACCACCTCCATGGAGTTAGCAAGGAGCCTCATCTTTTCAGGAGCGGAAGAGGTGCGGAAACCCTTCCTGTGCTTTCTCCCTTCTCCCCTGGTCAAGGAGAGGGACTCTGTCTTGAGCACCATCTTCTCAGAGGGAAGCATGGAGGCCACAACCACCTCAGGCACAGAAGATACCTCCATGACACCCTCTTCCTTTTCCGGGTTAGGAGCATCAGCCAGTCTTGATGCACTGCTTGAATGATGCCTGGGTAAGGTTGGCAAAGGTTAACTACAAGCCACTTTAATGCTATTCACTCAATATAATAGCTTAAGGCAGGGATGGCCAACCCAAATGATCTTGAGGGCCACTTTGGAAAATTACTACTTTTGCGGGCCGCATACAAAAATTTATTTTAGGATATGAGCTACTCAGAATGACAAATAAGTAAGTTGAATAAAATAGGTATAGATAAGGGAAGTTTTTTTTATAAAAATCCTTTGCTTAGTGTGACAGTTTCCTAAATAAAATATTAATTTAAATTTACCTTTAAGAGCAGCCCCAAGAACGCCCCATGCGTATTCAATAGGTTCAATGTAGTTTTTTCTGTATATTTTTAGGAAGGATTCGCATCTGGATGAACTTAATATATGTAAAAGTTGTTGAAATTGTGTTTCGAGTACGAACGGGGAGTCCTCCCCCAGAAAATTTTCGGAAATTCAACTCTAAAAAACAGATTTTTAACTCGTTCTGGTACACTTACTCTGAATTTTAGGGGTGGGGAGCCCGGGGGATTCTCTCGCATCTTTATATAGGCCCCTGGGACACACACAACTATTATTTTGAGAAACTCAAAAAGTCACATACAAAAATATTAAGTGAAAGTGAAAAAGGAAATGAACGGATACTACATTTCTTTGGGCAAATTACTACATTTATTCATACAAGTATAGATTATATAGTGATATTAAGTAAGATATTGATTATGTATTAGTGAGATTTGTTTTTCAACTCTTTTAATAATCTTTTGAATGTCAATATTGAACCTTGTATTTGCACATCGTAATTTATTCTGTAGGTTTTCATCGGTTAAATTTGTGCGTGATTTATTTTTGTAATTTTCATTTTGAAAAGAAAAGCCTCGCAAAGCAAAAGCATTCACGACTTTTTGAAAAAGGTTCCTCAAACCCTAATCTTCTTATCTTTTAGCACCCTGGCCCCCCAAAACTTGCCTTTCCTCACTGCGGTCAAGAAAGGAAAACCCCCTCCCCCGCCCTGCGGAATCCAGTAGACTCGGAAACCCTCTGGCGCTTATCCTTTCTTATCGCAATACTGTACAAATCGCAAAACAAACAGTTTTGAGATTTTTTTGTAACAAAACATTGTTCTTAAAAGAAAATTATGGATTGAGGAAGAGTTTTTTTAACGTACAAAAATTCTCGCGGGCCGCATAATTACTTCAAGCGGGCCGCATGCGGCCTGCGGGTTGGCCATCCCTGGCTTAAGGCTTTATTTTTTAAAAGAGAAGTTAATTTTTTAGACCAGTGTTGCTCAACAACTCTTGGTTACAAGGTCACAAAATTTTTTTTAAAATCAGATTGTAGTTAAAAAATAATTAAACTAGGTGTATATAAATATATAATAGACAAGTAATTTTGAGAAAGAATATTGGTAAAAATCTTCAAATTGGTTGGAAATACAGGTAAAACATTATAGTTTTTAATATAAGTAGTGCTAGTGTTGAGTAATTAGAACTAAATTGTTGTTATAACTAAAGCCTTAGCTTTTTAAGCTTTTAATGTCCTAAATAGGGCTGCACAGAAAAATATTACATACCACTGTTTAAGAGTTTAAGATATTTGGGATAGTAGTAGTTCATTAGCATGCATGTCAAGAATCCAGTGGCATAACCAGAAAAAATTTCAGAGGGGGATATTAGAATTTGGAGAGAGGGATATGGGATGAATTTAGCCCTTTTCTATGGTCAAGAATGGAAAATTTCTGACTTTTGGTGGAGGGATATATTCCCTAATTCTCTTCCTTGGTTATGTCCCTGCAATAATCTGCTAAGTTAAACAAATTACAAAAAGTGTTATCTAATATTGAGGGAGCACATGGATTTACTTGCTTTTTTCACACTATCATGAGCTGTAGAAGGCTAGTGTAACCTTGGTAGGATTATTTAAGATAGAAAATTACCTTTCAAGGTGGCGGTGTTTCGGTCGTATGTCTGGACTGTTGGTAAAAGGAGGAATTGGACCAGGAACTGAAAAAAGTTAGAAGCCTTTAAAACCAGAGAAAGTAACCTCCAGTAATTAATAAGGTATCATTTAAATACTAAATTATGTTGAAAGTTTGATTAAAAACATTTTTTTTAATAAACATTGGGAGTTTCATCATGTGATAGTTTAGAAAGTGAATATTTTAACATTAGGTACTGAAGAAAAATGTATTTTTAAAAATCATTCTATTTTGAAGTTTGTTTTTTAAAAAACTATTTTGAAGTAGTTTTACCAAAAGATGGAACCAGAGGAGCAGATGGTTGAACTGGACCATTTAAAGCCTCAATTAAAGAAACAGGTTCATATCCAGGAGGAATATCTTGAGAAGTCTAAAACGCAAGAACATAAGATCACTTAATTTATAAACAAAAACATTTTATTTTTTAAAAGTTTTTATTAAAGGAGTAATTAACACTTTCTCATGCTTAGTTTGTGAAAAATTAATAAAAAAGGAACCAAGAAACACTGGAAAGAAAAAAAAATTAAATTTAACATAATATGATGAACATATGTTACCTTTTTATAATAGTTATAAGTAAAATACATGGTAATAAATCATTTTCACTTTAATTCAAGATAGTTTTTAAAATATGACACTAAATTAGTGTGATTAGATCATGTAATTAAAACTAATTGAAAGTTAACAATAGTTTAATAATTTAATCATCCACAATTTGCATGATAGCGTAAGAGCATAAATTACTCAAGCAAGTTATTGATTTTGTCGATGAATAAATCCCTTAAAATTACTTACAAAGACAGTCTAACTGTTGGAATGGAACAGTCGTGCAATCAAGCAATCAATTCAAACTGCTCTTCTCGCGTCTTATCTGCGGGCCAGGCATTGACGTCGGGATGACGTCTATGCCGGTTGAGGTATATATGTGTGTCAGAGAGGCAAGTAGCCTAAGACCTGGATTCTGACTGAGAATGTTACTTTGTTTTAAGATTGGACTCAATAAACTTATATTTTATTTTAAATACGTCTGAAGTTCTTCCACCACTGTACTCTGCTTACTTCATGGGCCAGTAAGCCCAACACTAACTATAAGATTAAAACTAATATGAGTAAACTAGATAATAACATTTCACTTCCTTACCTGATTTTCAGCATTGTGACCAATCTGTGGCAAAGCAGCATTTGTCTTCCGCACAGCTCTGATCTGCAACAAAGCTCGAAACGGAGCTCGACAAATTGGACAGTTGTTAGACTGGTATCGTAGAGAGTCTGAGCAGTGAAAACACAAGCACAGGTGCCTGCAGGGCAAAATCAATGTATCTCTTGCATCACTCATGCAGATTACACACTCAGAACCACTATCTTCCACATCTTCATCTGTCACATCCTACAACAAAATATAGGGACTAATTAAGAGAATGTATAACCTAAACACAGATGAACAGATTGAATCTATGTAGACTAGGTTATATATTGATTTATTACTCCCTAGCTATGCTTTTATTCAATTAAACAACAATAAATATAAATCAATGAAGTTCTGCAGCTTACAAGAATATAACTAACATTAGAAGCAATATAATGAATAATGTGAAATTGAAATCTTACCTTTGACTGATAATTGGATTTATTTTCTATGCCATAAATTTCTTGTAAAAGATAACAAAGGCCATCAACAAAGAGCTTCTGCTTCAATGGTTTTAAAGTAAATGTTTCATCAGGATTTTTTTCCACCACTGCTATGACCATATGTGACTGTCTTGGTTCTGAAAGGAACAAAAGTTGAGCAATAAATATGAAATTTTTAACTTATTAGCAACATCCCTGCAAATAAATTTAGGTCTCACTCTAAACTTGATGATTGAGATGATTTTTCACACACAATTTTTTTTACATTAATAGTTATCTTTCTTCATAGGAGAAAAATGAAAAAACAATTACGATAATCAAAACTATGTTTGATTAATTATGTAATCATTATACATATATCACATGCCTTACAAATATTCAGTACATACATAAGAAAAGACATCCAGATTAGGAAAAGAAATCAAAATTCAGGTTGTTAGAAGATCAAGGTATGCAAATATTAATTAGAAAGATGGAATGCTTTGGTTTATCAGTATTAATCTCTACGTTAAATGATTTTAATGTTCAGTTTTAAAAGCAAATTTTTGTTAAGACAATTCTTTAATATCTGTCAGAAATGTTATTTGATAGATTATTTTTAGTCAACTCGGTACATTATTTCGATTAATGTTCAAAATTGCATATTAGGGAAAAACTGCAGAGAACTTTTATAAAGAAATTAATTTTATTTACAGATATCAAAGAATATGGTACAACTTTATATTTAATTTACATAAAATAAATTCATTGACAAACCAAAATACAAGATCACTCAGACATTCAATACATATTTAATGAAAGAAATTATTTACCTTCTCCTTCCTCTGCTACACACTGAATTAGAACAGGAATGACCTCATCTTCAAATTTGTAATTTAACTAAAATAAAGTTTAACAGATGTTTTTCATTTAAATATTATGACTACAATACACTTTTTCACTAACTAATACTAATTACTGAATTCTCTGTGTGCATGTAATGTGGATTGAATTTTGAACATGAAAACATTACTCTTAATACATATTTCAAAAACATTCGTAAAAGATGGGTTAGTGTCTGTTATCACTTAAAACCTTTCCTAAACAATATGCAAGACAATTAAAAATTAAATTGATGAATAATTTTCATACCATGTCTTCAGAATATTTACTGGGATCAAATATATGAGATACTTGACTGAAGAGCTGATTGACTCCTTTTTTGTAGTGATATGTTTCGGAGTTCATGGAAGGGTCTCGAGGAGTGTACCTAAATATTCAAACTAAATTATTCAGAAACTAATAAATACATATATTTCAATAAAACATCTTTTATGTATTTAAAGATAGCAGGGGTCATTCCAGACTTTTTGTGAAGGGTCCGGTTTTCGTAAAAATTGTGAAAATCTACTCATAACTTTTTGAATTTGAAGTTAGTGTTAAATTAGTTTTTTTCAGTCAGGAGCCTTTTTTTGTGAAAATAGGGTCCAATATTTGAAGTATTATGAAAAAAAGGGTCTGTTTAAAGACAAAAATATTTTGTGAAGGGTCTGTTTTTAAGGTAAAATGTTTTGTGAAGGGTGCGTTTTCACAATGAAATGTATTGTGAAGGGTCCGAAAACGGACCCAAATTTCTTCTAAACAGACCCCTGGATAGTTACCATACCTTTTAGCTATTATTTTACACAATATACCTTTACTATTCAAAATATGAAAGTCTCAGTTTAGATGTCCTTAACACATCAAGGCCTTTTTCAAAATATGTTTAGATCATAGAGATCTACTAGTATATTAAGGTGGAAATCACATGATCCAGTAATGCTATTGCATAGGAGGCTTGGAAACTGACAAGGCGTCATATTTGTTCAGGTCAGCCTCAATGTTAAGTTTATGATAGGGGTCTCCAAATGGAAGAAAAATGAATTTCAGCAGAGATATCCCTTCAAGGCCGTTCAAAATGAAAGTAAAACAAAAACTAATACATAATTTAACACCAAAATTAAATACTTTTTGGACAGTTTTAAAATCTAAACTTAGCTTTTAAAACATTAATGCATGTAAAATTATTGAGCACACAAAAATATAATTTCATATAGTACATGTTGCTGAAACTTACTCAAATAAAAAATTAAGATCATTGTGTTTCTTAATGTTTCTAGTTTGCTTTGAAATAAGTTCATGCAATGAGACAACACTCACATATGTATAGCTTTTCCTAACATAGGGATACAATAAAGGAAAATGGTTGAAAAACAACCAAAACTTAACTTACACAACACCATTTGCAGTAATATCTTCAGTACAAAAGTAATAAATAGTGATGCCACACCTTACATCTGAATCAAAAGTAAACTCTATATTGTAAGAAGTATTGACAGTTGTGCTTTCAGCAGATCTTTCAGCATCTGTTACTCTACAAATAAAAAATTTCAAAGTTTAAAAAGTTGAGTAAACAAATAGAATAATTTAGAGTCAAACTCAAAATTTTGAACTATTTTTTCATGCAAAAAACTGAAATGTTAATATGTTTAGGGATCATTCATTAATTACGTAAGGGTCCCGGGGGGGGGGGGGGGTTGGAAAAATCTCTACCCTTACTTGGGGGTGGGGGGGGGTCAAACCCACTCTTACGTAAGATTATCCAAGTTAATGTAAACAAATTCCAATTATTCTAATCAAGTTGCTATTGAATAACCCCAGAAAAACTTAAAAATATGTAGTTGACAGCAAGACTATTACTCAGCGTTAGAAATTGGGAAATAAAACCAGTGGTCCTGCGGACCAGTGCTTTGCCAATCTTACTGGTCCGCAACGAAAATCACTGGTCCGACAAATTAAAAAAGACCCGTTTAAATATATAAATTAACTATTGCACTGAATGCGAATACCAAATAGTAATGTTAAAAATCAATACATATTAATATTTTTTTCTTTTTCGCCGGGGTCTCCCCTATACCATACCCATATCACCACATTTCGGGTTCTGTTAAAAATATGTACTTGATTCACCAAATGCAATCATCAAACGAACTTAAAATACCGCTATCACTGAGCAAATCGTCTAAATGATTTTACACGTGCTCGAGAAATCACTGGTCCGGCAGACCAGTGATTTTCTGATTCCACTAGTCCGAGCCGTTTTTTAGTTGTCCCGGACCAGCAAAACACCCCAATTTCGAACGCTGCTATTACTTATCTGTTGAAAAATAAAAATCTTTGATTTACGTCAAACTGAGAGTATTAGTGTAACTGATCCTTTTCTAACATTTTATTATTTTGAAAAACGAAATGGAATCTTATGTAAGAATAGGGGGGGAGGGGTTTGAAAAACCTTATGTACCCTCACATAGGGGTGGGGTGGGGTCAAAAATTACTAAAATCATCCTTACGTAATTAATGAAAGGCCCCTTATAAGATTTCTTCAATAAATATCTCAGATGTACAGTTTAAGTCTAAAAATATGTTTTTTATAGACACATATGAGCTTTGATAACATATGCAAAGCAAGAGCAATTTGAGTTATTAAAATTGAACATATAATTAAATCTTAAACTGAATGAAAGAGAAATCTCTATTAGATCTCATAAATTTAGAGCTAATTAGTCAAATCCTGTGAAATAATGTTCTCCCCTGGAAGAAACCTATTTCAACCCTTCAATTTTTCAATGTTTTTTTTCTGCTTCAGAAGAAATTCGCTAACCCAGATACAAAATAAAAAAATAATAATAATAAAATAACAAAGTACTTTAAGTTTTAAATTAGATAAAATTATCACTACTACAAAAATTATCACAAAAATTAATTACTTGATAAATCTCAAGGATTCTTTCCTTATGTTGATTAAACTACGTAAGGTTCTTGTGGGAGCATTCGGTTGTGGAGGGGCAGGATAAGGAAACTAAAATAGAAAAACCTCATTTTTTATGCTCAAAAACACTATACTGCTTGATATAGGTAAATACAAATGGTTTGATATGATAAAAATTTAAAAACTTTTAAAATAGAATATTAATTATGAACAGTTAATCATTTTTACACTTTTTAAAACATATAGAGGAAAGTATTGTACCTTGGATCTAACAGTACCTTAGTCTTACATTGTTTTAAGCTATACTTTTTGTTGTATGGCAACACTGCACACATAGTTAACATCCTTACAACCAGAGCTTACAGTCTATTTTTTTTTCTTTCATAAAAGTCAATAATTTAAAGTAATGTTGGTGAAAAACTGATTTCACCCATCAAAAGTAAATGTTCTAAGTTTGATTTCTAAGTAAAATTTTAAAAATACAGATTCTGTTTTGAAGTGAATTTTATATGTTATGAGTGTATTCTTTCAGTTATAATAGTATGTGCTTTAAATGGGACTGGGGGTAAAATCAACATAGTAATCAGATATTTTTCAGTAAATGATCAAGTATTGTACCTTGGACCTATCCAAGATACACTTAGCGACTTAGCTACCTTGAGTTACTAAAAAAATCACTACACCATACCTGCCAACTTTTGAAAACTTGCATCAGTAAAACTTTTTGCATAACGTTACAAAACTACAATTTGAATTGTTTCAAACAAAAAGAGGTACAGATTACAGATTGGTGCATTATTTTTAAGTATTTTAAATTTTCACATAATTGAAGAAAACTGAAATTTCTTTGCTTAAATTTATAAGTATGTTAAGTTAAATTTTTACAAGCTTATAATTACTTCAATTGCATTGCATAGTATTTATCTGATAAAAAACTGACTTATTTCCCATTCAAAAAATTCATACTACAAACCATTTTGGTTACATAAATATCTTGTACCCTTTTCCCAAACTATTTTATTTAAATTTCTGTTTGGAATCAATTCCAAATCAAATGTTGATTATTTTTATAAAATTGTTTCTAAATTTCCATCAACATGTGATAAAGATGAATTTAAATAAGTTTGATTTGCTACGATTAGAAAGCGAGGAGAAACTTTTCCGCGTTAACGAGCCTCAATGCTAACTGAGGAAGACGCGATGATGAACCACACGTCCGATCTCGGTAAAGTTGTTTTTTCCGCATTGCGATCGGAACACGGGGGAAGCAAACTTACCGGGTGAGCGCGCGCCAAGACTCGCGGACGAATCCGAAAAAGATTTGCAAAAACATTTAAATTTCACTCAATAAAAGAAGAATCAAAATTGTTAAAATCGTAAGAGCAGGGATTAGGAGATGGTTTTGAAGTAAAAAGATATTAATTAGAGAAAATCATTTAGGTTGCGAATGTTTTGCATTTTCATGGATTTAAGTGGAAAGAAATGCGAAATCCGTAAAATTTTCTGATCCATCCGTAAAACTAGACAGAAATCCGTAAATTTTACGGACAATCCGTAAAAGTTGGCAGGTATGCTACACTGACTTTTATAACATTGGTATTTTGATTTTAAAAACAAGGTAGGATTTAGTTTCATGACTAACAATAATTTTAAGTGAAATCTATAATTTTGTGATCAAATATTATATCACCAAACCATCTTCTATAGGTAATGAAGCACCTATGGGGAAAAAGGTAACTATTCTGTTAAATACTGTCAATTTGTTTTGAATGCCAAATATTCAAATATTTCCACATATTTTGGTTGTCACTGATATAACTATACATTTTTACTGGTTAGTTTGCAATTTTTGACATTCAAAACAGCTTGACAATATTTAACGGAATTGAAATGAAAAAGTTATTAATTATTACTCCAAAATCAAGAATAGCACTAAATTAGACTTCTTACCGGAGTTGGTCTTCCTCCCAGAAAGTTAAGGTCCATATTTTCACCAAAAAGATATGCTTCAGGCTGAGTTGTTTCAAATCGCTCTCCTCCCATGATGAAGTGAGAAGCAAAGTAGTTTCCTAAAATATTCATAGGAACAAATTGAAAATACTTAATATTAGTAACCAAAGTTACCTTTCTGCTAAAAAACAATAAAAAGGTCACCATAACTATAATGTCCTCAAATTAAACTTTATTGTTTACTATAAAACTAATCAAGAAATTTAAACAAATATGGCATTAAAAGAAATGATCCTTACATATTATCCTGTTGACCGTCCCACTTAATCTGAAAACATTATCAAAGCCCATTGACTGTCCAGTAGCCTTGCTGCTGAATTTCACAGGATAATACGTAAGTACCAAGAAACATAATATGGCAATTTTGTAAAAATTATATTTTATTAAAAGATTTTTCAAAGATTTAAACACATTTTAAATCAATTTTAATTCTATCAGCTGAAAACATGATTAGATGGGTGGTCTATTCCTCCCCCCCCCTGTGGGCTCAGACTAAGTGTACCAAAACAAGTTAAAACCCTGTTTTTGGACTGTTCCCTGTTTCCCAGAACCCTTTTTGTTCTTAAGATTTTTATGTTAAGTTCTTCAAGATGAAAATACTAACTAAAAGCACATTATAAAGCTACATTGAACCAGGGTTGTTACGTTTAAAACACTTTGTTTTAAACACGTTTAAAACAAAGCAAAAAAAAACATTGTTTAAAACACATGTACTTTTTTAGTAATTCTTTTTTCTATGAACAGATGGCATTAGTACATAAAACTTAGTATTTACTTTCAACTGTTGTATTTGATTTTTTTCTAGAAAGTTATTTAATAAAAAATTCAAATAAAATTGTTTAAAAATCATATTTTTTTATAATTGACCTGTTCTTTATGTTTTATTTTAATATTTTAAACGATCAATGCTGCTAATGTCGTCAAAATACCCAATGAACTGAAAAGCACTGAAATGAATATGAATGTAATAACTTATAAATGTTTAGCTCGTATCTTAAACTTTTTTAGCAAAATATATTTACATTTCTAATGTTAAAGCTGAAGTTGTTGACATAGTATCATATTTCCAAAACAATCATTTTACTTCAGCCAAGCTCAAAGAAACAGGTGCTAAAAAGTTCAAGATGCCATTTGATGTCAGGGGTAGCTTTGTTAATCCATTTTCAATTTTAAAAACTTAATTTAATTTTTTAAAATCATGGGTTTTTTTAGAATTTCTGTGTCGTGGGTAAAAAAAAACAAATAAAACGTTTTAAACAAAAAAAACACGTTTAAAACAAATAAAACACGTTTTTTGGTTTTTTTAGAAAAAAAGCATGTTTTTTTCCCAACCCTGCAATGAACCTAGATTGACCCCTTCTTTCCCTGGGCGTCATCTAAGCATCGTCAATAAAATTTGGATATTTTTGCACGAAGGTTTGCAATTGATCTATAAAATACTTGGGTGGAGAGACCTTTAAGAATAAAATCGGGAGTCTAACTAAACCCTTCTCAAAACACAAAAGTTTGGTTGTACGGCCCTGTAGACAAAGTAAAATGAATTTTTAGGGTTATATTTTCAGAATTCTTTTGGGGAAGAACTCCCAATCTTATTAATATGTGGTTGCCCCCCTGTAGGTCCAGTCTGCATCCACCCCTCGAAAAGAAAACAAAAAAACTATGTTAACAGAAATTTACAAGATAATTTTAAGTCAAAAGATGTTATAAGACAATACATAATGACTTACTGTTAATACATTATGATAATGTATTAACAATAGGTACACTTCAAAAAGTTTAAATAAAATTTTCATGGGAATGACCTAATAAGTAGTTCACTATCAGAAACTATAGGAAATATGTTGATTGTTCAATTGATACCAATCTTTATTTAAATTGCAGTTCAGGTCTAGACTTTTTTGATTGACACATGAATATTTAAATGTCAATTGGAATTTATCAAAGCACACAAATAATTGTATTCCAGAGATCTTTTGAACAGTGATATGCTATTTACATATTAATTTAATATCTTAGTCAAATAAATGTCATTCAATTTCAAAAGTTTAAAAAATGATTAGTAGCATTTAAAACTCGCGATATTATTGGACATCACAGTTCATAAAATTCAAAATATTAAAGTTCAGCTATTTCTTTTGTTGGAAATTTTGCTCTGTTTATTTCTGAGGAAAGGTTTATCAAACCAAGAACCTATTACCTGGTTTACCACAAGATTGGCACAGATATTATGATTTAATATATATATATTTTTATTTAATGCTAAAGAAATAATAAAAAAAAAAACGCTTCTAAATTATACATTTCTTCCTATGCTAAGTTATTTATGTTGCCAAGATTGTAAGATCTGATGAGGTTTGATAGATTATATTTTAACTTGATGATTTTATAATTTAATAGGTACTAAATTGTAATTACAAGGTTAAATTTTTTTCATAATTTTATCAACATGAAAACAAAGTATTAAAAAATGATATTTGGGAGGCATTAGCTAAAAAATTGTTGATTTTGTTATCGGATAAGTATTATGATATTATATCAGCCTATAAATATCATGATACATATTGTGATATATATATCAGCCAACCCTGGTTCACCTAAACAGGATTCAATTCAACTGAATAATCAAATTTAAATTAAGGTTATAATTTTGTTAAAACATATCAACTTAAGAAAAAAATTATGGTACAATTTAAAAAATGTTTTAATTTACATAGGACATCAAATTTTCAATTAAATTTTGCATTTGAATTTATGCAAAAATTGAATTGAAAAATAATTGATAAAAAACAAAAGACCATAAAAAATGCAAAACAAACTTCCAAACATATATATATCCTTATTTAATAACAATACCTTCCTCTTTAATAATATAGTAAACTAAAATGACAACAGAAGACAACATTAAGTTAACCATAGTAATGATACAACTAAAATAATCCTAAGACATTTGCTACAAACCATGTTTTGGTGGATAACGATAAGCATTGGTTGACATAGAATCAAGCTCCTCTATTCGAGCATTTTCTCGACTAAATATTCCTAGTCCCATTCTGATGTTGTAATTTAATTATTTGTGAATGAGTAACACACTTAGGAGTCAGACAAAAGAAAATAGAACCAACTGAAAAACTTAGTGTCAAATACAATTCATTGCAAATTATTTCCAAATGCATATGAGAAAACTGATAGAATACATTAATAAAGTTCACAAAAAAACATCTTTTTTAAGTTTGTAGGGGTTTTTGAAAAACTGACGGCACAGGAAGAGGGCACATTTGTTTATTTATGTTTCTGAATATTCTTCCTAATGTGAAAATAAAATCAAAACCCATTATTCGACTGCGTAGACTGGGCAAAAGATGGCGCTACATGGCTTAGCCAGATTCAAAGGTTCAAGACTTTATATTCATGGGTTGTTTGGTTGGTTGGTTGTGGTTACATATATTTTCCGGTATGTGTGCTTGATCTCGAAGAAGGAAAGTACCGCGCAACGCGCAAGTTCAGAACTGCTGATGGTTGGCCGATGTTAGGTAAAGTCATATGATTGAAAATGCTCTATAGAGCATATATAGGGCTCTATAGAGCATAAATATAGAGATAGAGCATATAGGGCAGGCCATTTTTAAGTAAGAAGTTTGGGGACAAATGCCCCCGCAGTGGTCTATTTTGCCCCTGCAGTTATGAAAGGTTGTTCCCAAAGTGTAAAAGGTAAATTTCTGAAGACCCAGATTTTGTAATGAGCGAGGTTTGAAAAAACTACATAAAAATCAGTGAAACCATAGTCAAATTAATCATACATAACTTGGGAGTTATAATCCCTTCCTGTTGGGGGTCAGGGAATGTTCAGATCCGAGAGAGCCTTCTTCTGCGGTACAAATATTCTCAGTCCAAATTCGAAAAAAGGGTGTCTCCCTTTTTTTTTTCGTTTTTTGCTCCTCTTCACTCCTTTGGGAATTCCCTCATAAAATTATGTCTCTTTTAATGAAGAAAATCTAAACCTTTTTTTCCCCTAAATTTTTGTTGTCTCAATTGGGCTTCTTAAAAACTCTTTTTTGCATCAAGTTTTCAAATTTCTCCGACGAGAAACCCTCAGACCCTCTTTTAACTGGTATGATTTTCCCTAGTTATAGACGGGTCCCTGCATCCCTCTCTCGATACCCCCTGAACGTCAATCTAAAAGAGAAACGAGAGCATTAACTTTTGTGCCGCCCACGAAGCTTCCAGAAAACCCCCTAAAAAGTAGCTTTAGAAGACTTTTTAGCATACTAAAATTTAAACATATTTGTAGAAGGACCCCCGAATTCCCCTATTAGATTTAGGAGTAGCTTTGGTCGGTCGTTTTCAATGTAGAAAAATTAAAAGTTTGAGGTTTCGAAAGGGAGGTTGTATGGGTTGTATACCTTGAAATTCCCCCTGAGAGTAGCAAGGGGTTATAAAGGCTTAAGTTAACCTTTATCACAAGGAGGGACAAAATGGAGTATCATAGGCGTAAGTTCAACTTTTTGATTGGGAGGGGGGCAAAACCTATAAGATCTCAGGACCAAGGGAACCGTTACTAGATTACTACTACTACTAGTTACTAGATTACTACTACTACTAGTTACTAGATTACTACTACTACTAGTTACTAGACTACCGTTTACTACTCTCGAAGGGGTTCTGGCCCCCCAAATGTTTCTTAATAGTTTTCCCCTTTTCGAGTAATATGTAGGGCAAATGTGAATTTTTGTGAACTTAATAACACAATTTTGTGGTTAATATTATGCCCTCAAGCAAAAAAGGGGGGTCTGGTCTGGGGGTCCTCCCCCAGAAAATTTTGTGAAATTTGACCCGAAGAAGTTGTATTTTCACTCATTTTTTGGATATTTGGGACAGGAACCTTTCTGTTTGGCTGACAAGGTTTAGGCTAAGGGGGGTGTCTGGACCCCCAAAACCCCCCCTTATATACGTCCATGGTCTTACTTGACGAAGGTTTAGAAGCGGATCCTTGAGATCAAGCACACACACACCGGAAAAATATTTATGTAACCAATCCAAAACTAACTATGAAGCATTTTGGTGGTCACAAAGCTGTGAAGTATTCATTCAGAGGTCTATGATTCAATCGGATTCAATCTGTCCATTCGGAGGGCTATTGGAGGATCAAGTTTTTTCTCCGCCTCTCGTGACGTGATGCCTCACCTTTTTCCCAAACTATTTTATATAAAATTTATGTTTGGAATCAAATTTAGATCTAATATTTTGATTTTTGATTATAGTTTAAAAAAATATTTCTAAATTTCCATCAACATTTTCAGCAGGATGTGATAAAGCTGAATTGAAATAAGCCTGAGCAGGCCTGACGAGAGAGGGGGGGCGAGGGGGTACAATACCCCCGGGCCCGGGCCGGTAGGGGGCCCGGTACCCAAAGCTTTTCATATTGAGTACTAAGACGGGTATCATTTTGGAAATTAATTTGTTCACGTAAAGGTCCAAAAATGAGTAAATTCCCAGTTTTCTAGGGCATATTTTCAAAAATTTTCTGGGGGAAGACCCCCTTTATTACTTGTTACTCATCGTATTACCAAGAAATCCATACTTTTAAGTTCAGTGAAATCAGTGGCGGATCCAGGATTTGGTTTGGGGGGGGGGGGCTAAGAATTTTCATAATCCAATTGTATCTTCTTGATTATCTTAATATGGAAAAGGGGTAGTGAATTATCCTACTCCAACCACTAAAAGGGGGGTCTGGGGTTCTCCCCCAGAAATTTTTTGGAAATTTAAGTAAAAAAAAAACCCCACTTTTCGTTTTGTTTTGGTACGCCTCATCCGATTTCGGATAGATTTCATGGTAGAATTTTTGTGTTTTTACAAACTTAATATAAAACAAAGTTGTAATAATAGAGTTACAAGTACTAAGGGGCTGTAGGGGTCTCCCCTAGAAAATTTCTGAAAATTTAAGTAAAAAAAACCACTTTTTCAACTTATTTTGGTACACCTCATCCGAATTTCGGACATAGATTTTATGGTATAATTTTTGCTTTTTGACAAGCTTTATATAAAATTGAGTTTTAATAATAGAGTTACTACAAGTACTAAGGGGGTCTGGGGGTTCTCCCCTAGAAAATTTTGAAAATTCAAGTAAAAAAAAACCCACTTTTTCAGCTCGTTTTGGTACGCCTCATCAGAATTTCGGATATAGATGTTATGGCAGAATTTTTGCGTTTTGAGAAACTTAATATAAAGTAGAATTGTAATAATAGAGTTACAAGCACCAAGGGGAAGGGGGTCTGGGGGTCCTCCCCCAGAAAATTTTTGAAAATTTGACCCTAAAAATTACATGGTTTTAACTCATTTTGGTGCATAAAATTCCATATTATATAGAGTAAAATTTTTCATTTTGGGGGGGCTCAAGCCCCCTAGCCCCCCCCCTGGATCCGCCAGTGAGTGAAATTCAGATCTTGCCTAGAAATATTCTAAAAATTACATTAAGCCTATGAATGCATGGGTGGAGGTATTTCAGAAAATTTCGCCCCCTACCTCGAAATGAGAATATGTCATTTGGGGGCCGCTTCTCAACGTTGTACCCGGGGCCCGACTTGGCTCTCGGCGGCCCTGAGCCTGAGTTGCTACGATTGAAACGCTAAAGTTGCTTTTTTTCGCATTGCGATCGGATCACGAAAAGAGTGAGCGCGCGTCAAGACGCGCTAGCGAAACCGAAAAAGAGCCAAATTTCACTCAATAAAAGGGCCAAAATTGAGAAAATCCTAAGGACAGGGATTAGCAGAGGAATCTGGTTTTGAAGTAAAAAGAAATTAGAGAAAATCGTTTACGTTGCGAGAGTTTTGCGTTTTCATGAATAGTTAAGTAGAAAGAAATGCAAAATCCGGAAAAAATTTCTGATCCATCCGTCTTGACGAAAATTCTTCAACTTTACGGATAATCCGTAAAAGCTGCCAATATGTTATAGGTCCAATTCCTTTTACTGGCTCCGAGTCGTTGGATCATACGGCCCCCACTAGATTCCAGTTGGTTAACCAAGACCTTCCAGTATTTTCTTTTAGTTTTGAGAAATTTTAAATGAATTAAGATATAATAATGTATAAAATATGTTAGAACCTTAGATACACTCCCCTGTTTAACCCTTTTATATAAATAAAATCTTAGGGTTTTTTTTGGAAGGGGAAAATCCAAAAACACAAAAATAAGTACATACACACAGGTACCCCCAGTCTTTCTTATGGAAAAGGGAATATAAGAACATAAAACTGTCAGTGTGGAAGTTATTTTCAGCAACTTCAATTTTTTCTCTGTCAATGTTATCATCAATCAATTTGTATTATAATCAATTTTTAAGGGTTTTTATTTTCAAGAAAAAAGAACAGTGACATTTTTTAATTAAGTAAAAAGTCTGAGAATTTTTAGAAAATCAAAATTCTTTAAAAGTAAGAAGGATTTTATCTCAGAGTAGAACATCACAGCCACTCAAAAATTTATGTTTATAAGTTAATAAAAATAAAAGTTACCATTATGGTCTGCTTGACTAGAAGCCTGCCTCCGCTCTCTTGCGTTACATTCCTATCCCGTGCTGATGAGTCCTAACAAGGATGAAACCGGTCCATGGCTGGAGGTAACGCTTGAGAGTAGGAGTTTCCAAACCTTTTCCCTAACCAAGGTGATGGTGAAAAATACTCCTTTTCTCTCTTTGCTTTTATGTATTAAGCCAGAAATTTTTCTTATAGAAGTTTATTTAAAATATGTACATAAAATGGACACACTGAACTTCCAATGATGCATTTACAAATGATATGAAAACAATGTATGCAGTGGCGTATATAGAAATTTATTTCGGGAGGGGCCGAAAATTACTCCTCAGCCCCTCCCACACATATTTAATAGGTCAAATGTAGCTTTTTAATACACTTTAGGTGATTATTTAAAACCTAAAATACTTAATAGAAGAAAAGTTGTGGTAACAAAATTACGTACATAAGGGGGGGGGTCTGGGGGTGCTCCACCAGAAAAGTTTTGGAAATTTGACTCAAAAAACAGGTTTTTAACTAGTTTTGGTATACTTAGTCTGAATTTCAGTTATACATTTTAAATAGGATTTGCATTTTGATGAACTTAATATTAAAAAAAATTCTGAGTTCCAAGTGCAAAAGGGGATCTGGGGGTCCTTCCCCAGAAAATTTTTGGAAAACTACTCTAAAATAAAAATAGGGTTTCAACTTGTTTTTTGTATACTTAGTCTGAATTTTGGACTTGCCTTTTTAGGTAGGATTTTGATTTATTCTAATAAAGTTGTTAATAAGTTCTAAGTACAAAAGGGGAGTTTGGGGTCCTCCCCCAGAAATTCTTTTGTAATTTGACCCTAAAAAACAGGGTTTGAACTTGTTTTGAATTTCGCCTCCCCCCTTATATACGCCACTGAATGTATGTAATGGTAATTAAGAGACTCTTGAATCTTGTTTAGCAGATGCTGATGGAGGAACTACAAGAGCTTTTCGTACAGGACCAGATTGAGAAATGTAATGGTTTGAACACATATGTTCTTTGAGATAATCACCACCCTTTTCTTCATATTCTTGACGAGTTACAGAATACTTCTTCAGATTGTCATCGGCTAAAGCCCACTTTCTTGCTCCTTCCCAAGCACTGAGCAAGAGATCATCTGAAATCAAATTACGCAAATTAAAAATAGCCAGACATTTGCATAAAACCTTTTATACTATACAGTACCAAATTTATACATTATACCCTCTTTTTAACATCCCTATGATATAGGGACCACATCTTTACCATGACTGGTAATTGAATGTACCAATTGTTTTATAATAAGAATAATGTTATTTGTTATAACGATCATATGGTTATTGGTATCAAAAGAGCTAGCTCTATTGCTTTCTACTGTTATCACAGACAAATTTAAATTAATGCAGGAGATAAGTTGATTTTATCAGTATATATTTTCAAATGTTTAAATAGCTTTAGATTTCAAAAAAATTGTTTTTAAGCTTCACTTGGATCAGTTAAAACCCACTTTTTTGCTCCTTCCCAAAGACTGAGCAAGGATCATCAGAAGGAAACTAAGGGCCTGATGCAGCATCGTTTTGCGACGACGGGACATTTAAGCTGGTCCAACTTCTTCAACAAAGGAAAATCTCACACCAGCATCATAGTCTCTCGTGATTTCACCCACATGACCCGCAGCCATCCTGAGTGGCCTTGTGTGGTCTACTGATGTCACAGAACGTCGGATAGTCCCACCCATTTTGTTGTTGAGCGTCTGTTCCCGAGCAGACGTTTGGGGATGGGTTGTTCTTGGGCAGTTCTGTAGTTTGTCCCAAAACATTGCTGCACCTGGCCCTAAAAAGAAAACTAACAAGAAAAATAATGGTAGTTTTATGATGGTAATATTCATAATATACACACCTGCCAGTTCCACACATAATTTCGATTGAAAGGGTCGTATTGCAAGCATCTCAGCTTCTATTCTTTCCTTAATGTAAGGAAATTTAGCACAACCACCAGAAACAAATACATTCTAAAGAAAAGATTTTTGAACATTAAAACACCAGATGGACAAATATATTTTTATCATGTCTACACAAAATGTATTAGGAGCATAAAAATATTAAAAATGTAATCTATTAATTTTAAATATTTGATAAAACAGTCATCTTTTATGTGTACAGCCTTAAAAAAGTAAAAATTTTTCAGTTTTTAAATACCTCTGCTAGTTTTTGCTGTTCTGATGGGAGATACCTTGCAAGGACAGTTTCTATAGTTTCAGCTAATCCAGCTTGTTCAGTGCCTATCATGGTTGGTTGAAATATAATTTCTGGAATTCTATAAAGAACATACCAGTTTAATCAATTGACTATAAAGAAAAATTTCCAAATTTATGATGTTCTAAAAGATATAATTAAAAAATCACAAGAAATATTTTTAGAAATTAGAATTATTACTTTTTAAATTTAACACTAATAAATATTTTAAGGTGTCTTAAATTAATAAGTATGAATAGTTATCATAAAGTTTCAAGTAGATTACTACACAGTATACAGACAGTATATAAAAGTACACGGAAATGAATGTTCAGTAACAAATCATATTTTTAAAAATAAAGGAAAAATTACACCTCAAATCTGATACTCACAATATACTGGTAATTTCTATAAAACTATATAAAAGCAGCTATAAAAAATAACCTATTTTAAAAATGTAAATGCACAAAAATGAGGTAACTCCTGGGCTAATACATTTTGTATTAATTAAAAAAATGGCACCACATTTCTTTCTTTCTAAAAAAAATGGTTTTAAACAACACATACAAAAAGTTAAGAGTTTTGTATTTATGTAGAACATTTTTGGAATTACAATTTGAATAAAAAATGGTGATTATATCCTTAATCTATAAATATAAATACATAGAAAACTTTTTTGCATTATGTCTCAAATACTAACATCCAGTAAAAATCTATAATAGACCTTTAAACTAAATTATGCATATTCAGTAATTTTAATTCAGTACACAATTTTTGACTAATTTAAACATAAAATACAGCTTGTTTTCTTAATAGATAAGAGTTGTATAAAGTCAATTTAAAATTTGAATACATGTATCTAAAAAGGTATCTTTAAAGAAACGTTTTACCTGATTCTTTCCAAGCCAATTTGAAGTTGATAATACTCAGCCAAATTAAAAGAAAAATTTGTTTCGGATCTAAATAAAATAATTTAAATCAAAATTTTTGAAGGTAAAAATATTTTACATTTGAAGTATAAGTAAAAAGATAATTACTTTGAGAACTCTCTGTTATATTCTGATAAAACGTCATCCAATATTTTAATTTGTTCCTTTTTTTCTTCCAACTCCATAGTCTAAACAAAATGACACACAATTCAAGCAAGAAAAATAAAATTGAATGTTAATTAGAAGACCAAATTTATCAATTTTAAATACTTAAATGAGGGAAAAAATATTTGGTACAAAATGTAAAAATGTAGATTTTCTTTTTTAATCCTTCAGAAAAAAATTATGAATGATACACTATTTACTTTCAGTCGCAGTTCTTTTAGTGCATATGAGCTAAATAGCTTTCAGCTATAATAATTTAACTTGCGTAATATATTTAATTTTATGATTGAATATAATAAAATTTTTAAATAAACAATAAGAATGATCCATTAAATTGATTTTGATAAAAGTGTTTTGAATTTCTAGCAATCATGTCAGCCCTGACCAGTCAGCCTTAATGTTCCATCTAGTTCTTAGATATTGTAATACATATTTTCTATACATATAAAGACAGTAGTTAAAAAGTTGTGTTACATTTATTAGACAGTTAACTAAATGCTTAAATAAAAGTACTACATAAAAAATAGAAATTAAAGAATTATTAGTGCATTTTTACCCTAAGATCCAAACAATAAACTACTTAAATTTCAAATGCAGAAAAACTAACAGACAGTGAAAGATCACTTGAACTTACATATTCTTGAAATGTTTTAGATTCGACAGGATCAGCAAAAATACCTAAAAATTATTGAGAATTATGGGATTAATACAATTTAACACACAAATGATTAGGTGGTAAAAAAATCAATTACCTCCAAATAAATCATTAGCAGTTGTAAAGCTGAAACCTCCAATATTAGAGCTTTTCAATCGATCAGCCGTAAGTTTTTGACGGGCATCAAAGATCTCCTAAAAATTGAATATCTAGTTGTTAAAAGTTAAATAGACAATTGAATCTTTTTCTAATTAACTTTTTATAAGAAGCAACATAATATGTTGCAATGTCAGGAATCAAAAGTAGAAAAGAACTACATAGTTTACCTTTCTTTTCAATTTTACAGCATTAATCCATGAATCAGTATCACTAAAGTTTTTAAGATTTAATTCATCACACCAATTGGAAAAGGGAGATTCCTAAAACATAAATAAGTATTTTACATAAGCACTTTCAATAATTTAAAGAAATTTTTAAACAATTAACCTAAAATGGAAATCCAAGAAAATAATACATAAAACGAACTTAATGGGTTTAAGAATTAAACGGGAAGGTTTACATAAATAAGATTTTTTACAAATTAATCTATGTAAGAAAACTGTTTTTATTTTATTTGAAAAGAAAAAGCAAGCCATTTACCTGAGGTTCATCTGCCTGATTGGCAATAGCAATTTTGAGTTTATGAATATCACAATTTAACTTTTTTATACCAGCCTGTAATTCTGTAGCTGTAGTATATCCAAGTTCTTGTAGTGCCTAAAACAAATAAGATTATTAGAGTGTTGTTGCACTACAACAGAAATCAAATTCACACAACTTCATTAATAAAAATGTTACTTTGTTTCATGAAAACTCGCCATTATAAAAATAGTGATTTCAAGAAAATTCATGATTTTTTAAAATGATCATGAGAACATAAATGAATTTCAAGACAGTATGGATAAGAGAACATGAAACTTGTTCTTAAACTGATATCTAGAGTGTGGCAGTTGGTAAGTGGAAAAGTGTAAAGTAAGGGGAGTTTTATAATGTGAAAATAATATCATAAACTTGCCAAAATAGCTTCCTCATCTCCATCTTCAATAAGATCCTGTACTGAAAGGTATTCTTGAAGACGTTCCTCATCAAATGAAAGCTGTAATAGAGATACATAGAACACAAGTCTTAATAAATTGAAATTCTTAAAAAATCTGCAAAATTGACAAGAATGCATTAAAACTCAAGAAAATCCAAGTACTTTTTCAGATCTTTGTTTCTGCTTTATAGCCTGCACTCTTTTTAGTAAAGAGTGACATTTTTCCATTTTACCACTGTTGGAATTTGAAGATGAACCAGGTAGCTATAAAATAAAATGTAAAATTAAGGGGAAAACTAACAAAACATTTTTTCATGTGGAAGTTTTAAAAGAAGGGTTATTTTACAGTATGTGTGTAATCTTTAACATTTAATTGTTGTTTCTTACAATGTATTAAATAAATTTTAGATTCCCACTCTTCTGTTTTGTTAACAGGTTATGTTAATGTCAGCACAGATTTTTTTTATTTTTAAGTATAAAAAGACAAAAATTTAATATTACAGGCTCTAAGAAAATATCACAAATACCATAAAATGACCCTTTTTAGTTTTGTTAATTTTTAAATAATTTAATAAACTTAATCATGATTTTGATATCTTAACTTCAATCAAACTAGCCTGTAAAATTAATAAAATTAAAAATGGAATGATTTGCTCATTTAAAGTACAGAAGAACTCCCATTATCCGAATCAATAATTGGGACCAGACACCATTAAGGTAATTGGATTTGATCAGAAAAGGGTCTATTTTAATTAATTACTGTATGTTTGTTGAAAAGGGGAGAAAAAACTGTATTTCCAAGATATTTTTGGTGCTTTTTCACACCAGGGATGAAAATTCATCATATCACTCGGTAAATAATGCTACAGTCATCAAAGCCTTGGGTTGGTATTTATAAAAGAGGGAGAGCCTTTTCACATTTTTAAATGCTATTGGGCATTAATTTTTGCATTAAAAAAATTATAATAATTGGCAAATATTATTAATATTGGTGGGCATTAATTATTTTTGACTTCCCATGACAGTACATCTTAATTTTTTTCTGAAATTTAGAAAACGATTAGGATAACCAGTGATTAATTGGAGTTCTACGGTAATAATAAAATTCTGTTTTTGACTTACTGGTACATATGGCAGCTGCACAATATGGGTATTAGTTTTAACATATTCATCCTTCTCCCATAAGCGGATATCTTCCATATAGTTTTGGCTAAAATGCATGTGTTCATGCATTAAAATCTGAAAGACAATGTCATTTCAGATAAGTATATCACAAAAAACAACCCAATTTAAAAGGTACTAAAGTAGCCTCCTGCTTACTAATCCCCAAATGTTTGTTTCCAAACATTTTTGATTCGGTTTCAAATATGAAATAAATATCAAACAATGAAAACCATATATAGACTTTAACCTTGTCCGGCAGCATTAAGACCTGTCTAAAAGAACATGATTGTCGATTGGGCCATTATGAAAAATCAGCCGTTTCAGAACACACTATACAAGGATCCCAGGACATAAACTTAGCAACACCAAAGTATTATCTACTACTTTCTCATTTTTACCTGCATCTTCACTGCAAAGCAATAGAGATCTATAAAATATCCCAAATAGTTTCAATAGGAAATAGGAGGTAACCTATCTCAATAAAGGTTGGCATCTGGCTCTATGCAACCAACATCAAAATATATCATGATCTCAACTTAAACTCTGCCTGAAAAATTTAACAGCAAAGCAATCAAAGTCTTTATCTACACTGATGATGTTGCAGGCAGATGGTGATGAAACATTTGTTAAATCAACCCATATAATACGACCCATCCGCCTGAAAATTCATTGTGACCTTAATGAAAACCTTGTTTGAAAATTTTTTTATAGTAAAATTAATCAGAGAATAAAAACTAAACATTACCAAATATTTTTAAAAAAGTTATATATGGTTTAAATAATAAATTTTGACATTAATAGACATTAGAATGTTTATTTTAAGATATTTAAAACACTAAAGTGCAATTCTTTCAATAACATTTAATTCCAGTATATCACCATATTTTTGTGAACATCCATGTATGGATTGATTATCATTGTCACCACAACACATGTAAATATAATTGAAAACTGATTATAAACTAAAAAAGTAGAACTTAAAATTATAATAAAGCATAATTTAAAATAAATTTCCTGAAAGAGAAGAAAAACAATAAATTTTTCTTTCAAAATTAAAACTAATATGTATTAAACTTATAATATTTGGATGCATAGAAATGAAAAAAAAATTCTATTAAAACTTGGACCTTCTTTGAAACAGAAGGATAACTCACTAACTATCTGTCCTATCAAACGACAAAACTAATTTTAAATTCTATAAATTGTGGAAGACCTTAAAAGCATGTGAATATTCATAAAAAATAGTGAAATAGAGTTTATTAGATCAATTTTTTTCACTGGACCTGATAAATAAAACTATATAATATATTCAATCAAATTGAAATTCCATGACAATTTTAAGTTTTTCCTGACTTTTAAGGAAGAGAGGATCTTGTATTTTTTTCAACTTCAAACCCCAATAAATAGCTAATATTTGTTAACTGTCACCTTTAGTATTTTAATATTTTAACATCTACTTTTACTTTAACTTCTCATGACGTAATTATATGTATAAATACTGCTGTGTTTGTAATAAATGGAGATTTTGATGCCGAAACTTGCCTGATCTATTAGCGTCACTTTACGGTCCCTCCTGCCAGCCATTTCCTTAAGTTTACATTCAGAAGTGGGATTTTAATCCAAATGAAGCCTACCAGTCAAGAAAAAGGTGAATTCAACGAATAGAATTCGACGTGGATTTGAATTTCGTTACGATTAAGAAGAAGCAAGTTGGTCAAGTAAAAGCAAGCTGATCGAATACAAGAATGGCGTGGTTTGGTAAAGGAAGAAGGGCCGATCTACTGAATCTATGCAAAGAGATAGGCGTGGAAGCCAACGAGGACATGATCATATTTAAAATCAAGAATTTGATTGTGAAGAGTGAAGGCTTTGAAGAAGATTTCGCGAAAGAAATTTTTGAAGGAATCATTGCTGAACGCTTGAAAAGAGAAGAAGCTGAGGCTGAACAAAAGAAGTTGGAATTGGATCGTGAAAATAAACAGAAGAGCTCGGATCGGGAAACCGAACTTAAGAAGCTGGAATTCGAAGATAAAGAAAGACAGCGTGTTTTTGAGCTAGAAAAGCTTAAAATTGAAGTGCAAGGTAAGCGTGATCCCAATTCTTCAACTGATAGTATTTCTGAAGTTTCAATTAATAGTTCTGTTGATCTAAGATGTGATGTGCAAAGTTTTGATTTGAAAGAAAGCGTTGCTAGAAAGTTAAATTTGGGATATACTCCAATTAGAAAAGATCTTTATTCGTTTGGTAGTCTAAGTAATACAGTGACGCAAATTGTTGGAGAAAGTGTAGTTGATATCAAAATTGATGATGTATTAGTTATGGAGGTTCCTGGGTTTATTTTCGCTGATGCAATGCAGCTGGTTGACCTAATCATAGGTAGATCCTTTTTGCATTTGGCTTATGCTAGAGTACGGGATACCTTGAATTTCGGGTATGCGAAAGTTGATCCTTTTAGTAACTTGGATTATTTTGAAGAAAATCAATGTGTTAAACTTGTTTCAGTAGAGGACCCTGGATTGAAGGTAAAGAAAAACGAACATGAATCCAAATCTGGTGAAGAGGACCTTGGATCGAAGGTAAGGAAGAAAGATCCTGAATCCAAATCTGGTGAAGAGGACCCTGGATCAAAGGTAAAGAAAGACAAGCTTGAATCCAAATCTGGAGAAGAGGACCCTGGATCAACCGTAAGGAAAGACGAGCCTGAATCCAAACCTGGAACTGGGGAGTCTGGATCAGAGAGCGAATCTCCCAAAGCATCTAGCGATTCTTCTAGTAAGGAATCGGGGACGAATCGGAAAAGCAAGAAATCGAAGTTGCCTTCCAAATCGGACCTTCCTGTCTCTTCAGACACCGAAGAACACCTTTCGGAAACTACAGATTCCGGTAGATTTTCAGAGAAGGGAAAGGAAATCCGATACAGAAAAGTTAAGATGAAGGACCATACCACGACGGCCCACGTAAGCCAGCTGAAGCCCCTGAGAGATGACGATGATGACGACGACGAAGACGGTAACGACGACGATGAGGAGGATGATATGTTATTGTGTTGGACTAAAAGGACTCATGAATCAATTGTTCTTTATTGTGCTTAAAAGAATTAAGTTTAAAGATATTTAAGTTAATGATAAATAAGTCATTGGAGATGTTTTTTTTAAGTACTCAAAGTAATGTTACCAAGTTAAAAGCAAAGAATTAATCATTGTGTTTATTGTTATAATTTAGTCAATTGAGGTCAATTGAAAGGTCAGTATGGCCGAGTGTTAACTGTCACCTTTAGTATTTTAATATTTTAACATCTACTTTTACTTTAACTTCTCATGACGTAATTATATGTATAAATACTGCTGTGTTTGTAATAAATGGAGATTTTGATGCCGAAACTTGCCTGATCTATTAGCGTCACTTTACGGTCCCTCCTGCCAGCCATTTCATTAAGTTTACATATTTATAAAAAATATATAGCATGAATGGAAAATTACAAAGGATATTCAATTTTTTAAATGTAAATTAACAAATACATTGCTAAAAATAAAATATAAAAGTGAAAAATCTTAAAAATCAGTAAACCAAAACTCAATACATGAAAATAATGTAGCTTTCTTGTAAAAAATTACAATTTCTAAACATTAAACACTATGACATTTCGCCAATTAAGACCCAAAGTTAAAATAAGTTTGTTAAAATACATAACTTCCGGGCTTATAGGCCGTGTTCCAAAATAAAAACAAAAACACCAGACGTTTCGTCGGAAGCTGTGCCCGACATCATCAGTGGAATAAAAAGCGTTAGTTCACCGATTCACCAAGTAGACGTGGTGCATTCTCATTGGATTCATCTGATTGGCCAGTGGGAGGATCGGGCGGAAATGACGTCAAACCTCGCTGCACACTCCTGAGGGCCGGATGCCAAAACTTCTGGAGGTGGATGCCTTCTTCTTTGCGATTAAAATTTTGGGGATGTTTATAAATCTCAATAGCCTCTCTATATACACGGGGGTAAAAATGCGAGATTGAGGCTAAAACTTTAGTGCTGTTAAATAAAATATCATGATTACTTTTCTGACTATGTTCAGCCACGGCAGATTTCTGATATTGGCCAAGGCGGCATTGTCGTTCGTGTTCAGAAAGACGGGTTTTAATGGTGCGTTTTGTCGTGCCGATATAGACTGAACCGCAGGAACAAGGGATCTGGTACACTCCAGCTGTTGATAGCGGGTCTCTTGGGTCTTTAACTGAACGGTATAGGTTACGTAGCTGTCTTGTTGGCTTGAAGATAGGTTTGATTCTGTGATTTTTTAAAATTCTCCCGATTCTATCTGTAACTCCTCGTATGTACGGTAAGAAAGCCTTTCCAATCGAGGGTTGAACTGGGCTATTGGATTCCATCGGTGTCTCAAATTTTCTGTCGTGCAAAGCCCTTCTTATATCACTGGAAGAAAAACCGTTTGCCTGTAGTGCCTGATTCAGATGTTGTAGCTCTTCCTCCAAATACAATCCCGGAAGTTATGTATTTTAACAATTTAGCCGGCTGTGAAAGTCTTCATGTTTACATTAAAATAAGTTTAATTGCATTTAACAGTTTAAAAAAAACAATTACAACTAAAGATTAACTAGCAGTTTAACAAAAATAAAATACCTCTGACTTGCTAGGGGTAATCATAGTAGCATGGGCAGGATATTTAAGATGCAGAATACGATGTAAGTAATTAACCATATGCAAGGATCCTACATTGATGCGCTTTGCATTGCGGACATCCAATCTTGATCGCACTACAGGCAACACATGGCAAGTATTATGACCTAATGATATGACTAACCCATATGTACCTAAAAACAGACATTATTAAGTAAAGGAGAAGCCTGAAACAGGAAAACAAATACAATAAAACTTCTCTCAGGAGTGAGAAAACATTTCATTCTAAGAAAAATTTGTAGTTGAAAGGGATTATTGCTTAAAAGAGTGTAAATGATTTACTGTTTTGCAACTTAAAAAATACATGGATAACTTTAATACTTAAATCTGCACGGAAAAAATATTTAAATTTGATTAAAATAAGAAGAAATTTTTGTCTCAGTCTTATAGTCATTTTCGCTGCCATCTGTGTTGGTGTAAACCAGCAGCTAAAGAAAGAAAAACTACTTATTCGCTGACTCTGATTGGTGGAATCCTTCTTTGACCAAGGATTTAAAACCAATGCAGATGGCTGTGAATGTGGCTGTTAGTCCTTCACAATAGAAACTTGGTCTATAAAATATGAATTTTGAGGATTTGTGTGTTCTTCTAAACCTGCCAAATTCCTTTCTGATTTCTCATTTTGTGTGTATCAACATACAACAAGAAATTGTTTAGAAACATTCACTTTAAAGATAGGTTAAAGTTGAAAGGTTTGTGCAAATTATTACTGGCTGAACAAACACAGAAAAGTTTTAAGTAAAATCAATAAATAAGTACAAATAGTAAAATAAACATGTCTGGTACTCAGTGCTAAATTTTAACTAAAATCTAAGTTAACCATGATCTTTGTAACATATATGAGGGAATAAATAAGTATCTAAATAGACCTTTGATAATAAGACCATTTGACTAATAAACCTGTGAAGGATGTCTTAAATTTTGAAGAGATTTGATAAAACAATGAGGTAAAATATTGCACAAACAAAAAGATTACCATAAAACTTGTACAAAATATCTTATTTAACCCAATTCAAATGTTTTAAATCTATATAAAAAATTTCTAGGTTTTAACTTTTAAAAATTAATTTGTTGAATAAATCTTTCATTTTCATCAAGAGTTTAAACAAGTGCAATATATATTTTTGAGTTATTAATCAATTTAGAAAGTTTATAAATATACTTTAATTGTATAACTACAAAGAATATAAAAATACCTTTAGGTTTAGCATTATGTTGATAAAAACTAAAAAGAGAGTCAATTCCATAAGCAACTTGAGGAACATTGTAGCATTCAAACAGAAGTTCAGACATCACTAAAAACAAAAGATAAAAAACTAAATTGATCAATATTGTTATCACATTATTTTTTTCGAAAAGAAAGATAGTTACAAGAGTAATCAAATTCTTTCATTTTATTTTCAAAACTTTCTATTCCAGACAAATTAGAAACTTATTAATCTCAAAGATTAGATTCTGAAATATTTATTCTTCACATAAAGTATCTTAATTTAGGTTAATATAAAATAAAATATGCATACTTACACTGTCTTGAATAGTTAGGATTGCATACAGCTTCAGATATCACAATTGGATGATTGATACAACCATTTGTGTTAATTCCAAGATGGTTAAATATGTAGTCAAAAACTGTTTCCTAATAAAAAGAAAAAAATAAGCTTACATAATCAAGTGGGCATTTTGACTTAAATTAGGATGATCATAATAAGATAGTTAAATTAGTCACTAAACTTTACATTACCATTGTCGTAATTTTGGATGGATAAGCCACAACTTATATGTATTAAATTGTTAAAAATTAACCAATGCGGCTTATCAGTCAGTGCAGCCTATCTGATGGAATTTTGTTCTTCTGTAGAGTGTAACAAAGCAAAAAAAGTCTGAATTAGCTTGAGAAACTCTCCTTTTGTTTTAGGTCCTTATGTGTTCTGACCCTTACTTTCTCTTTACATTTCATATTAATGATATTGTACTAATGTATTACTGCTCAATAATTTTATGCATTTTCTATCAAATTTATACATATTTATAGTTGTGATCATAGTTGGATAAAACAAAAAACTCTGCACACAAAAATTCCTTCAAATATTTTCTGAAAACTAATTAAATGCCCCTAGTTGTTTGAATTTTGACTTAAAAACATATTGACAGTCCCATTGTTTACCTAAATACTGTAATAATGCTTCATAAGCAACAACAGATTTTCTGCAAAATTCTAAAACTAGCTGCGCTCGGCATGCACGTGTGCTTCTATATTATCCAAGTATGGTTTTGATTACATCAATAGCAGAAATGATTACAACAGGACTAATTGTTCAAGTTAACACATTCTAGTAATTTTTCCTGTGGCCTAAATGGTGGTGTGGGTTATCTGATGTAATGTCTTTTTGGTACTTACGTATTATCCCGTCGACCGTGACGCTTAATCCGAAAACGTTATTAAATCACATTGACTTTACTATTGCTGTGCCGCTGAATTAGACGGCCGCTGAACGGTCGACGGGATAATACGTAAGTACCGTCTTTTTTTATGTTACTAATCATGTGTAGCTTATCTACCCAAAATTACTGTACTATTTTTATTACCGTTGTTTTTCAAACTTTTCTTTAATTTTTTTAGGATAAATTCTCCCTTTTTATGAACTAATGTAACATTTTGCAATTGTGTATTAAAATATAAAATATTTTGCCAATATCTTAAGATAAACTAATAGGCATAAGAGCAAAGGCAAGATAATAGACTGGATTGAATAGACTGGATCAACCTTGCTGGGCTTTTAGCCTGTAGTTGATCGACTATATTTGTATTTGTATAATAAGAGCAAAGATGCCCATATATTTCGTAGGTTCAGGGGTACAAGGCAAATGTCCTGGTTAAGTGATTACTTCCAAGCCTGCTTGGTTCTTAATTTATTAATCCCTTGAAGGGATGAAAGGCTGATTTAACCAAGCCTTCTCCAATGATTTAAACATAGACCTATGGCATGGGAATGTGAAGCCCTACCACTATGCCACTCTACAAGGATGTATGGTAAACAATTTATTATACATACACTACATAACGATTTTCAGACAGAATTAGCCTAAACACATAAAACATTTTTCAAATACCTGAACATCAAACTGAGTTACAACATCTTTATCAAATTGTGTTTTCAATAACCATCGGACAGCTTCAATATTCTTTATGTCATTTCCAACTTCTGTTTCACTTTCCTGGAAAAAAAATACTTCCAAATGATTAATGTTGGTTAAGAAAGGGTCAGCAACTGGCGAATCGTATGTTATTTTTTGAACAGCCAAAATATTTTAAAAATCAATCATATGTATTCTTAGACACAAAAAATTAGTTAGACCTTATTTTTAAGCGTCAAATTTCCAAAAATTTCCTGGGGGAACCCCAAATCCCCTTTTCAATATAAAGCTATATTAATAATTTATGACAAAATTTCTTTTTTAATCATCTCTATCGAATAAAACAGTGGTTCCCAACTGAGAGAAGTTTGCGGACCACTAAGTTTAAAATTGGAACCTTCACGGACCACCCCTTTATAGCATAAAATCCTAAACCCTGACAAAATTGCAATATAAAAGTTTATTTTCCCTAATTAAGCGTGTAAATTTATAATATGCTCTGAATTATAATTCTATTTTAAGAAAATTTTAATTATATCTCACAAGAGTTAAGAATTTTGGTTACGATATAATTAAAACTTCAGGCTCTATAAAAATTAGCTGAGTTTTTTATTTTCAGAGCTTTTAATTTCACTTTAAATATGTATAGGACACAAAAGTATTGTTAATAATTAAGTGGTGACTATTATCCCCACAAAATACTCAGCTTAAAGTCATCGTCACGGATATAATTCCATTTTTTCTCGTTCAATTTGCTCGAATTAGTATTTATTGGCTTTTTTTTTGTGCTTCACCAAGCCCCTTCACGGACCACTTCCAAGACTCTCACGGACCACCGGAATAAATAAACATTAATTTATTCATTAAAGGGTACTTACGTATTATCCCGTCGACCATGACGCTTAATCCGAAACGTTATCAAATCTCATTGACTGCTGCCATTAGACGGCTGCTGAACGGTCAATGGGATAATACCTAAGTACCGATTAAAGTAGTAAAGTGTAATGTAAAAAGTTTAAGTGCACACATATAATCTTATTTTTTAAACATATAAATTTAAAAAATACTTAACTAATTAAAAGCATAACACACAAAAGAAAAAATATGAAATAATAATTCATCAACCAGCTTTAAATTTTTTTACCTTCTTTCCACGATGCTTGGCAGCTATGTTTCTGAAAACAAGTAACGGTTTCTGATTAGTAGCCCAACCAGCTTTACACATGTATGATCCTACAAAAAAAAAAATGTAT
The DNA here is from genome assembly GCA_963680715.1 of Tetragnatha montana. Taxonomy (NCBI): domain Eukaryota; kingdom Metazoa; phylum Arthropoda; class Arachnida; order Araneae; family Tetragnathidae; genus Tetragnatha; species Tetragnatha montana. The sequence continues at coordinate 61,800,146 of OY796674.1, read as the reverse complement.
TACTTACAATTTGAAGCATGTATTCCTCAGGACAATTATACCACGCATGCTTAAGAACCAGTAAATTCTTTTGCTAGTTCTCTTCTGTTCTAAGGATTTAGTGTTTTTTGTTTGTTTTCCCACAATAACACAACAAGAGCACACCTAATCCTGAAGTATGACAAGGCACAGCCTTTAAAATGGCAACATTGAATACAAAAAAGTTGCCTAATTTGACAACCATATTGAAGATATTTTACTATGTGCAAAAAGGCTCCACTAGAATAGATCTAGGTTTAAGTTAAGAAAATAATCAAGTTGAAAAAAAAAAAATTGTTATCAAAGTTGTATGATAATTTTCAAAAACTTTAATTAGTTATTTCTTGATGTAGAGTTCATGCAAGAAAGTTTCCAAACATGTAGTTTTCCATTAGTAAGACAAGAAATCCAGTAATATTGATAAGTAGGTCTTAAAATAATTTTGTCTTTCAAAAGAAATTTTAACTATTACAGTAGTCTACAGGTGCTTCACATGCAATCTATATTGTTACAACAGGGTTCTTTTCCTCAAAAAAGTTCTTAATTGTGTTTTGTTTATAAATAATATTGTTGGCAGTTATTGTTATTACATTACCCAGAGCAAATATGATCAATATATTTATTACCTTTAAAAGAAATTATTATCAATTACATCATAGGATATTTACCATTGTCAATAATAATAGGGACACGAGATTTCAGCAATGAATCTGTATAAGCCAAAATTGGATCTGGCTTGACTTGATATGATGCCACCGAATAAATTTTTACTGAAAAGGAAAGTATGTATTACTTTCAATAAGAAAAATTCCAATTTAAGATAAAGGGATTTTATTTAAATGCATAGTACTTATCCATTATGCTTTAAAATTGCGTAGAAGTTTAAATGCTAAAGATAAGAAATACTTCTAAAATTGCATACCAAACACCAGGGCTGCCCATAAGGGTGGACAAACCCGACAAATGTTGGGGCCATTTCAGGCCCCCTTTTGAGAAATTTGGACAAAAATTAGTCAAAATGCAGTTTTTAAAGGTCAAATTTTCAAAAAATTTTTGGGGGTACCCCCAGACCCCTTTTTTTGTAAGCTGATAAAAATTTTTGAAACTCAGAGCAAAAATAGCACTTATAGCATTATTATGAATGAGGAGAAGGTAACTTTTATAGATAGTAACTTAAAAAGGACACATTTTATGCCTCTAACACCCACTGACAAACCCTAAACTTAAATCATGAGACATACTAATCATTGTTAAGAGCTGTATCGGGGGATTTAGTTTTGCCACATAAGAAGCGGTCTACCTCCGATGTCTCCCAAGGCGTCCAAAAATGTGTTTAATCACTATGTTTAAGTGACAAATTTCCAAAATATTTCTGGGGACTCTTCCACAGACTCCTTTCTATTTTTGGGGAACATTTTATAAACCATATATTTTTTATGATACGTTAATCCAGAGATATTCACATACTCATGGGTGGAAAACCAGAAATTGACTTTTGTAGCAGCTTAAGAGAAGTTTTGTAGCAAGGCTAATTACACTTTTGTATCACATTTTGGTGTTCTTGTATCAGGGAATGTGCCTTTTTTGTAGCCCTTTTTGGTGGTTTTGTATCAAGAAACATGCATTTTTGCAATAGCACTTTTAATAGCATAATAAAGACCTAAAATTAGAAAAATTTTAAGCGTCATGATAAAAAAGAAACTTTAGTAGGCCAAAAGATTGTTCTCTGAGCTCAAAAAATTAAAATATTCATTAAAAAATAAAAATTTCCATGCTTGTTCTGAAATTTACTTGAAGCCCTCACAAAGGGAATTAGGAACCAAAGTAACAAAACGTTTCTCAGAAAATTAATAGAAACGTTATTTTGAACTACTAATGTCTATGAACTACAGAAAAAATTGGGGAAAACTGCTAAAAACAGTTAAATTTCCAGGATTTAACAAAAAATAGCCAAACCAAAATTTCGAAGCCAAACGAGTTTGAAAAAAGCCAAATTTCTTGAATTTGGCCTTAAAATAGCCAAATTGGCAACCCTAGCTTGTTAAGACAAGACAGAAGAATGATACTAGGTTTTATTGTTTTCCGCGCCAAACTCCCGCCTGAATGAAATGAACAAATGAAAAACGTGCTTATTTTGCTGGGTAATCAACTAATCATGTACTCCGTACCGTACCAGCAAACATCGTAAGGGCGATCAGTGGGGGGGGGGGGGAACTCGATCGGTCATTCATAGTGGCTCAGGATTGGTTCCTTCCCTGTGAACTGGATTTTCAGGGTTATCGCGTTTTTGGCACAATTTGTAGCTGAAAGAGAAATTTTGATGATTTTGTAGCAGCTTGTAGCAGATTTTCCACCCATGCATACTGTAATTTCAATACTGAAAATGATCGAAAATGCCACAATTTTCAACTTATAAATGTGCATAAAGGGAGGAGAAATTTCCAGGTTTTTGGCCAAAATGAGCAATTTTCCCTGACTTTTTAGGTGAAATTAAAATTCCTTGACTTTTCCAGGTAGTACTCCCTGACCAGTGGGAACCCTGTTTAAGATGAGGTATATTTCGGATTTACCCTTTAAATTTTAAAAGCATGTTTTTTCTACGTTTACTTTCAATTCGTTTTAGATGAAAACCAGTAACAAATAATTTTTAAATCTTGATTGAATAGTTACAAACAAACATTTTATTTTCACTCAAGAAAGAAAATGACAAAATGGAAATATTTATCTCTTTCAGAATAACCCTGTAATACTCTGGCACCATAAACAAGGGTTTTATTTGTTCCATACTCATTTTTGAAAGTATAATTGAAAACATACCTACCAGTTTTAGCCATTATATAATTTAAATACAGTTAAATTCACAATATTTTACATATTGGTCAGTTTTTACACATTATGTATGGGCTTTGGATATTAAAACAGTTGGCGCAAAGGCAAAACACAACCAAGAGCGACACCCGGAAGAAAGTGTAAACAAATAAAGAACGAGAATTTGTTCGAGTTTAATCAAGACCCTCTATATAATGGCCTCACAACTCGGACGGGTGACGTCACACTTTCCGCCACCTTTGACGTCACATGCAAAACGACGCCATGTTTTATATTTTTTGACTAAAGGGACAAAATTTTGATTCTAAACGAAAGATTTTGAGTTTCCAGAACAGTATTATCAGCCTTGAAGGCATACATAACGCGAGGAGTTAAGAAAGTATGTTTTTATGCTCCATAGACTTAACATGGGAAATTTAGCGGTTTTCCGCCACCTTTGACGTCACAGTGACGTAGTTGTCAGGCTTTGTATATAGAGGGTTTTGGTTTAATTGTGCTAATACTGGTTTTGATTGTTTTGGCGCGATTTTAGCAATGTTGATGCTAATAAAATTTAAAAATGCTCAGTTGGACTTAAAGATGTATGTTTAGAAATTTTTTTTGAAATAGCATGTACAAATTATAATAATCTCAACAATAATATCGATTACGCCCATCACAGAAATACGACTACTCTGTGAATACGACTCACCGTTTACAAACACCGTTGGCAGTGGTGGCAGTGGTTCAATGTTATTTTAGTTTCTCAATGGGTGGTGCCGAAAGGATTTGAGGTGGTTGGATGTTTTGAGTGCTGATGTGATACGTTGTTTTCAGTGATTTTATAAGTTAGAATTCCGTTTAGGAGAAGACTAGGGTTGGAAGTAGATTGAGTTGGAAGTATTTTGTTTCTGGCAAGAGAGCTAAAAGAAGTTTTAATTTTCCTTAAAGTTTGTGTTTACCGACAATCCAAGTCGGATGTGTCGACTAGGGCTTTACCCCTCAAAGAATGGCGGGAAAGCACTCTCTAGATGAGGAGACAGATTTACAAAATGATCAAAGACAATCTAAGATAAAGAAAACAGAAAGAGTTTATATTAATCAAGAACCTACTGAAGACCAAATCAAGACAGCGAAGGAAAACGGAAGCAAGACCATAAAATTCGGAATATCAGGGATCGAAACTGAAATACCAACTAAACACACGATACTGAAAAATGCGTTTTGTAATATACTAAAAAAAGAAGATGAAATAATAGTCACAAGGGCAAAACGTTTAATCATTACTACCCAATGCGAAGAAACAACAAGAAAGATATTAAAATTGGAAAAAATCAACGAAGTCAGAGTCAAAGTAACTACTTTTGAGGACTCCTTCACATCCCAATATGTAATTCACGACGTGGACCAAGATATATCACTCGAAGAGATAGCAGAAAGCCTGAAACACCAAGGAATACGAGTAAGGAAAATCATAAGATTTAACAACAAAAAAGGGGATCTATCACCAACAATATTAGTTAAAGAATTGGGAGTGGCAGAAAGAAAAAAGATAAAGATAGACAACATATACCACAATGTAAACACCTTTGAAGAAAAACCTAAGATCTGTCATAAATGCCTGAGACTAGGACATTTTGAGAAAACCTGCAGAGACACTCAACAAAAATGCTACAAATGTGGCGGAAAACACGCGCCTAGTGAATGCACGGAAGAAAATCCAGCTTGTTTTAGATGCGGAATAAAAGGACATACAGCAATCGAAACAACCTGCACTAAAATACAAACGGAAAGAAAAATACTCAATAAAGTGAGAAACGAAAACATAACATTTACAGAGGCCAGGAAAGCGATTGAGGGAAATACCTATGCGAAAGTAGTTGCAGGAAACACGACCCCCAAAACAGTGGGATCAACCGAAAAATCCCAAACGAATGAGCTGACTGAAATAGTCAAGGAACTAAAAGAGGTAGTTAAAAATCTCAAAGAATTGACAGAACTCAAAGAGGTAGTAAAGGATCTTAAGGAAGTAACAGAACAAATCCTAAGCCACACAAAAGAAGAAAGATTGAAACACCACGAAAGTGGAAGTAAACAAACAGGAGACCAGAGTTTTACCATTAGGGAATTCGAAAAGGAGAAAGCAAAAAAAGACTTGGGACAAGTTATTAAGTCAGCAGCACAACCGATCTTGGAATTAACGTCAAAAATAGAAAAGTTAGCCCAAACAGTAGATAATCTAGAATCAAGAGTTGGAAACCTTCAGGTTGAAAAAATGGATGACACATATGATCTCTCACCTGGAGGGAGCCCTGATCACTTATTTAACGTATAGCGAAGAACTAACAGAAACGGACAATAAATAAACAAATACCAACAAAAGCAAACAAAAAAATGAACCTTAATAAAAGTGACAACAATGTGTATTTTATACAATGGAATGCTAGAAGCATAAAAAATAAAGGCTTCTGGTTAAATCAATCTATTTTCGAAAATGCAGATATTTTGTTAATACAGGAAACCTTCTTAACTCCTGAAGACAATTTGAATATAAAAAACAAAGTTACGTATAGAGAGGACAGACCTTCTAGAGGTGGAGGTCTACTAACAGCAATCAACAAAAAGTTACCTTCTCAAAAGGTAAATTTAAATCCACCAACCTCAGAAAATGAAATTTTATGTGTTAAGGTATACATAGGATCGAAATGGACAACATTTGTAAATATATACTCCCCTAAAGGCCGATTTACAAAGAACTGGCTTAACTATGTTACCAAACAAATACATGATCACACCTACCTAGTGGGTGATTTCAACATCCATCACCCCCATTTGGGAAGCCCCAACAAATCCCAAGATGGGGATAAGGTAATGGACTGGATTATGGATAACGAATTAGTCTTGTTGAATACTAAACAACCAACCCACTTCTCAAGAAACTCCCAAGCCTTATTGGACCTGACCTTGGGCTCAAAAGATCTGGGGCTACATACAGATCTAATGGTTCTAGAAGAGTTATATGACAGTGATCATTACCCAATTCAAATCAAACCGCAGCTAAGATTATTCAAGAAGACAGAATGCTTAGAGGTAAAAAGAATCCATTGGAAAAGATTTCAAGAAAACATTAATACCTCCTTGAACAACAAAGACAATCTGACATCCATGGAAGATTTAACCAAAACGATCAGAGAAGCCAAAGATGAAAGCCTACAATCAAAAACTAAAGTTTACGAAAAAGCTCCCCCATATTGGACACTCAAATGTAACGCATTGTTACAAAAAAAAAGATATTTATTTAAAGAAGCTAAGAGAAATATAAATAACACAACATGGAATAACTACAAAAAAGTAGCAGCTCAACTAAGAAAACTAATAAAAGACTTGAAGGAAAAGTATTGGGATAACATATGTAAAGAGGCTGGAGAGAACGGAAGAATATACAAGATCCTGAAAACAATAAAAGAGAAAAATCTAAACACTGGTTCCAGCAATCATGTAATAAAAATAAAAAATATAGAACTATTTACACCCCTAGCACAAGCAAACGCGTTTGTGATGAAATATACAAGAAGTAGTGATCTTCCCGAAGGCCTACTAAACTATAACAAGACTGGAGAAAACCTGAAAGAAAAGTTCAAATTAACCGAACTACAAGAAGTAATAAGAAAAATGAAAAACCGATCCCCGGGTCCGGACAACATATCAACAAAAATGATAAAGCAGTTGTCAGAAGATAACTTAAAAAAACTACTAGATCTCTACAACAACCTATGGGAAAAAGGTGAAGTACCGGATGAATTCAAAAGAACCACGGTAGTGCCAATCAGGAAACCAAATAAAAACCGGGAAGATATTGATTCATACAGACCCATTGCATTGACGTCAATCCTGAGCAAAACCTTTGAAAAAATAATTGTGACAAGAATCACTAAACACATAACTAAAAATAACCTACTAAACCCATACCACTATGGGTTTTTAAGAAATCGAGGTTGTGAAGAAGCACAGGTCACCATATTCACTAAAATTCTAAACACCAGAATAAATAAAAAAAAAGTAGTGCTAATCTCTTTAGACCTCAAAGAGGCTTACGACTCTGTGTGGCCATCGGGCCTTATGATGAAAATGATAAAAATGGGTTTACCCACAGAAATCACACAATGGACTCATGAGTTCATCAAAAAAAGGAAAATAAAAGTGAGATGGAGAGGAACTCTTTCAGAAGAAAGAATACAGAATAGAGGTGTACCTCAGGGTAGTGTCATTAGCCCTATCCTATTCACGATATTCATGCACGACGTATTCGAAAATATACCTGAAAACACCCAGATTGTAGTCTTTGCAGATGATATAAATATGATAGTATCGGGAAATACCACAGAAGAGATAAAAGCAAATTGCCAGGAAGCAATAGATTCAATAAGCAAATGGTGCGACAAATGGAAACTAACTTTGCAAACAAAAAAATCGGTCATAATCAACATGTCGAAAGGTTCAAACAACCCCAGATTTGACACGATATTAAAAGGAGAGACAATCCCCTGGAGCTCCGAGGTAAAGATTTTAGGAATATGGTTTACCCCCAATCTTTTGTTCAATCACCACATCAAGAAAACATGCGAAAAAGCAAGCAAGCAAATAAATCTACTAAGAGCTATTGGAGGGGTTGGATGGGGAGTCCGCAGTGACCACTTGCTGACAATTGCGAACTCCTGCATAAGAAGCAACCTGGAATATGCACCACAGATCATCATGAATGCATCAAAAACAAGCAGGAAAAAACTAAAAACAATATACAACAACATGCTCAGACAAGCATTGGGGTTACCAAAATGGACTCCAATACCTGTTTTATATGCGGAATCAGGCCAACCAAATCTTACAGAAAGAATAAAACAAAGAAACCTAACTGCCCATATAAATCTCATCAAGAATAGATCGCCAATTGTGGAAGAAATGGAACAAATAAAGGACCATTGCACAAATAACGTTTTCCAAAAAACGTCTTTCTGTCTGGAAATAGAACAAAAACTAAGGGAATTAAAAGTGGAGAAAAGAAATATTCTACAAGCAAGCACTACAAAAAACCTAGAATCAATAAAAAATCTCAACATATATACGGACAACCTACAATTTCAAGTACCAAAGAGTAATCCCCATGAGGGAATCCAACATTTACTGAACGATTATCTAAATACAATGCCTAAGACTGCGACAGTAATAGCAACAGATGCATCAAAATCAAAAGAAAACTGTGCTGTAGCCATAATAAATTTTAGGACACAAACCAAACTAAGTGGGACAATTCACCAAATCAATTCAATTTTCTCAGGAGAAGCCATAGCCATAATAATTGCTATAGAAAAGTATGCTAAAAGACAAGAAGAACTTTATATATTCACTGATAGCTTATCGGTGTTGTCGGCGTTGAAAAGCGGTCAAGAGAGGAAAAGCACAGTAATAGAAAGATTAAGCTGGGCAATAGAAAAATCTAGTCAGATCTGTAACCAAATAAACCTAATATGGATTCCGGGACATTCAAATTTAAAAATCAATGAAATAGCAGACAAGGTGGCAAAGGAAGCACGAAACAAAGGAACAATCCTAAGATGGATTGTCCCAGAAGACATAGCACAAGAAATTAAAAGAAGAACAAGAAATGCAATGATAGAAGAATGGGAGAAAAGCAAATACACTATGACCCACCCAAACCTAACAAAATTAGATAAAGGAACAAAGAAAAAGATAGGAAGTAACAGAAAACAGGATGTCCTATTAACCAGAATACGAACAAAAACCTTGCCTACAAATGGAATATTGAAAAAAATTGGACTAGCAGAAAAGGATGAATGTACATGTGGAAGAGAAATAGAAAATTTAGAACACATTCTATTATCATGCCCATTATATGAAAACGAAAGAAACCAACTGAGGAAAAGTATAGGAATAACGCCATTATCTTTCGGATGGCTAGCATCCTTCGAAGATGAAGGGGAAACAAAAGCAAGAGCATTAAAAAATTTCTTCAAAGAAATAAATAAGTTTTAAGAGGAAAATAAAAAGAGACACAGAAAGTCGAAATTTTAACTCAATGAAAAAAAAAAAAGGATACCTGGTATAAGCGCATAGCAAAAACCAGAGCAACTAAACCAACCAACCAACCAACTAGTTTCTCAATGGCGACTGCCGAGAACGAAGATTTTGCGTATCGTGAACCTTCAATTTTATTATTAACTTCGTCTCAAAATGTTGTAAACAAATATGATGTGTTGCAAGTCACTCGTTCTGTAATAAGGAGGTATGATTGTCTTGTTGTCGCCACCTTAACGACTTCTTGTTTCCGACTCCTTATCTATGTTGTGATGTCAGCTGTTTTAGAACATTTTAAACCAAAACAATTTCGGTTAATTGGAATAAAGTATAAATTTAATCAGAGAAATTAATACCATGCTTGATCTTTTAATCACTCCAAAACTGTCAATCAGTTCAATATAGAGAGTTTTTAGGCAAGAACTAAGTACTTTACAACCAAGTAACATTCATTTATCGACTTTAAGATGTGATGCTATGCTTAAATCTGTTCCTTTAGCTTGTTTTATGGCTAATTTGGTATTCTATTAATTCGTCACATAGCATGTTGAATTGTTATTCTTTAGTTCCTTGCAATTAAAAATTTAAGTTAAATAGAAAATATATCAAATCTAATCCAAAGAGTCTGGGCTGAACGCATAGTAGAGTGGTAATGCAGTAGTTGATCTTGGCAACTTGGTTGTATGGAAGGGGAAGTATCCCCCCGAACCCCCCAACCAAACCCCCGAATTGAATTTTTAAATGTGCTTCTTAATTCTACAATTTTCACCAATTTCCTCGGTTTAATTGTTGTTGAACCTGTAATTTTCCGATGTCTTCCTTTTAATTTTCGTTTTTTTTATATTCGGGGGACACCCCCGAAACCCCCGGTATTTAATTTTTAAATGTGTGCTTCTTAATTCACCAATTTCTTCCGTTTTATCCTCTAATTTTCCGTTGTCTTCCTTTTACTTTCCGTTTTTTGTTGTTGCTTTTTGTAAGACCATCGCCAAGACGGTCGCCGAGATGGTCGCCAACAGTTGGCGACCGTCTTGGCGATGGTCTCCCCAAATCGAATAATCCCCTATTTTTTCGTCAATAGAAGCCATCATTAAAGAAAATTTTGTCAAAAAATCACCTTGGCCTGGATTCCTTGGATTTGCCTAAATCAGAAACTCATAAAGTACCTAATAATTAAAATAACTGTATGGGTACAATTCCGTTAGAGTCCCCGCTAAATATCGCCAATATCCAAATCGCTAAATATATCCAAATATCAACAAATTTTTCTGACTTTTATTAATAAACCGAATAGTTATTGATCTACTTAAACATTTTAATTCAAGAGTTTGAAATTATGGTTCAATTCCGTTTGAGTCCCCGCTAAATATCTCCCGGTTCTTTTGGACACATTATATCCAAACATCAAAAAATATTTTTATGTAATGTATATATTTTATTAATAAACTGAATAGTTATTGATCTAATTAAACATTTTAATTCAGGAGTTTGAAATTATTTATGAATATTTCTACATTTTATACTGCTGTAGAACCGGACGATATTTAGCGGGGACTCTATTGGAATTGAACCGAAATTATTTATGAATATTTCTACTTTTTGTTGTCTAAAAGAACTGGGCGATATTTAGCGGGGACTCTAATGGAATTGAACCACTTTATGTAATAAATATACGGTCAAATACCTTAAAAACTCACTAAAATACCCATTTGGGGTAAATACATGGGTAACCTCAGTTCAATTCCTTTATATGTCGACAAGCTGTTTTGAATGTCAAAAATTTTAAATATTGCCAAGCTGTATTGAATGTTTAAAATATAAAACACCAAAACCTGCGAGCCGACTGATAAAACTGTACAGTTATATCAATGCAAAGGCTCCAACTACTACGGATTCTCTGTAGTTTCTACTGATGCCATCGTTTAATTATGGATAACAACGAAAAAGCTACGGAAAATCAGAAGGTTCAATTCCGTTAGAGTCCCCGCTAAGTATCGCCCGGTTCTTTTAGACAACAAAAAGTAGAAATATTCATAAATAATTTCAAACTCCTGAATTAAAATGTTTAATTATATCAATAACTATTCAGTTTATTAATAAAAGTCAGAAAAATTTGTTGATATTTGGATATATTTAGCGATTTGGATATTGGCGATATTTAGCGGGGACTCTAACGGAATTGTACCAATCAGAAATCTAAATAAAGCACCTAAAAGGGCATTTTTCCCCCTCCAATTCTAACCGAAAAAATGTTCCTCTATTTTTGACTTTTCCGTAGAAGTGATCCTAAACACGAGACTAGTTGACTTCTGACCACTGTAAAGTTGTTTTTTCTACATCGCAATAGCAAAGCAAGAAGAAGCCAACTTCAAATTGGCGCCCGTAGCCGCACAAGTAAGCAGTCGCGGAAGGAATGAAACACCCCAGGGCCTAGGCAAAACAAAACTTACACGATAAATAGCGATTTTCCGACTATTTCTACAATAAGTAGTCATTTTTCTTGGAAATAATCTGGAAAGTAAGGATTTTTAAAAGTAGGGATTATCTGGAAAAATCCAAATTGCCGCAGGTTGTGCATCACTATTCTAGAGATTGGTTGAATTTATAGTTCAATTTGGTTGACTAATTGTCTTTTACTCAGTAAGCTAAAACCAAGAATCTCTGTTACTTGATTTTTAAAGTAGACATTATTGTCGTGTAGTAAGTTTTTTTCCTAATTATGCTCTAATTTTAGGATATTTTCAGTTTACATAAAAGTTTTAACCAATTAAATACTAAATTAAAATCTAATGCATGCACCTAAATCTGCATGAAAAAAATGCTGTGTAGTTTAATGGAACTGGAACCTTTACCTACAAAAATAAATACCTGGGTATTTTACAACATCATTAGGGAAAACTAAATTGAAAAGTAGGAATAGGTTTAGCAGGTACCACTAATAATTTGTGGACAGGGCAGCTTCATTATTATTCTCTTGTTTAAAGTACTAAGTATCAATTTTCTCAAGTCTGATACAGTAATGCACTCAAATATTTCCTTCATGGGGATACTTGATCTATGTTAAAAAAATGTTAATATTTATTTGACATAAATGTAAAAAAAAGCAATTACAACTGATGATCGATGGGTTAATATGCAAGAACTCTATTTTGCTGTAAAAAAGTAGGGGAAACTAGGGAGGTTTGACCCGCTTTTTGCTTAAATGGCTATATTTTTCATTGTAAGCATATTTAAAGGTCCAATTTTGTGTCTGTTGGTAGCTCAAACAGTTTTGCATCACTTTACATTATTATTTTCAATTTTAAGTTAGTACTTCTTGCCCCATTGGATATTTTTGTAGACTGTCTCAAGTGGGTCAAACCTCCCAACATAAGGGAGGTTTGACCCACTACCGGGGAGGTTTGACCCACAGAATTTAAAAGTGCAAAAATTAGTTAGCATTAATTTTATTTCTGTACAATTCTTGTAATGAACATGTAAAGAAGTAAAATATATTGTTTTACAATGATAGAAGAAATAACTATTGAAAAGAAACTGAAATAAACTAATAAATTTAAATTCTATCAATACAGGTTCTGATAGTCGGAAATGTTGAAGTTAAATTTCATCTTTAGTGCAACTCTTTCAGTGCCCCCACTAATCATTGGATGAGGGACTTTGATTACATCATCCCTGCTCACTGTAGCAATGTCTGGTTTCTCAGGATAAATAAAATGTGAGCTGAATGGATCCGACCGTCTAAGAAAGTTGACTGTTAAATCTTCCTCGTTAACTTTCATGACCGAACCAATGTAGTGCATAATTTTCGATTTTGTTGCAAACTTTACAATGAGGAAATCTCCTGGATTTATTTTTGTTTGGAAATCTAAGTCGTCTTCATCCATTGATTGGTTAAACTCTTCTTGTTCACTGTCAGAAGAAGAAGACACATCTATGACTATTTTCCTTTTTGTACTTTTCTTGGTTTTCTTTGCATTCAGTTCAAGCATCTTAACTTTTCTCATTTTATGCTTCTCTTCTATTTCCGCCTTTACTGGAGTATCGGTTAAAATTCGTGACTTTGTCCGATTCCTGCCTCCCCTACCTTTTCTAGGTCCCGCTTTAGGGAATGGACGGAGCTCCTCGGGTGTTACTGATGGGTATGGAAAACAGGGACTTACAGAACTTGTACTTGTCGAAGGAACAGGGGAATCAGAAGTGGCCACGCCTTTAAAACTACCAGATGTTGATGGAAGAAACGGGGATTGTGAGTTTATCACATAAGCTGATGGATTAGGAGTTGAAACATCAGGATCTGGTCTATCTGTGACACTACTGGAAAGGAAATCTGACTCTGAAAAGATATCAGAATTAAAGGGCCAAATTCCGGTGCAAGCAAATCCACTTTGGATGTTTTCAGGAGTAAAAGCTTTTGGAAACGATTGTCGAACCAAATCTGGAATGTCGTATATAGTGAGTGGTTTCCCTGGGTTCGTCACCATACAATTACTTGCAGCAGAATTATAATATGCCTTCAGGGGGCCAAAGACAGTTCTGTCAAGGGGTTGTAATTTGTGACTTGTATGGGGTGGTAAAGTTAATAGTGTTATTCCATTTTCTTTACACAGGTTCAATCCCTCTACAGAGATGTGCGATTCATGGTTGTCTAGTATAATCAAAACCTCATTTTTCAGGCTGCATTTGCTAAACTTTATGAAGTGTTGAAGGTACAACAAAAAGTTCTCGGAAGTCATCCATCCACTAGGAAAAGCTGCAGCTTGCATTCCTGGCGGTCCACCTTTAGTCATGCTTTCTTTTACGTGTACACGAGGAAACACCAAAAAGGGTGGAATTGTAGCTCCAATCGCAGATACACCACAGCAAATAGTGACTAAAGTTCCACGTTCTCCAGAAGTAACTTGGGAAACTTGTTTTTCTCCCTTCATTGCAAGAACTTTCCCTGGTTTATGCACGGTGGTTACCCCGGTTTCATCTACATTATAAATTGCTTCTGGACCAAATTTCTTTCTTTCCAAAATACAACGCAAATTATCAAAGAATGTTCCCACAGTACTTTTATTGAAAGCAGTTGCTCTGGTCAAACTAGTAGATTCTGGTTGTCGTAGTGATAAGGTTGAATGTCTGTTTAAAAATCCTCTCAACCAATCATAACTTGCAGTTTTCTTAACTGACCAGTTTTCAGGAATTACTTTTTTATTTGCAACTGCATACTGGTACGCTAAGATTTGCGTTTCTTTCGAAGTCAAACCATAATTAAGTTTAGAAGCATGCAGCAAATATTCTTTTAGCACACATTCTTCCTCATTTGTGAACACCTGGCAGGACACATGATTCGCTTTAAATTCAATCTTACCATCCTCTGAAGCTTTATATTTTTCTACATATCTACCTAACGTTTTTCTGTCGATTTCATATTCAGTAGCAACAGATCTAACACTTTTTCCTCCTTCAGTTACTGATAAAACAGCAGACTTCATACGATTTGGCGATATCTGCCGTCTTTTTTTCTCTGATTTATAAAGAAATGGCATCTGTGAAGGAAAATTATTTAGAATGTTTTTAACTTTATTCATTTCATTATAAAGCTAACTTATATACCCTCAATTCACAACTTTCCAAATGACTTTCACATTCTTTACAAAGAAAAACAGTTTTAGCAATCCAAGCACAAACCAGAATTAACTAAGATTATTTTTGTATTTCATAATAATAGTTAGTTGTTTACTAAAAACCCAATTTTTGTTCACTACAGTATACCTTAATATAACATTTTCTTAAATACAAGTTAAATGTTGCAATACAAGACATTGTTGTACCATTAAATAAAATTAATAGGGAGGTTTGACCCGGGTCAGACCTCCCCAGAATGATGTGGGTCAAACCTCCCCTACTAGCCACTTTTTAAAAAATCAATTCCCAAAAATCAAATTCAAAACAAAAGTAATATATAAATACACTGTCTATGAGAATATAAACTAAAGAATAGAAACAAACAACTTACTACTTTAAATGTTAAGTACAAAAAGTACAGGAGAGAAGAACTTGCAACAAAAAAATTTACTTTCTTGGCTGAAAAAGTGATCACATGTGATTGCCTCCAAAATATGCAAGAAAATGGCAAACCAATCAGAACAACTTCTGTCTTGACTCAAGCCCAAACTGCCATCTAGTGGTTATCAGTTAAAACAATGTGTATATATGAAAAACATGGGGTGGGTCAAACCTCCCCTATGGTCAAACCTCCCTTATAATAAGTAAGCAAAAATTAAATTTATAAAATGGCTCAACTATCACCTCTCCTACTGTGAATGTTATAATTAAAATTAAGTAGCGAGTGACAATAAATAGTACTTCTATCTGGGGAAACAAGGAATAAATTCTAAAAATTTTACGTGTAGACAATCTAAAGCTCAGGTCCTACTCCCTCCACTGTCTCATTCCGATTCCTCCTCAATCAAAATCATAAGGTGACCAATTTTTTAACAATTAATAGGAGGGCGAAAAAAGTACTTGTACTTTTACGTTGTAACGTAAATAAATGAACCATTTTATTACTGTATAAACAAAAATACACTAAGTATGCTTACATCCCTTTTAATTAAATGAGTATTTTTCTCATTGAATGAATATTTTTTGTCAATGTATATTCTAACAATATATTGGAAATTTTGAAGCCAAGAAGTATGTTTCATATTGAATTTTACAATAAGTGCAGCAGTAATAGACTGTTCCAAAAAAAAAAAAAATTAAATTTCACACGCATACCCCCTCATTTTTTGCTCTATGGTAATTTAATTAAATAAGGTTTTCAAAATTTGAAGCAAAATATTAATATTAACAGAATGCTCAAGAGCATCTAAAAATCTCGCTTAAACGTTTTTCTTAAAAATAGCAACATCCACTCATCTCTGAAATCTTTATTTGCTTTGTTTCAATTTGCTTATTAGTTCCATTTTGTATCCATTTTTTAAAAAATAAATAACTTTTCTTTGATATAAATTTAATGTCATTGTTACTATTTTGTATTGAGAGCATTGTCTTTAGTGACTTTATTTGTGGCACTAGCGGATCCAGGGGGGGGGGCTAGGGGGCTTGAGCCCCCCCCCCAAATGAAAAATTTTACACTATATAATATGGAATTTTATGCACCAAAATGAGTTAAAACCGTTATTTTAAGGTACAATTTTCAAAAATTTTCTGGGGGAGGACCCCCAGTCCCCCTTGGCACTTGTAACTCTATTATTACAACTCTACTTTATATTAAGTTTGTCAAAACGCAAAAATTCTGCCATAATATCTATATCTGAAATTCGGATGAGGCGTACCAAAACGAGTTGAAAAAGTGGTTTTTTTACTTAAATTTTCAGAAATTTTCTAGGGTAAGACCCCTAGAACCCCTTAGTACTTGTAACTCTATTATTTCAACTTTGTTTTATATTAAGTTTGTAAAAACACAAAAATTCTACCATGAAATCGGATGAGGCATACCAAAACAAAACGAAAAGTGGGTTTTTTTACTTAAATTTCCAAAAAATTTATGGGGGAGAACCCCCAGACCCCCCTTTTAGTGGTTGGAGCAGGATAATTCACTACCTTTTCCATATTAAGATAATCAAGAAGATATTACAATTGGGTTATAAAAATTCTTAGCCCCCCCCCAAAACCAAATCCTGGATCCGCCACTGATTTGTGGTGTACTGAAACTCAGAAATTTCACCTTGACTAATCACTTTACACCTGTTGTTTCCATTCTGAGTGCTATTTGGATAAATTTTAAACATATTATTTATTTTATTTGATTTTATTTCCTTTTATTCATTTATTTTGTAAATTATGTGCAAAACGTGAAAAACAATATTTTTGATGCCCTTGATCAGTTTCTTAATGGTATTATTTTTGCTTCCAATTTTTTACATCTTTTTCTAATACCTCTGGGCACAAAATAAGGGGGTATTTATATGGAATTTCAAAAAATAATTGTTTTGCTAATTTTCAGGAAAACATTTAAGTGAGATTTTTCAATGCTGTTGAGCAGTCTGTTATATAAATATTTTTGCTTCAAATTTTGAACACCTTATTTAATTGCCATAGAGCACAAAATGAGGGGGTATGTGAGTTTGAAAAAAAAACAGTCTATGCAGCAGCTAGAGAGAGAACCAACATTCAATGTTGATTTCTCACATGTTCAGTAGTCATTACGTATTGAAAAAACTCTTTCAACTGCTGCATTAGTCCCAGGGCAGTACAAAGTAAATTATACATTCACGTGGAATGTGTTAATTTTTGAAATGGTTAAATATATCAATTTCAATATTTATGCACAATGGTCCGGGACACCTTGTGGAATATTCATAGCAAAGAATCAAATCGACTCGGTCCTTATCTAACAGCACCTTGGATAAATCTCCCTACAAAACCTAAGTTCTGTTTCATACAAAACAATAAATCAAACCAGCTAATCTTTGTAACATAGAGGACCAAACTACTTCCATTCGCGTAGAATGTAAAAGATAAACAAGAAAAAGACCCACTGGAGAAATAAAATAAAAAAATACACAAAGGAAATTTTTCATCCCAACCTGAAGTTCTCCTGTACCCTGCAAACCAATCAACATATTAGTTTTAAAAAATTTAAAAGGAGGACACTCTTCAAGGTAGGATAGAACCTACAAAAGGGATCTGTCCTCCAGTGTTGCCAGACATTTGGACGAAAAAGTCGTGGATCAAAGCCCTAAAAGTCGCGGATTTGAAATTTTTGGAGCCTAAATTTTAAATTAACAGTAATATCTATTGTAACTTTTAACAAAGTTAATGAATTACACTCATGTCCAAAAATTAAGGATATTTTGACTTTTTGGGAATTTTGACAGACATTTTTGTGCCTTATCAATGAAATTCATGCCATAGCAACATCTAAGAGTGAATATGTAGCCTGCAATCAAATTACCCAAACAATAGTTTAAGGGGGATACAGAGGCCCTCCATTTGTTAATGGAGTTCCATACACATTCGGAACGAAAGCAAAAACGTCTATGTGAGAGTCATTTAGCAAAAAAATTCCCTTTTATTTTTGAAGGATGTGATATTTCTGAATTCCATGCATGATTTTAAGACCATGGAATACCTATTAGTTTGATTTTTAGGTGAAATTAAGTGACAACTCCTAAAACTTCATTTTGGGCAGATTTTGGCTTTTTTTTCGAAGCCGGGAAGGAAAATTTAGCAGCGCCCCCAATTTTCTCTGAGTTTTCCAACACCCCCTAGAAATCTCCAGTGCCCCTCAGGGGGCGCTGGCACCCACTTTGGGAACCACTGGTTTAAACTAACTGTTAAAATGAAGAACCGCTACAACTAAAACTCTACTGTTTTATTGTCTCAAAAACCTAGTGCTCGTGCTAATCGTGCTATTATTACTTTTCTTTTATGAATTGAGTCTTTGTTATGTTTTTTTTTTACTGATGCAACTGTTTTTCACTTTCCTTAAATATTTTTAATAAAAATAAATTTTTATTAATAATTATCGATGTGCTAATTATTCTGTCAAGATTAACACATTATATAGCTTCAAAATGTATGGTTACCACCAGGATTTGAAAAAACAAAAAAAAATCTAACCCGGTTGGGTTTAATTGGGCTTTATTGAGTTTTTTCAGGTTTTATTGGGTTTATATTAATTATTAAAGTGTCAGAGTTTTGCAGCTGGAAGGAATTTAAGTGTAGATATTAATTTAAGAGTAAAGGGAAACTAATTGCAAAAAATATTTTAATTAATTAAACAGCTTTTTATACCCTAAAGTAAAGTAGGAAATATTTGTATTTTTGGGAGGGGGGAGTTGCTCCACATACTTCCCAAATGATATCCTTCTCAGAACATATGTCATCCCAGTTTCCGGAATTCAGTTTAAAATTAGTTAGGTACTACAAAACTGCTTTCTTGGTTTTGCCAACTTAGCTATGAAATTAGTTTCTGATCCATCGAAATAATCTAATCATGTTTGCATAAAATATTGTCTGTAACCCATGGTACTTGTAACTAAACTAGCTTCTCTTTTTCGTTCTAATTGTTTTTTGGTTAACTATGGGGGTTTTAAACATCCAATATGGCATCTGAAGTTCAGGTTAAAAGTAATTTTGGCTGATTGTTTAGAAACCAGTTCAAATATATTTCTTCAGATCTTAAAATGGAATCTAAAAGCATATAATCAATGCATGAAACATTATGCACATTAAATGTATTCTATTTCATGTTGTATTTAGATTAATATTAATGATGTTGATTCCCATTTTGCGCTATTACAAAAACCATTCTTGGTTGCTTATAATTTTTTCTGACTAATAATTTTATTTATTTTTAAGGGCTCAAGAGTTTCTTGACCATGAAGAAAAGTATGAAAATTTCTATGCCTCCTATGCAGCTCTTTCAGCCCACTATATTACATCCAATGCCTTCTATGGTAATTTATTTATGAAATTTCTTATTTGGTTCTTATGTATTATCCTGCTAACCGTGCTCTGAATTTGAAAATGTTATCAAAGCCCATTGACTGTTCTATAGCTCTGCTGCTGATTTAGATGGCCTGTGAACAGTTGATAGGATAATACTTAAGTACCTCTTATTTTAACTGAAAAGTATGCTTCAAAAATGTAATTAATTTGTTTGTTTTTATTTTAGTCCCTAAAAGTCAAGTTGGTATTGCTGCGCAAGCATGCAAAGTTCTTCTGCAATATTTTCTTCACAAATTGCAACATTTAACTGAACAATGCTGTATTTCTCAGGTGTGTAATATTCAAAAGGAAATTATGTGTTGTATATAAGGTGTTATTAATTATCTAAGTAATTTAATAAGAAGATTTGAAGCCTCAATTTAGAAATTCAATTTGGCGTCAACCATGTATCCTCTTTACACCTCAGTTCCACCGTGATGGACCTTGGCTTTTCCCCTCAGAAACCAACTTTTTATAGAAATTAACCCCTAAAACCATCATTATGTATTATTCAGTGTTTGTACTTCCTATTTCAGTCAAGAGATGGAGCTTTAAACAGAAAGTTAGCTCAGAAAGCATGATTTAAAAAAAAAAACAGTTTTGAAAAATCGGCGTTCTCTCTAAACCATGAGAAATATAAATAAATTTAATCCTAAATTAACCAATTTATGTGACTTAATTTGAATAGTTTTATTAAATAGTGTCCTTGTAAGTAGAATAAAACAGTTTCAGTAAAAAATACTACTATTTTTGAATGTATAAGAGCAAGATATAGTGAGTTCCACCAGGGTGGAACTCGGTTCTTAACGATATAAATTATGTAGACATAAAAATTTATAAAAAATAGTTACAATTAAAGTTAAATAAATTTTTAAGCATTTTAAAAATATATTTCATAATTTTAATGATAGTTAGTACTTTATCATTAAAAATTTTGGATTTTTATGTTAAAAATGGCACTGGTTATCTCCACAAAATTAACAACTAAACTCTAACTAATCTCGTTACTTCTAAAAAATTACAAGTAAAATAAAAACATAATAAACAAAACACAAGCTATCAGGGCTGTCTGCCGTTTCATTCGATATTAAAATATAAATATTATTTTGCTTGTAACATTACTCCTGGTTAATGTGCATGCTTCAACTTTCGTGAAAATAACCATATTGAGAGAGATTAAATACATATTTAAAAAAAAAAAAGTTTTTTAAATTTTAAACTTTTTTAAATTTTCAAAATTCTTTCATTTGTTAATTAGAATTTTCCTTTTTCAATGCAGAAAGAAATTGTTTCAATCATATATGGCTTATGCAACAGTTCAAAAGCACACATCCTTTCCAGAACGGAAGTCTCAATGTTGACTCCTGTTTTAAAAATCGCAAATTATCCTCCAGCTTTTGCTATAAGAAGTAATGATATCCAAGGTATGTATGATATAGCATTTGAAATTTCTTTAATAGATTATTCTCTTGATTTTATTTTTGATGGGTACTATTTTTCTTTGAAGAACTTGCTAATAATTCAAAACCCACCTATAAACATAGATAACATTTTCCACCATCGCTCCCATGAATAACCAACATCAGAGCTCCGCTACACCAATATCCCACATACCATGCAAGCATAGGCGTAGCGTCAGGGGGGCAACTGGTCAACTAACCCCAACTGGTCAACTTAAAATTCTAAAACCAACGAAAAAATCAAACTCCCCAAAAACTCTGAACTCTAAAAACACTAATTTTCAAATTCCTTCCTTTCAGATCTTTTAAACTCTTTAAGGAAGTAAAACTGTCATTCATTTTTAATGCCGTTAACACTAGAAGCTCCGGGTAGCTACAACCCTCAAAGACGGTCATATTGATGTTACGCTTTTCTATGCATAAAAATGTTCTTTTTGACTTTGCTATTGCTTTTGATACATTAAGAAAACATTAATAACAACAATTATGTGATTTATAAACATTTTTTTTATTTTATGTTTTGAAATCGGTTGTTAAAGAAAGAAAACTGATTATTCATTTACATTATTCTCACAATCAATGCGTTATTTCCTCTGAAGCATTTTTAGCGCATTTTCCACCCACACATATCTTTTACAATTACTGCACATATCAGATGTTTTATTCTGACCGCACTTTGTGACTTTTGGCATGGGTGACGTTTTTTTGACATTATTAATCCACTAGCGTCAAGCTTGCGCAAAAGGGGTCGTTTAGAAAATATATTACATACCTGTAGGATTCTGAACATTGTTTATCATATTAGTTGCTTGAGGACTATCATCTTCACTCTCACTGCTTTCACTTACAGGGTTTGTTTTTATTTTGGGGAGGATCTATTACTCCATTCTCTATCGATGCATCTGACATGCTACCCTCCGATTCATTTTCAGAAATTTTGTTTATTCTGCGAAAATTTCCTCTTGTGTAAGATATCTCCGTCTACGAGACATTTCGAACAATTCTGTAGGCCAAATGAACTCGAAATTTAATCTTAACGCGTTTCAATGAATCAACTATCATATATTATCATCAAAAGAAGTATCTTGACTGAATTATTGCGTAAATGTATCTTTCCCACGTAAAAAAAACCCAGATAAATCATAGTAGTTTGGATTGAAATGAATTTTATTTCTTCTCTGAAAGAAGGAAATAATAAATCTTTCCTGGTAATAATGGTAAAAAGAGCCTGGGAAACATCAAGCTTTTAGTCAGGAGGTTTCTTGAAATACGAAGATATATTGATCGTTTACATCTGCCAAACCATGAAAAATAATATGAATTTGTTCAAGGACTCGTGATATAAATTTAAGAAAGCATAGAAACCATAATTTAAGCGATCACTGAAGAAAGAAACGCTCAAAACGCCTGAACGTCAAAATGACGTTTTTGAGAGTTCTAGGTAGTTCTCTTAATATCTCTGGAACGCGTCATGCGAACTGAACCAAATTTGAACGACATGAATAACAGTATAAGTTAGGAAAAGTCATAAAAGCACAAGTGCGTATCTCAAATACTTTTGAAAATATTTAGATTTAAAAACGCAAAACCGTCAAAATGACTGCTCCAGAGCTTCTAGTGTTAAAGTATAGAAGCTCTTGTTGTTAAGATTATTTCATAAAGACCTGAATGTAAGAATTTATGAAAGAGCAATAACAGTTGAGTACGGCGGTAATGATAGTAGTATATCTCTTGGCATCAAGGGCATATATAAGGGGGAGGGCAAAGAAGCATGTCCCCAAATGTCTAGGTACTGAGGAAGGAGATCCTTGGTATCTCCGAAACAGTTGTATGCTAGCTTTCACATCCATTTTATGTATTTTATTTGTGCTTATTATATGCTTGTTTTTACATCTGATTTAGCTTGCACTAAGTATTTCTATATCTTAACTACAACTAGTAACTCTATTACCTGTGGTTAAGACTGGAGTTTTTTTCTACATCGATAGGCTGTTTATAAGGTTCAAATGCAAATTTGAGTCTGAAAACTTTTCAGCATTGGCCCCCCCCAACATTTTAGGTCATGCTACGCCTATGCTTACAAGCCACTGTCTGGGTGTCCCTCCCTCAACAGAGAGCAAGCCCCATCATGCATTATTTTATGGCTTCATTATGGGTGGCCCTTGCCAGGGCTCAATGTTATGCTCATGCGATATCACTATGGAAATGACACTCGCTCAGGCAAAAAAAGAAAACATTTTGTCTGACAGTCAGCCAGTAACTAATTAACCATTGATGACCACTGCCAAAAGGACACTTTATAAGATGTGCCTCTGCAACAGCAAACAGTGGGAGAACAAAGAAATTTCTTGTAAAAAGAAAGCCTGTTAGTCATTTACGTTGACAGATTGATCACATTTGGGGTTTGCTACCCACCCAGTTATTTAGTGCTGTTTTTTTTTCAGAAAGATGAGCAATACATATTTTTATAAAAATGCAATAATGTCTCTTTTATGTACCAGTGTAAGTGCCACAGCTGACATTTTATATTTGCTAATATGATGGGAAGGGGCTTCTGAAAAACTTTAATTCCATTAATAATATTTTCAAACTCTTAAGATCCATGTATAAGCAGACCTCCCTGCATTAGAATCTGGAATTTTTCCAAAGATCTTACATGCCAAAATATACAGTAATAAAATATGGTGTAACCCAAATCCGAATTCATTTAAAATTTACATTGTGTCATTATTCAGTTTGAAGTTTGCTGATTTCTAGTGTTCGGCAACTAGTGGCCTAACAACCTATTTAATTTCATAACCTACTTTTTGGCAAAATTCTAATACATCTTTTTTATCTATGTCACAAAAAACTTTTATACTTCGCGCAAAAATGGTCTTTATTTCAGGTTATGGTATTTGAGTACTCTACCTTTGATAAAAATTTTAAATGTTTTTAAATTTTAAATAAAATTTTTTTTGAAATAGTTGAAAATTTGAAAGTAGTTTTAACTAGTAGTTAATTAAAAAAGTAGTTAAACTAATATGAAGTTTACAAAAAGTATGACAAATTTGGTGGGACCGACATTGTGAGAACTATTAAGGCGTCACGCATTAGGTGGCTGGGCCATATCTTCAGATATCCCGATGCCGCCCCTGCCAAAAAAGTGTCTTTCTCCAGAATTGAGGGGATTAGACGAAGAGGAAGACCACCTACAAGATGGATGGATGATGTTGAGGGGGACCTCAAGTTACTGGGAATTAATCGATGGCGGGCCGTCGCACCAGACAGGGCGAGATGGAGGAGAATCTGCGAGTTAGCCTTGGCCTGCAAAAGGCTGTTGAGCTTTTGAAGAAGAAGAAGTTAAACTAATAGTTAAACTACTTTAAACTAAAAGTAGTTAAACTACTAGTTGATCAGTAGTTAACTACTAGTTGCAACTAGTTCTAGTTAACTAGTGCCGAACACTACTGATTTCCCTGTCAAAGCTGCTATTTAATAGTTTATTGATACTTGGTTTTTATCTAAATCTAAATTTTAAATGCCAGCCAGTCATAGTAAGGGAAAGTTGTTACAACTTTAGCATTTGTTTCATTGCCAGCGCACAGCAACTCAGAAACACTTAAGATGCCTGTCGCAGTAACAGACAAAACATCTGGTTTTAACTTTGATTTTAATCATTGACCATGGCCAGCTAGCCAGGACAATTTTTATAATATTTGTTTTATCGTTTAGTTTTTTTTAAAGTTTAATCAATAACCACATTTTTGTTGCAAAAAATTGTGGTTATTAAATTTTTAAATTATTAAAGAAATTTAATGCTTTCAAGACTTATTTTATTGAAAAAGGATTGAAGTTTTTAGTTAAATTTAATTACTTGTGTTTTTAATTAACCACATATAATCTTCTGAACTGTTTTTAAAATTTTATCAAAATTAGTGAGGTTATATGCATGTGTACTAGGGTGGAGCGAAAAAAACTTTTTTTCGAAATTCAAAAACATACCTATGGCAAAAGTGGTCTTATGTAATAAGATGAAAAACCACGCAAAAATTTTTGAAATCGGTTAATATCTCAGTTCGCGCATCGAGCTCAAAGTTTATAAAAATGCTTAAAAATGAACATTTTCTGAAATTTTTAAGATAATATTTAAATAAAATTTATAGAAATATTCTCGCTTGTAACCTCTTTATAAAAGCTAAAAAAAGTAAAAAAAGAAAATTTAATGTTTATTTTTAAAATATTTGGGTGCGCAATTTTGCTTGAAAAATGCGAAATTTTCGAATAACACTATATGCGACAAAAAAAATGGGTCAAAATGCCACAGAAACTTTGAAAGCAGATTCTTATGTAAAATGACCCCCTGAATCCGAATCCGACCCCCGTTTTTCTCCATCAGCCTCAGATTTTCGGGGAACAGCCCCTCCCACTTTTTACGTTTTTCCACGACTTTATAACTTTGAACTCGATTTTCAGGGTCAAAGAGCATTGATTTAGTCTTCAAATTGCCTCCCAAGAGACAAGAAAGGTTCAAATTAATAAAATATGAAAATTTGTAACAAATGGATAGGTTTAAGGGGTAATTAACCCCCTAAAAACGTAAAAAAAACGCTATATATAGTAGGATTTGTTATACCCCATTTATTTCACTTATTTTTGAAGCAATTCATTTTTAAAGGGTCCTAACCGTTCCCCAAGGACTCAAATTTAATAATGATATGCAGCAATGATTTTTAGGAAAAGCGGTTGAGGAGTTATCACCCCCGAAGCACCCGCGGAAGGGTTCGGAAGACTCTTTGAATCGCGCTGGCGCACGCGCGCTCAAGAAACATGGAACACCTCCATAAAACCGGCCAGTTACTATCGAACCAAAGAATTTCTACTAAGGAAAAATTTATAATATACGAAAAATGTCATTTTTAAAATTTTCAAAGCATAAATATAATTTCTTGAGCACGCGTGCGCCAGCGCGATTCAGAGTCTTCCGAACCCTTCCGCGGGTGCTTTGGGGGCGATAACTCCTCTACCGCTTTTCCTAAAAATCATTGCTGCATATCATTATTAAATTTGGGTCCTTGGGGAACGGTTAGGACCCTTTAAAAATGAATTGCTTCAAAAATAAGTAAAATAAAGGGGGTATAACAAATCCTACTATTTTTAGCGATTATTTTTACGTTTTTAGGTGGTTAATTACCCCTTAAACCTATCCATTTGTTACAAATTTTCATATTTTATTAATTTGAACCTTTCTTGTCACCTGGAGGCAATTTGAAGACTAAAGCAATGCTCTTTGACCCTGAAAATCGAGTTCAAAGTTATAAAGTCGTGGAAAAACGTAAAAAGTGGGAGGGGCTGTTCCCCGAAAATCTGAGGCTGATGGAGAAAAACGGGGGTCGGATTCAGATTCAGGGGGTCATTTTACTTAAGAATCTGCTTTCAAAGTTTCTGTGGCATTTTGACCCATTTTTTTTGTCGCATAGTGTTATTCGAAAATTTCGCATTTTTCAAGCAAAATTGCGCACCCAAATATTTTAAAAATAAACATTAAATTTTCTTTTTTTACTTTTTTTAGCTTTTATAAAGAGGTTACAAGCGAGAATATTTCTATAAATTTTATTTAAATATTATCTTAAAAATTTCAGAAAATGTTCATTTTTAAGCATTTTTATAAACTTTGAGCTCGATGCGCGAACTGAGATATTAACCGATTTCAAAAAATTTTGCGCGGTTTTTCATCTTATTACATAAGACCACTTTTGCCATAGGTATGTTTTTGAATTTCGAAAAAAAGTTTTTTTCGCTCCACCCTAATGTGTACTCTAATTTATTTTTTAAAATGTTTTGAAATCAATTTAGATGGGCATGATGTTACAAAAGAACCAAAGCGTCCTCGGCTGGATCCGAGTGCTAACATTCTAGAGCAGTTAATGACTCCCATGTTAGATTCTCAAACACCAGCTAAACAAGAGGGCCCACTTGAAGTTGTTGATAAGGATGGAGATACGACCATCATACATATTCCTGATCCTGGACAGGAGTGTAAGGTTAGGATTGTCACATTTGATTTTATTTTTTCTAGTGATATTCCCTTAGAAACCAATTCAAAGTTGCTCCCTAAACCTATCAGTAACAATATTTTAGGGAGTTAAAAAAGGTACTAGAATTATATAGACAAGGGGTTCTCTCTCCTGGAACTTTTGAACATTGCAACCCACTTTTCTTGTACAGAATCTATTGCAACCTACCTCATCTTTAGTAAAGGTATTAAATTTTTGCAGACACTAACATGATAAGGGCATAAACTGCTTCTCTATATTTTTCATTCTTTGCATCCTTTAAGTTTCTGTTCCACTAATTTTTCCATGCCTCCCCTACAGGGCCACAACCCTGCAACAAAAATTAAGTCTTCAACTATTTTTCTTACGATAACTTTATGCAAGCATTAAAGGTAAAATGTAGCTTTTTAGAAAAAGTAAGAATCAGAATTTGAATCTCAGTGCATCAAAGTTTTTAAATATTTTACAAAAATTACCTCATGACCCACAGTTTGAGAACCTCTGATATAGACTAAAGGTGGGCAAATCTGCTACTTTTTGAAAAGTAACGTTATGTTTGATGAGGAAAAGTAGGAGCTACAAGTAGCTGCTTCAAAATTAGCGCTTTTGAGATAAATACTACTGGCCTTTCCTTCATTATTTCAAAAGCCGCTCCTGCTACATATAGGCGATTCTCATTGGTCAGCACATAACGTTATAACCGTAATTTTTTCGACCAATCAAGAGCCTGCAAAAGTAGCAGGGATATGATCTCACGTTTTCCTTTCGTTTCCCTTGTTATTTCAAAAACGCTACTGCTACATTTAGACAATTCTCATTGTATAGCACCTACATCGTTTTTCTCTTGTAGCAGCTACTTTGTAACTGCTACAACTTTTTTTTGTCCGTCTCTAATATAGATAAGTTTATTGTTATAAACACATTTGATTTATGTTTTTTTTTGTGTTTATTCCCTGTAGACTCTATTGTTAGCAAAAAACAAGTTAACTCTACAAATGCTGAGTGGTGTTGATGTCCTTCTGGATACTTGTTTATTACTTCCTTCTATAAGCCAGTACTTACAAAAATTAGAAGATTTATTGGCTGGGAAAGGATTGCTCTTGCCAACTAATACTGCTGATGCTGTAAGGTTAAATAATTCGTAAGTATTGAAGTCATTTCTTCCCAATTATAAATTTGAGCTAAGATCCAAGAATGCAGTTTTCTTTAACTTAAGGTGATATTTCAACTTTCATAATAACTTTTGTTTCAGATACAAAGCCTTGTCCTGTGACATACAGATTATACACCAGGCTTTAAGTTTGCCAGTTTTGGAACCTCTTACAGAGGATCGCATAGTGAAGGTCATGAAGATAATTTTGAGTTGTGTGTATGCATCTATTTCAGTAGCAACTGCTAACAGCATATTGGGACTATCCAGTGGTCCTCAGCTTAAAGGATCTAGTGTAAAAGATGATGAAAGTGAAAATTGTGCTGTTTCTATTGTGGAAACAAGTGTAAGAAATATTTATTTGATAAGTGAGTACAATACTGATGGTATTAGAATTTTTAAAAAAATTATTTTCTTTGTTACAGTTGGAAATTTACAATACTATTGCTGGAGTGATAAGTAACTCTACTAGGACTGGAGGATATGTAAGTATCACAGCATTTATTATAAACAATTTTCTTTTTTACAATTGTACTACTCATTAATGGTTAGTTTGAACAAAGGAATTGGTTGAACTTAACACAATATAACTCGTTAATTTGTTGGAATAAGTTATTTAAGTATAGCTGTCAACCATTACGGATTTTCATTTAGTTTCATGGCCTTATGGAGGGATCTAAAAATTTTACAGATTTTGATTTTCATTTCTTTTCATTTAACCATCTACAAAAACAAAAAAACAATTAGAACATTCTGAGTAGTAAAGTATAAATTTCTATTGCTCAGTATGAGAGCAAATTTTTCTATGTAAGAGAATTGAATAAAAAATTACTGTACTGTATTGGTAGGTTCTTCAAAATATTCACATGATTGGATCATGGATTATACTGGGTGGATTACAATATATTTTGAACTTGAATCCCCTTCAATTGGGCGAAAGAAATAAAGAATCATCTTCTCGAGGAAAAATAACTCCAGACCAGACTCCATCTAAAGGGAAGGAGTCCACACCTGTCACAAAACCTATTATTCTGAAAATGTAAGTTTTAAGTTGTTGTGTTTGTGAATCAAAGTAAAATACTTGACTTGAGATTGTTGTGTTAAAATATTTTGATGAAATTTTAGCTATAATAATTTCTTGCATTCATTAAATATTTATTTTTATCCTGGGATAAAACTTGTTTAAAACTATCAAGTTTTATTTTAGGTGATATTCACATTTTTAATATTTTTTTTTAGCCAACAAGGTTTTGGAGTCCTCTCTGTTGCTCTGGCAACTCATGCTATTTCTTTGATGTCTAATCTTCTTGATGATTTAAGAGTTGAAATTGGAATGACCCTAATTGAAAGCATAAGCAGTTCAACATCTACAACTCAAGGGCAGTTTCTTGTCCCTGACATAACTGAAAAGTACACTGCATGGCAACGAGTTCAAAAGTTGACTACAAATTTAAACTTAACAAATCTGTTGTTTAGTTTAGCTTCAGTTACATATAGAAAGGTATTTTTCTAGCTTTTTTCTACTATTTCATGTTTTATAAAAATAACTGTATAGTTTGAAACACCATTGATACATTGTTTTATAATTATAGGCCTGCATGTTAAAGAGAATTCAAAAAAATCCTGTGGATGGGGATAATTTTAGTACTTCAGATTCTAACACATACTATGAAGATGATTTTAGTTCTTCAGAGGATAGTAGTGTAGAAACAGGTACATAGTTTTTAATAAGTCTTGTTGTTTAACTATCCCTCGAATTTCACTTATTTCATTATGTATTTGTTAATTATTATTCATTATACTATGCACTTTAAGTCATTTGTTAAAATTCTTAGTTTTATATATATACTTGCTAATATGCCCACCCTTGGATGGTTAGAGATTGACTTGGAATGACTATGGGGGCTATGACTTGTCCCCTTACAAATTTCAAATGTTTTAACCCATGGTTACGGTTATTATATTCCTTGAAAAATTAGGACTTTCCCAATTTAAGGGATATTATCCGGTTTCACTGAAGAAATCTCCCCTTATATCCGGTTCAATATAACCATTATTTATTGAAATGTCACTAAAACAAATAAGGATTTTGTTTGGTAGAAAATGCAAATGTAGCTTAATTTAAGAAAAATTTAGTTGTAGAAAAAAAGTTTTTTTTTATATGATTAAATCTACTCTAAACTGATTAAAACTTTATAACTCCAGCTCTTCACTCACTATAGTAACTCTTTCTCCCCATTTTTTTCTTTAGATGATATTTTTTTTTCAAAAAGTCAGTTTCAATATTTAATATTACTTAAATAGTTGCTATTACTCAATTTCATTACAGATGATGACAGTGAACCTATTCTTGGGCAGTGGTTTGAAGAAACTTTAGCACCTCCTGAGCCAACCTCTACTGCTCCTACTCCTTCAGCTACATCTAATGAGTCAGATAGCACCAATTCCAAAGCACAACAATCTCAACAATCAAGTGCACAGTCATGTTCACTCATACCTGATAAAGGAGAACCTAATGGGGTTAGTTTTTAGAATTGTATTATGAAATCCTGTTTGAGAGGAACAAATTTCTGTTAGACTTGCCTAATACCGAGGTTAAACCTTTTCAGGGCAACCATTGAGATCAAGGTTTTTAAATTGATCGTATTCCAGAATTTTTTTGTGCTTTAGTGCACTATTTTGTTTTTAGAAATGCTTAATTATGACATGCTTATTCTGTTGTAATTTATCAATTACGCAATGACCTTGATTATCTCTATATTAAAAAAAGTTACTGACGCTGTTTCAGCAATTTTTATTTTTAAACTATTTGAGATCTCACAATGCAAAAACTACTTGAAAGAAATTTATGAAATTTTTTTATGAATTTTGTGAAGAGGCCGTTTTTAAGAGACATAATTTTGTAAAGCGGCTGCAAAATGGCCCCCTGATTGGCCTGAATGGCCCCCATCAGTATACTGTCCTAATAGAAATTGAAACCACAAAATATTTACAGTTTTTAAGTACAATTTCAATGTCTGAAACATTGTGTTTATATATATATATATATATATATATATATTTTTGACTTGGATTTTATTTATAACATCGTTTTTTCTCTGTAAATAAATTCGTTCCAACCACTTCTTGAACCCAATAGTGATGTAATTTTTTTTTCAGTATATCAGTCTGGCTTCTAAGATATTCTCCTTCATGAATAACTTTCTGGTGAATTTTGACACTCAATGCATTAAAGCTTTCTTGAGGTAATAATATACCATTATTTTATGGTTATGAATTTATATTTATATAATTTCAATTGAAATATTTTGCTTGATATGATTTTTCAATATGTAGGTACAATCTTGGAGAATCACAAATGATTGTTTTAGCTGGTATAATTAAGGATTTGGATCGAGAAACTTCCAAAACTGATAGTGGTATGCTAAATGAAATATTTCTAGTACTATCTATATAATCTTATGTGAATTTAATCTGGTAAATTCTAATATCCAAGTTCTATCGTTAATATTTGCTTTATTTCAGGTTCTATTTGTGTGTATTTTGGACCTGTACTTGGACAACTTTATGAAGAGTTTTCACAATCTCTTGCCAAATTTATTCATAATATTTTAGCGACTAATATGTTATCTGACAGTTTGCAGGTATGTATCTTATTAGATTGATACCAATCTTTTTGATACCATATATTTCTGGGTTTAAACTGAGGGTGTGGTTTTTCATAGAGAAATTTACCAATAATCCAAAGCCTTCATAAAACAGCAGAATTAAAAATTTCCCTCATTGCTCCCATGGATCATCAAATTCATAGCACCTAAAGATTAACCTGCCCTGAAAATGCAATAAAACCTTTTGTAATTGGGCAGGTTGGGTCGTTATAGAAAAATCAAAAGATTAAATGGTATTTTAGGATTAACTGGCTACAAGCATCGAGTTTAATGCTAAATTGATCAAAATAATCAAATTTCAAAAGCTTACTGGGTTTCCTTTTATCACCTGAACATATGACCTATTAAGTGAAAATTATTTAATTACTTTAATTGTGCTAATTAATTTTCTTTAAGTTTAATAAAATATGAATGAACATTAAAAGGGCCTGTCTAAAATATTAATTTTCTAAAATTTTAGCCATTGTTAAGAAGTTAAATTAATGACTGCCCCATATTTGATACAGCCAACATTTGAATTGTTTGCTAATGGTGAAACTAAGAAAATAAGATATTTTCCCACACTTGTCCAAGAGGTTCATGGATGAACTTTTGCTACCAGGCTTTATGAATTAACAAGCTTGGGTTGTATTTGTAACTATATACTCGTTTGTCAAAATGTTAATATTATGTGTGTATGGGTAAATTTTTTATGTATACATTCTATTTTACAGTAAATTCAGATAAAAGCCTTGTTATTACTTATTACATGCATAATTGACAAAATGTTTATTTACTTTTCAGAATACTTTATTAGCTCAACTTGGAGTAAACCCCTGGAATGAAGAATCTTGGCCATTACAAGTTTTCCCTCGTACTTTATCTGTTTTGGCTCAGGTAAATAGGACTTTCATAATAACTCACTAACAACTAATCTCAAACTCTTTATAGTTTTGTTTGAACTTTTTTAAGATTTTAGGAGACAAAAATATTTTAAAAAGTCTTTCCTTTTTTTTACTTACTTTTAACAAGGTGACTCTTTTTATTCTACATTGCTTTTTGATTATGGTGTTTAGAAAAGTGTATAAAATTTTGTTACTTGAAAATTATGTTAATATTTGTAAAAAAAAATTAATTAGCATTGATTGTCTTGGAAAAATTTAAAAATCCTGATAAGATATTATAATGTATAAGCTAACTTATTGCTTTGTCTTCCAAATTTAGACTCTTCTACTTCGCCAACAAAGAGAAAAAGATGAACTTAGAAGTGACAGTGAAACTTCGTGTGTGTTGATTTGGCTAAGACTGTTAAATACTCTTAAACGAGCTATACTTACACCTACAGCTTTCACATCTACTGAAGATGGAGAAGGTAAAGTTGAAAACTATTTTTATTTTGATTCAGTTTCTTCTTTTCCTCAAATTAAAAGTTAAACTAGAATAATATTTATGTTGTTACCTATATGAGAAAATATAAATACAAACCTCTAGCACATAAAATCCTATTAAGTTGTTCTTATAAAGTTAACGTTCTTATAAAGTTAAAGTTAACGTTAAAGTTATTCTTTATAAGTTGTTCTTATAAAGA
Source organism: Tetragnatha montana (assembly GCA_963680715.1). Lineage (NCBI taxonomy): Eukaryota > Metazoa > Arthropoda > Arachnida > Araneae > Tetragnathidae > Tetragnatha > Tetragnatha montana. The sequence continues at coordinate 61,766,862 of OY796674.1, read as the reverse complement.
AACCACTCTTGTTTCTATGATTGATAAGATCTATTAGGTTTAGGTTAGTAATATATGTAACAATAACTCTTCAAGTTTTTAAACCATCATAAAGGGGTTGAAAGAAAAGTTTAAAAGAGTGTTTCATTAGAAACCCTTCAAAATAACATTAAACCTCTTTGATAAATTTTTCTAAAATTCTGTATCTGTTGTTTTAGTTTTATTCATTGATGTTGCACTTTTTTCAGACATAAACGTTGAACATGCTCAGTTGCTCTTGTTTCTCTTCCACAACCTGCATTTGATGCAAAAGAAAGGAGTTCTTTTAATGATGGCCCAAACAATTATGGAAGTTTCTTCTACTGTCATGAGGTATATTGTTTTTATCAACTTAGTCATGGGTTTTAATTTATTTTTTATCCGGCTTAGTTTTTAATATAATTTATCAGTTTTTTTTTATTTACTCAAGATTTTAATTGTTTTGTATGTTTTCATTGTTTTAGTCCTTTGAGGGATTTTCAGCTGCTGTATATTGCCAGAATGCTGCTCATATTTGAATATATGATGAGAAATTTGTATGATGCTCCACCATCCTTAATCGAGCAGGTGAATATTTCAAATTTGGAATCGGCATTCTTGCAGTTTGATTTACTGAGGTCTTGATCAAGTGTTATTTTTGCTCTCTTTCACATGTTTTATATGTTGATATAACTTTATTAGGTCCAGAAAAATTTGTTCAGTTTTCAAAACTCCAGCTCATCAACAGAAAAGGATAACACCAAGAAACAAGTAAAAATGTTTTTCCCTTGTAAAGATGTAGAAGAAAACTATGTGAAAAATTTACCACCCGAAGAAAGTCAAGGTAAATCCATACTTAGCATTATTTTATTTCAGAAATCGTATAAATTCTTTATTATATGTTAATCAAGGGCAAATAAGGGAAACTGGATATCAGTATTTGTTATTTGATTATGAGTTTTTGAGTTTCAGACTTATTTATTTAAGAAATCTAAACAATTTCTAAATTTGGTAATAAATTTGGCTGCTTTCTTAAACCACAAAATTCTTTCTTCATAGGTGCTGTTTCTAAACCCAAGTTTTTCAATTTGATGTCTGTTGAATTCAGCAATCAGGAGGTTCCTAAGCTAGATGGTTTTGTAAGTATTTTTTAAGAATTTAAAAAAAGTAAATATATATTCTGTAAAAGTACCACATCTTATGTACCAAAACTCATTAAAATCTAAGATCAATTCCTGGGGGGGGGGTAACGGAAGGACATTTTACTCAAAAAATCAATGTAATTTAGTCTTTAAGCAAAAAATAAATAAAAAAAAAATATTTTTTTAAAAATTGAAATGCAGACTCATCCATTTTATATCTAGTACCTATAATTGCCAAACCTAGGAATTTTTGGTTAATAACTTTTTTTAAAATAAATTTTAAAGTATGGTAACGGAAGGACATTTTTATGACATGGGTTTTCAAGTTATCATTCTTTTCCCAAAAGTTCAGCCAAACTAAAAAAGGGAAAATTCTGAAAAAATTAGAGAGCATAAAGGGGCAAAATTAGAGAGCATCCCCTTAGGGGCTCACTCGCTCTTGAGTGAGTGAGTACGGGGGGTGGCGTCCCCGAGGTACCTTAGCTACCCAGTGTCTGGGGGTATAGCTGGGCACCCCTGCCTTCAGGGGGTTTACAAATATGGAGGCCTGGTCCTCCAGGTTGGGGGTTGGGCGTGAGGCTAACAACCTCACCCCGTAAAAAAAGTATTGTTCAGAAATCTCAGGAAGCAAAAACCGGACTGATCTTACCCGGACGGCGTGGTCTGAAAAAGGTACTGAATATTGGAACATGGAATGTGCGAACTCTCTTTAGAGGGGGAGCATTGAAGAATTTAATGGAGGAAACGGATAGATATAGAATAGATATCTTGGCTGTGCAGGAGATGAGATGGGTTGGAAGAGGTAAACTGGACAAGAAAAGTGGCAGTGTATATTACAGCTGCCATGATAATCAACACCATTTTGGCACTGGATTTGTGGTAAATAAAAAAACAAGAGATAAGGTTATAGATTTTGAGCCAGTGAATGAAAGAATTTGTAAAATAAGGGTGAAAGCCAAACCTCATAACTTGAGCATTATTTGTGTGCACGCGCCAACAGAGGATAAGGAGGAGATAGAAAAGGAATCTTTTTATGAAAAACTAGAGGAAACTTTCTGCAGGTGTTCTCAAAACGACATAAGGTTAGTGATTGGAGACCTAAATGCAAAAGTTGGTAGGGACGAAAATGCACTTAATTATATAGGAAGACATAGCCTGCATCACGAGTTCAACGACAATGGAAATAGGCTTTTTGATTTTGCAGTCGGAACAGAAATGGTAATAGGAAGCACATGTTTTGAGCATAGGGACATACACAAACATACGTGGCGCTCACCAGATGGAAATACACTGAACCAAATTGATCACGTATTAATAGATAAAAGACACAAAAGTAACTTACTTGATGTAAGAAGTTTCAGGGGAGCAAATGCTGACTCTGATCATTATATGGTTATATCAAAGGTGAGAGGCAAGATTTCAAGACGATACTATCAAAAGAGAGACCAAAGGGAAAGAGCACTTGATACCGATGCTTTGAAGACCCCAAACATAATGACTATGTATAAAAATAAAATAAAAGACAAACTTTCATGGACTGAAGATGAGAGAGAGAGTGAACATAGTTGGGAAAAACTCAAGCCCATCATAATAGAAGCTGCTAAAGAAACTCTGCCACCAGTGGAAAAAAAGAAATCAAAGGATTGGTTTGATGAGGAGTGTGAGGAAATTAACGTAAGAAAAAACCGAGCATATAGGCAGATGGTGCAGAGGCATTACACCAGAAGTGCAGAGGAGGATTACAGAGATATAAGAAGTCAGGAAAAAAGATTATTCAAACAGAAAAAAAGAAAACATTGGGAAGAGAGATATAAAGAAATTGAACACCTTAAAAAGCAAAAAGAAGCTAGAAAGTTCTACAATGTAGTGAACAACACAAGAAGAGAGTTCTGTCCGCTGTCCCAGAACTCTTACGTGTCGTGATGAAAATGGAGAATTGCTTAATGAAAGCACTGAAATACTAAGGAGATGGAGAAAACATTTCAAAACAGCCCTGGAGGGAAAGGATGCTTTGGAGGGATCAGTAGAAGTTAGAACCAGGACACCACGGAATGAAGAGCTAGAACCACCTTCCATTAATGAAGTTGAAAGAGCGATAAGTAAACTAAATAACAACAGTTCGGCAGGACCGGATGGTGTCAAAGCCAAGCTCCTGAATGTGAAGGAGCCTAAACTCAACAAGGAAATACACGCCATTATTACTGACGTCTGGACCATGGAAAAAATGCCCATTGAATGGGAAGATGGTTCCATTTGTCCGATATACAAGAAAGGAGACAAACTAGAGTGTAAGAATTATAGAGGAATTACACTATTGAACACAGCATACAAAATATTCTCAAACATCTTAGCTGAACGACTTGTTATCTATACTGACTCAATAATTGGGAAATACCAGTGTGGATTTCAAAAAGGCAGATCAACTACAGACCAAATACACAGTATTAGACAGATACTTGAGAAAACCAGAGAGTACAACATTGATACTTATCATCTTTTCATTGACTTCAGAACAGCTTATGACAGCATTAATAGAGAAAAATTATATCAGGCAATGTTGGAGTTGGGAATACCCAAAAAATTGGCTAACCTCATAAAAATGACCCTCAATAGAGTAAAATGTAGAGTGAAGTTGGGATCAGAGCTATCAGATGCTTTCTATACAGAAAAGGGATTGAAACAAGGAGACTCCCTGTCATGTCATTTATTTAATATAGCCCTAGAGAAGGCAATTAGAGACTCTGGCATACAAACGCAGAACACAATTTTTGTTAAATCTGTACAACTGCTAGCATTTGCAGACGATATCGATATTGTGGGAAGAACTAAGGCAGCTACAGTGGAAGCCTTCTGTGCACTTGAGGCAGCAGCCAAGAACATGGGTCTGACAGTGAATGAAGAAAAAACCAAATTCATGGCAATAACAAACAGAACCCAAAATCTTCAACCATTAAAAATAAATGAATACGAGTTTGAACAAGTAACACAGTTTAAATATTTAGGCACAATTGTTAGCATTAGTAATGACATAAAAATAGAAATCAAAGATAGAATCAAGATGGCTAATAGATGCTACCATGGATTGAGAAACCAGTTTAAATCTAAAAGCATAAGCAGCAAAACAAAAGTACAGCTATACAAAACACTGGTGAGACCTATTGTTCTTTATGGCAGCGAATGCTGGACTATTAACAAAGATGAAGAGGAGAAACTAATGAGCTTTGAGCGTAAGATCTTAAGAAAAATTTTTGGAGCAATAAGAGAAAATGGTATATGGAGAATAAGGTATAACCACGAACTACAACTGAAGTACAGGGAACCCAACATCGTTAAAGTCATCAAGGCCTCCCAAATAAGGTGGCTGGGACATATTTTTCGTTACAGTGATGACAACCCTGTAAGGAAACTAACTTTCCAGACCCCGGAGGGAAAGAGAAGGAGAGGAAGACCTAAAACGAGATGGATGGATAGAGTGGAGAAGTGGTTGCGAGACCTGGGAGTGAACCGATGGAGGAACATGGCGTCGAGTAGACCAAGATGGAGAAAGCTGACAGAGACAGCCTTGGCCGGCAACCGGCTGTAGAGCTTATGAAGAAGAAGAAAGGGATGTTTAATAATTATAAATTGTGCTGTATTTCTGGGAAATATTTATATTAAGTATTAAAATAAGGTACTTCTTTAAAATAGCTTAAGATAACAGAAGGACAAAATGTCTCCAGTTATGAAACTTGATAAATTTAAATTATTAATAATTTTTAAGCCAGGAAGACTTTTTGACATGTAAACCTAAATCTAAATTTATTGTTAGATCCATCTGTTGCAATTTAATTACTAATTTATGCATAATTTGGTCATATTCAATACAGCACATACTTTTTCTCAGCTTCATTATCCTTTATTCTTAAACAAAAAACATTATATTTGTATACTTTTATTTTCTAGATTAAAATCATGTCCAACATAGTTTTTATGATTTCATGAGTTTTTTCTATGTTCTAACATGAATTTAGCTTGGGGATAGATTTTTCTTTAAATTGGTATGCAACCTTTATCACTAAAGGGTGATAAACTTTCCAAATGAGGAAAAGAAACCAACAAGTCAAAAAGGTTAAAGCATCAATGAATACAAAAACTGCAACAATTCCACATTCATAGTATCATCTAGTAAGAGAGATATTCCAGGGTCAATTTTTTTTTCTAAATTTTTTAAGGGAAATTGAAACTAGACATTCAATGGATAAAAGTTAACCCACTCATCAAATTTAAAAAAATTAATTTGTACAAATGCCAATAGGTAACAAAATAGAGATTTTCAGCACTGTAAAAGCATGATGAGTAAGAGTGGAATTTTGGAATTAATTATTTAAGAGTTAATTAATTTTCACGGGTGATTTTGAATATTTTATTTTCTAAAAGTCATTGACTTAATTGGAAAAATTAGGTTAAGATTGAAAAATTCTTATATTTCTGAAGAAAATGATGTGTAGCATGTGACCATATATTGATTTTAAAAATTTGAGTGTCATGTCTCCTTTTCCCCGGAATTGACCCTAAAACAAGAGGTTCAAAATTAATTTTCATGTCTGATTTTGAATATTTGATTAGATTGATCTGTTCTTTATCTATTGTTTCAGGCCCTCAGTTTCATCCTGAGCAGTGGAGATATTCTTAAATACCCTAGCTTTTATTACTCAGTACAAAACCTTATTTATCTAGCATCTCAATGTGATATGCTTGATCGAGTTGCAGCAGAAAATCTCTCCTTTCTAGTAAGTTACTCAGAAACATTCTTTTTAAGTATTCAATGTAGTTAAGATTTAGAGATTTCAAAATGTATTAGTGTTTATCATTAAGTTGATATTCTTATACTTGAGAGAGTAATGAATAAGTAAGTGTATGTATATTTTTCTGTGTGGTTTAAATGTGTGCTTCACTTTAAATGTCTCTTTTTCAGGGTTTGTGTGCTGTTCAGTACTCAATGGGCATAGCATGGAGGTTAATGCTTTGCTTACCTCCATCTATTCAATCTCTTGAATCAATATCTACTGGTACTTCTGCATTGAATGATGCAGAATGCCTGCATGCCATAATATGGTCCTCAAGAGCAAGTCATAAACTCTTTTCTGGTTGGATGAAGGTAGTTATGTTTTTATAATGTAGCTGTATAATAAAATCAATTTTTTGAAAATCCCTACAAGTTTATATTTTACAAAGGATAAAAAATATATTTCTTCAAATTTAATACTTGGGGATGCCTACCTTCCTTAGCTGGGGGAATCTTTTGACATAATTTCTGCAATTGACGTCCTTGCAACAACAAGCTAACTCAACAGCTTTACATTTTAGTTAGCTCATTATTACCACGGCTTACTAGATACTTATACAGGCTTGCCGAGTTTTAAACAATGAAAACCATTTGACAACTTTTCCCGCTTGGAGCGCTACAAGACCTACCTATATCATCCACCGCCTTCAACACTGTGGATATGCTTTGCCAGTTGGTCCAGTATTGCCATCTGGATTTGCAATGATTTCCGTACTCGGCTAGCCTGTATAAGTATCTAGTAAGCCATGTTATTACAGACCTCAAGTGCCTCAATTACAGACATTACTTTAAAATTACAGGAACGGGAAAACATGTTGAGTTTTCCAATACTTAGAATTATCAGAAAATACTAGACTTTTTTTTAAAAAAAAAACTTTCTCTTAATTTTAGGGTATGCAATCCCAATTTTCCTTTAACTGCTTGATTTAACTGAATATAGCAAAATACTTTCTGTTTATTGTTTGATATTTGTTCCAAATCTTTTCTTCTTTCCTTCAAATCTGCTTATTCAGTAACATTTTTAACAGTTTTATAAAAAATTCACATTTTTTCTTCCTAATTTCAGTTTATTTGTACATTTATTTTGTTATGCATATTAAAAGTATTGTGTTACTAGGATACTCTTGTGAAGCAAGGCTTGACAACACAAAAAGCAGAGTCTCTTTTGCGATCAGTCACAAAAAGTGCTTGTTCTGGGAAGTTTGACATTAAAGTTGCTAAGCAGCTTATCACAAAGCTGGTAAGAAAAATATTAATGCTATTTAGGATCTTTTTTATCATTTAAAATATGTCTATTCCTGCCCAATTCTAATGTTGTGAAATGAATAGACAAGTTTCAAATCATATTATTGCAAAGCTTAACTACAGATTACCTTGTCCAAAAAATTCTTCAACCCTGAATGTCTGGCAACACTGTCATAATTGAGAAAATTAACATTTTGATCTGATTTGATCCTAGAAAGTGTAAAGAATCCATTTAAAAATTAACTTTGATTTCTCATAATAATGATGTCTGCTAATAATTGTGTAAAAATTAAATGACTGGCTAAAATTCTTATGCTGAAAAATAATTTAATTATATTAATTTAACTGGTTTTGTATAAAAGGTTATTTTATAAATTTTTTCCTTACTAGAGTTTTTAATATTATTTTTGTTAGGAATTTCATTAAAAGGAAAAAAAATAATTTAACATTCAAGACTAAAAAATAGTTAATTTAATTTTCTAAGGTACAAACTTTTGCATTTTTTCTTTTATTAAATCAATTTATTTAAATAATTTATAAATTTTCATAAAAATAATTAGATGGATTAACATTCATATTGTTTTGTAGCTTCAACAAACTCCATCCTCCCCTTCTGAACAATGTGCTAAAGAACAGTCTCCTCGATTATTCGACATATTCTTGATTGAATGTGCTGTTGCTAAAGTACAAGTTGCTCTAGATGAGTTCTTTTCAAAACCTGCAGTAAGGATTTTTAAGGACTTTTTTTTACAAGAAAAAAATTGGCTTAACATAAATTTTATTCTTTATATCCTGATATCTTTTATATGGTACATCAACTATTTTTTTAGAGTGAAGGTAGTAACTCAGAAGCTAAAGAGTTAGCTGAAGAAATGCTTCCCATCATTCTGCAGTCAATCGAAATACTATCATCTTGTATCAGGTGGGACATATGACATTTTCCAAAATCAAATTAATTCATATCTTGTGTTTTTTTTAAATTTAAGCTCATTAATATTTTTTGGGGGGATAGGTGGAGTCTATTGCATCAGTTTGCTGAAATGTCTACAAATGCAGCTCAATCCACCCCTGCCCCTAATGCAAAGACACTGCAAGCTTATAATATTGTTTTACGCATGGCGTCCTGTGGATGCTCAAAAGTGTCATCATTTACATCTGCTATAGCTGACTTTTTGCCTCCATTACTCCGTAGTGTTCTTGGACAGTGGAACTCTTATCCTATTACTACAACTGCTTGGGTAATTTTAGTTTTTTTTTTATTTGAGTTGTTGACTCATATTTTAAGCATTTTAAATAATGTCTTTATATATATTTTCTTGATAAAGCCTTGATTACATTTAATGCTATCATTAAAATGCTTAAAACTTTGTTACTCTATATGCTGAAGTGTATAAATCTAATAAAACTAAACTAAACTCATCGGCACAACAGCCCTAGTGGGCCAAGGCCTACGATGCCCATCTTCATTTTCTTGACCGTGGGGCCCTGGGGTGCAAAGCATATGTCCTGGTTAGGTGGTCAGTCTAACGCAAGACCCCCAGTGTTTAGTTCCCAAGCACGCTTGGTCCTCAATTTATCGACCCACTCAAGGGATGAAAGGTTGAGTGGACCTTGCCCAGCCCGGGAGCCGGGAATCGGAACCCCGGACCTGTGGCACGGAAGAGCTATGCGCTACCACTGCGCCACCGGGCATAAATCTAATAAGATAGGGCTTATTCATGCTTCAAATTTAATGATAAATGAAGTATAGTACATTTTAAGGTTGACCTTATGGTTTACGGAGCTATCTTATTAAGTATTGAATCCTTTGTTACTAGAGATTTACCCACCTACATTCTTGGAAGAGGGATGTTGAGAAATTATTTATTGCTGAAAATAGTCCAATAAATAATTTTTTTTATTAGAAAAAGTATATAATTATTGAAAGGAAAAAATATACTTAAATTAAAAGGACAGGGTCGATAATTTAAAACCCCATCATTGTTTCACTTTTGATTTGCATTTTATCTTCCAGAGAAATGACTTTGCTAATGACATAATTCCATCTGAAAGCTACATATTATCCATTCATAATGCTCACATGAACAGTCTCTCAAGTAAGAACTGAATTTTGTTTTGGCAATACTTATTGCTTACCACCTTACTTAATTTAGCATATAAAATGTGCAATCTTCATTTATATTTAAACTTACTAGCAAAATGCTTGTATTCTTTTAGGTCAAACTAGATTTACTACCAATCCCAACTTAAAACGGCTGTTGCATACACTTGTGAGATTTGCAGGAGACTTAATCATGTAGGTTATTTAATTATTAATAAGTTCTGTTTTATGATTTTATACAGATTAATCAAAGTTTTTCTTAATCATCATGACTTGTATACTTTTTTTTTTGGGGGGGGGGACTTCTTACAGTGATAATCAGTGGCTTTGACCAATCCTTTGTTTGAGGTTGTATTATTCTTTAAAAAATTATCCATAATATTTAAAAATATAATTTTTCTGTGTTTATTATCAGTTGGTGTCCTGAAAACAACAGCTCTAAAGAAATGATTCGTGTTATGTTACCTCTACTTTTAGATGCTACCACTGAGTCATTGGGAGATTATGTAAGTTTCAGTTTTCTTTTACAGGGTTCTTTCCAGACTTTTTGTAAAAATGTGAAAATTAATTCAGAATTTGTAAATTCAAAATTAGCGTTAAATTGTTGTCTTCCCACCAGAGTCCTGTTTTAGTGATGTAAAATTTGTAAGGATTAACATGGTAAAGTTGATAGAAAAGTAATAAAATGATCTGTTTTTGAGTGAAATATTGTATAAGTCAATTTTGAAGCTGAAATATTCTGTGAAGGGTCCTTTAACGGATCCAAATTTCTTCTAAACAGACTCCCATATTTTTTTTTTCCAAATTTGAAAAACTTTTCCTGTCATTTCTAAAACATTGTGTGTTTAAAGTTGCTTCTCTTGTTGGTAGGTATTGTTTTATGCATTAATAATAATTTATGTTTTCAATTCATTCTAGACAACTTTAGCATTAGAAAGACTGATTGGAACACCAGATGGAGATGATTATCTTTCATTCAACTATTTTGAAGTGTTGACTCAAAGTTATAACTTGCTGATAAACCATTCTAGCAAAGAAAGGTGAGGTGAAAAAAGGCTTTTATTTCATTAGTGAATTATTTTTCGTAATCCATCAATAAATGTATTTACTATGAATTTTCTGTTCGAGTTCATAGGTTTAAATATAGTTTAATTTTCTGATAAATAATTGTGTTTTAAAATGTAAGTAAACTATTATGGTATGAGGTATTTTTTTATCTCGTCCTAAGTTCTCTTTTATTTCCAGTGACGTTGATGAGCACATTTTGCACGAATGCCTCAAGTTTATGGAGGGTTTGTTGGATAAGAGTGCTGGGAAAAAAGCAATGGAAACTTTCTTCACTGATGACAGTGACAATGGTAAAAACAAGTTTATAAATCTAGGGGGTCTGTCCCCTGCTTGCTAACGTTCACCAACCCCTGAAATGTTTATGTAGTTCTTTTCAAAGATAGTCTTAGCCTTAGCTGTGTGTTATCTGAGCTTGCAATGCCCGCTAACCTCTTCAACGCTGGAGACCCTGCTCCATTATAACGAAGGCACATTATATTGAATTTGGGAAAAAACCCAATCAGCACAACAAAGAAATAAAATATGGATATATACTGCCTCAAATAATACAAAGAAATTGAAGCAATCTATGCAAACATTCCAAAACATCAAGAACATGATCATTTGGGGTAATTTAGTTATCAGCAATTCTCCCTATGTCTCTTCTTTTCTGTTCTAGCATCTTAAGCAGATTTTTGCAAATTCTGACTGAAATTTGTGGTCACTATCAAAAAGCTCGTATGTGTGGGGCCGCTGCAACGAATTAAAAATAACATTATTCCTATGATAAAATAATTGGTACTTTAAAGTACCAGTCATGGTAACGAAAGAGTCGTTGTTTTGGGGGTCGTTATAAAGAGATTCTACTGCAGTAATTTAACTTCCTAAAAAAAAATTATACCCAAGAAACTTGTTTTTTTTAAGAGCAAAATTTTTCTTTTCTGAATTAAAAGTTCCTGGCTGTAAAAAATACTTTTTCTGCAATTAGTGTTTACTTTTTATTTCCTTTTTTAAACCATCAAAATATTAAAGCTTTAAATTTATATCTCTAAAACTAATTGGAAAATAGACATTCATTCAATTACCAAATTTTCTTTTTTACAGACATGGTTAACATACTGTTGTCTGCTGCTAACAGTAACTTAAGCCCTGTGTATGGAACAAGAGTTTTGAAATTCTTCAGTAAATTGTTTCAACAAAGTAAGTTAATACAGTGAGATATTACTCATTTAATTGTCTTAGTATTTTTTTCCTGCTTCATTAATTATGTTCTAAAACATTTTAGAAGAGAAAAATCCTACTGATAAGACTTTAGAAAAGCTATGCAGTTCACTATGTAAAATGAGTAAGCTAGGAAAAGTAGATAGTGCTACACTTCAGCAGTGGCTGAGTAAAGTAATTTTTGGAGGATCCACACCGGTAAATAAACTTCCAAAGTTTATCTTTTTGTGCTTTAACATGACCTATCTAATTATTAAATTAATATTTGATTATTGCTTACAGGTAGAAGAAGGAAATAGTGTGCAAGAAAACAGACTTCTTTTACAGAGCTTAACATCTTACATTGTGAAACAAAATAAGTATGCCTTTCTTTTTGACCTTTCAAGATGTGAAAAAATATTATAATGGTTTTTAAAGTAAATAATATTTTAGTGTTTTCATAGTTAAAAATAGGGATGTTGCACCTGCTCTCAATTCCTGCACTAAACTTCTACAAAAACTGTGTTTTGTGCAAAATTGCTCTAAAGTTAAGATTTTCATTAATGCAGAAATGAGATTCTTCTTTGAATCCTCAAATTTCTGCTTTTTTAAAAGTTTTCTTGTATTTTCTGCACTTTTTATAAATTTTATCTTTAATTTATCTGAATACAGTAACATGGTTCATTTCTTAACATTGTGATGAGATAATTAATAGTAGTTCATTTTAGTTGTTACAAAAGTGATTAACCTTGCTATGTTTTAAGTTTAGCAGCCACAAAAAGGCTTAACCCTGCTACAAATATTAAGTTTAGCTGCTACAAAATGCTTGAGGTGATGCAACATCCTGTACAAATTTAATTTTAATCTAAAATTAAACTGGTTTTGGAAATGATTTTGAATTAGTTAATTCTATGTCAATTTTTGATTGATAATTATTAGATGGTTTTTGTTTATAAGTTTGTTCTCCCTTTAAAAGGCATCCACATAGTTATTTTTAAAATTGTTTTATCGGATACATAACATGTATTGAATCTTTCAGTGCTGTTGCCGAGAAAGTTGCCTATACTTTCCTCTCTGCTATGATTCCAATGGGTTCTCAGATCTTATCACCTGCATCTGAAGGCATAGGATTTTCTGAGTTAATGGTAGTTATGGCTATATTATCTGGAGCTGGTTGTGGAAATGGACATTTTCAACTCTTTCAAGCCACACCTTCATGGTTGGAACTGTGGTAAGTTTTAATAAAATGTTGATTCCTTAAAACTGTTTAATAATTTTAATGATTTTCTCTCTAATTGACTGGTTTTATTTTCTCAGTAAGAAATACCTTGCTCAAAAAGATGTTCTAGAGAAACTTGAACAGAATGTTTCTGGTGGAAAAGTAAGTTAAGAGAAAATATTTTGCCTTCTATTTTTTTAAAAAGAAATACATACTATATTACTTAAGTGATCTGTAGATAAACAGTGTCTCAAAACAACCATTTTTATTCAGCATCAAATAATGATGGAGTCCTGCTGTTATTTGCTTTCTTACATGGCAGATATTGTTGGAGCCTTGCGATATCAACATGACAAGTAATTAATTTACTTTAATATTGTGCTTGGTTACTATTTTCAAATAAAAGAGAATGTGCTATTAAAAATGGGGATCTAAATGCAAAGCAAGTATAGTAAACACCCTCCTAACCTGCCCTCGTTTGAGTGGATCATCACTTTAACTATGTGATTAAGTATTAAGTCTGGTAAGAAACGGTCGAAAAATATTTTTTTATAGCTTCTAATTTTTTATACATTTTACCCAATGAATTGTAAAACTTGAATTATAAATTGATGAATTTAATGGTGTCTATTAGGTATGAAAAAAATATTTATATTAATTTTCCACTCAAACAAGAATTTTGTTTTAACTGCCTATTCCTGGACCTAATCAGACTGATTATATGATGAATATACTGCATGTTAGTTTTGAAAAAAAAATTATCATATTTGCTTTACTTCTGCATTAATTAATATTCAATATGTGAATATACAATAAAGTAAACAGTAGAAATAAAAGTCTTGTTTTGCTATGTTGATGTGATTATTTGCATACTTCATGACAGGATGATGGGTATAAACAGAGCAGGTACAATATCTCCTCCATGTGATGGAGAACTTCATCACCCTGAAATGGACTCAGATTGGGCTGAAGACATAGGCCCTGATGAGGAAGAATCAGCTGGAGAAGACTCGGTGAGCTTATTTTCCTGAATGTTTTGAAACAAATATCTATATTTGAAAGGAATCAGTAAAATAAAAATGTAGATAATGATTTTTTTAACAATCCTGTACCTATAATAATTACAATTGCTTTTAACTGGTTAGATTATAATTATTGTTTATGGATTTCAAAAGGATTTCAGTAGAACTTGGAGTTAAGTGTTTGGTACTGATTTACTCATTTAAGTTAGTAAAAGAAGAGTGTTTAAGCATATTTTTAAACCATTGTAATTTGTGCTATAGGATGAAGATTCCCTGTGCAACAAATTGTGCACTTATACCATTACTCAAAAAGAATTTATGAACCAACATTGGTAAGTTTTTAGCTATGATTAGCCAAATGCTATGATTAAAAAATAATTTTTAGTGAGCAAATGCTGCTACGACGCAACGAGCAATGGTTCCGTCGCGCCTTTTGTGACATCGTCTCCGTGAATGATTTGGCTCCATTGTCCCTGCCTTGCCACCATGACTGTTTTGCCTGTGGGGTATAAAAGACCCCCAAGGCGTGCAGCTTTCGGGCCCTTCCGAACTTTTACGAAGGCCGGAGAAACGCGCCTTCGCGGAGTCCGCCGGCCGCGGAGTTCAGAGTTGTCTGCTACTCCGCGAAGGGGCGTTTCTCCGGCCGTCGTAAAAGTTTGGAAGGGCCCTTCTCTTCTGTTCTAATCTCCTCTTCACCTCCTGCTGCTTCGCTATCGGTTCCGCGACAACCCATGTGCTAGGCCGGAATTATTTTGCTGGATCCTCTACTATTGAAATGGACGATCAGAACAACGCAGAAGATGTTAGCGCAATTTTAATTAGCGTTCATATGATCGGAAATTTAGATTTACGAGAATGGAAAATTACCGGCGTTTTTTCCGGAACGGACCCGAAATCCGGAAAATTCCGAAATCCGCGACTATGTTGGCCCCGAGTTTGCCGGATAAAGGGTCTGTTACTGTATTATATTTTAATTGATTTTACAAAATTATTCTGAAGAAAAATGAGCTGGTTAGAATGAAAGTGGTATGAGTCCACAGTATGTAGATTGGAAAAACTAAAGGTTTTCCGAAATAGCACCTGTGTTACTATGGAGAATGCATTTTTTAGGTGGCTCTTACAGATAGATCACTTATTGAACCTTTGACTTAGGTGACTACTACACTAGGTTAAGGACCTTAAAATAAATCCAGATCCACACTTATCTCAAATTTTGGATAATTATTTTTTATACTTATTCCATTTTTATCCTGAGCTGCTCAAAATTGAAGTTGTATTGATTTGAAATTGTATTTTGTTTAAAATGTTATACTGAAATTATTCAACTCTTTACTGATGCAGTTTGTATTGATTGTTTTACAAATTGATCGTTATTTTTCTTTGAAAGATTTATTATATGCCATTAAAGTTACAATTTGGGGTTTGTAGAATGTTAAAATTAAGTGATGGAAATAAACAAAATGGTTAAAATGTATCATCTGAAGTTTCTCATAAATCATACCGAAGTGCAGCTTGAAGGATTTAAAGATCATTCTTATGATTAACATGAGTTCAAGTTTTCCAAAAGATTGATTTAATGAATTTTAAGGGACCAAGATAAATTTTGGATTTAGAAACATTTGTGGTTTAAAGTTGGATTTTGATAAAAGGAACTTTTTGCAGGTACCATTGCCATACTTGCAAGATGATAGACGGTGCTGGTGTCTGTACTATCTGTGCAAAAGTGTGCCATAAAGATCATGACGTTACGTACGCTAAATTTGGTTCATTTTTTTGTGATTGTGGTGCCAAGGAAGATGGAAACTGCCAGGTAATTTTTCCTCTAGTTTTATCTTTATTTTTTTTTAATGTTTATTTTAAAATAGTATTATAAGATTATTACTTTTATGTGAAAACTAGAAATACATTCTAACGACAGTCAATAAATCCACCCAAAACCTTTTATGTTCAATAATTTAAATACTGAAGTTATCTGAAAACCTGGTTGTCAAATAATCTTCAAATGTATACAAACAGCATAACTTTAAATGTACATAAGAAAACTTTACATTTCTTATATTCTCTGTTTAATATAAATATTATTTATTACCTTTATTTATACGGTACAGTTATAAAGTAAAACAGTGCGGTAATCCCGGAATAATCCATTATTTGGCTGGAAATATTTTCCTCAAGCTGTTGGTAATTTAGGAAAATTTTTCCATAGGCTCTTGTAAAACGGAATCCTAAAACCAATGAAAGTGTAGTACCAGCTCCAGCGACGACTGGATTCTCCTTTGGATCTGACTCCATTTTGCCGAGCTCATTGCGTAGACGACCTTCATCGCCTACTGCTGCCAGTTCTTCCACTGCAAACGGAGAACAATCTCGTAATCAAGAAGGAAAGAAAATTAGTGAAGAATCCCTCAAGCACAAACAAAATCTTGCTAAACAGCTGGAGGTAAGATAAAAGTCTGTTTACTAAAATGTTTTTTGATTTTTTTATACTCAAAATTATATTTTTTATCAATAATTTTCTATATTTGCTTAACAAGCTCCTAAATTTTCCTATATAAGTTTTAAATTTCTTAAATTGTTTCCTATATAAGTTTTAAATTTCTTAAATTGTTTCCTATATAAGTACATTTCTTTTCATTATAGGTATCAAGAGATTCACTATTAAACTTCTTAGTGAGTATTTTCTTTATTATTTGTTATTTAATAGATAGAAATATTACTATAAAATAGTTCTAAATTAACTTTCCTTTACAGGGAAGCACAAATATCCCTTCTACTGTCTTGGAGCTTTTGCAGTACCTCATGCCAGCTATTAGTCAGTCTTGCCAACGCAATTCTCCTATTGGTAGTTCAATTAGAGCACAGAATGCTTTGTTAGAACTTCACACCCAAGACAAAGTGTTTGAACAATCTGACCAATTAATGGTACTTTTTAAAATTGCATGATTTTTCTCATTTGATCTTAGTACTTGCATTAAATTTAGTTTTACATTGCCATTAACTGAAAAAATATTGTGTCTAGTTCATACTGCAGTGTTTTTTATTATTCTTGTGTAGCTCTCAAAACATTTTTGTTAACATTTGTGGAACCTGTAAGTAATTAAACTAGAAATAACCATGCAGTCTTTTATAGGTGCCCACATTAGGCTCTCAGGAAGGGGCATTTGAAAATGTTAGAATGAATTATTCTGGTGAGCAAGGTCAGACCATTCGTCAATTAATTAGCAGTCATATGATCCGAAGAGTAGCTATGTGCTGTTTAGCTTCCCCACAAGGAAAACGCCAGCACTTGGCAGTTAGTCATGAAAAGGGAAAGGTTTGTAAAATTTCCATTATACATTACTTAATATCCTGGATGTTTAAATAAGCCACTAAAATATTTTTTGTGTTATTTACAGATCACTCTGCTTCAGTTGTCAGCTCTTTTGAAACAGGCTGATTCAAGCAAAAGAAAGCTCACATTGACTGTAAGTGATTATTATTTAACATCGCTATTACAATAGAACATTGGTTATCCGACTCATGGGATAATTTGTGCCAATGTATCAGTCAGTTTTAACCCTTTTAAATCAAAACCACTAAGTAAAAGTAATAATGTCCAAAATTTTTGTGCTTGGTTAATTTGAGTATTAAAAGTTAATTTGAAAAGTATATTCATCAAGAATTTTTATCTTAGCGTTTAGCATCTGCCCCTGTTCCTTTTGTGGTTTTATCTATTACTGGTAACCCATATAATGAAGACTTCTTGGCTGTATGTGGATTGAAAGTGAGTTAAATTCTTTATTTATTATTATTCAAAATAATGTAAGCTTCCAATTTTGTACCTAATCATATTATATTCTAGGATTGCCACATCCTTACATTCAGTGGATCAGGTTCTGTGTCAGATCACTTGGTTTTGCACCCCCAGTTAGAATCTGGAAACTACATAATAAAAGTAACTACCTAAAAATTTCATTGTTTTAATTTTTTCATTTTTGTGGGTAATTTTGGTGAATTATTTTCTTTCCTTTTTCACTTTCTTAGGCAATATGGCTTCCTGGCTCTCAAACAGAATTGGCACTTGTTACAGCAGATATGGTTAAAATCTACGATTTGTCTCAAGATAATCTTAGCCCTCAGTTCTTTTTCTTGCTGCCAAGTGAAAAAATCAGGGATTGTTGTTTTATATTCTCTGATGATGGACAGCGTCATTTAGTATTGATGTCATCTGCTGGTCATATTTATTACCAACCAATGGTGGAAGAAAGCTGTGCTAAACATGGACCCTTTTATGTGACTAACATTCTAGAAACAAAGCACCCTGAATTAAAGGTAAGTTTTATTTTGAATTTTTTATCAGAAATTTTAAAAATATTATTGTGAAAAGCACATTATTTATATATCCTTGTTTTATTGTAAGTTTTTACAAACCTTCATATAAATTTGTGTATTACTATAGTAAATTTAATCATAGGGTTTATTATTAAAACTATCATTATTTTTTTTTTTAGGATTCAAATGGAATGATTGGAGGTGGTGGTGTTTCAATCTATTATTCACATACTCTTCAACTTTTGTTCTTCAGTTACACTCAAGGGAAAAGTTTCATTGCTCCTTTGTCTCGGATATCATCCCAACTCGCCCAAATGTTTTTGATTCAAATGAAAAACAACAGCAACAATGGAAATAGTGGCAGCAATAGCAAACCCACTCCTCAGCCTTTATGCCAGTGGTCAGAAGTTGCCAACCATCCTGGTCTGATATTAGCACAAATGCAGGCTTCTAACAATCCTGTCATTTTGATGGTAAAACCCGATGCTATCCTGGTCCAAGAAATCAAATTCCTGACAGCCAAATCAAAAATAACTGATATGGTAGCTATTAGACATGTCATCACTTGTGGAGAACTGAGAACAACCTTAATACTGCTGTGTGAAGATGGTAGTCTAAGGATATACATGGCAAATCAAGACCAAACTAATTATTGGCTAACTCCTGCTTTTCAGCCTACTGCAGTTGTAAGTTTGAATAAACCATCGAAGAAAAAGAAAGCTGCTAAGAGTGGCCGACCAGTGGGAAGTGTATCTTTTCCCGTTGATTTCTTTGAGCACTGCTCTGCTATGAATGACATAGAGTTTGGAGGAAATGATGTGCTTCAAGTTTACAATACCCAGCAAGTTAAACACAGGTTGAATACAACTGGATTATATATAGCCAGTACAAAACCAGCTGGATTTACTATTGAGGTTAACAATTCTGACAATTCTATGGTGATGGTTGGTTGCCGCATTCTTGTTGGGAATCAAGACATTCAAAGAGCACCTGCTTATGTAGAAATATTTGGACGAAGCATTCAAATAAATTTGACTAGAAATCGCTGGTATGATTTCCCCTTTTCAAGAGAAGAATCTCTTACAGCTGATAAAAAACTTACTATATTCTTTGGAGCTAGTTCTGACCCATCTGGTGTGACAATGGTTGATTCCATCAAGATATTTGGTAAAACTAAAGAAGGATTTGGCTGGCCTGATGACAATGATGATTTTCCCACCCAGAATGCAGCTGGGACTACTAGTGGAACTGGAACTGAATCGGGAGTTGAAGTAGATGGAATACCGGCTGCACCTTTACCCTTAACTCCCTTAGATAGACTTGTCAGTAGTAGTTTGGAACTTTTAGATGGTTGTTTTTCATCAGGGTTGAATTCGGAAGATAAAGTTCCCTTGAAGAACTCTACAATTGAATTGGCGACTTCAATGCTTACTCTACCAATGCCTTCTGTCGTTCACGAGCATGTAAAAAATTTGCTTGCTACATTGCATAGCACCCGCAATGCATACTGCTCTCATAAAGATGATGCTCTTCTTAATTATGTTCTTCAATGTTTGAATGCCAGTCAAGAAGGAAAACCAATTGATGAATTGGATGGCGAAGCACTATATCGCCTTATTGCCATCACTCGAGGAGTAGCTGCTGCTCGGCCTTCCAATTTAGTGCGTTTTGCTGAAAGTCATGACAGCATGACCATTACTGACTCCTCTGGAGCTGATGCTGATTCTAAAATAGGACAAGGCACTGATGAAAATCAGTTATCCCAGCTTGAGAAGCAAGGCTCTGGCAGTTTTGATAGCCCCCAGAAAATAGATTACTCTGGATCTGCTCATTTCATTGTCCAACTCACCGATGCTTTCTGGCACCTACATTCTATGCAACCTTCCAACCCTGCAATTGCTCCTGTCTCCTTTAGAGGGCTTGTTCACGTTGAAGCTACAGTACATGCGCTTGTTGAAGTCATCCATGCTTTTACTGCATGCGATCTAGAACATGTGTCCCTTGCCACAAAACTTTATGTCAAGCTGCTTTTATGTGAAGATACCGTTGTTAGTTTTGCTGCAAAACAAGCTTTGATCAGAGTGTTGAGACCCAAAGTTCGTAGGAGGAAAGTTTTCATCCCTTCTCCACCACGATGCAGCACACCTGGTGAAAACGAACCCGCTGACAACAAAAGTCATCCTCAGCCTCAAGTTCCCTCTCAACCAGCCCCATCTGGCCAGGCCCAAGTGTCTCCTCAACCAGACATCAACGACTTCCAGCAAGAACTGGAACAGTTTGAGATTGTGGATGGCCTGGACCCACTTGTCTTACTGCCTGCCGATGGAGCAGCTGGGGGTGTTCCCAATCTGGAAGCTTTGATTGCTGCACCAGGTGTGTTCCCAATGCTCGACATACCTCCGGATGATGACGAAACCATGGTGGAGCTGGCCATAGCTCTGAGCCTGCAAGATCAGCCCGAAGATCAGGCCGGAGGAATCTCCCTGCAAGCTCTCTCCCTTGCGTCTCAAGGAGGGCATCACGTGGAAGGGGGACATTACTCTGACACGACTGCCTCTGCCGGTGCCAGTGACGATGAAGGTAGCACTGCAGCCACCGACGGGTCAACGCTGCGCACGTCTCCTGCAGAACAAGGAGGCAGTGCTGGCTCTGAAAGTGGTGGCAGTGGGGTGGAATCTATCATAGGAGAGCATAACGTCAGTGGACGTAGTAGTGCGTATGGGGATAACGTTCCTGAAAGCATCACTACTGGTGCTCGGTCTGAGACAAGCTCTGTGGGTCTGCCAAGTTCAGCGATGCCTCAAGGAGAGGAGGGTCTCGAGATGGACACTGAATTGGATACTAGTTTCCGACTGCACTCATTGCGCCTGTTACTTCTGGAGAAAATGTTACAGTACTTTTCTCAGTTGGGAGAAGTTGGGGGTGTAAGAACCATTCCCTTCATGCAGGTGATTTTGATGCTGACTTCCGATCTTGCTGGTGAGGAAGTAAAGGATTGCCAAGCTCTAACCAAGCTTCTTCCTGCCTTGCTAAATACAGCTCTAGATATAAATAACAAGGATATTTCAAAGATTGCTGAGAGAACTCCAGCTCGGGAAGTCAACCTGATTGTGATGAGATTGCTTAGCATTATGATGTCTAGAGTAAAAGGTACAGCAAAGAGTGCAGAAGAAACCTCAGCTTATTGTAGTCGCACCACAGCCTTGGCACTTGTCTCAGCTAATGCTGTTGACCATTGCTTGCAAGTTTTGAAAGTCTTGCTTGATTATTGGAAAGGCATTCAAACTGAAGATAAGTCATCTAGTATCACTGGCAATCTTTTGAAGTCTCATCCTCTTTCTCCACCTCCTGATATGTCTCCATTTTTCTTGAAGCAGTATGTGAAAGGTCATGCTAATGATGTATTCGAAGCCTATCCACAGCTGTTAACGGAAATTGTGCTACGACTACCCTACCAAATTAAAAAGATCATCAATTCCATTCCCAACCCTCCATCAGTTGTGTTTTCTCAGCATTGGTATATTCATCTTTGTGAGTACATGATGATGCAACAAACACCTTTTGTTAGACGTCAAGTCAGGAAACTGCTTTTGTTCATTTGTGGCTCTAAAGACAAGTACAGGCAACTCAGAGATTTCCATGCATTAGAGACTCACATTAAAGATGTTAGAGTTATATGCAACCAAGGTGGATTTGATGACTCAGCAACAAACAATACTACTCTTAGCCTCTCCTATGATTCCCTAATTAACATGATTGAGCACTTGAAAGCTTGTAGTGACATAGCTACTTGTAGAACTTTGAACTGGCAAAAGTTTTGCCACAAGGATGACAGCATTCTGCCCTTTTTGATTCGAGTGAGCTTCCTCCTTGACGAAGGAGTCTCTCCCATAATTCTACAGCTTCTTCAGTGTGCCCTGTGTGGTGCAAAAGCAATGCAACAGCAGCAACTTCCTGGAAACAGTAGCTCTCAGCCAGCAAGTTCACCAATGAAGCAGACACGTAAGGAAAAAGAAAAGGAGAAGGTTGAAACGGAAGAGGACAGCGATCTTTCCAAAGGGGATGCGGCACAATGTATTGCTTTGGCTCTGCAAGTTCATAAATTTGTCGATAAAAATCTTTTGAGTCGCTTCATATGTGCCTTTTTATTAGAATCTAACTCTACATCTGTTCGATGGCAAGCACACTCTTTGGTGTTCCACTTGCATAAAAACTCTAGCTCTACTCAACAAGAGGCTTTTCTTGATATGATGTGGATGCTGTGGCCTAAACTACCAGCCTTTGGTCGCCGAGCTGCCCAATTTGTTGACCTGCTGGGGTATTTCACCTTGAATATGCCTCAACAAGACAAAGAAAAAGAATATATTGATAAAGGCCTTAGTGTCTTGCACCAGCAAAATCAACTTCTGATGAACCATCCTAATTCTAATATTTACAATTCTCTTCAAGGGTTAGTTGAATTTGATGGTTATTTCTTGGAAAGTGAACCTTGCTTAGTCTGCAATAATCCAGAAGTTCCCTATACTAACATCAAGTTATCTGCTATTAAAGTAGATTCTCGATTTACAACCACCACTCAGATCGTGAAGTTGATTGGAAGCCATACCATTTCTAAAATCACTCTTCGTATAGGGGACTTGAAAAGAAATAAAATGGTCCATACTTTGAATATTTACTACAATAACAGATCTGTCCAATCTGTAGTTGAGCTGAGAAACAGACCATCCATTTGGAATAAAGCAAAGAAATGCACTCTTGCGGCTGGTCAAACAGAGTTGAAGATAGAATTTCCTCTTCCTATTGTTGCTTGCAACTTAATGATAGAGTATGCCGACTTCTATGAGAATATACAAGCATCATCTGAAACTCTTCAGTGCCCTAGGTGCAGTGCGTCTGTCCCTGCTAATCCTGGTGTGTGTGCAAACTGTGGTGAAAATGTGTTTCAATGTCACAAATGTAGAGCTATCAACTATGATGAAAAAGATCCTTTCTTGTGCAACTCTTGTGGCTTCTGCAAGTATGCAAAATTTGATTATACAATAACTGCTAAACCTTGCTGTGCTGTTGATCCCATTGAGAATGAAGAAGACAGGAAAAAGGCCATAAGCACTATTAACAGTTTGCTTGAAAAAGCTGATCGGGTTTATAAGCAGCTCATTGCAAACAAACCTGCTTTAGAAATTCTGCTATTGCGTATCTACGAACATGGGTTACTTGAAAAGTCCATGGAAGAAAATACTGGAACAACTACAGCTGCATCTGTATCATCAAGCAATGTCAATAGAGCTATTCAGCAACTTGCCCAGCGTTATTGTACTGATTGTAAAGCCTCCTTTGATGAATTGAGCAAGATAGTTCAAAAGGTATGTATCCTTTTAATTAATCTTGTTTAAATTTTATTGGAATTGATTGATACTATTTAGATGCATAAGAGCCAGTGGCATAGCCAGAAATTCCTTTTAGATCAATGTTTCTTAACCTTTTTCGGTCCATGCCCCACCAAAGCCTTTCTGAATTTTCCATGCCCCCATGTCCTTTATTTATTATTATTTTTTCTTTTAAAATCCTTCTTGAAAAGTAAATAAAACCTGGTGGTCCATGCCTCACCTTGGGGGCAATTTCAAATTGAAATTGAAAAATTTCAAATTGCCCCCCGGTGGGGTGTGCACCCCACGTTGGGAAACACTGTTCTAGATGAATGAGGACTAACCTTATTTTTTGCAGTTCTGTTTCATTGAACTTTTAACAGCATGATAAAAATTCATTAACAAGTTAATTCTTTGTTACTTAATTAACAGTAGAACTACCAGAGTAGTCATTTTGACTGCTTTGTGTTTCCAAAACTAGTTATTTTCAAAAGTATTAGAGTTACGCAGTTCTGATTTTGTGACTTTCTCTAATTTATGGTTCTGTTAGAGACATCCAAATTATTTCCTTCATTTTTTAATACAAGTTTCGGAGATATTAATTGGTCTACCTAGAACCGCCATTAGCAGTCATTTTGACTGGTGATCAATAGAAGCATTTCTTTTGTGTGTAATCACTTAATTATGACATGAATGATTTCTAAGGGGGTTTCTGTACAACAATGTACAATATTTTTTGGTTTTGACACCTTTAAATGATCAATACATCATTTTATTCTCAGAAATTCATTTCATAGAAACAAACTTATAGTTTTGGGTAAATTATTTATCTCTTAGGGTTGTTTTAAATGTGTTTTGTGAAAAAACATGTTACTTCGAAAGCGATTCCGTTCAAACAGATTATTTTAAACCGGTTTATACCGCAGACGAAATGCCTAGGATATGCACAGTAAACGCGTAATCTTGCCGAGTGCAGGTAATAATTTTATGCACTTTTTACATAGATAGAATGTATATTCAAATTGCTTATGAGAAGAAAACTAATTAAATAACTGGTAGATATAAATTAATATTTAAATTGATAAAAAATTAGGGGGATCTAAGGTATGCACTTGTCTCCAGAGTCAAAATGCAAAAAGTTCCAGATATATGCAACAATTATAAAAAGTAAGCGTATGAAAACAGTTTGAAATTTTTTAATTGTTTTTACATGTGTGTAAAAAAGTTTAAAACTATCTATTTTCAGGAATTAATAACCAAAATCAATGTTTAAAATTATAAAAAATGTTTTCAAATAACATATAGTAATTCACCTAAATGGTAGCTAAAAGTATTACATGAAATTTCTTGTGTAAGAGATAGTTTTTACTGGAAAAAGTTTAGTAGTCAAAATGACTGCCTCCGGCAGTTCTAGGTATGAGGCAGTAGCTGGCAGTTCTAGTGTTAATGCAATTATTTTAATTAATTTTTATCTACATTTAAAATTTTCTGTAGTTCTTTCACAGAATCCATTTTTTCCTAGGAATGTTTTATTTATTATAGTTTTGAAACATTCTTTTTAAAAGTACTGTAAACTCCACAAAATTGAGGGACAACTGCTCTAATATGCTTTATTCTACATATATATTTTAATTGATTGAAGCCAATATAATTACAAGATATTCTAATTTTTCCAAAACCTGTGAGAAAATTAAGGTATTTTATCTATCATTATGAAAATTCCTACATTAGCTTCATGTTCCTCTCTAGGTTTTAGCATCTCGAAGAGAATTAGTTGATTATGAAAGACGTCAGAAAGAGATCAGAGCTAAAATGGCTGCCTCTCAAGATAATCTCATCAAGCGTCAGACTCCAGATGAGCCTAAGAGTCCAAACTTTGCTGTAAATGTCCCAGGAAAATGCTATGGATGTGCTAGCTCTGCTGTGGAGCATTGCGTCACTCTCCTTCGAGCCCTGTCCACTAACAGCCGATACAGAATGATCTTATGTAGTCATGGTTTGATACGAGAACTTGTGGCCTACAACTTGCGTCATGGTAGTGTTCGAGTGAGGCATGATGTAAGGCAGCTGCTGTGCTCTCTCACTAGGGACAATGCCAAAGCTACGTCTGATTTGAATTCCTTACTCATGGAAAAGATAGCTACTGCTTTGAAAGGGCATGTGACTAGCCCAGACTTGGCTGCAGCAGTGCGTCATGAAGTGGCATTGCTTGCAAGTAGCTTGCAAAAGGAAGATTCCTGCTGGGAGCAAAGATTGAGGTATTACCATTTGTTATGTTCTTTTTTCGTTGACTGGCTTTTCTCCATTATATGAATGTGTTGTACCTCTGAACCTACATTTAACTTAAAATATGGGTTGGAATGGCAGGTTTTGATATGCAGACTGGTTTCTAATTTTGTGGGGAAAAATTGTGGTTAAAAATGTAACTGATGGTATTGGGATTCTTTCTTGTGCTTTTTTTTACTGTAAAGTTACATTTAATTGCATTGTACCATTGTTTTTATGTCTAATATCTTGCATAATAAGGATTTTTATTATTTTTTATCTTAACTAGACCCTAATATATCTCAGAAAAATAGTTTTAAGCCATTTCTTTCCCTTCCAAGATGGTGCAGTTTTTAATGGATTAAATTCTTATGATCTTGTTATTATTTCAGCACTTGCTTTGTCTGAACAGAACTGTTATGGTTTTATTTATTTATATTTAGGTGTGTTATGAAACTGTTTCTTATGGGAGTGAATGCTAAGAGTTCTGTAGTAATGGAAAGCATAACTCTACCATGTCTACGAATACTCCAAGTTCTTATCAAACCTGATTCCTTCATCAGCAAGAAAAACAAGGACAAAAGTGTTGACTCTCTAGCAACCATAAATGTTGCAGGTTAAAATTTTTCATTTTAATAACTTCTATTTTTAATTATGCCTTTTAAAAAAATTGCCTAAATTAAATTAATTGTGATGACAACATTCTATTAAAAATTGGAAACATTCTATTAAAAATTGTAAGAATTGAGAAATAAAGAGTTTTAACTTGATATTTAAAAGTATTCAAAATGACATCTTTTGCTTGTTTTAATAATTTTGCAAAGCTGCTGTTGAAGTTAAGGCATAAATTTTTACTTTAGACATATATTGGCTTATAGCTAAAGCTTCTTATTCAACTGTTGCTCTAAAGAAATTTTTTTTTAATAATTTCTCTCAGTAAGGAACTTGGCTAAACTAACGCATTTGCATTTCAGGTGGTATGAACGTAGGTGTCGATCTAAAAGGATGGTTAACCGGTGATCCCAAGCACTTGTACAAAGCATGGAAACAGCAGATGCCTCCTAAAGCATCTGATCAGAGCACTCCCAATGTCTCCAAAATGAAGAAGGAGGAAGTTCGTAGCTTGTACTTGGCTGAGAAATATGGCATGAGATGGAGAGAAAAGAGTCGTCATCATGTAATTAAGTTGAAGCTTTTACAGTCTAACTGGTTGCGCCGGGTGATGTTCAATCCCTCGTCACAAGCTGCTAGGACTATGGCATGCAATGTAGTGGAAGCTCTCTGCCAGGTAAGAAAATAAAGAACTAAATTTCAGTGTTAAAAATAGGCTTGATTTCTTTGAAAAATCTTTAGATGTAGAGACAGTGTGTCTAATTAGTTAATATTCAATCCAAATTATCGATCAATTGCAAATTTTATGGTTGAAATTATTAAAACTAAGTTATCAATTTGAAATGTAAGAGCAACAGAGGGAATTGATATTCTTCAAAAATTATTCATCTGGTGTAAAGAATTAAAATGTTATTTTGTTAGCTATATCAGTTATACCTGAAGTTCTTGGGGATTATTCACAAATTAAATTACATCACCCTTGGTGAGGGGGTACTGTATGTATAACACTTAGGGTGGCCCTTATTTTTCGAAGTCAAAAGGATATCCCGATATTTTAATACTAACCTGTGTTGCACAGCAGTTGAAGTTTGAATCCCATAGCGCACTATAGTAACTAGGTACTATGGGAATAGCTTGTCCGCTCACTTCCTCTTGATTAGGATGATGAAAAATCAAATACAAGACACAAAATGAGCATATGTGATGAAGATATGATTCGTTTAGTAATGATTTAAGTATTTTATTATCTTTTTTAGATTCCAAGTCGTCGTAGAGAAGTATTAGACATGTTAACTGCATACTTGGATGACCTTGGCACAGCTGGTGAAAGTGCTGCTGAGTTTTTGACTCTGTATCAGAACCTTATCAGCCCTGTTCCATGGAAACATTACTTGGCCCTCAAAGGCTTGTTGCCTCACATCGGGAACTTAATAACACGTGAAATAGAACACCTTGGCTTTTTAGAAGAAACCACTCTCAATTCTGACTTATCACAAGGTATTTTTCAAATATATTTGAAGTAAAAATTTTAATTATTTTTCTATTTCTTCAATTTATATTTGTTTGGTTTCATTATCAGGTTATGCTTTGAAAATGCTGACTGAGCTACTGGAATCGTTTATTGAAGTTGATACAATTAGACAACACTATAAATCCCGCCTTGTAGGATGTGTTCTGAATGGCTATCTTTGCCTTCGCAAACTGGTTGTTCAAAGAACCAAACTGATTGATGAAACACAAGAAAAGCTATTGGAATTACTTGAAGAGATGACCACAGGTATTTTTTGCTTTATTATATGGTTGCTACTGGAACTCAAAACCAAACATCTACAGAAAAACCTTGATTAACTGTCACTTTTAAGGACAGGAAGGTTAAAACCCTAAAAAGTTAGGATAATCAGAGGATATTCATGTACAGAGCTTAAAACAATGTTATAAATTAAAATAAATTAATTTAAAAAATAAATGTCTTATTAAGAGAAGAAAAAAAAAACATTTCAGACACTGAAAATATATTTTCAAAAGCATAAAAAAGTAGTGAAATTGATTTATAATGCAAATATCTGGTTTGGACAATTTGGTTATTCAAGACAGGTAGTCAGATAATCCGAACAGTTGGATAATCAAGGTTCTTCTGTGTTTGATTTTAATTCCAGCCGAGGAGCTACTTTTCTGGGGTTGTCCTGGAAATCAACAGCATGAATACTGGGTTTTATCAAAATTTTCGAAAGTCTTCAGCTCAACAAGAAGGAGTAAAATTAGGTCTAATATAAAAATAAGTGTGCAGGGTTTGCAGCATTATTATTAATTTAACCAACCTATTAATTTACCTTCCTATTATTTTATTATTACTATTTTAAATAACTAACAAGATGTTTATTATCATGCAAATACACACAACATTTAAAAAAAAATTCATTATATAAATGAAAAAATATTTTGATATTTCCGTATTATCCTGTTAACCGGGGGTGCTGAAAATGTATCGCTTATGTGCTGCAAGGAAACTGGATGGGCTGCAAGGTGTATGGAAACTGCAAGGTTTTAAATACCTTGCAGTTTCCAGGCACAATTCTCTCCCCGTCAACTCTTGCTTTTACATACAGCTGTAGTTTTCCGGGATTTTGAGTTGAAATCAGTAGCACCCCAAATAGAATCACATCTAGGTTTATATCAATTTAATATATCAATTATACTAGGTTAGTATAAATTATTTTGTTATTTTAATTAAATTACATAAATTTTGTATTTACTAAAATTTTTCTTAAGGTACTGAGTCTGAAACCATGTCTTTCATGGCTGTATGTGTTGAAACTGTGAAGAAGTATGGTTTGGATGATTTAAGGACCCCTGTGTTTATATTCGAAAGACTTTGCTCAGTTATTTATCCTGTAAGTATTTTTTAAATTGTCTGTGTGATACTTAACTATGTCCTAGAATACTTTTTGACTTTTTAGATGGAAATCATTATTATCTTGATTATTGAGTATTTTTATGATCTTTTAAGTTGAATACAGAGTTAAGGGAACTTTACTTTGAAATGAAAAAAATATACCTAAACTTCATGTTGTTAGATGTTATGATTGTTCTTTAAAATAATGTTTTGTGATTTCATTTTTAGGAGGAAAGTGATTCCAGTGAATTCTTTGTGACTCTAGAAAAAGACCCACAACAGGAAGACTTTCTTCAAGGTCGAATGTTAGGAAATCCTTATAGCTCTAATGAACCTGGAATGGGCCCATTGATGAGGGATGTCAAAAATAAAATTTGTCAAGACTGTGAACTTGTTGCCCTCCTAGAAGATGACAGTGGAATGGAACTTTTAGTTAATAATAAAATAATTAATCTTGATCTACCAGTAAA
This sequence comes from Tetragnatha montana, assembly GCA_963680715.1. Classification (NCBI taxonomy): domain Eukaryota; kingdom Metazoa; phylum Arthropoda; class Arachnida; order Araneae; family Tetragnathidae; genus Tetragnatha; species Tetragnatha montana. Next base: position 61,737,147 of record OY796674.1, on the reverse strand, counting down.
AGATGTGTACAAGAAAGTGAGTATATTTACTCGTTCTTATATACTTTCACTTTAAATATTCACTCTAATATTCCACTAATATATACTACACACAATATATTACAGAGCAGCTAAACTTTTATAGGTAAAAAATATTTTCTTTGAAGAAGTAGTAATATTGTATTATACACATGTAAAGTTCTTGATACATTGATATTTTCTCACAATAATTAGCAAATATGCTCTTAGTGATTAAGTTTTAATTAAAAAATGAACCTAAGTAGTGATAGTTATATTTCATGATATTTACTCAACCCTGCTACATGTGCAAGGGTGGACATATCAACTATAGTAACTATATAAAATTGAAATTTTCCTCAGAAGGAATTAGATTTTTGTGTTCAGATTTCAAATAAGAATTCCTAAACTTTTAATATTTTATTGATGCAATTCCATTTTTCTTTTAGGTTTGGTGTGCAGAAAAGAATGAATCTGAAGCAATGAGGATTGTGTATCGAATGAGAGGTCTTTTAGGAGATGCCACTGAAGAATTCATTGAGAATCTGGATGTCAAAGACAATGATGAAGTGGATGCTGAAGAAGTTTACAAAATGGCTAATGTGATGAGTAAATGCAGTGGCTTAGAGGTCATGCTGGAAAGAATGGCTACTATTACAGATTTATCTCGTGGTCGCTCTCTGCTTACTGTTCTATTGAAACTGTTTGGATACTGCATAAAGGTTAGATATTCTATACTTCTATATTCTCCTTTTTTTTTCATCTGAGTTCCATCTAAGAAATATTAACGTAGATTTTACATATTGAAGTTTTACTTTTGGTTGACAGGTTAAGAGCAACCGACAGAAGTTGGTGAATCCAGAGATGGGCGCCATTCGTATCATGCTCGGAGTTCTTAGGATTGCTTTGTCTATGGAGTCTCCTGATCTTCAAGCTTCAGCTGGTGGTCCAACCATTACAGAGCAGCTGTTACAAATTATGGAAACTATTTTGGTTGAAGCTGCTACAAAAAATAAAACCCAGTATGCAGAATTTTGCAAAAGCTGTGGAGACAAGGATGACATTACAATTTTGCTGTCCTCAGTAAACAGCCTACCTATGAAAAACTTTTCAGGGTTGCTCACTCGTTTAATGAGAGTGGTTCCATTCTTGACATTTGGTTCACAGGTTTGTATTTCAGTATTTTCATTATCAATAATGCAGGGTGTCCCAATATTTAAAATTAAGTTCCCACCCCCTTTAACTGTTGAATACCTATAGGTATAGTCATAAAAGTGGTATCTAGGTGTAGTAAAGTGACCATGTGCTATCCAGTGCAATAACTCACCCCCTAGTAGCAATTTTAGGAGTTATAATTTTTATTTTAAAAACTTTGCTGAATTAGTCAATTACAAAGTTGTAGAGTAGCATCGATTTTGTACAAAAAGACCTTGTGCAAAAAAATCCCTTGAATGGAACCCCTAAAATGCACGCTCAATTAGATTTCTCATAACCCGAAAATGAGAAAATTTCCTTTTTTATGTTCTAAGAATACTTTTAGTCATTTACCTAAGTCATAAAAATGAAAACTTCTCATTTTGGCACTATAAGAAGGGTCTCAGGATAACTTGGAAAAATCACCTAATTAAGCATGCGTTTTAGGGGTTCTATTCAAGGCATTTCTCTGCACAAGGTGTCTTCTCATACTAAATCGATGCTACTCTTCAACTTTGTAATTGACTAATTTAGCTAATCTTTAAAATTTTAAAATAGATATTATAACTCCTAACATTGCCACTAGGGGGCATTGACAGTTATCGCATCAGATAGTGCATGGTCACTTTATTATACCTAGACACCACTTTTATGACTAATACCTATATGCATTCAAAATTTTAAGAGTTGACTCTTACCTTGGGACACCCTGTATAAAGTCTTATGCTTTTGATCTAGATATTGAATTAACATGATCATTTATGATCGATTACTAACTGATAGTAAAACCAATCTGCTAAGAACATGAATGAAACAAAAATGACTTAGCAGGGGTCTTTTTAGAAGAAATTTTGGTCTGTTTTCAGACCCTTCACAAATATTCACATAGTATTTTAGCCTTTAAATGGATACTATTTTTCTCAATACTACAAATATGGGACTTTATTTTCTCAAAAACAAGCTTCTGACTGAATAAACTTAACACCTAATTCATAAAATTATGAGTAGATTTTCACAATTTTTACAAAAAAAGGACCCTTCACAAAAAGTCTGGACAGGCCCCTTCTTAGCTTTTGTATCACATTAAGAGTCTTTAAGTATTTGGTAAATATGTGCAATTTTGCTTTTTTGTTGGTATGTTATGTGCATGTTTTTTGTGATGTTTTAAAATTTGATTTCAGGAAAAAATGGAATCTTTGATTGATCACTTCAAACCTTACTTAAGATTCAATGAGTTTGATTCAGAGCATACATCCGATGAAGACCTGCAGTTAGAGTGCTTTTGCATGCTGACAACAGGAATTGAATGCAACGTAAATGGAAATCAGCTGAAAGACTTGTTGGTAGAAAAGCACATTGTGCAGAATGCATTAGAATACCTTACTGCTCATGCACCACCCATAAAGTGAGTAAAAGTTTCACTTTGGAAAATCCTTTGTGAAATAATATCTACTGGCACGTCTTCTAGTGGCAAGTGTTCTTAATTAAAAACATTTGTTTCCTCAGGAGTGCTCTTCTTGCAGCTTCCGATGAATGGAAAGAGTTCACCTCAAAACCAGCTCTTAAGTATGTTCTAAAGTTACTAACTGGCTTGAGTCAAAATCATGAAACCACCCAGCATTTAGTCAGTGCTGAATGCATCCCTATTATTCATCGGTATGTGTTTTTGTTTCTTATTCCCTCATAATTGTTTGTACGAAAAATTTTTCAACCGTATTCTATTAAGTTACTTCTAATATGCTGTGTTTCTCTCTCTATTACATGAGGGGAAAACCAAATTTATTATGTTCATTTAACTGGAACTGCTGTTGTAGGTAGAAAGGTTAAAATGCGTTATTTATTTAAGCTGTTCAAATTGCAGGTTGGAACAAGTGTCGAGTGATGAAAGAGTTGGTTCTCTTGCTGAAAATCTGATGGAGGCCATTAAGAAAAACCCAAGTGTTGCTCAAAAGATTGAAGAAGTCAGAAAACAGACCAAGGATGAGAAGAAACGGCTTGCTATGGCAATGAGAGAAAAACAGTTGGGTGCTTTGGGAATGAGTACCAATGAAAAAGGACAGGTAAAACATAAAGTTTTCTTAATTCATTTTTTTGAGAGAAAAATATTTTTAAGCACTTTGAAGGTAGTCCTAAAAGAACCTGCAAAGAGGCTGAGGCCTGACTCAAATCTAGCTTTGTTTTAATATTGGTAGAAGTTAAGCCCTTCAAATGGAAGAATTGAACCAAGCAACAATGACCAATTTTATCCATCTTCGAAATTTCACTGAGATTGTTTCCTATAAAAGCCATCAAAATAGAAACTAAACAACTTTACCCCCCCTGACTCAGAATTTGGGCTTCATAAGGATTGAACTTTTGACCCCAGTCATTTTTTCTTAACACCATCAGGTTGGGTACTTTTGGGACTACTCTCGTAATTGTAGGGTAAATAACTTGTTAAGTATATATTTACCCTATAACACCATTAAAGAAATTAAGCTTCCAAAAAATAATTCAATTATTAGTAGTGGGCATTAAAATTTAATACAAATAAAGCACCATTTTTATGTAGGTAATCTATATTTTTAGGCATTTATTTCTCTAAACATTTTAGTTGAATTAGTGTTAAGGTTTACATAACGCAGCATGATTTTGAGATACATTCTGGTACTAAACTAAGAATGTGAAAGTAGCTTGTTAAATTACTATTTTGCTGCTAAATGTTGTTTTGCTCTAATAATATGCCACTTTGACCTAATTATTGAGAAACATTCCAGGTCACAGCCAAAAGTTCTCTCCTTAAAAATGTCGAAGAGCTAGGTGAAGAATCAGGCCTTGTTTGCATCATTTGCCGTGAAGGATACAAATTCCAGCCAACCAAGGTTTTAGGGATTTACACTTTTACCAAACGATGCCATGTTGAAGAATTTGAAAACCGAGCCAGAAAGACTCCTGGTTATAGCACTGTTACCCATTTCAACATTGTTCATGTAGATTGTCACATGGCAGCTGTCAGGTAACAATTTTGTCTTTGAGTTGTATTCACCTTATGTGTTATGTGACATAAATGTATACATTTCTTTTGTGTTAACACACTTTCCTATTAAAGGCATGCTCGCGGGCGAGATGAATGGGAAAGTGCTGCACTTCAAAATGCAAGTACCAGGTGCAATGGCCTTCTACCACTCTGGGGCCCTCAAGTACCTGAATCTGCCTTTGCAAGTTGTCTAGCTAGGTAAATATTATTTTAATGGTGTTGTTATTGCACTCATCTGTGATTAGTACTTGATTCCCCCCCTAGAAATACTAATACAGGTAGCAAAACTATCTCTTTGTAGGTTATGGTGAGTATTTGAATGTAAGTTAATTGGGGGGAGGTACTCTAACTTTAGTTAGGTATCAGAACTCTTTTCCGGTGCATACCTCCTCAAATATCTGATTATCATGTAATTCTTAGGTGTGTGGCTGAGTTTCTCTGTGCTATGGCATACTTAAAATAATGTTAATGGTGGTGTATAACTATTAATTCAAAATCATATTATAGCATTGCATGAGTTTCATGAAACCAGTTAATTTTATTTGTATGTATGCCATGATGTGCAATTATGTTTTTTACAGTTATATTGTGTACAGTATGTGTCTACTTCTCAAAGATCCCAAAATATTCCTATATTTTTTCAGGCATAACACCTATCTTCAGGAATGTACTGGTCAGTTAGATGTTGGATATTCTTCCACTGTTCATGACCTTAAGCTTCTGTTGCAAAAGTTCTCCTTCGAAAAGTCTTTTAGTGAAGATAGTGGAGGTGGTGGACCTCAGAGCAATATGCATCTTATTCCATATTTAATTCATATGACTCTTTATGTGATAAATACGTAAGTGAATGTCAATCAATCAATCAATTTATTAACAACAACAAACACAAAAACAAAAAATTTACAAAATTTAAAGAAAAATCTCAATAGTTTACACATAATTAAAAGAAAAGAAAAAAGACAATTGCAAATACATCCCAAAGGAGCCACAGCTTGTCCATGAGTTTACAGATTTCCAGTTTTTATGAGTTGTTAACTAAAAACAAAAGAAAAAGAAATGTAGTCTTTTTATTGAACAGTTTCTTCCTTTTGTTATCTTGCAGCCCATTTAAAATTTTTTTTGGGCAAGGTTTTAAAACTGCTTTTTTATTTTTACAAAATGCATTATGTAACTTGTTATTTAAAGAAAATATGTAGTAATATCTGTGTTTTTAAGAAGGGAAGAAAAGTAGGACCTCTAGTAATAATACAACAAAAAGTGTTATTATTTATATCCTCAAAATTGATATAATTTTTATAGTACTTCAACTAATGTTAACAATTGGTAGCTTATAATCTGCTATTGAAAAAAAAACTAACTTGGAGTGCAAATGTCTATTCTCTAGTAGCACAGCTCATACTAAATATGTCAAGTTTATGTAACTGCAACTAGAAGTAAATGGAATCTGGACATACATGACAAAGATTAGATGAATCTTAAACGTTTGTGCTGCTTGGGTCTATAAATCAGAGGTGGAACTTTTCAGATAAACCCCTGGAAATCAAAAAAATTTTTAATGGCATAAATCTTTGAATTCCAGATTTTATCAATGCTTAATGCATTATTTCTAAAAATATATTATACTGAAATTCTTATTCTGCTACTATCTATGGTTTATCTAGTACTCTCTAATTTAATCTTGGTTAATTCTTAAAGTTTTTCACTTAAAGTCTCAATTATCCAACTCTTGAACCTCTGGTCAAATCTCATCACCCCTAAACCTGGTGTTTATTTTCTGTTTGTATGGAGTTTCTAAAAATTAACTTTTTATTCCTGTATTTTTCGTGGTGCTTTTTAAAAATTTGTTCTAATATGTCAATTGATATTACAGTACTCGGTTTGTGAACAGTGAAGAAAAGAATATCATAAATTTCCTTGAAATGCAAAAAAGCAAATGGGTGGAGAATTGCTATGAAGTAAGTTTATCTTTATCAGATGGGTTTATATGTAAACTACTCATGGTTTAAAGTTAAATTTAAATTCTAGTTAGAAAATAAGCTTTCCACTTTTTTTAATTGCAATATTGAAGATTATATAACCTATTTGTGTCTTGCCTTTCGAAAGACTACATAATTACTTTAAAAAAAAAACATCTCACCAATGTAAGTTAAGTATGAAAATTTTCTTACAGCTTGAAGGCCCCTTATATTGGATGACTATCTGTGTTATTGTTTTCCCAGCATCTAAATGGCAAAATTTAAAAGTGAACTTTTTGATTAGAATTCTGATCCTTGCTCACACAAGACATGTGAGCTCTCAAGGAACAACTAGCATTAGTGATTTCACTGTTAAAGACTTCAATGTGTACAAGTCATATCTGCTGTTTTTTGGACTCATTGATGGTCTTTACAAGAAAATGTTCAAGGTAAGCTTTCACAATTTATTTACACTCAAGGTACATTTTGCTGAAAAACTATTTTGAAGTAGAACTGTAAAGAGTAATCCTTTATTATCTAAAAGTAACAGGGTTGGCAAGTTGTTGTTGCTGGTGGAAAAAACCTGGGTATTAACTGGTAAAAAAGTAATCATGGCCAAAATGACAGTAACTGATTTTGACACAAATGCATTTTTCATTTTTTACCTGTTTAAAATTGAGAAATAATACTGAATAGCATTATCAAACATTCTACTGCAATCAATTGCATCAATCCTGCAATCAATTAAGATTACAGGATTAATGCATTTAATATGCCTTGATCCAGATTAGTTGTGATAAAGTAGCTGTTCTTTTTATGGGCAATTTCCTTTCAGTTGCTATTTTAATGAACTAATTTCCTTCTTATTAGAAAGTAACAGTGACTGAAAATGAAGAATGGGCTGTAGTCCTTGCTGACTATATTCGGCAGAATGACCAACCTCTGCTAGAAGCTGGAGACAACCTATTAAGATTCTTTGAAGATGATTTAGTTCCAGTGCAATCTTTTGCTGAGTTCTGTGATGTTTTAGGTGAGTGAGTAGATTGTACTGTAATTCATGAGTGGTTCTCAATGAGAGCTTGTTTTGACGAGCACATTGAGGCTATATCATCCGGTTTAACTTTTGACAATTTCAGAGCAATGCAAATTAGAAATTTTTAACAAAAATTTTTTTTTATTTCAAATTTTTTTCACGGAGCACTAACGAGTAACGAATAACATTATTATTATGATGAAATAATCGACCCTTTTATTACCATTCTTAGTAACTAAGATGTCACTTAAAATGTTTAAAAAAGGGTCCACTATATTAAGGAGACTTTTAATTCTTTGTATGTAAACTTGCACCTGTTAAGAGTAATTATTCAATAGACCTTAAAACGGAAGTAATGTTTCTTAAGTTTAGAAAATTAAAGTATAAATTTCTTTTTTTACAGATTTATTGCACGATATTCCTGATCCTCAAAGCTTCCTTGAAGATGTGATTGCTATGGTTGATACTCGAGAACATTAGATTGCTATATTAAAACACAAATTGTAACTTCTTATTTGCACTCTGTGAATAAAATAAAGTTATTATCTGAAAATTACATAACTTTTTAAAGAAGGCAAATTCTTAAACTTGAGCATTTCTTTTAGTTATTATGTATGTTATGTTAGAAGATGCTGTAATAAAGCATTTCACAAATAACTACTCCTATTTACTATTCTACTATTACTATTTATTCTAACTTTATTTCTTTTTAACGCTTTCAATCCTAGACCGCCCGAGATTGCTATTAAATCCTGTTAAATTTTGGGCGCCCAGGACTGAAAGGATTAATAGATACTTTTCTTTTATTCCTCCTGTAAAGACACATGGTGGGCACTGCCTGATGGGCCACTAGGCCCAGGCAGAATTTGATTTAATTGAAAGACATGGAAATATTTTGATTCCCATAGATTTAAAACAGCACTAACTACTGTTTCCATCAAAATCGACTCATATTAAATCAGTTACTTATAAATAATTTAAATGCTTTATAAAATATCTTATGTTAAAAAAAAGGTGCCACTGCTGCTGTTTCAGAAAATCTTCACTTTGACATATTTGAACTCTAACTTTTCAAAAACTGATGGAATATTTTGAACATTTGTAGAAAATGTATGAGGTTCATTTTGGTTTCCAAAGCTAATTTTGATGAGACTATTAGTTCTGCAAGTATTTAATGTCAAAGGCAAAAATTATTTTTTCTGCTGCGAGTTGGCCTCCAGCAGTAGACTTGCCATATGTCCGGGGTTATCCAGGACTGTCCGGGGGTTTTAGAGCTGTCCAGGGTTTCATATATTAAAAATTTGTGAGACATTTTTATTAAAAAATTCTGACCAAGATGCTTGAAATTGCGTTGTTTTACTTTTATGACTTAATTTTATCATAAAATTCACATAAAAGTAAGTCAAACAAACAATTTTTAAAAAATTATGTCAAAAAGTACAATTATATTTAAGTATATTTCTGTTCAATGTTGTTAGTTTGAATATTTTTTACTTAGTTTTTAATCTTTGATAAATCAATATGGTGCTTATTAAGTAATTTCAAAAATATGTCCTGGGTTAAACCCAAGAAAATATGGTAAGCCTACCCAGCAGAATCATTATTTTTTGCAGTCATATACTCTTGGATTTGAAGTTTTGCACCTTATTGCCCTTTTTTCAAATTAGTTTTGGAGTAATTAAATTTTAAAGTTTTGAAATTAGTGAAGCCTTTTCGATATTAAAGAAAAACTAATCGCAGTAGAACTAACACATAATAACACATAACTATAACTTTTTTTTCAAAAACATTGTGGTTAGTTTACTCAATGCCATCTATAGGTATGAGTCGCAAATTGAAGATTTGCTATGTATGCAATGTATTTGGATGTGGTGGTAAGGGGCCATTCATTAATTATGTAAGGGTCCCGAGGGGGGGGTTGGAAAAATCTTCACATACCCTTACTTGGGGGAGGGGGGTCAAACCCATTCTTACGTAAGATTTTCCAAGTTAATGCAAACAAATTCCAAATATTGTTATCAAATTACTAATGAATAACCCCAGAAAAACTTAAAAATCCTGATGATCTTGGTATATTATCGAAGCTTTAATTTAAAAAAAAAATGAAGGTATAGCAGATGTATCTTTTTTTATTGGAGTAGCATTAAGTTAAGAAATAAAACTGGAATCCATCTTCCAGTTGTCAAAAGTCGATTTATTACTTTGAAAAACGAAATGGAACCTTACGTAAGAATAGGGGGGAGGGGTTTGAAATATCTTACGTACCCTTACATTGCGGGTAGGGGGGGGTCAAAATTTGCCAAATCATCCTGACGTAATTAATGAATGGTCACTAAGGATGTACAATATAGTACTCAATGTATGAAAAGTAAAATAAATACTATTTAGAATATACAGGTATGATTTGTTTTATTCTTATGTTAAATGTTTTAAAATTTAATTATTATTTTCGGTTCCAAAACTGTTTTGCAGTAATTTTTCCCTTCCTTTAGAAAAATCTCAAGTTTATTGTATTTACGTAATTTTGTATGGAGGAGCATTAACCTAATAATCATAGTTGTTCCGATTATAGGTTGGTCCCTTGAAAGACTTATAAACGGTGCTATACTATTTATAAGTGTACGAAACTCCATGTTAAAGAACTCTACTCCACGCTGTTTTGTGAATAGAGTATTTTCAATCACATGACTCGGACCTAACAACGGCCTTAGCAACGTTGTTATTCGTCCAAGCAAGTGACGTCATGTGCGAATGCTTCTATTTCCCGCCCCTAACAACAGCCCTAGCAACGTTGTTTATTCGTCCAAGTGACGTCATGTGCGAATGCTCTATAAGCTCTATCTCAAGGTTTGTAGAGCTGTACGAGCATTGCCATTGGCAGAGCACCCTCTTCCCATCAGGTGACGTCACGGATGAGCCAACCTTATCTCTCTACAAACCTTGGCTCTATCGCTTGCAAGCACTGATAAAGCGCCATCTGTCGTTACTTTGAGTAAGGGATAATAAAAAAAAAATTATCTGTGACTTAGGTCACATGCACATGTGCTCTTTAGGAAGTTGACTGTGACTGTGACTCTTACGTTATGGCTCTCAAAATGTAAATAAACAAGTGCGCCTAAAACAAATCGAAAAAAGTCTTACCAATTTTTAAATGTGTCAAACACAATTTATATAATAAAATAATAATTACTTTAAAAACATGAAAGGGTTGTTGATATTTAAGAAATCAGTGTGTATCCCTCGAGATAAACCTCTGAAGTTACCATTTTTTTTTCTTCAAATGTACTCAAAATATTCTTCATGTTACCTTGGAAATTGGGAAGTTCCAATCGGATATAACACTGGAATAAAAGTGTATAATTCCGCTGCAAACAAAAAGGTTCCTTTAATACTGAAAAATAAAGATTTAGCCACTTGGTAATGAAATTCCCTTATTGTAATTTGAGATTCATTTATTTAGAGAGTTCCTTAATTTTAATAAAGATATTTTGGGGGGGATGAGCCGTTCACAAATCTCTCCAATTGGTCTGTAATGGTAAAGATTTTACGAAATAAACATTGTATTTAAAAGGAACAGAGCTAATTGATATATTTTAATGATGTTTTTATTTTGATATTTGATTATTTTTGGCGATTTGGCATAAAACTTGGCGCTTGTGCCCAGCTAATCCTAAAATACTGATATACTAAAATAAAAAATTAAGGAAAAACAACGTATTTAATGCACAAATGATGCCTAATAAACTAAGCATATAAAGCTATTTCAAGGGTACCTAGATCCTTTTTCCAGGGTTCGTACGCCTCCTGAAATTTGCTCTATTTTTCTGAGGGCCCTTAAAACTCCTGAAAATTGTTTTTTTTTTCCTGAATTTCCCCCCCTAACTCCTGAAAAACATCTATCTAAGATCAAAACGAAGTTTTATTACTGATTTGGTGGAAGTAATTGTTTTTTAATTCAATAAAATTCCATTGGAATTTAAAATTCTAATCTCTTCTGCTATTCTTCGTTCCAAACTTGATTAGGTACTCATTCTGCTTGTTATATGTAAAGTAGTTAATATTTATCCACGATACCTCCTGATTTTTTATAATTTGCTAACAAAATACTCCTTAAAGACTCTTGAATTTAACTCTGTTAGATAGAGTATGAACCCTGCCTTTCTCAGTGCAAATATAGGAAAATTGACAAGAAATGCTGCCGCTAGTTCAAAATAGAAATGATACTGTTTATTCATAAAGATATTTTTTATATGGATTAGATATATTTTAGGTACATGTGTGGTCCAACAGTATATGATGATTCACATATAGGACATGCCAGGTAGAGTATTTTTGAGTACTTAGGTAGATCTTTTCATGAAGTTAGCTACCTGTTTCATTATTGGTTTTTACAATAAAAAAACAAATAAAATGAATGAATTATATTTTAGCTGTTATGTGAAATTTGATATCATTAGAAGAATAATGGAACATACCTGTGGGATAAAAATATCATTACTGCTAGGAATAACTGACATTGATGATAAAATTATCAAAAAATCTTTAGAAGTAAGTATAATCACATTTAATTTTCATTTAATTAAGTTGCAGAGACTGCAGTAAATGGACGTTTTTAAAATCCTTTTACCATTAAAAGCAATACTTGATTTTGAAACATCACCTTTGTAGTAAATCTAAACAAAAAAAAGAAGACATTTTATTTGACAAAGGTATAATTTGATTTAACCACAATAATATCGCACACAACTTTTACGTCACATACCATACCTGCCCCTTTATATTAATGATGCTGAAGGAAGATTTTTATTACAGGTATACCCCATTAACAATACCCCCAGGTAAAACACAAAAATGTAATCTTGACAAACTATGACCCTTTGCATACTGACCTGTTTCTGTAAAAATAGTCTTTTATAGTCCCCTTTTCCCAAAAAATAAAAAAAACTTATTTTATTAATAAAAAATATTCAGCTTATATAAGTGAAAAGTTGGAAAACATCTTATTGTAGTAGAAAGGAATTAAGAGCAGAAATTAAAAAATGTGAGGGGGGGGGGACTGAAAAAGATGACATTCCAGTTCTCCAAAAGACAAAAATTCAGTACAAAACACAATGCACTGCAGTTGAATGCTAAATCTTTCATTGTGATATTTTTTTTCTGTCCCTATAGGAGAGAAGAAGTGTATTTGATGTTTCAAAAAAATATGAGCAAGATTTTTTTGAAGACATGAAGCTAATGGAAGTTAAATCCCCAACAGCTGTAGCTCGAGTTACTGACAACATACCATGTATCATTTCATTTTGTGAGAAGCTTATTGAAAAAGGTTTTGCTTATGTTACTCATACAGGTAATTAAATCTCACTTTCAAGTTCTTTAAAACAACACTTTATTAGTTCACCTCACCTCTACAAATGCATCTGCATGTATTGAGATGCTTTCAAAGTTTTTTTTTTTACCTTCTAATCTTAATCTCCTAAGTCAAAGAAGCAAAATAGTTTAAAATGTTTAGTTTCCTAATAGAAATGGTTTTACCGATTAAAAAATGGAAAAACATTCTTTAAATTTCAAAGATTTTCAGGGTATCGTTACAGATTTTATCTGAAAGAAATTTTTACTTATTCAGGTTCTGTATATTTTATGGTATCTAAAGCAGTTTCGTCTGAGGTAATGAGTGATTTGCCAGAAGAATTCCAATCAGTTATTGATCCTCTTAAAAAAGATAGAAGAGATTTTGCTCTATGGAAAGCATCAAAGGAAAATGAACCTTTTTGGGATTCACCCTGGGGTAAAGGAAGGCCAGGATGGCATGTGGAATGTTCAGCAATGGCAAGGTTTGTATGAGTACTTATTAAGTATTTATACATGAATTTATGTCTAAAATTGAGGATACTTTATTGATTTTATAAAATATGTAGTGTCATTGCTACCCCTCTCAAATTTTGGCATAACTGAGGAGCAATAACAGTCACAAAATTAACAGCAAACAAATTTAAACAAAATTATGAATGATAAAACACTAGGTATACTAACGAGTTACTAGGGGGTACCATATTGAATTTAAATTATTAATTGGTGTACTGTTGATTAACAATAGTTATTAATAGACGTACTGGATATTTTTCAAAGAAAACATTTTGATTAAATTATTGATAAGTTAGAGTTAATAAATATTAAAACTTTTAAGAGAGTGTTATTCATTGGAGATGACCTGTGACAAATGCTTTGAAAGTTGGTTGATGTTTCTTCTGCTAATCTTTTATTAATATGTTTTATAAAGGAAGTTAAGTTCATTGAGCTGGGTTTTGTGAAGATTGCAAAGCAATCGAAAAGGTCCTTTGTAAGTAGTTTCCGGGGGTTGGTGAGTGATAATGAGCAGGGTAGGGAATTCCCTACTCCCTAGTTTATATAAAAATTAAATTAAATCAATATAAGTTATTTTTCTAATATGCTACTACTATTACATTAGGTACTAAAGTACCAAGAGTAAATCCCTGCACTAGATTACAATAATCACCAGTAGCAAAACTATCACTCTTACATCAACTCATACATCAAGTGTATCAAAGGGAATGTCTTTTAAAATGATACACCAATAATATAATACAAAAATTTTGATCAAAATCCCTTTGAAAAATGTTTTAATAGCTCCCTTGATTTACATAAAGTTATTTGATTTTTTTTTTTGTATTTGTACATAAAATGGATCTAGATTTAACTAGCCTTACCGTATGCATTCACAGTGTTATAATTTTTTAGTGAAATATTTGGATCTGATTTGGATCTACATTCTGGGGGTTATGATCTTCTATTTCCTCATCATTCCAATGAGAAGTCTCAATCTGAAGCTTATCATGGTTGTAAGCAATGGGGAAATTATTGGTTACATGCAGGTAATTGGCTTTGCGAAATAATAGGTTTTAATGATCTATCAAATTTTTGTAAATGATTTAATCAATCTGGAACATTAGCGAAGTTGATTTTCAAGAAAATACTGTAAAACATTGTAAATCAGAACACTTTTTAATGCTAAAAATAATCCATATTCAATGTTCATATTAAGCCTTGTTCTGTTATTTTGTTGTAATGGAGACAGAGGTCCTCAAAACTTTGTATCTGTGTGACTTTTCAAAACCAAGTTATAATCTAATCACTATCATTCTCATAAAAGTAAGGACATTAAATACAAGTTAGTGAAGAAATTTTTAATAAAATATGGAACCTCTCCCTCAATATTTTATATACATATTTTCTATACAAAAATCTTACATAAACATGGGAACTTTTTTCTTGTTATTCAGAAAAGAATTACATCAATTTAAAACACTTCTAGTGCTTATTTATGTTTAGTTTATTTTACAAGTAAAGGCATAAAAATATTACTCTATAGATAAATGCACCATGCCGTGATGAAGCTATACTTGCAAACAGGGGAAGCGCTACATAAACACATGATTCAAATTTCAACCAAAAATTTTTGTAAAATCGAGATTTAACAAAATCATACTTACATCTTCAAATTCATAAAACTATAAAAAAACCCTAATCTTACGATCAAATTAAATTTGGCTAGATTGTGATCAGCCTTCCAGCGTTTGCGCTATTTGCAACTCGTGGTTTACCACTGGTACCACCCCAATAGTTTGCAAGAGAAAAAAAAAGCAAGAACTTGGAGTGCTGATTCACCCCGTTTTATAGTAATTGAATACTATAGAACACTGTCAATAGTTTTTACAAAGTAATCATTATTTTTTTTTGTGTCTAAGTAATATTTACATAAAACAGGTGATAAATTACTTAAACTAATTTTTTATTAGTTAAAAATTAATAATAACTTAAATTTTGAACTTACTTTTAGAAACAAATACTAATAGGTTAGTAACTTCTCTGCAAAAAAAAAGATTAATTATTTTGATAACAATGTTAGCAAATGGAAACTACTATAAATCTCAAATGTAATTTGCTTAAAATTGGTTGGTTCATTATGTTCCAAAATGTTTCATACAAGATTTGGCAACTCATAGTGGCTTAAAGGGACCCATGTACCATTAAACTCCAAACATACCAAACCAATGACATGATAGTTAAAACAGCATCTTGATTTTCTTCAAAATGCATAACTAAATAATATCAGTTTTAATGGTGTAGTTTTTTCAAACATGAGAACTTAATTTTACACTTTTAGGTTTATTACAAATAGATGATGGAATTAAGATGTCCAAGTCATTGAAGAACACTATAACTGTCAGACAGTTTTTAAATGAACATAATAAAAATGATTTCAGAATTATGTGTCTCCAGTCTTCTTATCGTAAGAGTAAGTACAGTTTGATATACCATGCTAAAAAGGGTTAGTAAAAGATTTATAATGGAATTTGGTCCTGCTTTGTATTGTCATTCCAGAAAGTATTCGTACAGCCAAAAAATTTGCACTAGTACACCTATTACGGCTAAATTCCTGCAAAATCCAAACCCCTATCTTATCTTCTATCCTATATTATCTTCTTCTAGCCCTACAGCCCTTTGTGAGCCTTAGCTTATCGCACAATTCTGCTCCAGGCAGCTTGGGATCTTGCCTTTCTTTTCCAGTTCTGTACTTTCTTACTGTACTGTTTCTTAATATCTTCCAGGACATCATCCCTCCATCTTTTTCTTGGGCGACCTCTTGGTCTTGTTCCCATGGGTGTCCAATTTAGCATTCTTTTTATTCCACTATCATCGTCCATTCTCTCTATGTGTCCCAGCCATGATAGGCATTAAGATTTTATAAATCTAATTATATTTTTACCTATAATGATTTTCTCCAATTCTAGGTTTTATTCTTCATTATAATCTACCCCCCAAAAAAGAGCAAAGGAATATCCGAACAGTTAGAAAAAAATATTTAAAAAAATGAAGCGAATTGAAAACCCAAACAAATATTCGTACAGCCATAGACTTAACATGGGATTATTGCATTTCTGAAAAGCAGTTTTGTTCATAATCCTAATTTAAAAGCATGTGAATAGAATTTTTTTCGGCGCAAGTTCACAACTGCTGATGGTTGGCGAGATTTGGCTTTTTAACGGCACATTTGGCGTTTTAACGGCACTTTTAACATTGTTTTAGGGTTGCTTTTATCGCTAAAAATTGGCGCATCAGCAGTTCTAAACTTGCGCCTTTTTTTCTTGAGGTTCAAAATACCAATAGCTTTCAAATCACTTCATTTTTTAAATAATTTTTTTCTAACTGTTTTTGCTCTTTTTTTTGGTAGATTGTAATGAAGAATAACGTACTATGTTAGGATAATTTTTGTTTAGATTTTACATGTGTAATTTAACCATAATAGGAGTGCAAAACTAATGCAAATTTGTTGGGTGTACAAATACTTCCTGGAGTATGTACTTATAACCTTGTTTTTTCCCATTTTTAAAAAAATAAATCATATTTGAAAGTGAATCAAATAAAGTATTTGCTATAATTTCTTTTAATATTTGCAAAACGTATATGTACGAGACTTGACAATAATTTTAATTGTTTTCTTTCTAGACATGTTGTATTCAAAAGAAACTTTAGATAGTGGTAAAGGATTACATGACAAGTTTCACAACTTCATTAATGAGTCGTGGTCTTTTATCAATCAAGAAGGTGATATTCCAAACATAGATGGAGAAAAAATACTATCAAAGTAAGTGTGGTGTATTGTACTTTAAAATGTTACAAACTTAACTACCAAAATTTCAACTTCCTTTGTCTCTGTGTGATCACCAGTATATTTTATCGAAAGTCTTTTCATTTTAAGCTTAGATTGGAAACTACAAAAGAAGAAATAACATCATTATTTGCTGATGATTTTAATACCAGCCAAGCATTGTTTCAACTAACTGATCTAATTGATTCTATAAATGAGAACATTCAGTCATCTTCCAAGGGTGGAATGAATGACTTAAAAGTCCTTGCTACCTGTTCTGATTACATCAATGATGTCCTTCAAATTTTAGGAGTAACTATTACTTGTAAGAAGGTAAATATTGAATGTATCCATCAGGATAACTGCATTAATTTTTTTCTTCTCTTTTATAAAAAAATCATTCTTTATTTTTATGTTTGTAGTGTAAGGGTTTTAAAAGTAAGCGATTGGTTACACTAATATTATACTGTCTAAGGACAACTATTATTATAGAATTTTCTTAATAAATATAGTTAACAATCACTTTGTTTTTTTGGATCATTAGTACCTATTTTTCATAAAACATTTATTTCTTATTATACATTTAAAGTAAGCTTACGAAAGTATACCCTTATTTTTTTAAGTTTTTGTAATTCATGGTAAAAGTGTACAGTATACTCATAAGGTACTTTGATTTTTCATATAATTTCTCTACTTTAAATATATGCATTAATTTTTTTAGAGGCTAGAGAAAACTTTTGTTGAAATCATTGATTCTGTCATTTGGTACAGAACACAAGTTAGACTTTATGCTATGTGTCAAATCCAAATAGGTATGTGTTAAGAATTTCACATATAAGTTAATCGTAAAAAATTTATAAAAGAAAATCTATCTTAAACTTCTGATTTTATTATGTATAAAAACTTTTTAACTAAAACTTTCAATATCGTTTTGTTTGTCACAATCTTCTTTCTATATGTTTGTCTAATAAATGTTTAATCACAAAGTTTTTAAATTGCCTGAAAAGCCATGTCTCAGTGTTTTAAAACAAGATAAGCAATGGGCAATTCCCACATTTTTGTAAACAGAAAAAAATGCAGTTTTCTAGTAAAAAAAATCATTCTAAATTCAAAAATCAACACTAAAAGTTTCAAAAAAATTTAGTTGTCCATATTTAACAATAAAAATTTGACAATCGCTTTGAATCTTAAGAACTTTGTTTCGGATTCAATGACATCAGATCTGTTTTGACCCTAGCCAAGAGGAAAAATCAACAATCGCTTTGAATTCTAAACCAATGTTACAGATTGAATGACGTCACATGCTCTTTCCCACCCATTTTATAAGTCAAACTCCCCTGGGAGAATCCATTGAAATGACTTACAACACCCCTAGCGACAAAACAAAAAAAGTTAAAAAAATTAATTAAAAACTAAAGGAGATCTAGGAAGGGACTGAGAGTGAAAACTTCCATACGAGTATTGTTGTCTATATTATGAAAAACTCACTGGAAAAATTTTATGAAAATATCAGAAATTTTTGCTGAGATATTAGCATGTGAGCATAGTACTTTTTCAGGACCCAAAAAAGAAAAAAAATTTGCAAATTGCTAGTTTTTCAGTGTTATTACGAAGTTTTTGTGTTTTATTAGTTAAAGACAAAATTTAATAAAAACAATTCAAAATAAAAACACTTGCACATTTGCAAACTTTTTCTTTTTTGACACCTAGAAAAGTGCTAATTTCATATGCTAATATTTCCTCGAGTGCTATTTTCTCATTCTAATATCTCTGTGAATATTCATGATATTTTAATAAAACTTTTTTCCTGTGAATTTTTCATAATATGGGCCACAATATTCGTATTGAAGTTTTCACTCTATCTCCTTTATTTTTTAATTATTTTTTTTTCGCCACTAGGGGCGCTGTAAGTCATTTCAATGGATTCTCCATGGTCCTTACCTAGGGGTAACTTCCATGATGACAATAAGAGATGTTTCCAAATAAAAGCTGTGAAAGGGACTTTTGAAACACTATATGTAACCAATTTTTTAAGATTTTTTCTTTTTCAGAAATTTGAGTCAGTTTTTGATTTAAAATTTTTAAATAAAGTTTTTTAATTGTCCCCCAAAACACTAACATAAGCTATAAATTTGTTTTATTAAAAAATAAATTTGTAAAAAGTAATTTTAGTTAGATGAATTCTACTGAAAAAATGTAACTAAACAATTGTGCTAACAAGTTTTTATCCAATTTTATAGAAAATGAGACTACTGAACAATATTTTGATAACATTTACAAGTCATTTCACCAAAATTCTAATTTGAAAAATAATGAAGTAAGTATTTTTTTAATTGTTTTTCTGCTATGAGTCAACTTTTTTTTACCGTATTAATTTTTAAAATAACTACAAATATTTTTAGTTCTAAATAAATAATCAAGGAGACACAAAGTCGCTTAATAATTATTTATAAATTCAATCATTATAAGTAAAAAAAATTATACACAGAAATTATACTTATAGATTAATAGATTATTTTTTTAGTTAATTTTTTTTTATTAATTTCAGTGGCGTATATAGAAATTTATTTCGGGAGGGGCCCACAAAGTTTTTCCTCAACCCCTCCCATGCATATTTGATAAGTTTAATGTAGCTTTTTAATACATTTTTAGGTAGGATTTGCATCTTAAGAGAAATTGGTAGTTATTAAGTTCCAAGCCACAAAGGGGAGTATGGGGGTCTTCCCCTATAAAATTTGACCCTATAAACAGTAATTCAACTTTAATTTTTTGGTACACCTAGTTCAAATTTTTGACATATATTTTTAGGTAGGATTTTGATGAGCTTATATTATAAAAAAGTTGCAAATAACAATGTTCAAAGTACAAAAGGGGGGCTGTGTGGGTTCTCCCCAGAAATGTTTTGAAAATTTGACCTTAGAAAACAGGGTTTTACCTTCTTTTGGTATACTTAGTCCCAATTTTTGGAAGGGGGCCCTCGCCCCCCTAATTCATTTACTCATGTCAATTTAAATAACTTGGGAAAAAATCTTTCATTCTAGGATCCATACGATATTACTTCCAAAGTAATTGCAGAAGTTGACAAGATGCATAAACAGGCATTAGAGTTTTCTTTAACTTTTTCATCAACTAGTAAGCCTTTTAAAATATTATCTTACTTTTTAAGAACATTTTATGGCTGTGTTCACCACTAACTCAACCTTAGGTTAACTTAGGATCGAGCTTTTTCAACAACTGATTAGCTTAAAACTTGTTTCCCTTTTTAACCCAATTACCGCCGTATCGACCAGCACGGGTTTCCTTCGAGTTAACTCTCAGCGAGAGGAGACCCTCTGATTCAGGCTAAAACGTTATCGACCAACCAAAACTCTAGAGGTAACCTCCTGAAAAAGGGTTGAAATCTAACCCCCCAACTTTGGCGGGTTAACCCAGTTAACCCTGGGTTTCCTCGAGTTTATTTACATTTGAGCGCCATCTTTTCTTGCTAACATGGATGTGGGATATGGATTTATTTCTATAAGACAAAATAGTAATTATTTTTACTTTCTAAAACGATGTGATTTGATAAAAGTACTATTGAAGCTGTGGTGGTAGAAATAGAAGCAGATCTTGAATCTAAAACTAGTCGAAACAATGCAATATCTCCGCTCATGAAGACTACCATTTGACGGCCATCCGATTTTTTTGCATTCATAAATCAACAGCTTAGTATTGGTTAAATTAGCCGGAATTAGATATCATTAGCTTCTGTCATTCATAACATGCAAATCATTAAAAATTAATTTGTATTATTAATGTGTTCGGGAGTGTTCTGATTACTTGAGCTCTGAAACATATTTTGTTCATTTCAGAAGCAGAAAGTTTTATACTAAATTCGTGTTTCCATCTGTTCTGGGTGCAGGATTGCACATTAATAAAATCTAAATTTTCAGCAGAAATATTGCATTGTTTGTATCAGTTCTAGATAGTAGATCTGTTTAATTTCTTCCACCACAGCTTCAATAGTGTTTTTATCATATCTGAATTGTTTTTAAAAGTATAAATAATCCAAATCATCAAAATAAAGTTCTTTAATTTATATAGAATTTCCAGTCTCCTCTCAATTTTTTGAAAGAATTCTCTATCTTTCCATATTCTTATTGTGTTTTTAATAAAGTTATTATTCATAAAGTTATTTTCATATGATTTTGCTTGTATGAATTTATAGAGAAATTCCTATAATTTTGATTTGAAATAATTAAATAAACTACTATTGGTAGTTTACTAGAAATAAAAAACTATAAACTGTAGCAGTCAAGAAATGTGAAATGATTGTAAAAATTTCCCCCAGAACTAATTAAGTTGAAAATAATTATTCCCCTTTCATTTCTCTAGCTTTCAATTATTTTGCTTAGTTTTTTATTTATTTCATCATCTTGAACTGTGTAAATATAAACTTTTTAGCATTCTAACCACCCCTAGTACTGGCTTATCAGAGTTCTTAATTAGAGATGTATTAACTTCATCACACAACTAAAACAAAATTAAAAAAAAAAACATGAAAACTTTATAACTTTAAGAAAATATTTTTAAGTCATCCAATTTCTCATTCTATCAAAGATAACAAGATTGATATGCTAAAATTTCCCCCATATAGGGTATGGCTGTATATTGAAATTTATGCAGTCTTTATCTCATTATTACCCTTCATTATATGGTTACCATTAAAATGTTCCAATGAATTCTTCTTATATAACTATACTTTTTATTGTGTAATTTTCTCCATTTAAAATTGTATGGTCAAATTTTTCAGTAATCATCAAGCTGCTTTATGCATAAAATATTAGTTTATTTTTAGTTTAGTTTAAGTATTTATATTAAAACAAAGATGTACAAAGCATAGGAAAATAATTATTTTAGCCAAGGAGAAATTTTAAAATTCTATTTAGGCAATAGTAATAATTTTTCTTCAGAAAACAGTTTATATGAGTTCTATCAGAAGTAAAATGTTCACAAATTTCTAGTAGTAGTACATTTCTGGTAGGTAGCCGTATTTTGTTATCGCTTGTTTGAGGGCATGGTGAGTTATATTTTTTAATCTAATAAAATCCGTCTTCATAATATGGAAAATACTTATTTTAGGTTATTTTTCTTGAAATAGAAAGCTTAAAATATTTAAAAAACAGTTTACACTGGACACAATTAAGAATTCATTAAAAGGTCATAAGTGGTTTAAGTTAGAATAATAATTTATCACAATTAAATAGACGGGCAAAAGTACGAACCATGTATACTTCTATACCTCTGATCATTACTTTTAACAACTAACTATAAAAAACGGCTGCTGATATAAAGAAAACAAAAATTTACACTTCAAAAACAATATTAGCTTTTCAGAATATTATTGAAACCTTATTTTGATGTTCCACAAAGAAAAGAAACAAGTTGTATGTACTTAACTTTATTTAAAACAATATATATTTAAAATTTAGAACTAATAAATTTATTTGACTTTAGCTCATAACTAATTTTTTGGATAGAAATCACTGTAAAATTAGGTCTATATTTACCAAATCATAATTCAATAAAGAATTAGGGGAGAGTGGAGCATCTTGGGACAGTCACCTATTCTGGGCTTAATTTTAAATATCTTAGTCATAAAAAAGAAATTAAATTGCTAAATGGTACTTTGTGTTCCTATGAGTATAAAAAAAATTATGATAAATCATTAAACAAAAATTGGAACACACAAATAGAATATTACCCTTAATCATTTTACTTCCAAAAGCATTCAAATAGTTAAACCATCCATTTTAACATTAGCAAGATATTCAGTCGAAAAAATTAGTGATTGTAGATTTCAAAATGACAAGAAGAAAAAGCTGAGAAAAAAATCATGTCCAAATAAACAAATAAAAAATTACTTAAGAGCATTCTTAGCCAAAAGTTCATAATAAGCTCGTTTGGCTATTTGAACCTTCGCTTTTTCACTCGCAGCATTTGCTTTTTCCTTCTTAGCTTTCATTTGGTCCTCATGAACCTTTATGACAGCCCAGAACTAAGAACCCAGGTGATAGTTTTTTTTATTGAGAATTCTTGTTCTAAACTTCTACCAAAAAATATTTTTAGATTGGGAGTTCTTGGACTAATTGGGCATCAATTTGAAAACTTCAGAATAACATTTTGAAGCCGTTTTAACATATTCAAAAAATATAAACTAGATGATAGTTATTAAAACTTACAGTTTATAAACCAAAGTAACAAGAAAAATGTCAAAATTAAAATTTATAATTAGTTTTCAAAAATATGGTGAATAAAAGACAAAGTTAATTCACATTCTCTTATTATTTATTGTAAGAACGAACAGTTATTTATCGTAAATTATACTTAATGAAGCCTATATCAAAAGAAAAAAAAATATTGATTGTATATTTTATTATTTGGTCACATGTGTTCTCCGGCTTGTGTGCTTGATCTCAAGGATCCGCTATATCACAAACAGGGAATATTTCTTCTCATCAGACATTTTAAGGTTATATGTTCACAGGTGAAGGAAGATGAGCTTGCGTTTTGGATTTGGGATTGATCACATATATATTCTCCAGAAAAAACAGAAATTTTACTGGCTTCAGAGAGAGAAAATACACCCAGTGCAAGGATTTCGTGCGGTTTTTTTTTTTGAAGCAAAGATTGAAATTGTAAACATATTTATTTGCATCATGTGATTCATATGCCCAATCAGAGACGGGCTTAAATAACCTCGCTCCCAGGTTCTCTCACTCCGAGAGATAACCCACGGGTAAGGAAACCCTTAGCTGGTCGATAACACTTGAAAGTGAACCCGAGGGTTTCCTTCAAACCCTAGTTTCCTTACCCGAGGGTTAACCCTGGGTTTCCTCGTGTTGGTCGATACGGCTGTTAGAAGTTTTGTTTCGAGGTTAACCTTAGGTTAGTGGTGAATACACCCATTATAGTTTGAGATGTTTTAATTATAGTATCAGACATTTATTTGATACATGGAAGCTTGAGATTTTTATTAATTCCCGTTTAAAAGAAAAACTGTTTATTTTTAAAAAAAAAAAGCTTTCATTCGTAACTTATACAATAGTATTATCAATAGATTTACTATTCTTCTTGATTTAGTTTCATTCTTATATTTTTGTAGTGACTATACCTGATGGCCATATAAAATCTGAACGAAAAAGAAGAGCTCCCTATTTGAGTTTATGTGATCAATTACGGTCGTCACTTTTTGAGCTTAGTATATTAGTTAAGGTAATTTTTCAAATCTTACTTTATGAGATGAAATTTATAAATTCTTTGAAAGCATTTAGTGCAAAAGATTGAAATAAGTGTTTTAAAATTCAATATAATTTTGATTGTATGCTTTTTTCTAGGACAAGCAAAATGTTTCAACTTGGTTTCCATCTTCGACTTTTCCCATATCAAGAAAATCAGTTTGATATGTATATTATTTATTGAAACAATCAAATCACATCTTATTGTATGGTGGTTTTAGTTTATTTCTACTTCAAATTTAATTTATTAGCCTGCATTATTTATACAAAACTTATCTCGCTGATTAGGTATTTAAAACGAACGAAAATAATTTTTTCACTGGCAGGTTCTATGTCAAGAATAGAACTTACTTTGCATTACCCAGCAAGCATCCAAAGACCTTAAGCATCACACATGCCAGAGGTGCAGAAATTGTTTCAATGCCCAATATTCCCCAAAATACTATTTGCTTTGATTGATTGAAAGTTCCCAGAAAAGAAAATTTGTTCGTAAGAGGTTACGGGTCATCTTCAAATTACATTAAA
Organism: Tetragnatha montana; assembly: GCA_963680715.1. Taxonomy (NCBI): domain Eukaryota; kingdom Metazoa; phylum Arthropoda; class Arachnida; order Araneae; family Tetragnathidae; genus Tetragnatha; species Tetragnatha montana. The sequence goes on along the minus strand of OY796674.1, from coordinate 61,712,483 downwards.
CTCAAAATTTATATTTTGGCACCCCCAAATTTTAATTTATATTTGGAATGGGCTCTCTATTAACCCTACATACTAGTACATTTATTTTTAACTGGATTGAAGCATAAAATTACTGGTAAAAGAACATAACATGGAAATAAAATTTTGATTTCTTTTGTTATCTTTAATTTAAACTTTCTGTAGATTTTTAATTGCATGGATTATACAACTGAGTTTGTTTTAGTTTCTTACATTTCATATAGACAAAAATTCTTGTCAAGATTAACTCAAATGGAATTCTTAAAGTTTCTATTAGGCTTAAAAATAAAATTATCGATAATGTTTTGAGAAAAACATAACAGACCTAATAATAAAGGCAATACATGTATAAGTAATGAATAATTTATTAAAATGAGATGCAGTTTACAATGTGTATAAAACTATGGGATATTACTTTATATTACTTATGTTTTACATTTATAGTCTAAAAGATTTTTTACACTTTCGTCACTCTTTCTACATAATATTATACATTTAACAAGTTCTATCATACAATATCAAACTGTGTAATAATACATATTTGAATCCTTTAATTACAACATGTTTTGTTCAGAAAACTGTCAAGGTAGTTAGTTACAGGTGAAATGGATCAGTTCAATGTTTTTTTTATCAGAAATATTACTTAGAATTTGAAGAAAAGGGTTTTTTTCTAGTCTGATCCATTTTACCCAAAAAATAAAGATAAAAAGACCACCAAATTATTCAAAGTTTTATTTTTGGAGGGGATTAGGGTGTTGTAACAGGTTATATTCAGCCCATTTGTACAAAAGTTTTTAAAAAATGAAAGACCCTATCAGTACTTATATTGATATAAGTATAATTATCATTTATGCTTAAGTTATAAATAACTTTGAAAGTATTTTTATAAACTGGTAATTTTTTAAAAAAAATTCCTGGATAATAATTCTTTATAGTTATTTTTCAAAAATAATTTGCTGCCAGGTTATACAAGAGGTAATTTTGTGGCAAGCTTTCTCACCACTATAAGAGTCAGATTATTCAAATGGGATATAAATACCGGCTGAAGTGAATATAACTCCAGTCTACTTTTGAGTTGTAGAACCTTCACATCTTGCCACACTTTAAATACACTTCCTTCTCTCTTATATTAGAAGTAGGAAATTGAAGAAAAAAAAATCCATTTATGATTATTTTGATAATATTTTTTGTCAATGTTAAGCAGCTGATGAATGCCTTTGAACAATTAGATGGTCCATTTCTTTATAGATATAAATCTTTTCAAAACTAAATACCATTAAATGTGTTTGGAGTGGGCATCTTATCTTGTGCAGGTATTTAGGAGACTTAATTATACAGGGTGATTCAAACTCAAGGGCAAAAAATTTAAGCGATGTAGACTACCCAGAGACGATTCAGAACCACCCAGGAATAAAGAGTCCCTGAAGCAATCCTGAGATGCTAGAGCATAGAAAAAAATTGCCAGAAGCAAAGAAAAAGGGGTTATTGTGGGAAAACAGAGAGTTGAGGGTGGAAATAAAATTTCAGTGCCAATTTGTTTTCTCATATTTTCAAGGACTAAATCTAAACAATTTTTTTTCTGCATATTTAAGTTAAACATGATAATTGGGACAATAATTTTATTTCTACCCTCAACCATTTACCCACAATAATCCATTTTTCATAGTTTCTGGCAACTTTTGTTTGGACTCTAGTGCCTCAGAATTGCTTTGGGGACCTCCCTTTTTAGGATGATTTTAAAGTGCCTTTACCCCATGAGATATGAACAGCGTTCGAAATTGGGGTGTTTTGCTGGTCCGGGACAACTAAAAAATGGCTCGGTCCAGTGGAATCAGAAAATCACTGGTCCGCCGGACCAGTGATTTCTCGAGCTCGCGTAAAATCATTTAGACGATTTGTTCAGTGATAGCGGTATTTTAAGTTCGTTTGATGATTGCATTTGATGAAGCAAGTACATATTTTTGACAGAACCCGAAAGATGGTGATAAGGGATAGGGGAGTCCCCGGCGAAAAGGAAAAATTATTATTAATATTTATTGATTTTTAACATTACTACATTTTGTACTCACATTCAGTGCAATATTTACTTTATATATTTTTAAACCGGTCCTTTATAATTTTATCGGACAAGTGATTTTTGTTGCGGACCAGTAAGATTGGCAAAGCACTGGTCCACAGGACCACTGTTTTATTTTCCCAATTTCTAACGCTGGTTATGAATCACCATGTATACACACTATTGTTTAAAAAATTTTGTTTACTCATTTAATAATTTCATTACTCATGATATTTTTCTATATCTTAAGATAACAGTTTGATTCTAAGACAGGGAGGGGTTTCTAACTTACTAATGGTCCGGGACTGCAATCAAAAACTCTTGTCTAGTGATGACTACACCAAAATCAATACATCTTTTTTGAGGAGAGGGAGTTAAGTATAGAAATTTTCTGGCATGAAGTCATTTTCAAGAAATGCACCGAATCTTCCTGACTTCTGGAAGGTTTATTTATCATGATTGACCACAACATCTACTTTTTATCAAATTCATAACTTTTATTACAATTGTAACATATTAATTATTACTTTAAAAAAGATCAGCTAATTTGATGCAGTAAATCAGTGTGGTCCAACCCGTGGCACGTGGGCCACAAGTGGCACTCGAAGAAATATTCGTGGCACTCGGCCTCAAAATTAAATTCGTATTCTAACTATAGAATATAATCCACATTTCAATTTTTATTGCAGAAAAGTGTTAAAACCCGGTTTTAGAGTCTAATTTTAAAAAAAAATTCAGGGGAGAACCCCTGACATCCTTTGGAAGTCATTTTTGGTTTAAAATTCACTTTGGGCTTCAGTTAGAACAGTGTGGTCCAACCCCCGGCCCTCGAAGAAATTTTCATGGCACTCGGCCACAAAATGTAAGCAAGTTTTATTAAGTAATGTAACTAACCAAAAAGTAATTTTTATTTCAGAAATTTGTTAAAAACCCGATTTTATGGGTCGAATTTTCAAAAAAAAAATTGAGATCCAGTTGGGGCAATAGTAAAAGAAGTTATCAAATCAGTTGAAGCTGAGTTGTAATTAACATTTAATCTAAAAGTGTAATTTCAGAAATTTTACTACAGGGCTGTAGTTGTGTCTTTGTATTTAGAACTCAATTTTGATAGTTGAAAGTCTATTACCTCCTGAGAAAAAATCCAACCTCTTCTTTGGATATGAACTAATTTTAATTAGAACCTGAAAATCACAAACTTTAAACTCCTCTTGCTTTTTCATTCTTAAAACGTAGTGAATCGCCTATTTTCTACGAACGGTTTTCTATTTACTAATAGACTAATTTTCCTTTTTAACAAAAAATAATCGATTTGGAAAAAAACCCAAGAAATAATTTGTTAAATTTTAATTTCATGAATTTGAGCATCAAGTAAATTAGTGTTTAAGTTGTGGCACAAAATAAATCCCCTTGAGTAAATAAAAAATATGTTAATGAGACCCAGTCAATATTTTTGCATTGCATTTTAAATGCAGGAAATATATTTCTTAAGTAAAATGTGTCTTAGTAAGTATTTGTAGTTGAAGTAAATGTTCCAGTGTTGAAATATAGGCTTGATTTGCCTGTTTTAAAATAGTAAAATGTAAATTTTCCTGTCTCTGGCACTCGCCTCCTCATGAAAATTTTAATTGGCACTCGGGTACCTAAAGGTTGGACCACACTGCAGTAAATTATTTTCTCAGAATTCTTTGCAGTCCCCTAGTTGGAAACCCCTGTTTTCTTATTCTTTTTGATTTACACATTTGAATGGTATAACATTATTGTTGAATTTTTATCTTTACCGGAGGAAGTCTCCTCCACCTGCCTCTTTTAATAAATTATTATTATAGCTAACTATACAATGAAGTACAAAGTAATCACATTCATAATTGTACCAAATTCACTTTACGTAAGTCAGAAAACAGTATACTCTACATTATATCAAAGTGTAAAAAGGTATTGCATAGAGTTCAAAAATTTAAATATAATATTTAACATATTATTTCATAGTAAAATCTGGGTATTTTACAAATTTATAATTTTTTATTAGTAACATTGTTATTGAGTATTTTAGATAATTCAGGGACCATAAAATACATTTGTGTTTAAAAATTAAGGATATTTTTTTTTGGAGAATATTGACGCAAATCTTAGTTTTTTATCAAATTATGTTAGAGGATCATATGTGGTCTGGGATCAAATTACCCTTAACAATAGCTTAAGAGGAGACAGCAGAAACATTTAGGCAAGAGTCATTTAGTAAAATATTCCGTTATTTTTATAGGATATGATATTCTAGAACTCTAAAGATTCGGTACAGAAAAAGAACAAAAGGGAGGGGGGTTCAAGCAGTTTTCTTAGGTAAATATTATGAGAGGGGGGGGGTTACGGTTTGCTTATTTTTGCTGACAAGGGGGAGGGGGGTCAAAATGACCAAAAACTTGCTTACGTAATATTTGAACGGCCCCTTACAGAAATAAAAATGTGTGTCAATTCTCCCAAAAAATCAAACTACCCTTAATTTTTGGATACTAGTGTAGATGCTAATAAAATTTGACATAACTCTTATTTATATGCATAAGGACCTGGACACAGTTTGCATCATGTTAAAACACTCTTTCCCACACTATACAACAATCACCACCTTTTTTTTGGCTTTTGCAAAGTAAAGTGGGTTAAATAGGGGCCAATCTCAACATGACATGCATAATGGGTTTGTTTACTATCATGCTTATATTGAGCATTCATTACTCGAAAATAAAAATTAATTAGTTATCAATTTTAGAAAAAAATCCAATGAATTTATACAAAATGAGGCTAAATATTTTTGCCAGATTCAGAATTCCTAGTAATAACCACACTTTCGAATAAGTTTAAAATTTTCATCTTTTGTATCAAACTAATTTTATTTATGAGGTGCATAGAAGAGATGTTGTGATAGCACCTCTTATGTTTGGAGATTGCACGGAATTTAACAACCCGTGAAGAGGACCTTATGCATCACATGATAATAAGAGCAAATGCATCGCTAGATAAAAGATCATAATTTTTAAAAGATCTTCAAGTTGTTAGAAAGAACTTGCATCACATTTTGAAAATTAACTAGTTTGAGACTATCTTTAAAATTTATTACAATCACTAAAACTAAGTAGACTAATACTTGTTCTGAGTAAATAAATAACAGTAAAACTAAGACAAAAAATATAAATGCAAGAAGTAAGCAAAATTAGATGCCATTCACTAATTAAGTCCCATGTTTAGAAGGGGGACTCATTACTGTTGCAATGCTAATGAAATTTCTTCCACTGCTAGATTTACATTCACAGTATTACAGAGAAAACACAATTTAACGTAATTTAAGGGACTAATGAAAAATAATATTACAAGAGGAAAAATGTTAAATCTGGGTTTTCCAAGCAGTATATGATAGGAAATTATTTATGACTAACCAACAATCATTAAAAATAGGAATTTGTTAAAAATAGGAAATGTAAAATTGGGGGCTCACTGTAAAAACTATTTCACAAATAATAAAATTACAAGAAAAATTTTAAATGAGTAAAATTTGGGTTTTAGTTTTATTACAACTGGGGAAGGGGTTTACACTAAAATGTGATAACTTGTGATATAGAGGGTTTAAAATACCTGAAAATTGGTGAATGGCCTCTAAAGGTAATTGACCTGCCCAGAAAAGTAAATTTTCATAGTAAAGAATTGAGAATTGGAATACAATAACCAAGTGAGTTAACATGGAGGAATCTAGAAGAGCACCTATTACCTCCAAGCTAATAGTGAGTTGGTTACAAATAAAATGATTGAGTTTTCACATATAAGTGTTGGAGACACTAATACTTCAGGTAGTATAATACAAAAGTTCAATGGCTAATTAGGTGTATAAAATTTTTTATTTCTTACTAGTATTTCACATGTAGCCAACTGCCATTTAGTTGGCTAAGCAAATGTCAAGTGCATTCAGTAATTTTCCTGGAATATTTGACAAATATGGTGTGGCAACCCACATTCAACACTAAATTTTTCTGCAAATTCATCTGCTATATAAAGGCCTATAGTCACATGTAAATAGTGGAAAATCCATTTTTTTATTGTAAAAGGGAGACAACTGTCAGAGTATTTATAATTTTTTTAATGAAGTTTACATATAAATAAAAACCAACACTTAAATAACTAGTCAAAAGTACCTTAAAAAGCTTCATTACTTCAACTATGCAATGACTGCTAAATTAGGAATGATTTTATCAGGCGCAAAAAAAAAAAAAAAAAAAAACCACCCACCTTTCGATTTTCACAAAAGAGATAAGTAAACGAAAAGCTCTGGGGACACTAAGTTTCGATTTACTATTAAAATTATTCAAGGCAGGGTACATACCATAATTTTGGATAGATAAACTGCCACAAAAATTAACTAAAGCATGAAAAACATACATAGTTTCATTTATGTAAAAGAAAGATATACCTAATTGAGAAGCTGGACATACTAGTCTACAAAATTGAAAGTCATAAAACTGTCAGGGGTTTCCAGTCTATTGAAATCAACCTTTTATGATTCACCTGCAGAGAGCCTGATTCATTAACCACTGTTAGTGAAATCCCCCTTGAAAGTTTATTACATTCTTTAATATATTTTTGAACCAGTGTTCCCTAATAAGGGTCAGCATCATAGAGGTCAAGGGCATCATTTTTTAATTCCAGATAAAATAAAGACTTGGGAAAAAGGGGTTGGGGATTTTTTTACATGAAACTTTTTGCATAATAAATTACTATTAAAATGAGAACTAAATTTGATCAGATAACCTGAAGTAATTTATTTTATAAGGCATGGCTTATCTACACAAAATTATGGTAGAAAAGGAAAATGCTTTGGATAGTTATTAAATTATTAGATAGTTTATATCAAATCAAATCATATATCAAATGATTTACTATGGCAATAATAACATTTCCTTTAGTAATGTAAACCCATTGAAATTGTAAATAGTTAATTTTTAATAGATGTTTTAACACAAACCAAATAAGCTAAGATTCAGTCATTTTCCAGAAAAAAAAAACCTACTCTATGAATAGTATAACATCCCAACAAAATAGCAAATTCCTCCCCAAGGAAAAGTTTTGAAATTTGCCCCTTTCAACTTTTTATCTCATTTTGAAAATCTTTGGAAAATTTTCATCGGTAAATTGAGTGTTCATTAAAATTACTTGCGGACCCCCAAGGAAGGCGCTGTGGACCCCTGGGGGTCCGCGGACCACAGTTTAAGAATCGCTGGTCTAGATAATAAAATAAAACAATATTTCAACTCTTTCACAATATAAATAAATTATATTAAAAATTAGCTGCCACTTAAGTAACTTAATCACAGCTACTTTTATACTGTGTTAAGAATGCTTTATAATATCCGGAGATAATTTCTCACTCTGAAAAAGCCAACTTTGAAGCATATACTATTCTGTGTTGAATGATTTCAACTAAGGAAGTGCATTGGGTTAAATTCCGTCAGCGGACCAGCTAAATATCACTTAGCGCTTTTGGACACCAAAAATTAGAAATATTGCTAAATAATTTCAAACTCATAAAAATGTTCAGTTATACCAATAAAAACTATAAAAAATTGTCATTATTTGAATATATGGCGTTCAAAACAGCTTGGCAATATTAAGTGGGACCATTAATTTATTATTATTAATGGTATTATTATAAATGTATAATAATGACAATTTAGAAAAATCAAATATAAAATTTGGAATAAACTTAACTCTGTAAAAATGTTTAAATATCTGTAAAATAAATAAAAATATAGAAAAACATATTTTAATTAAAATTAAAACAATAAATTAATTTTAAAATATTAATTTAAGTGCTCAGTTATATCAATGACTGATTGGTACTACATAAATTTAAAATAATGATGCTTGAATCTTAGGCATTCAAAACAATTAGGACAATAGATAAATAATTTTAAAATACATAGACATAAAATAACCCATAAAAATAATTAATAACACCATAAAATTCAAAATAGTTTAATTTTTTTAAATTAAATTTTCTCCAAGTAAGGATAAATAAGCCTTTTTGTATGCTGTTTGAAAAGCCAATCACAAATAAATATTGGATCTTTTTTAAAATTCTGTTTAGGCCAAACCTAACTACATTTGGTTAGATTAAGTGGAAATTAAGGAATAGAAAAGTGTTATATTTTTAAAAACTTTTAATTTGGACAAAATAAGCACTCACAAACGAATACTAAAAATATGACCCCAATGAAGAAACCAAAAGAGCAGTATTGCAATCATTTATGAATTTAAAATAAAAATAATAGGGTGTGTGCTTTTATAAATCCTACTTGTAAAACTGAAAGTCACACTACACTCTTCTACAGCATTCACAGTAAGTAAGAATGAAAATGTGCTCATATAAATATCATGTAATATAAGGTCATAATAATAATACAAGGTCATCTATTTTGTATTATGTTAAGAAATTGCTACCATGCGAAACAAAAGGGAAGTATCACATTACAATATTAATTATGAAAAGAATATACCTTACTGAGCACAGAAAGCAACCAAAATTATCACAATTTTATAAAAACACCCTTTACTAGGAAGTACTCTATCTTACATTAAGGAGAGAAGGATAAAGATGATTTTAAATGGGCAGATGAATTTGAAGACTTAATACTGATAGCACTTGACCGTCCAGATGTATTTGATGAAGTTTTATATGAAAAGTTGGATCCACCTGGATATGATGATCTTGAAGATGCTCTAGACAAAACTGCTGCAGAACGTTGATCATAGTCTTTCAAGAGATAATTACGGCTGAGATTTTTGGAAGGTTTTGTTGATTCTAATCTTTTTAAAAGTGCCTAAATAAAAGAAAAATATTAAAAACTCAACAATGCAAAAAAAGCAAATAATTGTGCTAATACTTTTAGTCCTATAGCCCTTGTTATGGTCCTACAAAAATTTCTGCCCCGCCCATGACTGGAGTAGCCAGAAAAAAAATTCGGAGGGGATATGAGTTAAATTTATTCCTTTTCTATGGTGAGAAAAGATAAATTTATTTGACTTTCAGTTTTGGGGGGATTTATCTCTAAATCTCCCTCTGGCTACACCCCTGATCGTGGTCTATATTCAAGAAAAAATGTTTAAAAAAACGTAGCTCTTTTTTTCACACCATTTAAGCTCAATTTAGCAGACACATGTGGTCTGAGGAACTCGACCCCCTTCCCCAATGCTTATCTTGGAGTGAGGACAATCAAGCAAGTACTATATAACCAGTGACAGGTGAAATCTCCGACTGTTTAATCACACTTGAATGGACTTCCCAACTGGCTATACCCCTCAGACATCCGTCCTGGTCTCAACTGGTTTGGGGTATCGTAGGCTCATAAGGGAGGCGTTAAAATTTTGCTTTGTTGCTTTTAAAACAGTAGGTAATGAACTTTTCTACATGAAAATATGAACGCTTTAAATGGTCCCTTTATTTTTAAGTTAGTTGAGTTTACCAGGGGTCAGTTTAGAAGAAATTTGGGTCCGTTTGCGGACCCTTCACAAAATATCTTACCTTAAAAACGGACTCTTCACAAAGTTTTTAGCATTTAAACGGACACTTTACAAAAAGTTTTACTTCAGCTTTTCCTACTTAGCATTTTTTTATAGTGTTAGTCATATACGTGCAATTTAAAAACTACAGCTTTTCGAAAAACATAGTTATGTGATTTTTCAGAATACTACAAATATGGGACCCTATTTTCACAAATTTTCTAAAACAGGCTCCTGGCTGAAAAAAAACCCTAATTTAATGTTAGCCTCAAACTCATAAAATTATAAGTAGACATACAAAATTATAAGTAATACATACGTATTATACAGTCGACCGTGACGCTTAATCCGAAAACTTATCAAATCCCATTGACTTTACAATTACTGTTCCGCTGAATTAGACGGTCGCTGAACGGTCAACGGGATAATACGTAAGTACCGTAGATTTTCACTATTTTTTAAAACACGACCCTCCAAAAAAAGTCTGGCCAGACCCCTGTTTACTTAACTGGGTAGAATAAACCAGCAATGTTAGAAAAAATACTGTAATATCTTGACTTAAACCTTGCAAGTCATTAAATATCTTAAAAACAAGTATGAAAACTTTTACTTATAAAATCTTAAGAAACAAGCCATGTTAAAAAAGAAATTGTATTATTTACCAAATTGTCTAACTCGATCTGCCGCTGTTGACGTTGTCTAGTAACTGCGGATGAGGCACGGGCATGGATTCCCGAATTTACAGGTAATTTAGGTCTATTTTGTTGAGCCATAATTTTTTTCAGCAGTACTTGATTATCATGATCAATTTTACGCACCTCCTCATTAGAAAATGATAAGTTCTTCCTGCATTTGACATTTTGAGTTAACACAGGACTCTTGCACTTCCTGCCACAAACACTTTGTGTCATTTTTAAATTGTTCATGGCAGTCATAAGTTCATGAATGTCAAAACTCTTACATTTTGAGCATTGCTTTTTACCTACTTCATCTACAAACTTAACTCCTTCCTTCCTAGGTTCTTTGGTAGCACTTGAAGATGTAGAAGCAGCACTAGATGTTTCACTAGGCTCTAGATTTGAGGGTGTGAAGCAATTGTATGGAGAAGGCATGGGACTAACATCAGTCATGGAATCACTATCATTCATTTCAAAAGAATCTTCACTTTCAGTGGATAAAATTGACCCTTCTGAATCAGACATGCTAGATATTGAACTATCATCAGATATATCACTGTCATCTTTAAATAGCTTTGCTTTTAAACGAGGACTTAGAATCGTATTTCCTTTCCTGAGGTCAGATAAATTGCCTTTTTCAAATTTATTTTCTTTATAATTATAAGGAGTAGGAATAACAGTTTCAATCGTCGTCTTTTGGATCATTCCTGTGGCCTGGTCACAGGACACAGTAATACGGGGCTTGTTTCGATCATAACTTGTACGCGATTCAGCTGTGTTTGATGAAACGAGGTCACTTTGAGATATAGAATTGCTCTTCGACGATGAAAGCTTTTCAGGTGGACTGGCTAGGTTACTATGTTTATCAACATTCAGTTCAATTTCAGTAGAAGGACCTTCAGAGTTAGGAATACTTTTAGAATTGATCGGTCGAACATTTTCTTCAAAAAAATCAAAGTCAATTTCTCCTTGTACATCAATATCTTCTTGAGAAGCTCCTAATCCCATACGAAGAGACATTTTAGTAATAAAATGGCATATAAGTACAAGAGAATAGAAATAAATAGATACAAAATATCACATCGTAACTCAATACAACAATGCAACCTCGAAACTGAACTGAACCTTGAGAAGCTAAGAAGTTGAAGTACAAAGTGTCTACGCTTCCGGCCGGCGGCCGGCAGCGAAGTCCCGGGAGCTCAGCTGCCGGCCTGTTGCGCGCGCACGAATTTTTGAACTGAGCATTTGGGCATGTGCAGTGTAGTGTGTTTTTTACTGGTTTTCCGTTTATATTGTTTCTATGGACCTTTTGTTTGGGTTTGTTGAGTTTTCTATATAAAAACATATTTATTCTAGTCAAACTTTAAAATGAATACGCTGTTTTAAAGAGAGAAATATGGATATTCTATGTAAGTGACTGTATTTCTCATTTTAACTCTGTAATTATTATTTTTTTGAAATTATGGTGGTTTATGAAAAGAACGTTTTGATCATAATGTGGGGAGATTTTTGTAACCGAAATAATTGTTGGGCCCCCGATTTTGTAATTATTGTGGGTATTCTAATGAGTTTTATGCTAAATTGCCTATATAATCAAGCATCAAAATATAACACCAATAAAATATATCAATTAGCAGTGTTTCTTATAATTTTTATGTGTAAATAATAAGTTGCCAATGCCTACGAATGGATAGATATACACGCGGCTAAAAAAAAATTATTTTTGTTCTTATGTTTTATCTTGTTGACCATGCCGTTGAATTCGAATGAGTACCAATGACCATTGACTGTTTCATAACTAGGCTGCCATTTGATGGCCACTATACAGTGTATGGGATAATATGTTACCCTTATTTCAAATACAGGATTCTATGACGAATATTATGGACATGTTCTGACTGGAGATATATCCTTCATCTTCATCGATAATTTAAATTTAAGAAATACCCTAGAACAGTGGTTCTTAAACTGTGGTCTGCGTACCCCGGGGGTCCCCAGGGCCTTTCTAGGGGGTCCGCTAAGGTCTATCATAATCCTTTTAACTGCCGTCATCATAAATTTCCTTTCAGGAATTCCAAGCGTTACCTTTGGGTGTTTCCCAAAGAGTTTCAAAAAGAGATAAAACACTATTTTAAAAGGGTAAATTTTCAAAACATTTTCTGGGGAAGAACCCCCAGTCACCCTCAAAATTTTGACGTATATTATATAATTTTTTTCCTCGATAATTCTGTGGTTTAAAATGAGCTGTTTTCTTCGAGAAAATCCAAAAATGTCTCAAAATGAGCTAAACCACTACTTTTAGAGGCAAATTTTCAACATTTTTTCTGGGGGCGACCCCCACGGCTCCCTTTTCATTTGGAGTAACTAAAATTTTAACATAATGAGCTACATAATTTAAATGACTTTTAGGTGATCTGAAACTTAATGTACTCGTTAGGGGGTACCTTAGGAATAATGTCGAGTCAATAACTACCCACTCAAAAGTCTGGTTACGGTCCTCTCTCTCTCTAAAACTCATTGGCGCAACAGCCCTAGTGGGCCAAGGCCTACGATGCCCATCTTCGTTCTCTTGACCGTGGGGCCCTGGGTGCAAAGCATATGTCCTGGTTAGGTGGTCAGTCTAACGCAAGACCCCCAGTGTTTAGTTCCCAAGAACGCTTGGTCCTCATTTTATCGACCCACTGAAGGGATGAAAGGTTGAGTAGACCTTGCCCAGCCCGGGAATCGAACCCTGGACCTGTGGCATGGAAGCACAATGCACTACCACTACGCCACCGGGCTTCTTGGTTACGGTCCTGGATGTTCAAAATCTTGGGGGGCCGCGATGTCTGGCTGATACATAGTGTAGGGGGCCGCGGCGATCTAAAGTTTACAAACTGCTGCCCTAGAATTCGGGAGTAAATACAGAATTAACACTTATACCTCTGAAAAACTCATTTGGTGAATATTGGGTTATATAGATTTATTAAAATATTCTTGAACAGCATCTCTTGTCATTTAAACATCTTCAATAATATAAATTAAATTGGATTACCCATACCTAATGAACCTACAAAAAATGTTTTTGTTTTTTTACTTTGGTCCAAAAAGCAAATGGTAATTATTCTACTTGTTGTAATAAACTATGTTGATATTTTGAAAAAAGAGCTACATAACACCAATATTTATAAAACCATTAAATTCAAGGAAGCAATCATTGTTGAATATTGTGGGGGCGCGTCGCTTCCGCTCTGTTCGACACTCCGCCACAGTATATAAGTGCCTGTTTTTGATTGTCTCAGTATGATTTGATTAGATTATTGATGCCTGATGGCTTGTTATGATGCCTTGTTATATTCTAGTTAAAATTGATTACTTTGATTTAATTAATAGGATTTTAAGCTTTTAAGTAAACAGATATTATTTTAAGTCGCCTTTTGATTGACTTGTGAAGAAGAAAAACACCACTGAACCAAACGCACAACAATCATTGCAACTAAATTGCCTTATAAAAACTAATAGGTATCCTATAAAATTGAGGTTTATTTGCTCAGATATCAATACATGGGCAATTTATATGGAAATGTTTGATGCCTTATGATGATTCAGAATCCTCACCCGAAACCTGCTGAGGAGTAAAAAAACAATACTGATTAAGTTGTGTCGATCATTGATATGATATGGAATGTCTCCTGCACTGATATTGACTATGGATTGTTTTTTATTCTTTTTTTGTTTCTTAATATCTTTTTTTTTTTTTTTTTTTTTTTTTGGTGTCTGGCAGTTGCAACATGGCTTTCGGCCTTTTTAATGCTGGTTGCCACATTGCAAGAACGAAACACCATTAATACTTTATTCTAATTTGTTGGGGCTGCCACTGAAGAGTTCCCTCTTTAATTACTTTTGAAATATTTTACATATCTTCTAATTACATACTAGGAATATTATTCCTTAAGCTAGCTGTTTTAGCGCTAGTTTGTCCTATTGTTAAATTTCTTTCTGTATGTTGTTGACATGTTAATTAAGTTTGGAAAATTTTTAATTACAATTTAATACCTATAAAATTGTAAAATCACAAAATGAGAATATATTTTATCAAACACAATTAGATCTGAGGAACATACATAAGTTAGCATAGGAAGTAATGCATTTTAAAAGCAGTCTTAGTTATTTCTTTGGTACTGTGCATTTAACAATGATCACATTTTTTTATTTTCAAATCTTGTTTCTATCCTATTAGTATTTTAAAAGTAAGTTAGAACCACAATTTTTTTTGTGTTATAATAATTGCTATCTTTAAAATCATGAATGAGTAAATAGTTCTTCAATTATAATGAAGCTAAACTTTTATAGGTAAGAGTTCATAGTTGAATATCTAATAATGTATACATATAGTGTGGCAAGTGCGAGCCACGGGTAGATACCGATCCGAAGGTCATACGACTCAAAAGCATACTCCGGAATTATAACCGCTTCAGTCGGTATTTATAACCCATTTGAATTATCTGACTCTTATACTAGTGGTGGAGTAAGCTCGCCACATATAGTATATAGTGATTTATATCATCGGTGGTAGAATGGCATCAATGAGCAATTAGATTTTAAAATCTCGCCAAGCTGAAAACCACTATAGTGATTATTATTGAAATTGCATGACTTTTAAAGAGAGCATTTAGATGTCGCCAAATTCGACATAACCTCAGCCTTCAAGCCAAAAGTGACTTAGTTCCTTTCTCCTGTAAGCTGATAAAAATATGTTTCCACCACATTCCCTTTCGAAAACTTAAAAATTATTACTTTCTCCCTATGAAAGAATTTGCTAGCAAGTGTTATAACATGACAAAGGGCTTCTTCATAGATTTTAGAGATTCTCATCAACGTGAAACTCAATCCAAAACAGTTGTCTAGCACGCTTTATCCTCACAGCTTTCCAAATTCAAGAGGGGGTCCACCTCTCTTGAATTGGGAAGGCTGTGTGGAAAAAGCGTGCCGGAATCCTGTTTTGGTTCCAGTTTCAAGTGTACGAGAAAATCTGAAATTTATAAATGAGGCCCAAAGTGAGCAACAATGAGCCCCTTGGGTAAGGGTGACACCCTCACATGAAAATGTGGTTAATACAAAACAATTTAATTTCTTATTTGAAATTAAGTTGTTTTGGGGGACTCACAAACCTGTCTGTCGTGTTTTTAACACAATTCAAACCTGTAGTCCACTGAAAATAAAGATGAACCTTGGAGAAATTACAATAAAATGTTTCTCAATGGTTTTCACTGAGGAATGCGCCCAATAACAACATACTACTAAAAATTGGAATATGGGAAATTTATTCTTTTTCTAAATTTTTAAAAAATAGTTGAAAAAAATATCATGTGATTTGCTAGAGATGATATATTATCAGTTTAATCTCTGCAAAAGTGATCACATTAAGCAGAGTAGACTGTGTATCTCTGTGCAGGAAAATAAGTTATACTAGTAATAATAAACAGGTTAGCACACAGTTTTAGAATGGATGATGATTCCCCGTTGAAAAAATTCTTTAAACCACTACCAAGCAGGTAAAGGGGAATCAATTCATCAGGGATCAATTTACATAAAAGTGTTTTAAATATTTAAAAATTATAATGTTTAAAAGAATTTCTTAAAAACAATTTTAGAACAAGGTTATCTTGGAAGCCAAGAAACATCATACAGGAGGCCAGGACAAGAATGGAAGATATACAAAGGGTCATAGAATAATTATTAAGATCTGTGGAGAACCAAATTATAGAACCGAGGTGACAGAATTATAAATTATCTTTAATTGTGTGTGTGGAGTGTTTCTTGCAAAATGAACAATTTTAAGTAAAATGTCTTTAAAAAGACTGCACCCATTTTACAATGGACGAAGACTACAAGAGACACAGAAGATTGTGCTCATCTTAGAAAAAAACAATAAAAACAAAATTACCATCTTAACAACTAGTATAAAGATATTAACAAGATAATTCAAACTCCTGGGCAAAAATAATATTAGGGGGTGTAGAGGTGTAGTAAAACAATGAGATTTATTAAAATCATATCAATGAAACTCAAAAATAGGTAGAATTATTAGTTGACATAAAACATTATAAATGGATCTTGAGTAACGAGTTTATTAAAATCTATACCCTGTAAAGAAATCTAGACCCCTTTCCCCAACAAAAAACTAGAATTGCTCCCCTGATCTTCATCAGCTGGCCGGCAGCGATCTGCATAAACAAAACACAATGCGCAGTAACCTTTTGCTTCGCAGGCCGGCAGCGCAGCCCCAGAGACTCCTGGGGCAATGCTGCCGGCCGCCGGCCGGAAGCGTAGCCACAGTGGTTGAAGTAGTCTCCTCGAACCATAATAAACTTGACTTCGCTTCAATTTAGGAAAATTCATGTAAACACAAAAGTCTGTGATCTAAATCTTACAAATATGCAAAGTAGAAAATGCTTTAAAATATTTCTTATAATCCATGAATAAAATTTTATTGAAACATAAAGTTTCTTTTGATTAAATCTGCTTGAATTTCTAGAGTTTATCACTTTTTTCCCATTTTTAGAATCTATAAGCGCTAAATGATGTAGTGACGATAGTTTCAACTAAACCTCATTCTATGGATTTACATGTTAAGTTTGCCGGTTAACTACGCTATGTATAAACAATGAGAATATCAGAGGATCAGAGCGCTTTTGCCTGTGAAAAATTCATGCATACTTCGCTTTCAGAGCTGATTGATACTGAAACTAGCCTAAAAAATAACTTTGAAGTTATTTTAAATTATAAATGCAAAAGAATGTATCTTATGTTTTGCCATGAATTAATTTAGTAAGCTGTAATTTGCGTAACTGTTTTTGTTTAATGGGTTAAGCTGTAAGCTTTCAAACTTTAGATCGACATGGCGGATAGTGCGAGTGAGAGCGATAGTAGTTCAGTAGATGGTTTATGCACTAATCCTCTGTCATTAACTAGGGAGCAATTTCAAAAGCGTATTGAATCTCTTCAACAAGAAAATAAGGTTCTCAAACTTGAGGTGGAAACTTTTAAGTTTCGCATCAAAAGCCTTCAAGAAGAAAATAAATACTTGCGTCAAGTCAGCGTAAATATTGTAAGTATTTCGACATTTATAAATTGTAAACAAAGCTTATAACTTTGTGGTTTTGTTTTATAAAAGTGTTTCTTACTTCAAACAGCGTTGTTTACGATTTAGATCATTATTATTTGTAAAGCTCTGAATTCACTACCATGTGTTACTGGTTAATATGCTAATTATCTATATTTCATTAATTTATCAAATAAAAGGCCAGATCTTGAATTATATTTTAAGTTGTTCAATTGGAATTAAGTAATTTATTTCTGATTCCGTCATAGCGTAAGGTTTTAAAAAACTACTGTTCTACTTTGAAGCTGAATTTTTCATTAAGGTTTAACTCTACATATTAAATAAAACATTTTTTACTCGGGTGTTAATGGATATCTTGTCGATAAATTTTAGTAGGTCTGTTTTTACTTCAGTCGCTTTGGTTTATTAATGTTATTAACGACTAAGTGTAATCAGTTTTTCCAATTCAATAATCCATCTCATTAAAAATTGCCAAGCTGTTTTTGAAGGGTAAATATTTGTGTTTTCTTTGTTTACTTTTAGCAAGCTAAAGCAGAACAAGAAGAGGAATATATCAGCAATACTCTTTTAAAGAAAATTCAAGCATTGAAAAAGGAGCAGGAAACATTAGCAATAAATTATGAACAAGAAGAAGAATGTTTAACTAATGATCTCTTCCGGAAGCTTTCTCAGGTTTGTTTGTTTAATAAAAATAATGAAACTTTAGGATTAGCTGTATGCAAAAATTCGCAATTGGACTTAATAAAGGGTTTGCACAGTCTTTAATAACTCCTTAGCTTATTTTAATTTTTTCAAAAGAGCCCTTATATTACTCTTTTAAAGTCCTTAATTTTTAGAAGTGCATATAGTTTTTTTCACTCAATGCCCAGCCCAATTCCATTGCTCTTAGTAAAAAAAAAAAAAACACCACACCTCTCCGAACCATTGCCAGCTTTGTTTAGCCAATGAGAAGTTGGAAAAAACTACCAACAGCTCATTATTGTTGGAATATGGGTAGGAACACCAAGTGTCATGAAAGGCAAGAGGCAGACAGTTTTGGTTTTGTGAGTGCAGAATGCTCATTAATGTTATTATTATTCAAGAGAAAAAAAAATATATAAATATTCTTGGTAAGTTGTTGATAAAAAAACCTTACAGATTTAAATAGTTTTAGAAAAGATCTATCAAACTCCTTTGAAAGTCCTTACTTTTTAGGGGAGAGGGGGGCACCTTTGAACAATTTTTTGAAAAATCAACATATTTCTTCTACAAATTATGATTATTACTGTTTGAAGTGTTTTATAATAAAAAGAATGCATTTCTTCATCATATAAACCAAAAAACAAAGTCTTTGCTAATAAATTTAAATAGGAATATAGCTTTAAAAATGTTAAGTACTTTTGTTCAAACCTGCCCCATACAGGGGCACCTTTGAACAGGCCTGGGGCACCTTTGAACAAACACAAAAAAATGAAAAATATGAAGAGTTTTATCAAAAATCACATACCTGAGAGTATTAAAACAATAAGAATAAAAATTAAAACATTTATTCACCAAATTTACATACAGGGGCACCTTTGAACAAACACAAAAAAAATGAAAAATCTGAAGAGCGTTATCAAAAATCACATACCTGAAAGCATTAAAATAATAAGAAAAAATTCAAATCATTTATGTAACAAAATTACTATTAACCAAATTTGTATGCATCAAAATTAACATCAAAACTCAGTGTTGATACAGCTCGTAGGGTCCCTCCAGAAATTCTTGGTTGTGGCAATTTTTTTACTATGTCTTCAAAATCAACTATACTAACATCAGATGCTTCTGGAAAATAAAATGTATTGTTCTCTTTTTTCCGAAGGAACCTAACATTAAACTCAGTTTTATCTTGCAATTGCAGTTCAATTTGTCCAACGTAATGTAGAACAGTTCTTTTTGTAGGAAATTGAACTAGAATAAAATCATTCACTTGTAAATCCTCGAGAACAAGAGGTATTTCTTCTAGATCTTCTGCATCACTTTTGAAATCCTCAACTTCAATGTCTGATTCGTCATGCACAGAAAATGTGTCTTCTCCATCACTACTTGAATCAGCAGTAAATTGTAGTTTCTTGTTCTTTTGACGAGCAGCACTGGAACTTTTAGATTTCTTTCGCTTGTTTAGACGAGCTATGTGTTCTGCTTCAATCGAATTTTTCTCGGGGGTCAAGGTGAGTATTCTGGATCTTTTCTTGCGTCTACCTCTATTGTTTTTTCTCGGTTCGGCTTTAGGATATGGTCGTATGAGCTCTGGAGTTAGAGGAGTTGAAGTTGAAGCTTGAGGAGCGACTTCATTTTCTGCTGCTTGTGGAGTGATTTCATTTTCTGCTACTTGTGGAGAGCCTTCATTTTCTAGTGCTTGTGGAGTGACTTCATTTTCTGCTGATTGTTCTGGTATAGTAGACAACAGTCTATCAGTCACAGAAGCAGGTTCAAAATCACTGTCATCAAATATCGTTGAGGAATACGGAAAAATCCCTGTCTTACAAAAACCAGAAATAATGTTTGCCATTGTAAATGAAAGAGTATAGGCCTTGTTGGACAGACCTGCTAAATCATGAATTGTTATTGTCCGTCCTGGATTTGAAGTCATCCAATCATTGAATACCACCATCAGTTTGGATTTGAAACTTCCCAAGACTGAAACATCTAATGGTTGTAACCTATGAGTGCAGTGAGGGGGTATTGTTAACAATACAATTCCATGTTCTTTGGCATATATAATGGCATCAAGAGAACAATGTGATTCATGGTTATCCATCACAATAAGAATTGGGTCATCTCTTGAACATCTTGAATGCTTTTGGATATGTTCAAGAGTTTTTAAAAATAAAGCACCTGTCATCCATCCACTACTGGGACTATTTGTCAAACCCAAACTTCCAATGGGTGCTCCATGCATTAACGACTCATGCATTCTAGCCCTGGGGAATATAAACACTGGAGGAATAGTATTTCCTGCTGCAGTTATGATAGCACACATTGTTATTAAGGTCCCCCGTTCAGCAGAAACAGCTTGACCAACCTGTTTAACACCTGTTTTAGCTACAATTTTCGGAGCTTGAATGACAGTTGTCACACCAGTTTCATCAAGATTGATAATTCTGTCTGCAGAAAATTGATGTGACTTCAATGCTGCTGCTAGATTCTCCTGAAATAAAGCAACATTATGCTTATTGAAACTTGTACTTCGAGATAAGCTGGTATTCTCAGGTTTTCTTAATGATAATCCAGGATGACGTTTCATGAAACCTTTCATCCAATCAACACCAGCTTTGCTGCTGTCATTCCAATTTGAAGGAAAAGAACAACCACATTTTACTGCATATTCAAAAGCTAATTGTCTAATCTGGACATAAGTCATTCCAAAATTCATTTTAGAGCACTTTAAAATATATTCTTCTAGCAAAGTTTCTTGTCCAGTCGTAAAAACTTGGCGATATGTGTGTTTCGAGGAATACTGATTCATTGAAGAACTGTTACCTGGTTCTCCATCTGAATTTTTGGCTTTTCTTATTCTATAAAATAAAGCTGTATGCTTAACTCCAAACAAATCAGCAGCTTCCCTCAATGGCATTTTTTGCTCTATTACAGCTTGCACTGCTTTCTCCATATCTTCTTCCACTATTTCTGGTCCAGTGCGTTTTTTAACATAATTTCTAACCATCTTGTCTGTTTTCCCTAAAACAATATAAAAAACTAATTAAGATAAACATTTACACCACAAATATTTTTTCTACAAGAAAAATTCTAAACAGTAATAATTAAGATTAATGTTAACAGATGAGTAAAGTAAAATTATAAGATTAAGTAAAAAAAGACTCTTATAAAAATTAAGACACTAATTTATTAATTTTCTTTTTAAATCTACTCCCAAAATATTTATAGATGCATTTATAACTATTTTCTCATTTGTTCAATGGTGCCCCAACTTTTCTGTTCAAAGGTGCCCCATCACATGGAGTTCAGTATAAGAGCAATTTACTCAAGTAGGTTTAAGAATTTAAACAAAACAGAACTTATAAGTTATGGACTAAAACCTATCTTTTAATATAAAACTGTTTTTAGAGTTATGAGAATGCAAGTTTTTCAACAAAATCCTTAGAACTTTACTTTGTCAAGTTTAGATTCAAGAGGGAAAAAAATACATACCTTGCTCAGACAAAATGGTGCATGTGAAATGGTGAAGCTACAACAATTTTATTTCAGTGAAGCAATAGTAACATCCTGCCATCTATAGGAAGAATGTAACACTTTTTTTGAGGAACATATTTAGAGTGTTCAAAGGTGCCCCCAGTTCAAAGGTGCCCCCCTCTCCCCTACTCAAGAGCAAGTTTTAAGATTAAAACTTCTGTATGAACTTGAACTATGAACCCTGTTTCATAAACATTCTTACAAATAAGACATAAAGATATCAAAAGCAAAACTGTTAAAAATGCAGGTATGAAAAAGAACCATAAAAATTTAGCATTATTATTCAATGGGACAAAGAATGGAATTAAACAAAAAAGTGCCATCTTTAGTTTTTGTAACTTAATTTCCATCTCTAACTTACCTTTAGTTATATAGGAATGAAAAAGTGCAAAAAGATATAATTGTCTCTTTTTACCTGAAATTAACTCGTTTTGTGTAACATGATCTTTTATAGAAATTATAAAGTGTAGGAAAAAAAGTTTAAGTCAATGATTTTGCTAATCTTGCCAAAAAAACCCCTTTTTTTTTTCATGTATAAGAATTAAGTTTTGGTAAAATTTTTGATAGTATCGACTCTTTGAGGTCAGAAGAGCTTCCCCAATGGCTTTTTCATTACAAGTTTTCTTTTCAACCTGCAGCTTCGTCAAGAAAAGGTGCACTTAGAGCAGACTCTTGAACAAGAACAGGAAGCTTTAGTAAACAAGTTGATGAGGAAGATAGAAAAGTTGGAGGCTCAAACACATGCTAAACAACATAATCTTGAGCAGTTGCGTAGGGAAAAGGTAGAATTGGAAAATACCTTAGAACAGGAGCAAGAGGCCCTTGTGAATAGATTATGGAAGCGAATGGATAAACTTGAATCTGAAAAAAGGTTTGTATGACAAAAAAAAATTAAAAATTCCCATTTTCTCCTGAATTATTAACCCATTAAACACTATTTATGATCTGCTCTGAAAAAGTAATATTTTTTAATGGTAATTAAGTTTTATTATAATAGGTAATGTAGTGATGCACAAAGTGCTACCCGCGAACCATCAATTTGCAACCCATGAACTAATTTGTATTTTTTCCAAATAATCCCTACTTTTTTTTTTGCTTTCCAGATTTCCGAGAAAAATGACACATTATTATGGAAAAAAATATGTTTTTTAAGTAAAAAGTTATTTTACACAACTTACAAGAAGCTTTTTTGGGGTTTATCTGTAACTGCCTTAACTCAGGGGTTGGCAACCTTTTGAAACGGAAGAGCTAAATGTTACAATTTACAAAATTTCCCAGTTTTTAACTAGCCACTAAAATTTTCGTTTCAATATTAAAGTATTTGCTTATGTATATTTGATTTAAAATAAATTGCATTAAATACGAAATAACATTTATTTCTATAAAAACAAAAATATAGATCCGCCATGCTTTGCATGCCTTTTGAAGGTTTGATTAAATCTGGCTTCTAACTTGTTATTTTAAGTTTCAAGTACCTACGACTCTAGACTTTATTTGTTAGTTGACTTCTAACTTTACTTTTTATTATATTCATGCAAGAGAACTCTTTGTTTGCATGAATATGTCGACCCAAAAAGGGGCCAGCACTCCTTATGCCAACTTCCTCACCTCACTGTAGCATTCTGGAACGAAGACTCTTGGGGACCATGGAAGACATGGAAGACCATGGGGGTGCCGAATATGAGGGCCTCAACTTGCGGAATTTCTTTTAGAGCTGTTCACTTGGGCTGCGCGATGTGCATGTATTTCTGGACTTCCAACTTGCTCTTGAGTTCTGTGAACTTGCCACTCCACAAGTCTGGTTTTCAAATCCAACAATTACATTTGAAGCAATCCAGCATCTATTCCAAATGGATAATGTTGATATCATTTGTATTTGTGTTGAGAGGATTTACTATGAACACGAGAGTACTTTTGTTTGTTATGAATTGCTCGAATCTCAGCGAATCCATCCTTCATGTTTTTTAAAGCTATGCTGAAGTAATTCGTGTCAATAGTTGCATTGGTCTCATCACAATATTGCTTCAGATTTTTAAAATGAATTATAGTAATTTACTGCTCTCAATGGCTGTTTGGGTGAGACGGAAATGGAATGCAATTGGCTGAAAGATATACATAGTCTCATCTCTAAGATTAAAACAATACTTCAAATTTATCTCATTACGGTCATGTTAAGTGTAGCAATTTGTAATTAACGATTATGAAAATCTATTGAGAAATTAGGTACTTAAAATTTTTAATTATAATACTTATAATTTTTCTTATTTTTTACTACTTACGACTTACCTTACCACACTAGAAGCATTTCTAATTATTGGGCAGGGACCAATCCAGGATTTTAAACTTAACCCCCAATTTTGTGAAAAATTGTAACAGCTTTTTAATTTTTGTGAAATTTTTTATACAAACATAATTAATATGTTTAATGGGAGTATAAAATAATGAAAGCAGCATTAAATTACTTTTTCTTCAGTCTTATAGCAACTTAATTACTCAATTAAATGTAAGCAATTCATATTAATTAATAATTTTAGAATTTTTGTGAAGGTGCCGTTTTGTTAGAACATTTTTTTGTGAAGGTACGTAAACGGTACCAAAATTGACAGAGTCCCTGTTGTGTCAATTTTTTTTCAAAAGACAAAAGTTGTAGATTAAAAAAGTTGTAGCCCCCATTTATATATATATGTATATATATATTTATTATTTATTTAAGTAGCCTGTTGCCCCAAACAAAAGTTTTATTGCATAGGGCCTTAAACAAGAGCCCAATCTGGCAACACTGTGTTCTTGTAACATAATTTTATATGTTTTTCCAGAATGCTTCAAGAAAAGTTAGAGCAACCGGTTTCTGCACCTCCATCCCCACGAGATATTAATAAGGGCGACACTGCTGCAAATTTAACTTTGCATGTTCAGCATTTGAGGAATGAAGTTGCAAAACTCAAGATGCAGCTATTGAATGCTCAGCAAGAACGTAAGTACATGTTCCAGTCCTTCCAATTTTCTTGTATGATATAGGAAAACTGGGAGGATTACACAATTTAATACATTGTAATTTTAGAGTCTAATCTATGTTTTCACTTTGGTTTTACAAGAATAAGATATTAAGAAAAATACAGCGATATAGGAAATAACTCGTAAACATTTGAAAGGACAGCTAGATTTCTAGAAATACAAGCTTAAGGGGGAAAGGGTACAGGTTCTACCAATACTAGTTTACCTTCTGTTGGGTAAAAATGTTATTTGTTATAGATATACTTGTTAATCTAAGTTGACCAGTTCTGTTTTGATATTTAGCTTTGATTCCAACTATTGCAGGGTTTAAAGTAAAAGAAATATCTTCTTGAAGTTTTTATGCCCTCATTTCAATTATATACATCAAATATAAATATAGGAGGATACATTTAAAACTAAAAAGAATAGTTAGAAGTTATAAAGTTAAAAAGCATGGGTGGAAAATCTGCTACAAAATTGATTCACTGCTACAAGCTACTACAAAATTATCAAAATTTCCCTTTCTGCTACAAATTGCTACAAAATCATCAAAATTTCCCTTTCTGCTACAAATTGTGCCAAAAATGTGATAACCCTGAAAATTCAGTCCACAGGGAAGGAACCAATCCTCTGCCACCATGAATGACCGATCAAGTTTTTTTACCCCGCTGATCGCCCTTACGATGTTTGCTGGTATGGTAGGGAGTACATGATTGATTGTTTTTTTTTTTAACGAGCGTGACGCGCCATGCCCGATGAAATAATCCTTTATACTTGTTTGCATTTTTATAGGGTTACCTGAAAAGCAAAAATTAATTACAAATACTGTTGTTGAATGTTGTGAACCGTGCAGCCCCCCACATCCAAAAAGTACAAAAACCAGTTACATGAATAAATCAAATAAATAAATCAATAAATCCTATAAGTTTGCAGCTTTAGCGCAACTTTTGGATTTATGTTCATAATTTAAGTATTTAGGCTTATTTAAAGTTTTCAT
Source organism: Tetragnatha montana (assembly GCA_963680715.1). Classification (NCBI taxonomy): domain Eukaryota; kingdom Metazoa; phylum Arthropoda; class Arachnida; order Araneae; family Tetragnathidae; genus Tetragnatha; species Tetragnatha montana. The sequence continues at coordinate 61,686,885 of OY796674.1, read as the reverse complement.
TTCTTTTGCTGGCTGTTATTAAAGGTTACATTCTTTTACTGATCTGTTTACTGCCGTCCTTAGCAAGAAGGGCGTATCTCGGATTTTGGCGATTTTCAGGTTTTTGCATATCTAGAATCTTTGGAGTCTTCTGCACCTTATGATACCTCATTCATGTACCTATGGGTACGAAAAGGTACACAAAAACGCTAGTGAAAGAGGGCGTATCTATGAAATTTCTTGAAATCCTTAGGCGAAAAGTGCTTGTACTGAAAATCTTGATTTTCGGAGATGCGCCCTTCTTGCTAAGGACGGCAGTTTAGGTATTGCATGTAATGTGATGGTATGCTATGTATGCAATTGCATGTGGCAAATATTTTTTTAAAAAATAAATTAATAAATTGTCACACATTCATTAAAATGAGTTATTCAAACATATTATACACATATTGTGTGAGTTGTGTGACAAAAATTGAAAATTTTCTATGTTAAAGTTTGAAAGTATGCTGCTTCAAAAATGCACGTTTCTTGATACAAAACCATCAAAAAGGGCTACAAAAAAGGCACATTCCCTGATACAAGAACACCGAAATGTGATACAAAAGTGTAATTAGCCTTGCTACAAAACTTCTCTTAAGCTGCTACAAAAGTCAATTTCTGGTTTTCCACCCATGTAGTAGTTATAAACCTTCATCCCTTCAGTGGGTCGATAAACTGTGGACCAAGCGTGCTTGGGAACTAAACACTGGGGTCTTGCGTTAGACTAACCACCGAACCGGGACATATGCCTTGCACCCCAGGGCCCCACGGTCAAGAGAACGAAGATGGGCATCGTAGGCCTTGGCCCACTAGGGCTGTTGTGCCAATGAGTTCAGTTTTTTTAGTTATTAACCAGAATAGGTGTAAGAATACAGGGTATTTACAGGGTTGCCACAGGAAACTATTTGTGAATTTTTTGTAAAAAAAGACAGACTGTTCTCGATCGCGTTTTTCTTACTTTGCGTCAATATCCTAGGCTTTAAATGCTTGTTTTTTGGAGAAAGTATCCAATATTTGGCTGGCAAATTAAAAAAATATTAGAGGAATTTCTTGTTTGCAAGAAGGCAAATAGAAATTTATGGTTTGAACTTGAGAGATCATACAAAGAATTAAAAGATGTGCAGATAAAGGGTGTATGAAAAGTTTAAGGTAAATAATATTATTTAAGCATTATTTAAATTTTTTATAGTAAATATAAATTATAAGTGGACAATACCTAATCAACACTGAGGCATCATTACCTCAATGTAGAGAAAATAATTTTAATATAGGCGAAACAACTATTAAATGATTTGGTATAATTGTTTCCTTATAATATTGTCCTTGCTGCTTGGAAATTTTGTTTAGATAGTTTACTTTTTTGTCTTAATAGTAAAATCATTTACTTTGCTTTCACAAATGAATAAAAATATAGAGTCAATTTAACTATGCTGTAGTTTAATTGTCTGTTCTGTAAGTTGCCTTTTGTATGAATTTGTGCTTGGCAAGTTCATTTTATTGAAATATTGGGTTTCTTCTTTTTTGCCTTTTTGCCAATCACTTCCCTGAAATTAAAGAATTTATGTTTATTTTCAATTTAATTACAAATTTCTTTGATTCATGAATTTTTTTGATACTCTAATTTCACAATTAATATACTTTTTTTACCCCTTTTATATAACTTTGAATCATTAGTTCAAATTGTACTTTTGAGGAATGAATTGCGAAAAATATTACTGATGACAGTTTTCAAAAGTTGGCAAGTATGCAATGCAGGAAAAACTTAAGCGTGTTCAGGGGACCCTAACAGGTCTATTGTGATACCTCTCAGATCGCATTTTAGTTAGTATTTTCAACTTATTTTTCTTAATATTTTCCAAGTTGTAAATTTTTACTGAAAGGTCGCTTGAAGCAACTTGATAAGATAATAATGCAGTGGTTTTTTAAAAATCTTGTTAGATTATAACCTAATTCAGGTATGGTGTCAAGGGTGTATGTAAGGGGGGAGCCACGAGACTCGTCCCCTCCCAAACAAAATCTGAATTGGTGTTCAAAATAAGATTTACAATTAAAGGCACAATATATTATTTTCTGTTTGACGAATAACATGACGAAAAGAGTGCAGTTAAGACCTCTCTACTAGTAATATGTACTACATCAGGCATGGCCAACCCGCGGGCCGCATGCGGCCCGCTTGATATAATTTTGCGGCCCGCGAGAATTTTCGTACGTTTAAAAAAAACTTTACTCTTTTTTTTCGAGCTATAATTTCCGTTAAGAACAATTTTTAGTTGCAAAAATACCCCAAAATTGCACACCTCAAATGTATCTCCAAAATTCGGACTAGGTGTACCAAAACTAGTTAAAATTTTGTTTTTTTTAGTCAAATTTCAAAACATTTTCTGGGGGAGGACCCCCAGACCCCCCTTCGGTACTTGTACCTTTATTACTCACAACTTTTTTAACATTTAGTTGTTTAGGACGAAAATTCTACTTAAAAATTTATTAAAAAGTTACATTGGACCTATTAAAATTGCGTGAGAGAGGCTGAGGAGTAATTTTGAGCCCCTCCCGAAATAAATTTCTACATAAGCCACTGATCTCATAAATACATATTCAATATCTTAATTACTGTCACTATATCACACCATACTTGCATTCATAAATGTAGTAATTTAGACAAAGAAATAAAGTATCAATTAATTTTGTTTTTATTTTTCACTAAAAATTTTTGTTTTGGGACTTCGTCTTCAGACTTGAAAGATTATTAAAATGACAGAAGTGCGTATCCACCTAACTTAGTTTCGAGTAATTCAGAATGTTTTTTAACGGCACCTGTTTAATTCCTAAACTCCCTAATCTAAATACTCATTTTATACTTTTCAACTTATGTCACTGTCATTCTGAGCAGCTCATACCTTAAAATTTTATATGCGGCCTGCGGGAGTATTGTGGTTTTCCAAAGTGGCCATCCCTGTACTACATACTTGCCAACTTTACGGATTTTGGCGGGAGACTCCGGATTTTCGCTCTCTCCTCCCGCCCTAAGAAGTTGAAGAGAACCCCTGATTATTAAATAGTAATTGCCAGATTTAAAGCATCATCATACTTTTAGGAGTTTTCTTCAATTTACTGAATGAAATTTTGTATTTCATTTTTAGATTCTGAAAAAATGGCTCAGTTTGCTTTAGAAGAAAAAAATGTTCGTGATGAGAACATTCGTCTTCAGAGACGCTTGCAAATGGAAGTGGATCGTCGAGAAGCACTGTGTCGTCATCTTTCGGAAAGTGAATCTAGTCTTGAAATGGACGAAGAAAGGTAGTTTTTATATGACTAATATTTTTCTAATTATAATTGATATTGAAGAAATTGGGAGTCAATTAGTGTTTTTATCTTATTTAGACAATTTAATGAAATGTCAAGCTATGGCCATATGAGTTCCAGATCAGTGCCTAGTCCGGTTCCTTTGTCTCATTCTTTGTCTTCCAATCCACATAGTCCTGGTGAGTTTTGGCATCTGGTAGAAACTGCTTCAGGATTTGATATTTTTTGCAGTAGATTTAGTTAATTTGTGTAGATTTTGTTGTCATTCAATTCTCTATAATCTTATTCTTTTTCAGTGTAATCTATATATATATAATTGAATTTTTTTTTGTTAAAGCCATGAATATTTCTGGAAGTAGGGAGATTGTTACACCCAATGTTGGTTCGAGATGCCATCATTGTAATCAAAGTCTTTCTCAACTTAATGTAATGCCCAGTCCTTCACCTCCTCCAATATTTTCTCCTGGGACTTTAGTAAGTATATCTTCCTTTTTAAATCTTTTATTAAATGTCTCTAATACTTAAATAATATTCTAAAAGGTCTTTATTTGACATATCTGCTATAAAATTAAAAAAAAAGTTCAGTTCTGTCTAATTTACTCAATAGGTGGGATTTTTTTGGGGTACAATTTTGTATATAAACAACAATGGCTGAGATATAGGGGGATACAAAAATAGTTATGGTGAGCTTGGTCATGTAAGAAATCCATAAACTATGTTGAAAGAAATAAATGTAAGCAAACAACATAGAGAATTGCTTAGTGTAAGAAATACACAAACTAATGTAAGCCTAAAATACTTGGATTCAAAGAATTAAAAGAAAATCAGGAAGTGTATAAAAGCCACTAATGTAATATTGAATAACTTAAATTATGTAACTAAACACAAACAATTCTCAAACCAAAATAAGACTTGACTACTTCAAAAACAAAAGCAACTACGGTGAACTTGAAAGTGTGGAAGAAATGCACACACAAAAGTAAGCCTTAATTACTAAGATTCAAAGAATAAAATGAAAATCAGTAACAGGATAGCACAAAGAAGAACTTAACGACGAACATCATCGAGATAATGCATCACATTGCCGTCCGGTGACCACTGTAAGCAAAATGAATAAAAAGGAAATCTATGTACGAAAACGGATAAAAACTAATCAATCAGAATAATAAGCATTCCTAACAAAGAATATTCGCAAGCAAGCATTGTAAACAGACCACCAAAAAGAGTGACTGTTGTTTCCAGGTTTCAAAAAGATGGCTACCTCTAGATCACGATGATTCTTAGCATTAGGATATCCGGTACAACTCCGTTAGAGTTCCCGCTAAATATCGTCCGGTTCTATAGTAGTATAAAAAGTAGAAATATTCATAAATAATTTCAAACTCCTGAATTAAAATGTTTAATTAGATCAATAACTATTGAGTTTAGTCAGAAAAATTTGTTGATATTTGGATATAATGTGTCCAAAAGAACCAGGCGATATTTAGCGGGAACTCTAACAGGACGAATCTTAACCACTCTGAGAGTAGGAGAAGGAGCTTTGGCCCAATCACACACGTTGTACAAACAGCGTTTTCTTATTTTGTATGTTTAAAAAAATGCTAATGGATTGATTGTTTTCAGAGTTCTCAGTGTCCTGGATCATCCAATAGAGGGAAATCTCCCTCCCAAGAACGCTTTTTGAAGCCTGCTGCTCCTCCACCGCCTTAAGCCAGTCATTACTTTTTTTTGCTGTGTGCTTTGGTTATGGATGCTTAAACTTACTCATATGTGCATTTATATAGGATATTTATTAACACTAAGTTGATTACTAAATTAGTGAAAAGGATTGCAAAATATAAAAATCAATTGATAATGATTTCTATTCGCAACTTAGATTGTTGATTCAAACTTCCTTACAAGTATAAAAATCCACATAAATTTCACATTGCATTTGTATTCAACTACTGAGTGTTGCTATTAGTGAAAATTATATTTTCAGAGTTTAAAATGATGTTAGATACATAAGCAAAATGTACATTGGGAATGTGAATATATTTCTATCAGAAATTCTATTGTTTTAGTTTTATTTTAAATATATTTTACCTTTAAAGCTAACTGCTGAAATTGCTTGCCACTAAGCTGTAGGTCACAAAAATTTGCTGTGGATTATTTTAGTTAAATACTTACACATTTGGCATTGTTTAGTTTTAAAGTCCATCATTGTGTTGAGATAATTGCTCTTTTTATATGTATTTTTGAAATAAAGGTCTTGTATTTCAAAAATATTTGCATTATACTGTTTATCTATTTTTTTAATGTTAGTAAAATAAGTATCAAAATCAGCTATTTCATTAAAGGCATGTACATGTTGGGGGTGTAAGTATTTTGTATTTTCTTCTGAAAAAGGGGGAAAATTGATTTTTTTCATAATACAAAACGTATTCAAGCTCAAATATATATAAACTATACTTTTTAAACTGTTTCTCATTCATAGCTGCTAATTCTACTGATTCTTTTGGTAGAATATCAAAATTTGATGCTCTTTCCTGGACTCCATTTCCTTTATTAATAATGAATTTCATAAAAATTGGAAGGGTTAGCACTTTAGCAGCTCTTGCAATATTAACAAAAAAATTCTTTAAGGGAAAATATTAACGTTATCTAGGTAGGAAAAATATCCTTTTGCAGTGTTTTTTAACTTTTTTTTCTCTCCCACATAAGTTTATTTTAGGCTTATTTTTATATTCATCAGTTTTAAAATTTCCTCAGGGTGGCTACAGAAAACTTGTTTTGAAATTCCCTTACAATTGATTTGTTCCCCTGATATTTTATCTGCATGATAACTCTTCATGTACTTTCGAAAACCACAGTATTAATTAGCAAAATAAAAAAGGGTCCAGAAACTTCTCAACAAGTTACGCAGGTCCACAATAAAACTTTCTGAAAGCTGTTAGGATTATTCCACCTGTTCTTTGGGTTTTTTTGGTGTGCCGAATCTGAAAATGACCTGTTTCTTCCTGGGACGTCACATTTTTCTGACAATTTAAAGAACTCGTAAAACGCATGCTCAATTAGGTAGGTTTTACCTCCTAAAACGCTCCTTACCTTCTTGCTCATCTCTGATCTGGATCAGATCCATGAGGTTGTTCGCTTTCAAAATATCGAGGATTCTTTTAAGGTCTTCTCGCACCAAATTTACACATTAAATTAGGTATTTTGCGGTGGCCTCTTCAGCATTGCACTTGGCGCAAATAGGGAAGGTCCTGGTATACCATTTGAAAACCTGATAGTTTTTAGATGTCCAGTGAACAGGCAAGCCATAGGCCAAAAAATCCTGACAAGGATTTTTTTTCAAATTTCTTATCGTTATCAGCAAACTAAAATACATGGGAATTTGATAAGAACTTTTAAACAGCAATTTCGTTTGCAAACCTGTGTTATTCTGAAAAGTATCTATTTTCTATCCTTGATTTTAAATTTGTTTTTCGAACTAGTCGTTATTTCAGTAAAGCATCTGATGCATTTAAATTTTCATAGGTTTACTTTAAATGGGACTCTTCCTGAAAACACCTCAACTACAGTATAAAGAATTGTGCTAATAAATTTTAGCTTAAATAAATCACCATAAATTCTTAATTATGTCTGATTTTTTTTAAATATTTTTAATTAAATTTGTTTTACTATTTTGTAGCAGGGTCAGCTAGTTTTTTGTCACACATGGAAAACATTGCAGGAATAAGCAGTAAAAACAGTTCTGACAAAAATGGAATTTAGGTGGCAAAAAATAACCAATAAAACTACACTTGCATTATTATTTTACTACTTATAGATTGACAAACACAGAATAGCTTTAGCCATGATCACATAATATTCTCATTCTTTTAGGGAGAATAAACAAACTGTAAATTTTCAACAAATTGCAATGAGTTAAGATTTATACTTTTATGCCAGAAATGGATAAAAACCTCCAGGTAAAAACATACTTATGACACACCAATTTCCTTTTCACTTGTTCTCAACATTAATTAACAATTGAGGTACTTTCAGCAGCAAAGGGCTAACTGATAGGTCACTATATTCAATTTATAAAACTTAAAATGCATTCTAATCAATATGACAATAACATGGGTGCCACTCTTCCATCCTGGGGACAGAATTCCACCTTTCTAAAAGTTCTGTGAACAGAATTCCATCCTGTGTTTATAACGAAATGCAAATCAGCTGACCGATTGGCAGTGATTTGTACTAAATTTCAGTACTTATATCACACATTTTGCCTACAAATAAGCCTGTTTTACTCTGATACAGCTTTTAAGTTAAAATTTAAGGACTTATTTAATTGTTTATATGTAGATATTTTATTGCAATTTAAAAAAAAATGCTAGAAGTGGAAAATGATAAAACAGATAGTTCAAAGTTCAGTCTTGTAATTTTTGAAGAGTGGCACTTATGGACAACAAGTTAGTATCTTTTAATAGTTGTCTGACTCAATGATTGTGGTTGTTTTCCATTAATATATTTGATTAAATTTATTTAATTCGTGTATGATTTTTATAAGGACTTACTAAGTCAAAATGTAGTTAAAAAAACTATTTATTTCAATTTACATAAATACACTAAAATGAGTTGATTTCAGAAAATGAAAATCAAAAGAAATGTACAGTTTTTAAATCCTGTCTAGCTTGTGTTTCTAGCCATAAATAATTCAAAACAAAGGTGACACTAGCATCTAGAATACGTCAAGAAAATAATTGGAAATGTAAATGAAAAGATAGGACGTCTAAGATGAAGCAAATGTAAAGGTAACAATGAACTGAATAATTTCTTAAGTGATTTCACTAGTCTGAAGTCACAAATTGAAAAGGTTATGATTTATTTATGCTACATATTGAACATCTGTTTTAATCTGTCTTTACTAGTCCATAAGCAGTAAGCTGATGTTAAACCAAGTCCTAATGCTCCACCGATTCCACATTTTCTCAAGCCGGCTATAAAAAAATACAACTGTTTTATAATCAAGGTACTTGGAAGAAAATCAGCAAATTATTATGTTACATATTTATTTATTATATTAGTATATATCAGCAAATTACATATTTATTAATATTAGTATTTATAATAAAATATTAATAGAAGCTCAAACACCAAATATTCTTAAGTTAATTCACTAGTCTATCAAAATATTTACTTAAGAATCTCTTGTAGGCTTTGTTTTAAGTTTTGTAAAAATTGAGGAATTGTACAGTCACTGCATGAAAAGTACCCACCAGAAAAGACTTTTAATGATATTTTCTAAATAGTTTTTCATTCTTAAGTTTGGTCTATTTCCATCAAAAATTACCAGGGGTGCTACTGACTTCAAATCAAATTCCCAGAAAACAGTTGGAATGCTCCAAAATCCAAAATGTTGATTAAAAAATATTGTTCTGTAGGCATTTCCCCCACAAAACTTGTGGTGCACCTCAGGGGCGTCATTTCAGTTTTTGGTTGGGGGGGGGGGGCAAGGATTTTTTTTAAGTGGGGCTGAGCCACGCCGTAACCAGACTTGTTTTTTTTCGGGGGGGGGGGGGCGACTCAACATCATGAGCTCTAAGTAAAAATGGGGGGTCTGGGGGTCACCGCCAGAAAAATTTTGAAAATTTACCTTCAAACTAGTGTTTTACCTCCTTTGCAACCTCATTGGGGAGCACCCAGAGCAGAGGGAACCGCTTGTTGTAAGCGTCTGAATTGGAAATATACTGTAAAACATATAGATTTAAAAATTTTAAGGGGGGGTCTGGGGGTTCTCTCGCATAAAATTTTTTGAAATTTGCCTCTTAAAGTAGTGTTTCAGCTCATTTTGAGGCTCTTGGGTTACATCCAAACAGAACAGTTCCTTGTAAACCATAGAATTTTCTAGGGAAAATAGTTATAAATAAACGTCAAATTTTCGAGGGGGGGGCGGAGATCCTCCCCCAGTTAAAATTTTTGAAAATTCTCCTTTAAACCAGACTCTTAGGGGCTTCAAACTCTTTGGTTCCCAAAGGCAACTGCTTCTTGTAAGCGGCAGAATTTTCAAGGGGTTCATTGTATAACTATAACAGACATCAAAGGTCAGGAGGGGATTGGGGATTCTCCCCCAGAAAATTTTGAAATTTGACCCTCAAAAGTAGTGTTTTAACTCCTTTTGGGAAAATCTGATGTCCTTGTGAAAATTACAAAATTTTCAAGGGCCTCTCAGCAATTTTTCACTTAAAAGTGGAAACCTTGGGGAGGGCTATTGCCCCCCCCTGCCCCCCCTAAATGACGCCCATGGTGCACCTGATGAGACAGAACGGTCGGGAATGTTATAAGGGGACATCCATAAATTAAGTGAGGTCAAAAAGGGGTGGAGACGATCCAGCAAAATCTCACCAGGGGAGTCAATTAAAATCTCATGTCACTATTTTTATTTTTGAAAAATTCTTTTTTTTTTTCAGCACAGTTTTAGGAAAAATGTGCAGATTAGTCAAAACAGCGAATCATCATAGACAGTCAGTCATGATAATTACAATTTAAGACCAATTTTTGATTTCAACATGTATTTGCATCAAAACTTACAATGTGTGTATTAAGTGTCATGCTGATAGGATGAAACAAGCATGGCTAGAACGTATAAAAGAAATTTATTTATTTAAAAGTTATAGTGAAAATCTCACGTGAGAATCGGAGGGGAGGGGGGGGATCCAGCAAAATCTCACCAAGGGGGAGGGAGGGGTCCAAAATTTGGAAAAAAACACCTCACGTAATTAATGGAAGTCTCCTAACTACAGCCGTATGTAAACACGACTCGATCGTAACAATATAATTTGCTTAGAACCAATAGTGGGACCGGATTCTTTATAAAAGATGTTATTAATGCACTTATTTTTTAATTGAACCTAATTTTGCTCTTTCTTGTTAAGCTTGAGATTTTTGAAAATTTTGATAAATCCCAGAATTCATGCTGTTAAAACAACCAGATTTCCGTGACTACCCAGGAAAAGTAGCACCCCTGAATTGAATTACTTAGGTCACTAAGTATATTTGTCTTTACTCTGAACACAATGCTTAAGCAATTGGCTAAAATATATATATTTAAACTAATCATTACCACTAAAATCAGTCAAACTGATCTGGACTAAAGAAATCACTTGATACCATTGAAAAGACAATATGCCTTTCAAGAACCCAGTTAAAGGTTTGATAAAATATTTTAATAATTGCATTAAGCAGAGTATTTTAAAAAGCCATTAATCTTTATATTTCCAGATTTTTTAAACAAAGGCAAAAATAATAATAATGAAAGAAATTGATAAAAAAAACTATATGAAAGAAATTAATTTATATTGTGAAGCAATGAGCAATTCATTTCTTCACAATAATCATTTTTAATTATTTTTTTATCTGACAGAAATATCTAAGAAAGGAATATATAAATGCACAAAAACTTTTAAAATTATGATGCTTATTTATTTTTTACTTTAATTTCAAAATTTGACTTATAAAAAAGGGTGCAAAACTCCCTTTGAAAATAGAACCCCATTTTGAATTTAAAACAATTTTCTTTGGAAAATTTTTTCTGTTTTAATAAGATACAGCAATTGCTCATTTCATTAATGAAGATTTTTGTTCATTTTTACAACAGATAAAAAATAAATTACTTATACTTAAAAGTTTTTTTGTTTGTTTGTTTTCTATTTTAATTTATCAAACATTTCTCGTGAATTTTTACTATGGAAATAATGTACTTTATAAACTGTAATTTTAATAAACCTAAAAGCCGAGAAAAGTTTAAAAACTGTTTTACATACCTGAAGATTTGTACAGCATTCCTGTGGCTGTGCCAGCAGCAATAGTATTTACTTCATCATCAACTCCACGCAACCACGAGAACAGGACTCCGAAACCACTATACATTACAGCTGAAAAAGGCAGTAACTTAAAATTTAAATTATGTTTAGCATAAAAATATGACATTGTTAAGTAATGAAGTATGGGGAAATAAGAAATATCTCTTAAATTGTAAAAAGGTCGCAGTATTACATTATTTTTTAATGAAGTGGTTTAAATAGTTAATTTTAAAATAATATTACTAAAAATCAAATCAAATGGGTTGAAAATATTTTATTGTAGATACACTACTTCCTCATAACTTGAGACAGGCAAAATCATACTTGCCAACTCCTGAAAACTTATATAAGAAAAACTTTTTGTGTAACGTTACAAAACTACAGTGAATTAATTTAAATAAAAAAGGTAGATTGATGCATTATTACCTAAACATTAGGATGGGTCGAAAAAGGAAAATTTAAATTTATAAGTATATTAACTTTAATTTTTACAAGTTTATGATCAGCTTACTTTAATTGCATAGTACTTACCTGATAACAAACTTAATCCTTCCCAAATTTATGCTACGAACTAATGTGGTGTAACCTTACTATCTTGTACTGTACATTTCCCCCAAATTAAGTGTTTTATTTTAAGCTATGTTTGGAATCACTTTCAGATATAATATTACAATTATAGCTTTTTTCAAAAACATTTCTAAATATCCATCAACATTTTCAGCAGGATGTTAATAAAGCTGAATTTAAATAAGCTTGAGTTGCTTGCTACGATTGGAACGTGTGGAGAACCTTTCCTGAGTTAACAAACCTTAAAAACAACTGTAAAACTAAAGAAAAACCCGTAAAAGTTGGTAAGTATGCAAAATTAATGTCGAAAATTCACCTCATTTTGATTTTAATATAGAACTAAACTTTTTACATAATGCTGATGCAGAATTCAGTTCAAAAATGCCTTTTACAAAGAAGTTGCTGAAGCAAGAGCAGGACCACTCAAATATTTTTTATTTTAACATCTCATAAAATTTTAACCTGATGCCATTAAATAATAACAGTCTTTGTTTCATTCTCAAAAGACAACAATTTATAAGACATAAATTTCAAATTTAAACACTTACCAACAACTCCTAGAGTATTGGCAGTTCCAGCACCTCGCTTTGTTAAGTGATTTAGCAACCTATAAAAAAAATAATTCTTAGATTTTATCAGGGTTTTCAACCTGCCCAAAACCCAAAAAAAAAACAGGTGGGTTTTTTTAATAAAACCCAGCCCAAAGTGTTTTCTTTTTAAATTGGTAAAATAAAAAGTCTTTCGATAATGCAAATCTCGCACAATATAATATTTGAAGAAAAAACTCAGATTATCACAAAAAATATTGGGCAAGGTAAATGAAGGACAAAAATTCAACAATTAAGTAAAAAGTAAAGTACTTTTTAACAGCAGTGAAATTAAAAATGCAATAAAACCTTTAGTTTATTCCCAAGCAACACAACAACCTGCCCGATTGGTATAAAATACTACTAAATCACAATCATAAAGATGTATTCTTGACAATGGTACTGTACTTATAACGTTTTTCATTTAATACGTTTTTAAATTTGTTTTGCTACGTTTTGTTTACTTAATATGTATACATTTTTTAAAAATTATAAAATATTAACAGAAAAACAACACACTTATCTTTGCATTGTAACATGCATTTACCTTATGTCGTAAAAAAGTTATAATAAATTCTTTGTTATTGCCAAAAGTTACAGCATTAAAGATCTTAACACTTAAATTCCTTCCAGCCGCAAAACTCTACTTTATTAACCCTTTCGGGACGGGTGGCTCATATGTGTGCCGGCAGCGAGATGCTCCTACGGGCCGGCTGGCGCGCCGGTGAGCCACCACTTAAAGAGGCCCAGAGGACGGGTGGCACACATATGATACACGATAAAAACTTTAGATTAATATTTTTAATTCCCATTAGATGCCGCTGTATGTCTGCTAAAAAGATATTATTGGAAAGAGAACATCATGACCTCCATGCCCATAAAATATTTTATTTTTTTGATAATTTGTTGCGGAGAAATAGCGAGATTTATTTATGATGCATTGAGAATATGAGTATGTGAATTTAGAGTGTTTTCTTTCAACTCCTTAGCTAATAAATACTTCTGGAACTGTTCTAAGAGACTCAAAATACTTTTATATTATTTTTTTGGATCCGAAATAGATGTGTTGGTGGTTTTATTGCTTTTTTTCTTTTAGATTTCGGTTACGTTTGAATGGAATTATTTATTGCTTAAACAGAAAAAAATTGATGTTTGAGTGTGTAAATGAAATGGAGATTGAATTAGATAAATTATTTAATATTTATCTCAGAATTATTAATGTTTAAACGATTTCCGAGCGGTTATATTAGCAGCGCGCGTTGCGCGTTTCCAGTGAAAAAGAATTAATGTGGGCTTTGTACTATAAATGTTTAATATATCTTTTTTAATCAGTTTCTTGGGATGAAATCTTTTCATTTTGGGATATTTTTCCAAGAAAAGTTTATCTCATGGTGTGGAAATGCTAATTATTTACAAGTTGCTTGTTTTATAAAATTGTTCGTGAAAATAGAGAGATAATGTTTTAAATTTGTTTAGAATGGACTTACAAGGTATTCCTTCCATCATATGCCGAAAATTAGACACTTTGGTCCACAATTTTAATTTCTGTGATTTTTTTCCCGAAGTTCGACTTAGATGCGCTAAGTGCCCGTCCACAGGGGAAGTTCTTTCTACTCGTGCGCCGTCCCGTGAGAGCAGTTCGGTGGCTGATATGCCCGTCGCGAAAGGGTTAAGTAATAAACCCGAAAAAATGCAATAAAGCCCAAAAAAACCCCACCCGGTTTTTTTTTTCAAACCCTGGATTTTATACAGAATTCAGAAATTTTAATTATTCAATCATTAATGAAGAAAGTTCAAGTTAGCTTCAGATTCAGACTTGATGGGTGGGTTGTATGAATTATTTATTTACTTTTTTTTGGAACAGTTCTTTTAGAGGGAGAAAGTATGTCTGAGCTTAATTGGCTAGGGGGGAAGTTTATAAAAGGTGGAAGAAGGTTCTGCTTCTGATATTTTAAAAATGCTAAAAAGAATAACCCAGAAACAGGTAAGATAAAAAACCTGTGCTACACTTGAGGCCGTTGGTGCAAGAATCAGGTATCTCCACTTTCAATTTACTTTAGATGATTTTCAGCATGCTTTAGGGTTGCTGTATAAACTTTACGGTACTTACGTATTATACCGTCGACCGTGTCGCTTAATCCGAAAACGTTATCAAATCCTATTGACTTTAATATTACTGTGCAGCTGAATTAGACGGCCGCTGAATGGTCGACCGGCTAATACGTAAGTACAAACTTTACATAAGAAAGGATAAATACGGGAGTCAAAACAGCAATCCTTGTATTTGTACTATGAGCCCTCTGTGCATAAGAAAGTTTAAGTTTCTTATCACGTTTAAAAATTTTCAAGCGGATGATATAGACCTTAGATTTTTTCAAAATGCAGCTAATTGTTGATCAATCCTAAAGATCTATAACCACCACTATTGTTTTCACTCCCACTCACCACTGTTGTTGTTTCAATCAAGTCTCTAAGAAAGTTGAAATAAGGCCCAGGTTTTTTTTTTGCCAGACTTTTAGTTTAAGAACCCATATCTGGCCACAGGCAAATATCTGCATTTTAGGGCAACAATGAATAAATTGTATTGCTGAATTCACAAATCTAACTGTGAATAAACTTTGTTTGAAAGTGGAGATACCTGGTTCTTGCCTCAATGATCCTTGGATATCTGTAAAAAGTCAAGTTGAAGAGGTATCACAGAAAATCACAAATTTAAGTAATGCCAGAAAATAATTGACTTACTGAGTTCTTTTAACACTGGCCTTTTGATCTGAAAGACTCATCTGTTTGTAGCCACTATAAAAACCTTGAACTCCACCCAGAAAAGCTCCTGCAATGAAGAAAATTAAAATCAAAACAAATATGTGAACGATAAACCTTGTTTAACCTTTTAATAATAAAATTTCAGTAAAGAGAAAGTTCTTGTTGACTAATGCAAGCTAGTAAACCAAACAATGTTTTAACCCTCTTTCATCACAAATTAAATTTTTTTTTAGTCCTTTTGTGCAAAAGTGAGACATTAATCTTAATTTTTTATCCATGATTATGTTGATTTAGTCAGATAGTGTGTACCAGTTTTACTTCATTAAATGTAAATATTCATGTTAATAATACTGAAATTGATAAAAGTTGAAGTGGAAACTCAGTTAAACTGAAGTGCCATTGTCAGCAGATTTTTAAAACACAGGGTGATTATATAAGTTTCGATTTTAAAAGGCTGTGTGCTGTAAAAGAACTACTGGTTAGAATGACCTAATATATCATCTGAGTTTTCCTGAAACAAGGGATGTATTTTTGGGAAAAGAAAAATAATTAGTTCAAAATTAAGTGATAGATGGCACTGTATATCGTTGGCTTACAGTCGAAAGGCACTAAGTCACTTTTGGAAGATATTTTGAAAGCGGTGGAACGTTGCCAACGAACGAGCAGTCTTGGCGCATCTCTAAAATCTCGTCAAACTGGAAAGCTAGTAACCTAGCATAGATAGTTGGTTTGCTGATCTAGTCAGAATCAGAGTAGACAGAGTTGCTTGTCGTAAATAGAATAAATTGCGATTTTGTTTTAAACCAGAAAGAAATCATACAGTAAAAAGCTTGAATGTTGGTTCAAAATTAATGAGTTATTAAATTGAAATTTGATCATCATGTAATTGAATTATTTTAGGGATTATAAAAGATATTTTAATGCGATTTTTCTAAGGTTTTATAATAATATTTTCTTTTTCATACACTATAACTAGAATGGCAACGGTAAAATGATTGCCAAATTAGTGCCAATTAGTAGATTGCCTCGTGCGGAGTAGTTTGAGCAAAAAGTGACTTAGTGCCTTTCAACTGTAATGGCAGCTTTACACCACGCGGTTTGCGGCTAAAGCGACAGCCGCAGAAACTCAGCGACCTCTTCAAAGAGGGCGCTAGAATCAATTTACGACATTAGCGGCCACTTACGACAGCCGCTAGTGTCGTAAATCGATTCTAGTGCCCTCTTTCGAGAGGTCGCTGAGTTTCTGCGGCTGCCGCTTTAGCCGCAAACCGTATGGTGTAAAGCCGCCATAAGCCGACGATTAAAACTCTTTCAGACCAAACTAAAAATCAACATAATGGTGATATTTTGATCAATTTTGTCCATTTTAAGTATGGTCATTGTCTGACAATTTGCTCCACCTATCAGTTAATTTTTGAAATCTACTTGTTTCAATAATACTCTGATGAAATATCAGGTCATTCTGACCAGTAGTTTTTTTTGTTGTTCAAAATCGAAACTTGAATTACAGGTAATCACCCAGCATATTTACCTGTCATTACTGCTCCTCCGATTTGGGAAAAAGCCAATTCAAATCTTCCACGTTGCCTGGATGCTCCTTCAGGAAATATCCATTGAGGTGAATCCTTATTAAAGAAAAAAAGAAACCCTATTATGTTATAAACAGAGACTCCAAGTACTACAGATTACGGAAATCATTGAAGAAACTACAGAAACCCTCCTAACACCAATGCTAAAGGAAATAATTTATTAAATAAAAAAAACTTTTTAAAAACCACGTTTTTAAAATGCACTAAAAAGTATAAAATAAGTTGCTTCTAACTCCTTGTAAAACGAAAAACTGGGGCTCATGCATTAGATATTTAATTTAACAGCTTCTCTCCGTATACTCTTTGTTTCTTATTTTTTTATTTATTGTGGATATATTAGTAAATAGAGTGGCCAATAGAGTACTAGCTGTAAATATTATTCCATGAGCCCCACGTTTTTCGTTTTACAAGGAGTTAGAAGCAACTTATTTTATACTTTTTAGTGCATTTTAAAAACGTGGTTTTTAAAAAGTTTTTTTTTATTTAATAAATTATTTTCTGCTTTTTAGTTCTGTGTTCAAAATTTCAAGTCTCCACCTCATCGGGAAGTTAGTTCAAAATCGATTTCTAAATCAGCCCCCCCCCCTGGGGGTTCAGGGGAAGCAAATTTAACCGAAACAACGAGATAATATCGCAATGCCATCCAGATCCGAACTGTGTTCAAAATTTTAAGTTTCTACTCATCGGGAAAATCGATTTCTAAATAAGCCCCCCTGGGGGTTCAGGGGAAACAAATTTAACCGAAACAACGGCATAATATCGCATTGTCATCCAGATATGAACTGTGTTCCAAATTTCAAGTCTCTACCTCATCGGGAAAATCGATTTCTAAATAAGCCCCCCTGGGGGTTCAGGGGAAGCAAAGGTAACCAAAACAACGAGATAATATCGCATTGTCATCCAGATATGAACTGTGTTCAAAATTTCAAGTCTCCACCTCATCGGGAAGTTAATTCAAAATCGATTTCTAAATTCCACCCGAAAGCCCCCCTGGGGGTTCAGGGGAAGCAAAGGTAACCGAAACAACGAGATAATATTGCATTGTCATCCAGATCTGAACTGTGTTCAAAATTTCAAGTCTCTACCTCTTCGGGAAGTTAGTTAAAAATCGATTTCTAAATTCCACCCGAACAGACAGACAGACAGACAGACAACAAAGCGACCTAATAAAAACGTGGTAAAAAGGCCAATGACTTGGTCTGCTTGAAATCATGTAAAATTAAAAGCTTTCTCTCTCTGTAATTAACTCTTATTATCGAAATATTTAGGTAATAAATAATCTCTTCTCAGTTCACATTGCACAGTAAACAAAACTCCTGTCATTGCGAACTCATGGGGCATGGTATTCAACCACACCTATTTTCTACACCATACACAAAATATATTTTCAGGACAAAAATTAAGCTACCTAAAAGAATTAGAAAACTTGCCATACAGGGGGGGGTGGATTTCGGATTCGCGGATAAAGGGTTCATTACGGTACTTAGAAAATCTGGTGATCTCTTTGCTTTAAAGAGTTAAGTATTCCAGTTCAGTGATTCTCAACTTGTGGTCTGCTGACCATTCAACCCACCCTACTATACAATATACAGGTTTTAGTTTTAGTGTGTGGTCTGCTTTGGTAAAATGTATCTAGTGGTCTACTTGGGCATGAATAGGTTGAGAAGAGAATCACTGTTCTAGATAATTCTTATGTATAACATTTAAGTAATATAGTAAAATAACAACTTTAAAAAAACTATAAACAACTTAAAAAGTAAATTTTGTTGATTTACAAATTAACAATTTTTGGTACTTCCATACTATCCCATCCACTGTGCCACTGAAAACGAAAATGCATACTGAAAGTCCTTTAACTATGCTGCAGAAACTGACGGTCAATGAGATAACACGCAAGAACCCAAATGTTTCAAATACACAGGATAATCGAGATCAATCCTCTATTCAATACAGTTTTTTATTTTGTTAAGGTAATTGAAAAAAGCAGTGTTTTCTTTACCTGAGTTAAATATGCAGGATCTACATTCAAGTATGGTGATAGGCTTTGGACTCCAGAGCTTACTCCAGCTAGAAAAGATAGCACTTTTTTCATTTCTCTAAAAATGTTTTACTTTTTTATGCAACTATACTACATGGTATTATTAGAATTTCAGGTTACTTCCTTAATATCCTGTTGACCATGCCTCTGAAAATAAAAATGCATAGCCCAAGTCCATTACATGTACTGGCGGAAAATGATGGTCGACAGGATAAAATACATAAGAACCAAATTTAAGAGGCAGATTTTAGCAGGTTTCTAACAGACCATTTTTGATTTTGCTTAAATTTTTATGGTGGTTTCTTCTAATGATAATATTAAAATACCCCTATTTTTTCTCTTCACACAAAATTTTTTTAGGCCCACAAAAATTCCCAAAGTGGGTTGCGACTTGAATATTTTTCTCGAATCAACATCTTTCTGTATACTTCATTTTCTCAGTGCCTTGAGAGTCAACCAATGTAATTGACAAAATTTTGGCCAATGCGAGCACGTAAGGCTTACTTCACCACATAGTGAAAACAGAAAATATGGGAAGCATACAATTAGCTGTATGATAAGGTTTGTAGTTAGAAATATTATGAAGTGAAGTAAGCCTTAAGTGCTTGCATCGCCATTAACCTAAGTTCTTTCACTAGTCTGTAAAAGGACAGGTTCCATGCTATAAAATGCAATTTTCATGTTACTCTTTGACCCTCAGTGCTCTGAAGAAATACAATACAGGGTCACCAAGTTGACTTTTTTTGGATGACCCCAATTTTTTAAACGCAACAATCCTCTAGTTCAAATGCACCCTCTCTCTTGGCATTGGGAGATCTTATAATATCTCCGATGGAGTGTTAACTCCCTTAAACTTTTTACACAGAAGAAAAGAAAAGATTTTATGCAAAATTTGATGAAGATTTAATTGTAAGATAACTACACATTTTCATTACAATCCAAGTTTTAATGTAAATAACAACCACTCAACATTTAGCTTTTTGTATAGAACTTACATTGCATCATCCCAGGATCAACCGTCGGAAATATATTTAGGTAACTTCCCTGACGATCCATTATGAAATATTGTTTGTTTTTTTAAATTTAAAGATGATATTGTATTGAAAACAAGTTACTTTTTAATATATAAGCCAAATATAAACATTAGATACGTCCTTCCATTCACGCACATGTGCAAAAGGACATTGCCATATTTACAGGAGAAGTTTTGCACAAAATGTTTGTGAATAAAAAATGAATAAATAATAGTTTAACATTCGAAAAAATATGAAATTCCTGAAACGAAATATTTTTCAAATAATTGAACATGAATTGACAAATATTTATTGTTTAAAATGGCTTATTTTGAGCTACATCTGCTGGGTTAAAAACTTTTTGTAATTTAGTGGCAATGGTTTAAAAGCGTTCTGATGACACAAATTTGGTGAAAATTGCATGAATTTACTATTGCGCGCGGAAATAGTACCATCTTTGTCGTTATTTTCTCACGAAATTGTATGAAATGGTAAATAAGTTTAGCATCTCTCTTACATTTTATATAATTCAGTGGTCTAATAATCATTTATTTTTGTCGTTATCTTTTGTATTTTATTTCTTTTAGGCTGGAGGGAAGGCTGGTAAAGATTCCGGAAAAGCAAAAGCGAAAGCAGTGTCAAGGTCTGCTAGAGCTGGTTTACAGGTTTGTAAACATTAAATTTTTAAAATCATTACTATTTTTTTACAATTTATATTCTTTCTCGATCTAATATCATTCAGTTCTTTCATGTTATATGACATTTAATGTAATAATTGAATTGTTTATAATTTTTTAATGAGTATTCCCAGGCCAATTAAGTTAGGTGATTTAACATTCATAATCTTTTTGACTGATGTTTCATTTGCTCATTATTCATCAAATAATTTATGCATGTAAGATTGGTATCATTGAATCAGGTATTAAATTTCCGTTAATTATTTCAACCCTGCTAGTCTTTCAAGTGTAAGATCGTAAAATAAAGAATTGGGTCATGAACTAAGGCTATTCAGATAACTATTTAAAGGTTCTAAAATTTGTTAAATCCAGGTGCAATTTCTGGCAAAATTTGGTAATTAATGATTTTTATTCAGGAGTAAAATAAACGGTTAAAATTTCTACAGAAGTTGGTTGCCAGAATCCATAATTTAATCATATTTGAGGCCAGGCCTGAATCAGGGTTCCCACTGGTCAGGGAAAACCTGGAAAAGTCAGGGATTTTAATTTCACCTAAAAAGTCAGGGGATAGTCGGGGGAAATTGCTCATTTTGGCCAAAAACCTGGAAAATCATACAGAATACCTGAAAAATGAACAATTTTTAATGTTTGGGTGTCAATTTTGGTTTTTAAAGGTGGAAAAAAAAATAGACCAATTATTGAAAATATATATTCGTAAGAGCAAGAAATATCTGAAAAATGCTGGGAATAGCCTGGAAAAGTCAGGGAATTTTATTTCTGAAAATGAGTTTAAACCCTGCTGAATTCTTCAGATTACCTAGGAAGTAGTTCTGTAAAATGAGCTGGCTATGGCGTCACAAAAAAAATCTTGCCTAGCATGTGTAAAAAATAACCGAATGGTCAAAATAACTGATTTTCAGCATATGTATTCTAAAACTTTTTTGGGACATTTGATGCAAGTCCTCCATGGTGAAAAGGGCGGTATTCTTCCCCATGAATTGTAGACTGGCCAAATGGCCTACCAATAAGTGGGATTTTGTGGCCAAAGTGATACCGATAATAAAATTTGGTGATATATGGGAGAAATTTTCTACAAGTTTTATCTAGATAGGGCTACCATTTTCAACCCAGTAACTCTTCTTCAACATCACATGTTGTTGAGCTTCGCTTTGGGAATTGGCTTGTCAACATGTGCTAAGCAAAATGTGAATAAAAAATATTTATCGAGCAATTTTAACCAAACTGCTTGCAGCTAGCTCTCTTTTAAAAGGTTTTTAGCCTTTCGTAGAAGCTTAGTGCATTGTAAGGACACTTTAATGTTCATTTCTTATCACTTTTCATGCCCTTCTCATTCTGTTGTGTGATTAGTTTTGAATTGTATGAGGGAGGAGCTAAATCAGGTTCCTATTGGTCGATAGCTTCAACTGGGAAAACTTGCTGGGTGACTCTGGTTTGTCTTTGTTTACACTCAAAATTCCTCCCATATGATAATAAAATTACATGATATGTTCAGGGGTCTGTTTAGAACAGTGGTTCCCAACTCAGCTAGAAGTCTGCGGACCACTAAGTTTAAAATTGGAACCTTCACAGACCACCCCTTTATAGCTTTAAAATCCTACACCCTGATAAAATTTCAAGATGAATGTTTATTTTCCCTAATTAAGCGTGTAAATTTATATGATACTCTGAATTATAATTCTTATCCAAGAAAATTTTAATTATTTCTCACAACAAGAGTTAATTTTTATGATATCGTTACCACCATGCCAAAAACATGAATCTACCATCTATAAGAATAGCATATTCATTTTTTTGGCGTGGGGGTAACGATATAATTAAATCTTCGAGATCCACAAAAATGTAGCAGAGTTTATTTCAGAGCTCATAATTTCACTTAAGTATTTGTGGTACACAAAAGTATTGCAGCAATGGTACTTACGTATTAGCCCGTCGGCCGTTCAACGACCGTCTAATTCAGCGGCACAGTAATAGTGAAGTCAATGGGATTTGGTAACGTTTTCGGATTAAGCGACACCGTCGACGGGATAATACGTAAGTACTGCAGCAATTTACTGGTTACTATTATCCACACAAACTACTCAGCCGGAAATCATCTCGGATATAATATAATTCAATCTTTTCTAGTTCTCTAATTTGTATTTATTGGAATTTTTTGTGCTTCTCTGGGCCCCTCCACGGACCACTGGTTAGGAACCACTGGTTTAGAAGAACAGACATTTCAATCTTTTTGTAAAATGTTGCTAACTGAAATAACTTTAAGGTTTGATTTTTTTTCCAGTTTCCTGTTGGTAGAATCCACCGTCACCTGAAGCATAGAACAACAAGTCATGGTCGAGTTGGTGCTACAGCTGCTGTATACAGTGCTGCTATCCTGGAATACTTGACAGCTGAGGTGATTCCTTTGCATTACAAAATTGCTGGTTAAAGCAGTTTTCTACCCTATGTCCTTAAATTTCCTTGTAGTATTACTCAATGGTAGATATCACAGGTGTCTTCTAACTTTTTTTTACTAGTCAATTTCTATTTCAGAAGGGGTATTATTGGCACTTATTTAGTGACATGTTTTGTTGCTTGACAAATATTTTTATTAATTTTGTTTCGTGACTGAAACAGGAATTACCAGTTGTGAAAAGTTTGCCACATGATAATGCATATCATGTGGCATCTTAAGCAATGATTTATTGAAGTTATAAAAAGTGTAAGCTAATTTTGTGGAATTGATTGTGCAAAATAATATATCAGTTACCTACCTACTGATATATAATAATTAAACTGATATATATCATGATAGGTGTTAGAATTGGCTGGGAATGCCAGTAAAGATCTGAAAGTAAAAAGAATTACACCCAGACATTTACAACTTGCTATCAGAGGTGATGAAGAATTGGATTCTTTAATTAAAGCTACAATTGCTGGCGGTGGTAAGTTAAATTTTCCCATCTTAAAGTTGATCTATCTAGCCCTTTTTAAACTTCACTAGTTACCAGTGGTGGCTTGTAGCTCATATTATTTGGCAGGGACCAATCCAAGATTTTAAACCCCCATTTTTCTGAAAAATTTTCATGGGATTTTAATTTTTGTGAAAAATTTTGACAGCTTTTTAATTATTGTGGATTTTTTGTAATTGTATAATTAAAATATTTTAAATGGAAATTATAAAATTAATGAAAGCAGCTTTAAATTACTTTTTTTCTTCCGTTTCATAGCAACTTAAATACTCAATTAAATATAAGCTATTTATATAATTTAATAATTTTTGTGAAGGTGCCATTTTTGTTTGTACATTTTTTGTGAAGGTGCCGATAAACGGTACCAATATTGACCTGTATTAGTTTGTTCTGGTGCTGATGCACAAAGTTGACAATGTATTTTAAGCAAGATTTTAAGAGATAAAAGGGCAAATAAATCTCTGAAAAATGTGGATGCAAAATTACGTAGAAGAGATGCTATATCAACCAAGCTGATGTACTGGCCTAGTGGTTAGAGTATCTGACTGTGAAGTCGTATGTCTGGGGTTCGAATCCCCGTTTGGCATGGATGTTAGATTTCCATTAAGAATTAGAAGACCACCGGCTGGTTTTTCAATGTTAATAGTCTCTTCTAGTTTACCATACAGATAGGCATTTTTTATATCTAAATGTCTACAAATCCATTTTTTATAAATTACCAATATTAACATGAAAATACGTACTAGGGTAAAACATACTACAGGTGAAAACACCTCGTTATAGTCTATACCTCTTGTTTGTCGAAATCCTTGGGCAACCAAGCGAGCCTTGTACCGTCGGATTGTTCCAGAGGAATCAGTCTTAGCGGTGTATACCCACCGGGATCCTAGTACTTTGGCTGCAGTAGGTCTTGGAACCAATTTGTAGACCTATCTACTTTTAAGCTCATCTTTCATGGCCGAACCCCATTCAGCCTTTTGAGGAGAATTCTGAGATTCCTCAAAGGAATTTGGGATTGAAATATCTTCCAAATTCGCCTCAACTTAAAGGTTGTCCTTTGAGTCTTTAGGATCCTCAAGGTCAGAGTCACTTGACGTTTCGTCACTACTGGAATTAGCGTTTTGCTGTTCGTCATCACTGCAATTGGCACTTTGCAGCTCGATGCTGCTGTTACCGGCACTTTGCAGATCGCCACCACTGCAAATGGCGCTTCCAGGTTTGAAGTTGAAGATTCTGGGGTCATACATCAGGTTCTTTTGGTCACAGTCAAGGGCGGATCCAGACCAGATTTTCGGGGGGGGGGCCATGTCAGAGTCGGAGGGTATTACATTCGAAATTTTCAGTGCCTCAGAAATTTTTTTGAAGAGTGCTTGCTTTTAAGCAGCTTTTAAGGGGTTTATAGTAACTTAGAGGATATCCAGGGCCGGTGCCATTGTTTTAGAAAGGGGGGGGGCGAAACCTTTTTGGTAGGGGCATAACAATACTTATGTTTCGCGAGGTGTTTGGCTCCCAATTTTCCGAGTATAACATAAATAAAATACGAAACTTTGTTAAAGTTATAAAGGTTTCATCAGATAATGCTAGCTCGAAAGCAAAAGGGGGGTTCTGGGGGTCCTCCCCCAGAAAATTTTGTGAAATTTGGCTTCCAACAGAAGTTTTCTTTACTCATTTTTGTACATTTGGTACCCATTGGATAACACCTACAGAGAGCAACTTGTTGTACTCCTAAAAGGAGAGGAGAGAAACAAATTCAAGTAGAAAACAGTAAATAAGTAACCATGAGAAGTTAATAGGGGGTCTGGGAGGTAACCCCCAAGAAAAATTTTGAACATTTGCCTCTAAAAATAAAGTTTCAGCTCATTTTGAAAGCATGAACCACAGAATTTTCAAGGATGAAATTATAAATAGATGCCAAATTTTGAAAAGGACTGGGGGTCCTCTCCCAGAAAATGTTTGCAAATGCGCCCTTTCAAACTATAGTATTCATCTATTTTAAAACTTCCCAAAAGAGAACAGCTTCTTTTAAGCGGAAGAATTTTCATGGGAAAAACACTCTAAAACAGATGTCACATGTCAAAATATTAAAGGGGGGTTGGGGGTTCTCCCCCAGAAAATTTTTTGAATTTTAGCATTAAGAAAGTGTTTTTTAAGCTAATTTTTAGGGTTTCTCGGGGGGGGGCCATGGCCCCCAGGGCCCACCCCCTGGATCCGCCACTGGTCACAGTATTTCTTGACATCGTTTTGGGATCTCAGTCTTTGGTTTTCGGGTGTATAGTAATACACTTCGATTCGGGCACTCTTCTTTCTTCGCCTCTCAACCCTTCTCCATGCTGTCAAATCTGGAATCTGGCAAGTCACAGTTTCTTCTTCGATTCCAGATGGTTGATCGTCCTCAGATTCGGAATCGGTTGAAATCTCGTTGTCGTACATCAGGTTATTGGATCTGTAAACTTGTTGACTTCGATCGAAAATTTCATTCGCTCCTACTTTGCTCTCGTCGAAGGTCACATGGATAGTTTCTACTGTCCTTTTGGTGGATGGCACGTATATTATATAGCCTTTCGTGTTGATTGCGTACTCGATCATTATTCCTTGGGTTGCTCTAGGCGACAGCTTGTCTCTCTGCTCTTATAATTAGGGGTATGCACAAATGCCAAACAACCAAATATTCTCAAATGTTTAACTGATGGTTTTGCCCTGTACCACAGCTCAAGGGGGGATTTTTCTTTATTCCCTACAGGGATCCTGTTCCTTATATGGACATAGGAAAATAACGCTTCTAGCCAAAAGGATTTTCCCAATTTGGAATCAATCAATAAAGACCTGACAGCGTCCAACGCATACCCATTAAACCTTTCCACTATCCCGTTTTGTTCAGGGGTCATAACGTTAGTTTTCTCATGTTTGATACCGTTGTTTGCCAAAAACCCTTCAAACTCCAAGCTACAGAATTCCATCCCGTTATCACTCCTGACACATTTTAACTTAAGATTTAACTGGTTTTCACTCATCACCAAAAACTGCTTAAATTTTACGAAAACCTCCGATTTCTGCTTTAGCGGATAAATCCAAACTCTCCCAGAAAACTCATCTATCATCGAAACAAAATATTTATTTAAATCCAGATTGAGTCTGTACGGAAGCTGGCCCCCACACGTCCATGTGAATTCTTTCTAGGGGGGGATTTAACTCTAGTATGCTTAAGCTTGGGAAAACTAACCCGTTTTGATTTTGCCTCTCTACAAGTTGAGCATACATCTGAGTAATAGTTAATTACAGGAAGATCTCTAACGGCCCCAGTCTTTGACATCCTAGAAATTTTCCTCGGGTTACAATGGGCAAATCGCCTATGCCAAAGATCAGTTTGCTCTTTAGTCGTTAAATTAACTAACTTTTTATCTTCAGTAACGTTAGGCTTTTCAAAAATAGGTCTTAATTCATAAAACTGATCGTTTAAGTTAAACTGCATTAACTCTTCACCCTTTAAGTATACAACAGCTTTACCATTACCACAAACTGTTTTGTAACCTTTTTGATCAAAACGAATCCCAGATATTAAATTACGCCTCAAATCTGGTGCATAGTAAACATCCTTCAATACTACTTCCTTTAAACTTCTGTTGCATTTACCTTTAAACTTCATGTAACCAACCCCCTTAATTGGAGCTGTTCCATTACGTGTTGCAACTGACAAGTTTTGTTTCTTAACTGCCTTATACCCACTTAATAAGGTTAGATCGTTTACAAAGTGATTGGTTGCACCCGTGACGAGAACCAATTTAAATTTACTTTCTGATCTCCCAACCTCACATGCTGACTTCAACTCATCACTTTCATGAGATTCGATCACACTAACGTTGTTTTTACCCTGCTTCACCTTTCTTTTCCTATTTGATCTATACTTACAATCAACTTTCAAATGACCAAACTCCCCACATACGAAACATGGACCTATTTGTTTTACCGAACTTCGAGACCTTTCTGACCCAGATCTACTCGAACCTTTTGAGTAAAACACGTCCATCCCTTGCTTACTTTTATCGTACTGAACTAAGTTTAATCTGCTATTCTCCAAAAGTAACGCCTCAGAAATTTTTTCTACTGTAAATTCCTCATCTGAAACCACGTACAACTTTTGAACTACCCCATTAAAGTCTTATGGTAAATCCCTGATCAATTGAAAACAGATGTATAAATCATCAATCTTATGCTTACTTTCATTACAAACTGCTGCCGCCTGCATTACCCTTCTGATGTACATGCCTATAGTATCCACCTCTGGGTTGAATTTTATACTAAAGAACTCATCCAGTTGCCTCACCAAACGTGCTCTAGACTGCATGTCGAAATTTTCTTTCAAGACATCCCAGGCTTTCTTACTTGAGTCAACATCGTCCAGCAGAACTTGAAACCTTGCTTCCAAGGAGGAATATATGAGAGAGTAACCCTTGTCGTTAAGACGATTGTACTTGTCCACCTCTTTCGCAGTTGCACCATCATCAGGTTTCTTGGAGTCTCCATTAATTAATCTCCAGGCTCCAATACCCATCAACTGAGCTCTGGCTTAAGCTGCCCAACGTCGATAGTTGGTTCCGTCAAACTTCTCGAGGGCTGGCGACATCAAGCTTCTCTCATCCATTTTCGTAATTTTAAATATAGATAGAATATAGAAATAAATTTTAGATTTAAATTTAAAAGGGTGGGCTGGGCCCATAACCCTTTGTCTAGCAGAAAGTCTAAAATTAGTCACTATATATACACAGGAAAATTTAAATAACATCGTTGCCACACTTGGCAGTTCAGAAATAATATAGTTCTACAACCATACCTCCCGTACGGCACAAATGAAGATAATTGTACTCAATTCCTGACAGATTGGTATGTGTGGCACAGGTAGCAGTACCTCACATCCGTGGCTCTGGTCCACAGGTGCCTGCTGGGTAACGCTGAGGTACTTCTTAGGGAAATTTAATGGTCTAAAATGATAATTCCAGTACCCGCCTATTAGTTAAAAAAAATTATCACCAAGCATCATCATCTTGTCCTGATTTACAAGATCGTAGATCAAAATCACTGTTTTTTTAAGTTAGTATTTTTCTAAATTTGAAATTACGCAGTTTAATAAAATATTGTAGAACTCTTGTTTTACTTAACCACTAGCGCTTTCAGCGCTAGCCCGGCGTTGCCCGGGCGCAGTAAAACTTTATGTAAATACCTATAGCGCATGCACTATTCCGGCGTTGCTCAGACATTATTTACGGGCTGCGCCCGTACTAAATTCCTTGGACAGAATCTCATACACTTTGAAATAGTTGGGAAGTCATATTTGTTAAAAAATATTTAAACTTAAGGTGCAACAGATTTAGTATTACCCAGACTGCAACACAAAGAGGCCCGCTGCATTACCGTCCATAAAAATGGATTCAAACAGTTAAATGAATATAATCGGAAGAATTAAACAAAAATCAGTAAAAGCCAGAGTGATTTAAAGGCACAGCTTTGATAAGAGTCCTTCAGCGCCATGTTTAGCCATAAGTTCAAATGATAACACATAAGCAAATTACTCTGGATAAATATGGCGGCTGGAGGACTCTTATCGAAGCCATGCCAATTTAATTATGTGAAACAAATGTACGAACAACCTCAAACAAAAGTAAGCCCGATATGCCTCAAAACCAAAACCGTTCAATTGTTATCTGTCCTGATGAATATCGCTAAGCTGTTTTAGTAGCTAATGGTTAAGAAAGTGTATAAAAAGCCACTAAAAGCAACTCTAGATTTTTTTGCCTAGATCAGGCATGGCCAACCCGCTTTATATAATTTTGCGGCCCGCGAGAATTTTCGTAAGTTTAAAAAAAACTTTACTCTTCGAGCTATAATTTTCCTTTAAGAACAATGTTTAGTTGAAAAATGCCCCAATATTGCCCACCTCAAATGTATTTCGAAAATTCGGACTAGGTGTACCAAAACTAGTTAAAATCTTGTTGGTTTTTTTTGTCAAATTTCCAAACATTTTCTGGGGGAGGACCCTCAGACACCCCCTTTGGTACTTGTAGTACCTCTATTACTCACAACTTTTCTAACATTTAGTTGTTTAGGACGCAAATTCTACTTAAAAATTTATTAAAAAGTTACATTGGACCTATTCAAAATGCGTGAGAGTGGCTGAGGAGTAATATTGGGCCCCACCCGAAATAAATTTTTACATAAGCCACTGATCTCATCAATATATATTCAATATCTTAATTTACTATCACTATATCACACCATACTTGCATTCATAAATGTAGTAATTTAGACGAAGAAATAAAGTATCAATTAATTTTGCTTTTATTTTTCACTAAAAATTTTTGTTTTGGGACTTGGTCTTCAGACTTGAGAAATTATTAAAATGACAGTAGTGCGTAACCACCTAACTTAGTTTCGAGTAATTCAGAATGTTTTTTTAACCGGCACCTGTTTAATTTCTAAACTCCCTAATCTAAGTACCCATTTTATACTTTTCAACTTATGTCACTGTCATTCTGAGCAGCTCATACCTTAAAGTTTTTTATGTGGCCCACAGAGTATTGTGGTTTTCCAAAGTGGCCCTCAAGATCATTTGGGTTGGACATCCCTGGCCTAGATTATCAAATCTTTTTTCCAGCTCTCAGCTCATTAATTCAAAGATTGACATTTTTATGTTTTTTTTTTTTATTCTGAACAGCGTTATCAAGAATGTGTTTCAAAATGAATCACTCCTTCTCTCAACAATATCAGCTTGTTTCTTTTTTTATTTTATCCTTATATTCAGTGATTCAGTCGCTTCAGCAAGGTATCTTTTTTTATTGAACAACGGATTTTTCGGCTAATCATATGCTTTATGGAAACAGCAGACGTACGCTTTTTCATTTTATATATTAAGATTATTTTTACAAGTTTATTCTACTATTCATTTAAAAATAAAATTAAGTGCTAGAAAATAAAAAGATCGTCTAAAAGAGAAAAATACACCTATTACCAAGGTTGTTAAAGTTACTTTTAAAAAGTATTTGAGTACAAATACAAGTATTTCAGAAAAAGTAACTAAATATTAAATACAAATACCCCAAAAAAGTAACTAAATATTAAATACAAATACCCCAAAAAAGTAACTAAATAGAGTACAAATAGAGTATATGAAAAGTATTTAAGACGACCTTCAGTTACTTTACCAGTAAAATTTTAATTTATAAAATTTAAATTAATAAAATTAATTTTCAAAATTTAAATTAATAAAATTAATTTTCAAAATTTAAATTAATAAAATGAATTTTTAAAATTTAAATTAAAAAATTATTTTAATTAATAAAATTTATTTTTAAATCAATTTCTAATTTTAATAAGAAAATAAAATTTGAATTAAAATTTATTTAAAATTATGATGCCTCGCCCCATGGGGGGCACCATTCGATTAAAAGAGCTGAAAAGCCTCTCCCCAGAAGCACAAAAGTATTATATAAAATCAAATATGTAATTACAATCAAACAATAATTAAGGTTTTTGAGCTTTCAAAGTTAGCATACCCGCCTTGGGGTACTCTCCCCTATGGATTTAAATTCCTAAAGACACGACCAACAATCCCAAAAATGAATAAATAAATATTATACTAGTATTTTTTCAGGTCATTAGTATATTTAGTCATAGTATAATCTTCCCGGGAAATCCCCGGAATTTCAGTCATTCCCGGGAATGGATTAATTTTTGAAACTACTTCATAGAAATTATATTTAAACTTCAAAATAAAAGTCCAGGAGTTTAAATATATAAATTACAACACAATTTATTTACTACTATAAAAATGAATATTTAAGTTTTAACTGTTTTTTTTTTATTATTATGGAAGGATTTTATTTTAATTACCAAAATACAATCAATATGAAAAAAGTTAAAGGATGGTAATATTTTTTCGGGGGGGGGGGGCTTAGTTTTTCTTCATAAATACAGTTTTGGAGGTTCCTTAAAACTGTTTGCTTTCATGAAATTAAACTTATGGAATGAAAAAATAAAATACCCTTAGATTTGTATATAGTGTAATTCAGAATTTTTTTTTTATTTAGTTAATTTTTTTTTTAATCAGAGTATCTTGTTAAAAAACTCGATACAAATGGTTATACAAAAATTCCGGTTAGTAAAAACAAAATTATTACATGGGTAAAGCTATATAATTTTTTTTGATTCTTCACTGGAATTAACCGAACAGTTTTTATTTTACATTGACTGGAATTTTCGCACTTATGAAACGTCCACTAAAAAAAGTTCAAAAATGGAACATATTCTATTAGAACAATTACAAACGAATTTATAAAAGTAAGGGGAGAAAGAAAGTTGTAAACTTTCAAAATAATATTTTCATAGAATCTTGTAAGCATACTACATTAACATTAGTTTGAGAGTAGGACGTTTTATAAAAGGCCTTTTGAGCAAAAACTGGAGAATTTTCAAGTCCCATGTCATATACAAATATCAAAAAATAAAAATCAATTGTAATTATCTAGATAAAAATATAAAGAAAACATAAATCCATAATCCCTTCACTCTACTTTAAAAAAAAAATATAAACACAACCTAGCTCTTTTTGGGACATTATACTTCTAAACAGTTGATCTTCTTAAATAAATATACTTCTTCTATCCAGGAGGCAGGAAACTTGCAGCTTTTCGAGAGCACAAACAAAAAGGGACTGAAGGCTGAAGGAGGCTCTGGTAAAATTTGATTGCCTTTGCCCTTGAAAATGTGCCCTCCCTCCCTTTGGTTCGTGGAAGGTGGGGTGGGAAAACAAGAAACTACGAACAATTAGTGGCCAATTCGACCTGCAAGGCGGCCGGCCACCCAGAGAACACACAAGCTCCCGCTCCTTGTCAACACAGGGGGGCTATAAATTGTCGGGGGAGGATTGTCAGCGCTGTCGCAGTGTCTAGCCGTGTCCGGTCGGGCAGTCGGCCACCGCAGAGAACGCTTTTTCCCCTCAGGCTATGCGGAAGCAGGAAGAAGTGTTTTGTTCCCCTCTCCAATGTTGGATTCCGTTTTTTAAATTCTGGGTTTAGAAAGTAACTGAAGTACAGCATAGGTATTTAAGTAACAAAGAGTTAGTTACTTTAAAATTTTTGTAGTTAAATACCAGTTCGATACTGAAAAAGTAACTAATGTAACTAAATACTTTTAAAGTATTTAAAAAGTATTTCCGTTACTAAGTATTTAAATACTTAACAACCTTGCCTATTACTTATCCGAAAAAAGACTAAAAATGAGGTGAAATCATGAAAAAAATATTTCAGCATAAAAACTATGTTTTATTGTACACAAAACATGATATGTAAAACTTATCTACAGTACAGCAGACACCTTTGCTCTACATCTAACATTAAATCACTAAAATAAAGAACAGTAAACAAAAAACAATATACTGTACTGTTAACAAAAAGTGTTCAGTTATGCCTTTTTAAAAAAATCAATGACTCTTCAAGGTTTGTAATTAAAAAAATTTTTTGTGGCACTCGCTGATAATCGGGGCTGTACTGTACATAACAAGATTTAGACTAGAGTCTTTCCCCATTCAGTTACTTCACCATGATCATAATTATAATTGTGTGGCATACAGTAATGAATTTATTTAATAATATGTATATTTTATTTTAGGTGTGATCCCTCATATCCACAAGTCTCTCATTGGAAAGAAAGGAACACAAAAGCCACAATAATGGCCTTAATGAAATATTTTAACTTCTTTCATTTTAAAATCATTTTGGACAAAGTTTATCTAATTTGTTTGAACTATGATATTCATCATTCATGACATCCAATAAGCTAAGCATTGTATGCAACTTTTAATCAAAGCAAAATGTACCATTCTCTGCATTTTTTAAGTGACTGCTTTATTATGTTTTTTTTTTTTTTTTTTTTATCAGAGGTGGATGGTTTTTAATGACAAGTTAGTACAAACTCTTTCCACCTATATTGTGTTATGTTTTTTAAAAAAATTGTTATGTGTTCATATAATACATGCTTAGCGAAAATTTCACATTTTTTGCACTGTAAGTTATTCATACATTTTCCTACTGTCATACATCAGCATTTTGAATTGTGTAGCTCAAACTTGAGAGTTGTTGTTAGTTACAATTAAAAGTGTAGAAATCTATATTTTATTTTTGAAAATTGTTTTGTATTGCATGCATCAGTTAGAAAATCTTAATTTCAAAAGAATGTAGTTTTTATGGACAGTATCAGAAGATAATCTCTTTGAAGTTCTCTACAGATTATTGTTTAACCTGTTTCTATACGATTAAAAATTGTCTTTCAATTGTAAAAAGATGTATTTGAAGTGAAATTTAATAAAAAAAAGTATTTCATCTAGTGTGTTGTAAAGTGGAGTACAACAAAGACCATAAATATCAAAACAGTAAAGGAACAAATTCTTTTCTCTTCAAGACCACAAACTAACCTAAAAAAATGTATAGTTTTTTTTTTTTAAAAATCCATTGTATGTTTGCTTTTCTTGTACTCTTAGTTAATTTTCCTACTGAGCCAAAAGGCCCAAAATACACGGTGAACCAAAATTCCTGCCCCATTTTAAAATTCAACAAAATGCATTATTCTGAGAGACTCAAAATTTTTTTGAAACACAGTAGGTCACAAAAATTCAGATAGATGGCACCACATAAAAAAATAGGCAATAAAAACCCAAAATAGAGAAAATATACAGTTTGTTTCGTGAAACAACAATGGGATGCAACAAACGATGTATTTTTTGTTACTTGTTTTTAATGGTTGCACCATCTATCTAAAATTTTGTGACCTACTGATTTTCAAAAAATTTTGTACTATAATTTATTAGTAACCCATGTAGGTGCAACAGATATGAATGAGCAATAGTAGTTTCCCAGAAGGATGCAACAAACCGCATATTTTCATTGAATGAATTTTATAAAGGGGGGTAGGACTTCTGGTTCACCCTGTACATAAGAATCCAAAACGAGTTAAAACATTTTTTATAAGGGCTACATTTCAAAAAATTAGCTAGGAGAGGATCTCCAGACTCCCTTTCAAAAATTTTGTCTAATTGTAAACTTTTCCCTTGAAAATTTGGCAAGGAGTGGCCCTCTTCAAACAAATCGAGTTAAAAGCACTAGATTTTGATATTCATACATTTTAAGCATGCGTTTGGTAAAATTACTAGAAATTCTTATTGACGGGCTGTGCCCGTGAAAAACTAGCAGTTGTCTGCCACCGAATGTTTATGAATTAATGAGTATCAAATCTTTTTTCAGGAGCAAATGCTCCAGCCGCCTTATTCTAGCTCATTAATTCAGAGATTGACATTTTTATGGGGGTTTTTATTCAGAAAGTGATAACGGCTTCGGAATTGGCTTCGTGCCAAAAGTTTAAAAATGGAGAAAAATCAGCGTTTTTCGTTAATTACTCGTAAAGTATTTCGAATTTCGGCTTCCCTGGGTCATTTGCCGTCTTTTGATACCATGGGCGCCCTTTTGCGTTCAGTGGTTTAGGAGGAGATAGAGGGACAAACAACCGGACGGACGTCGGACATACGTTTGTTTACTCTGATTTTAATATAGTAAGATAAGGCAAGTTTTGATCGGGATTGTAGGAAGCATTTTTTTTAATAGAGTAGTGGATAAATGGAATGCATTACCTGAATCGATAGTTAACTCAAGTGAGGTGGACGAGTTTAAAAGAAAAGTAGATGAATACTGGAAATCAGGGAACCTTGCTGGGCTTTTAGCCTGTAGTTGATCGACTATATTTGTATTAGAAATAATTATCACATATCACTTCATATAAAATTTGATCTTAAAATAAAAAGCTGGAAACAAATCTAAACTCAAGTTTAAAACATATCACTGAAGTTCTAACTCATAAAATTAAAATACAAGTATCGATAAAAATAGTTTTTCCAAATTTAAATCATTTTTCTGGAATAATGTTTTTAAGCTGAGGTTTCCCCCTCTACTTCTAAAAAATCAAGTAGACAATTAATCCTCATATTGAAGAGTATAACCCAGAAATTTATTGCATTTACTGTTGGTTGATAAATCTTGTTTATAAAAAAATTTAATTTTTTATTATGTTCGAAAATAAAAATCAATCGTTTAGAAAATAATGAAGAGACGTTTTAAATTTGCAAATGCAGAAACTTGGATCTATTAAAACAAAAAAGGGACGTCGGTCGGAAAAGACCTCGGCAATTAAGCCCGAAAAATAATTTTTCAAAACTTAGATCTATTTTTATTTTAAAATTATAAATTTCAAATCCAAAAAAAAATTATTGGCACTTTTTTCTTCACAACAAAATAAATTCACTAAATATTATTTATTCAAATGATGACGAGGGGAGGGACATATCGATGAGGTACCTAGCCCGAAGGGCTTCAAACATCTGTAGGCATGGGCCGCCTTAGGCGGCCTCATATTCTGAGCTGTTCTTGACGCAGGTGGCCACTGTAAACTGTCCGAAGAGTCAGCAGAGCAACTCAACCCACTTTGGAGGTATAAAGACCCAAAGGTCACCGATTGCTCTTTTTATTCAAATGCGGGAGTTTTAAATCAGTGAATATGTAAAACAATAGTTTTGTCTTTAAACAGGGTTCCCACGGTCCTTGAATTTTTTTCTGCTAAAATTAGGTCCTTGAAAAATGGCCTAGGTCCTTGAATTTTGAATCCACTCCAGCTGCCTTTTGCTGATTTATCAAAATTTCCTTTCCGCATTTAATGGCAATGTTTGAAACCATAAAATTATGATAGTAACGCCCTCTACATCAGTTCCGCAAGTGAACAAACTAGGTATAAAATTAAGTTGGAGTCAGTAGGCATTTTAAAAACAACTCCAATTTCTCTAGAAAGATTATAATTTTTAACTGTCTACGAAAAAAGGTCCTTGAAAAATTTTGTTGAGGTCCTTGAAAGTCCTTGATTTTCAAAGAGTGGGAACCATGTTAAATCAAAACAAACTGGGGTCAAAAAAATAATTTAGAAGGATTTTACAACTGTTTCATTTAGAATGTTCCCAAAATGGGGCTTCGGCGTGAAGTGACTAGTGCGATTTTGTCGCGTGGTCCTTGTGTTGAAGTATGTACTTGAATGGGATTCTCTAGGTTTATTGCCTTTCTATTGAAATTCACACCTGTTTGCTGTTAAGGGGTGAAGTCCCCCCTGGTTTCCTGCCTTTTGTTGTTCAAGGACAGGTGTGTTTATCAACAGAGGTGATTTATTACCTAGCAAGTGTTGAGTTAGTCATGGTACCTTATGGTAATACCACCTCCTATCTTCTGAAGAATGGACAAGGAATGCGTGTAGAATTCCTTGTCTGCATAGCAAACTATAAATCCAGTAAGTGCAGATGAGAAACTTTCATTTGAATGGTTCTCATTTTAGCTGCGCAGTGTGTTTTAGAGTATAAGAAAAGTTAGATTTGCATGGATTCTCAGAAGATGAATCAGGTATTTCATGGGTGCCACCAAATCTTGTTAAAATAACTTGACAATAAAAATTTTTAATGTAAATAATTTTGATTTAGTGAAGCTAGAGAATAAATTCGGTGACGTGTAACTTATATTAGGAGGGAGAAAAACACTGACATTTCAATAATGATATATTGCATAAAAAATAGAAAAGGGTGTCCAATAGAAAATTCTTCGTAAAATTATTAAGACAACCTGTATAAAATTCAGATATAACATAAAAATATTAAAAAATCAATAAAAAAGAAAATAACTATTTAAGTTAAATTATTCTATTTGTCAAACAAGGAAAATGTTTCGAAAAAAAAACCCCTATGAAGTTGAAAACAATTTAAATTGATAATACATAAAAAATAGAATTATACAGTTTAATTATTCTACAGTAATCATATAAAAAAGATTTACTGAGTTTTTAACTTCCTTTAGCCTATTAAAAATTCATGGTTCAACCCGTAACACTGTGGTGGAGAAATCTACGTTACCCCCACTTTAAGCCCCCATTTTGGGAACATACCATAACCATATCTACGGTAGAAATAGAGATTTTTTGAAATTTTAAACTATATGATTAGACACACATATTGAATCTCGAATCAGCGGCGTTTAATGGGTTAACAGATAATGTCTACAGGAAAATGAAAAGATATCTAAATTGCTCTTTTGACTAGTCTTTTTCTTTGAAACATTCCAGTGATTTGAATATTCCATACCTTAAACTAATTTGTTAAATGATAAAAAAGATGAATTTGAGCTTCCCATTGAGCAGAAGTATTTTTCTAAAATTATCATGTAATAAATGATACAGATGAAAAACATTTTAAAGGAGTTCTTAAAAATTTATTTGACTAAAATGCATATACAGCATCAACAGGATATGTTTAAAAAATTACAATCACTGCTGAGTTAGTAAAATCAAACTAATCAGTTGAGTAGGGAAAACCTTTTCAATAGTTTATATTTAATAAGATGCATTATTCCTTAAAAGTCAGAATTAACTAGTTAGAAATTGTATCTAGATTATTATAGAGTATATACATCAGGAACTTGGTCTATATGTACTTAATACTTATACA
Organism: Tetragnatha montana; assembly: GCA_963680715.1. Classification (NCBI taxonomy): domain Eukaryota; kingdom Metazoa; phylum Arthropoda; class Arachnida; order Araneae; family Tetragnathidae; genus Tetragnatha; species Tetragnatha montana. The sequence continues at coordinate 61,648,963 of OY796674.1, read as the reverse complement.
GATTTTGAAAAATCAATGTGAAAGTGATAAAAAAGCCCATATTAAAAAGTAAATTTTAAGCCACAAAACAAGTATTGTCAAAAAGGATAATACAAAGATAGATTGCACAAAATTAAGAACGGAAAAGTTTTTCCTGGATTCACAACCCACAAGAGATCCCTTTTCTCTTAAATTATTGTACTCTAAACTTCTCTCCTTCGTCAACTGATTAAATAGTTTTAATTCTGAGTTCTATGTAGATGTAGTGTATTTCCTCTACTTAAATGAATAAATAAGCAACTATATGAATAAGTGTACCTTAAGTTCACAATTTTCTTGTAAACAAGGATTACAGTAATTTAATCAAAAAACTAAAGAAACTTTCCCAGAAAGTTCAAATTACTTACAGCATGTGAAGTTTTTTTTCTTGTCTGTTTTAAACAATTAAAATTGTTTGAACAAGAAGTTACAAGACTGGTAATGAAATCATAACTTTTCAACAGGTATTCATTTGTTTTACAATTTTGAATTGAGTTTTATACCTTTCCAAATACTTTGAATAAGAGTACAAAACACCACCAAGAGTATTAACACAAATTCCAAATAAATTCAAAGTATTCATATCCACACCTCCAAATGTGAAGAATCCAATAACAGTTTGCAAAACACTTTTCAGAACTCCAACAAGACTAGTGGTGAGAGCTGAATTCTCAGCTGTACATAAAAATAATGAATAATTGAGTAGAACTCCTAGTGATGTTTGAATTATAAAGCATGTGATAAATCCTATCTCTGCAATAAAATACAAAATTAGACATAGAGTTCAGTAAAACAAAGAGATAAATAGCTTTGGAAGTTAAAGTTGTGAAAGTAAAAAATCTGCTAAGAGGTAAGTGGATTAAACCTTTTTGACCATTAAACCATTTTTAATTATCTACTTGTAAATTTTCAGTTCCACTTTGAAGAAAATAGATAGAACTTTCTTCTCGGGGTTCACCACTCAATTTTTGAAATACAATTCCTTCACCTTTCCAGTTAAATTTAAAGAGGACCCCAGGTTAAAATACTAATAATTTACAGCAATAGTATGCCACTGAGTTAACTTGCTACGCATTTTTTTTTCTTTCATAAATTTGTTTGCAAAAAATGTGGTTTAAAATTTTACAGTGTGAAATAGTCTAATCATCTTTTTACAAAATATGTCATCTTAAAATAAGTTTTTATACACTGTAAATGATTAAATGATCTATTTAAACATCCCTGATATAGATTTTGCATATACTGAAGTTTAGAACAAAAAACGCTGTGGTTCCTGTGTAACAGAAAGGTGCATGCGTCCTCCCCAGTTAAAAATGCATAATGTAAAGAAAACTAGTATGAAGAGATATCAAAAAGGATTAAAATTAGGAAGGGAGTCAACTGTTCAGGTGATTTCACTGATGATATAACTGTCATTGTAGAAAGAAATATGTTTATTTTCCAGCAAAAATTTAAAACTTACTTAAAAAGTCAGGGAACTCTATAAAATGAAGTCTCTCAACTATCAGGAAAAGACAGACGTAAAATGGAAGGGTGTTGTAGCTATTAAGATAGAGAACATAAAGAGGTGACAAGTCTTCTAAGCTCTGTTGAGAGAGTGTAAGGTATAAACCTTGTAAAAGAATGCTAAAACCACCAAAAATGTATGCAGTAATATCAAAATGAAAGTCTCCAAGACCTAAAATTAAAACAAACACACTTTTAAACAATTTAAAAATTAAAGCTGCAAATCTTATTTAGTTAGAATTGAACATCTGATTAAAAGAACACAATATTTTTAAATAGCTAAATACCTAAGAAATCTTTAGAAAAATATTTTTATAACAAATATATTTTTTAGTGAATAATATTATTAACTATTGCCTAGTTGGGACTTAAGACAAGTTAATTTCACTCCAGAACAAAATTCAAAGTAGATGATTCAGTTAAAATTTCACTCCCGGGAATAAAGGTCAATATTTAAAGTAGATTATTTTGCTCAAAGCTGATGGATGAGTCTCCTCAGAGGGATCAGTTTTAGAGGATCAGAATTTTGCTCCAGAGGGAAATTGAACTCAGCTTAGAATTTTATTCCGGAGTGAAACTAAACTGGTGAAGAGTATTGTGTTTTATTACGGAAATAAATGGAAAGGCCCAATTCAAGTTGACTTTCATTCTGGAAAAAAATTAAACCTTTGAAGATCCTTGTTTTTTGTTATGGAACTAAATTTAAATATTAAAGTAAGATTACTTTAGTTCCGGATCGAAATTAAAAATCCTAAAAGGAGTTTATTTTAGTTCTGGAATAAAACTTAATTCCGAAATTGCATTTATTTTCCCACTGGAACAAAATTAAAATTTCAAGATGGATCATTGAGTTTTGTTCCAGAATGAACAAAATATGTAAAAATCACAAATTTCAGTTCTAGTTTAGGTTCATTTACCAGCCCTGGTTTTGAATGACTTCTCCTTCTATAACAAACCATACTTTAAATCAATATAAATTATGATCCTTTGATAGCCTATTGGAACAGAATTTAAAAAAGAGTTTTAATACAAAATAGACACATTTAAACACTAAGTTATTAGAATTCAACAAATTCAAACTTTTTTGGGCTTGTTGTGGAAATCTATATTTAATTTTATTTGCTAGTTAAGTACCGTCTTAGCTTTACACTCAAGTTGTGACAATTCTAGGAACTTACTAGCTATAATGCAGCCAAATGAGATGAGGAAAACAGACAATACAATTTGTACACTAGGGGCCTTTTTCTTAAACAGTATCACAGAGAGAAAAAGGGTGATGATGGGAGTGCATCGTTTGATTGCAGTGTACATCGGAATAGACAAGCCTAACAATGCAAGGAGAGCTGTGGTGGAGTGTAAGGCATAAAACAGAGATGGCCATGCAAATGATTTACCTGAAGCAAAAGAAACCAATAAGCAGAATATAAAGCAGTAAATATTCAAAACTGGAAAACATTTATATTAATGTAAAACTTTTTACCTATTGCTTAAATATCTTTTTATAAACAATGAAGGCTTTATACTGTTAATTCTATAAGTTGGGTATAAGTAAAACTATTTAAAATATAATCATCCTTAAAATGATACAAGGGTGAACTTCTTACCTCAAAGCTCAATTTTAATAAAAAACTTATATTTTATCCAAGTTGAATTATAGTTTATGACAAACTGGAAATTTTATTAGTACTCTAAAATTACAGTAGGTACTTAGGTTTATTTTTCTTAATTTTTTTTTTGTGTTATGAAGCATTTAACTTCCAACAAACAAACAAAAAAAAAGAAGAATGAATTCTTTTGCTTTAAAACAATCTTGGCACTTGGCTGTGACTATGCTTTTTAAGAATCGACAGTTGGGTTTAAAAACTTTTAACTGCTAAAACAAAATAAAACAACTTCTCAACAGTCAAATAGAAATTTAAAGGTTAGTTTTATGAAACTGATTGTTACTTTTAATGTAAATAGTAAGAATGGCAGGATTAAGTATGAACAAAAATCATTTTTAAAAATCAGAAACCTGCTTTGATTGTATATTTTGGAAAATTTACTTTTCCAAACTTTCTAAGTAGTTCTAAGAAAGCAATACACAGCACCATTTGAGAGGTCATAATAAAAAAGGGAAAATTAAAGTCAGAGACAGTGAGGATAGCCTTGTTTGCAAAAACCATCGATGTAGAACACACTCCATAAAGAACAGCCGAAAAAATACTTTGAGAATTCTTAAGTTTTTCCTAGAAAAGAAAAGGCCTTATCAAAGGGGAAAAAAAAAACAGACATTAGGTATGAAAGGATAGTAAAAAAACATATTAAACACAATTTGCAGCTACACATTAAAGCATTACACAATTTCAAAAATCTAATTTTTAAAGAAATTATGTTCAGAAATAATTTAATCCAGTCCAGATCTTTTTTACTCAACTGGTAGGGGGGGGGGTTGCACATATTCCCTTTTTCATCTCCTTGGACCTGATCCTAGAAAATTATGGCAAGGCTATCTTGGATTTCAACAGGGGTGCAGAAAATGTTTTAGGGCCCAAAATTTCCCCAGATCATAATTTGTTTCCTTCAAAATTTCCCCTAAAATGAGATTTTATTTAAAAAAGTATTTTTTTTCAATAATTAAACTCCTTTCAGATTCAATAATTTTCACATAAACCATAAATTTAAATGATCTTTATGCTCTGGTTTTTAGTATTTCTTGCACACTCATAACCTTAGCTCAGAAGTGCTTCTTTTCTTAAAAACATTGTCTATTTTTCTCAAAATTTAAGCTATCTGTATATTACTCCTTAAGTAACTCATTTTTTTGTAAAGAACATCGATGTGATCAAACAAGAACGTAATTTACAGTGAAAATTACCCATCCTACCACGAAGAATACGTTGTTTTTCCTGCATACCAATTGAAAAGCAAAGAAAAGCCAACTTTCAGGTATTCTCCTATAAAATTAGGATTTTTAGCGCAGATCCGTAGTTTACCCGCTCTACATTTGTAACTCCATAGTTTTCAGCGGATTTCCGTTGAAATTGGAGGTTATGATGAAGTCACTACACAAAATATTTGTTTGTCAGCTGATTTTTAGTTTTCTTTCTATCTTGGGGTAAAAATTTCCCCAGGGCAGCTTGAATTTCCCCCGAACCTCGTTCGGAGCGTTCGGACATATTCTGCACCCCTGGATTTCAATATCATGAAGTCTTTTGTAAGAAAATTAAATAAAACTTGTAAGTAAAAAATAGGGGTGAGTGTGTTATTAAAAGGAAATCAAATTTATATAGTATTCAAACTTACCACCATAACTTGGACTGAATTATATTCATATTGTACTTCCATGCTATAAGATAAGTAAATAATCAAGATAATAAAATAGCATAATGTTACACACTAAAGAAGTAAATTTCACTTTAATACTATTACAGTATTACTAATTACTATTAACTCAAAGCTATGAATGATAAAAAAAAGTAATATAAAGTCTAAACTAGCGTTTCCCAACCGGGGTTCCGCGAGAAATTCGGAATTTTTTTTTGCTCTAGATTAGGGATCTTCAAACTACGGCTTGTGGGACAGATGCGGCACACGAGGCCCTCTCATCCGGCCAGCGGATACCTTTTTATCTACAAAAAGATATGGATATGTGGTATACTCATATAAAAGATCTAAGATGTTAAAAAAAAAAAAAGATAAAATAAAAGATCCAAGATCCCCCGAAATTCGGACTAAGGGGTACCATAATGAGTAAAAACCCTCTTTTTTAGGGTTAAATTTCCAAAAATTTTATGGGGGAGGACCCCCAGACCCCCCTTTTTTGTACTTGGAACACAATTAATCCCATTAATTTTCATTAACGTTCAGAAACAGGCTCAAATTATCACATTAATTAATATTTAATAATTGTTTTAAAACTTGCTAAAATTAGTTAAATGCTTAAAATTGTACTTTCAAAACCTTACAGCTGTATTCTAATAAATTAACGATTTCTTTGTTACTTATTTTCCGATTTATTTAATAATTTAAAAAATAGTAAAAAAATATTGTTACATGGACGCTAGGGTTCCGCGGAACTTCAGCATTGTCAAAAGGGTTCCGTGGGAGTAAAAAGATTGGGAAACGCTGGTCTTAACTATTCAAGCTCTAAAGTTGATAATACGATTAATCATGGAGGCATGCCTATTTGGAGTTATTGTTCTAATTGATAATTTTAAACAGATAATTGCTAATTTACAATTATTTGAACGCAAGCGAGAAGTGTTCTGATAAATAAAAAAGAAACCTTAACTAGCAGTGTTACTTTAGGGAACACTTGGGTAGTTAAAAAAACCCAGGCCTTCTGCAAAAAGACATAACAAAATAGTGGAATCTAACAACCCACTTCAGTAGAAGTTGAAATATTAACATGCCAAAAAAACATTGGCATAACCAAATATCACCCAAAATGGGGTGGATATACCAAAACTTTGGAACAGCTTTAGAAAAGGTCTGCTTTCCGCCATGTTTAAGCACAGTTCTGACAACAACATAATTAAGTGTTGTCAGTGTAGAGATCTACTAATCATACTATTAGATCTCAAACAATATCTATATATGCCCAAGTTCCGCGGAACCCTAGCGTCCATGTAACAATATTTTTTTACTATTTTGTAAATTATTAAATAAACTGCTATTATTTTAGGATCTAATAATAATACCTAATATTAACACTTAGATTTCAATGGTTGTCGGAAATTGAGCTGTTGTTAAACATGGCAGAAAGCAGATCTTTTCTTAAAGCTGTACCAAAATTTTTTATGTACTACCTTACAATTCTTATACTTTGGAAACGGCTATAGGCAAGTAAGAATATTCTTGATTTGAAATCGAAACTACATTTCTGATTATGCACCAATAAAAAAAGCAAGATATCAAGTACTACTTAATACAGCATAGTTTGAGAAAAGCCGCTGATCAAAACAATAAGGAAATAATTTTTGAAAGTTCACTTAATAAAGTAGTCTGTATCTACAACTTTTCTTCAGAAAACCATTTTCACAATATTTCTGATTCGACACATATTGGGAGACCAAGAAAAAATGGTACAACTCCTATCTATTTTTATTATGATCTCGATAATTTCCTGAAGAAAGGCGTACATGATTCCAAATTGCTCTTCATAGTTCGCGCTGATCCGTTCCAAACATTCCGATATTCCGAATGCAAATGCATGAATGATTGTTGTTTACAATTTTAGAGATTCTCATTTGTCCTGAGTATAACTACAAAAAAATAACAGTTGAGCAAAAAAGTAACCCCAAAGTTAGATGACAGAGTAAATTGAAATTCCAAAACCTATCCTCTAGTGGTCACTTTTGACATTAACGCATAGAGCAATTTCAATCACATGACTCGGACATAACAACGGCCTTAGCAACAGAATTGTTACAGTTTTTTTGCCCTGCAGAGGTTAACAGTTACAAAAATGACTGGCCGTGGAATTCTTCTATTGGAGCATTTGCAATCACGTGATCCCATACCTAAAAACTGCCTTAGCAACAGATAAACAACGGCCTTAGCAACATTTAAAAGCCCTACAGAAGGTTCACAGTTAAAAGAAAATAACTGGTTGTGACGTCACCTGAAAACACTCTATAGAGTGTTTTTCGAATTCATTTTCTGTAACTGTTAACCTCTGTAGGGCAAAAAACTGTAACCCTTCTGTTGCTAAGGCCGTTGTTAGGTCCGAGTCATGTGATTGAAATGCTCTATGAGGGAATGCATCCCACTTGTTCAAGTGCCCCATACAGGCAGGCACTCTAGTTCAAGTCAGTTATAGAGCATTTTCAATCACATGACTCGGACCTAACAACGGCCTTAGCAACAAAAGATGTTGCAGTTTTTTGCCCCACAGAGGTTAACAGTTACAGAAAATGACTAGCCGTGGAATTCTTCTATTGGAGCATTTGCAATCACGTGATCTCATACCTAAAAACCGCCTTAGCAACAGATAAACAACGGCCTTAGCAACAGTTAAAAGCCCTACAGAAGAGAAGGTACACAGTTAAAACAAAATAACCGGTTGTGACGTCACCTGAATACACTCTATAGAGCATTTTCAATCACATGACTTGGACTTAACAACGGCCTTAGCAACAGAAGATGTTACAGTTTTTTGCCCTACAGAGGTTAACAGTTACAGAAAATGACTAGCCGTGAAATTCTTCTATTGGAGCATTTGCAATCACGTGATCCCATACCTAAAAACCGCCTTTAGCAACAGATAAACAACGGCCTTAGAAACAGTTAAAAGCCCTACAGAAGATACACAGTTAAAAGAAAATAACCGGCTGTGACGTCACCTGAAAACACTCCATTGTTGTTTCGATTTTTTCATTTTTTTATGGTCTAAATCCCATTTAAATAGTCAATATAGAGTGTTTTTAGGTGACGTCACAACCGGTTATTTTCTTTTAACTGTGTACCTTCTGTAGGGCTTTTAACTGTTGCTAAGGCCGTTGTTCATCTGTTGCTAAGGCCGTTGTTTATCTGTTGCCAAGGCGGTTTTTAGGTATGGGATCACGTGATTGCAAATGCTTCAATAGAAGAATTTCACGGCTAGTCATTTTCTGTAACTGCTAACCTCTGTAGGGCAAAAAACTGTAACATCTTCTGTTGCTAAGGCCGTTGTTATGTCCGAGTCATGTGATTGAAGACGCTCTCTCTATAGTATCAAACCAATCAAACCCTAACCAATAATTTAATTGCCATTATTCACAGCCCTATTATTATTATTATTGTTTAACTCTTATTTATGAATCGATAAAATTTTAATCTTTCCAAAACTTATGAAATTTTTAAATATAAGTGAAATATCTACAATTTCTTCATTTTAAAATTAAAGTATGTAAAATACACTAGTTTCCGACGAGCGGGGGTGAATGGTGAGATGAAACCACTGAGCAAGCGCGAGAACGGGAAACGATCTAAAAAGAACTGCGGGAGTAGTTACGAGGGTTGGTGAGTAGCCCATTGCAAATTTTTTTTTTGGTATTCCCAGATGCCCCCCTCTTATGTTGTTACAAATACTGAAACATTATTACCTGCCAAGTTTCAGGTCTCTAGGCCAATTTTTGACCCCCGCGCCCCCCAGTAGGTGCCACTGAATGTTTTTCCTTTAGGATCTTGGGACAAGGATATCACAAAGGTGATATATAGGTTTTAAATCAATTTTGACAGCATTCATTTAATTACAAACATCAAAAAATGGAGATATTTTCAATATTTTCCCTATATTTTAACATGGGAAACCTACTTTTGAAGGGCGCGGGGGTCAAAAATTGGCCGAGCAGGAGGCTGAGCCTCGGTCTCTCTATATTAAAAAAAGTAACAGTCGCCGCCTTAAAAGCTATTAACTGGACACAGAGAAATATCCTAACAGAGGGTCCACGAGGCTATTTTCAAATGCGTTACTGATGTGAGGGCGCCACACTAGAGTCTGGAACGTATGCCGGCCGCTTAAATCTCTCGCCAAATTAGAACTCAGCGCATGCGCAAAAAGGTGTTTTCGATCTCCCATAGGCAGCCGGCGAACGATTCAGACTGGATCCAAACGCTAGTGAGTTTAGTGCGATCCCAGCGCCACAATTCTCCCAACCTGCAACAAGATGTCATGATTTTCGATTTCCATTATGGCCTATGGCCGTGGACTCTCTGTTCTAGTACTCTGTGTAACTGGAGATCTAATAGCAAGGAGAAGACCAGCCTGGAGAAAGCTTCTAAAGAAGGGCAAGGCCCACCCTGGGCCGTTTCAGAAAATTTTCAGGCACTGTTTATTTGGACGGCAAATATACAACTAAACTCTACTCTTATTTCCAAGGCAACTGTTCTGATTGGAGATCACACTAAGCGCCGGGACTTCTACGACTTACGGCGGAAGCGCCAACTGCCGTTTTTGCCGTCCAAATAGACACTTCCAAATCTTCACTTTGACAATTTAAAACTGTCTCTACGCAAAAACTATTAGATGAAACATTATGTGCGCCGGAGGAGAGTGGAATAACATATGGGAATAATTCGCCATTCTGGGAAACTTACTCGGGGGCACTTTTGGGAATACGCATCCAGGCAGGCTGCTGCACATAATGTCGCAGAGTCAAAAATTATTGACTCCTGCAGAAGAAATATTGATCTCCTAGCTTCTGAGGGGAGGACTGCAGGGGAGGCCCATCTGACACTGCTACCAGTGACGTCACTGGCAGCGGAAGTGACGAGCCAAAGCTTACACTGGCCAATCAGGCTTGTTAAGGCGGAGCGTAAAGTTTCCATGCCACCAGTATCTTTGCCTTATCCCGCTCAAACTGAAAGTGATTGGTTGTTCAAACAGTTAGGAGGCGTTACATATGACGTCACTGGCAGCGGAAACGAGACGTCACGAGCTTTTTCCATGTCTATATGAAGAGCCAACCTTATATTCTATAAACCTTGGGAGGACTGTTGTTCTGCAGTGGATCCCATGAATGTGGTAATGAATGGGCTGATACATTAGCAAAGAAGGGAATAGAAATTTTGCAGGCAGGTAATGCCAAAGTACCATTTTCATCAATTAAAAGAGTTATAAAAAATGTGGTGAAGAAAAACTATGATGTTAATTTAATAGAAGAAATCAAGGATAAGAAATGGAGGTGTTCAATTAATAAAATTCCAAACTCCATTAGATCCAGTGCAGTAGCGGCCTTCCGTCTGGAGACTGGACATGATTGCCTCGCTAAACATCTACACAGGATTGGTATATATGGCAGTCCTATAGGATACGCAAGAGGGTTTATGTGTTAAGAAATTTATAAACCTTACAGCTGAATATTGTCACAAGTTATTTAATTTAAGCTAAAATGTAAAAATTTTTTTCTTGTAAGCAAAATATTAAATTTTAAATGCTTTTACTAGCTAGGACTAGGCCTTAAATCGATTTAATGCTAACATTGTAGCTCCGATAAAACCACTAAATTGAAAACCTTATGTCCGAAATTATGCATGCAGGGACCGCAGAGCTCCTGTTTTTCCTATTATTTTCATATTGGCTCCTTTTTCTTCTTCTTTCCAATTCTTCCACTGTTTTTTTTTTACCTGACTTAAATATACTAGATATGCCACTTGCCCATGGACGAGCAGTTGCTCCTTTGGGATAGCCAAATATCAATGTTTATTATTATTTTTCTTGTGTGTATGTTTTTTTATGTGACTTTTTGAAAATAAATTTGATTTGATTTTTTCCTATTTTTAGCAATCTAAATCATTCCTTGCTTTGCAGTGGTCACAAGACAAGCGTTAATTATTTTTGGATTAAGTTTAGTTTTCTAAAGTTACTTTTCTTAAGTAATTCAAGTCTTAAAACGTATTATGCTCAACATTAACCATTAAAAAATACAAAGACGGACAAAACTCTCATGCTAATTCAATCAAATAAAATCATATTCTGGCCGGGCCTAATAGTGGCCCAATCAGGGGGTGCCCATCTCCGTTTCATTAGCCTTTGGGCCTGGGGTGCTAATTATACTTAGCTTGTGTCCAGGCAGAGTGGCTAGCTTGACGCTGGACCCCCCAGTTGATTCCTTAAGCGAGCTTGGTGCTCATTTTATCGACCCCGGGAGGATGAAGGGCTGAGTTGAGACATGACCAGCTACCCAAGCATTTGCATCGAACCTGGGTCGGAAATGCTCGTAGCCAGGCACGCTGACCACTACACCACCGCGGCCACCTCATGCTAATTAATAGAGAAAATTTATAATATATTCTTATCCTTTCACCTTCATCCGAAACATCAAGATTTGCTCAACGAAATAAATTAACTACAATTTTACCATGAATACGTAAAATTTGAAAGAAAATTCAAAAACTACTTCCAACATTCTTGGCTCATGAAAACAGAGAATAATGAGAAATACCCGTTTTACGTATACGAATGTTGGTGAGTAAGAACAGCCAGTGTTCTCCATTTTTTGAAAGGGAAGATGAATATGTTTGCCCCTCGCATCTGCAATCTGCATTTTGTTGCGTGCTCTAACTTCAGAACTCTGTATCGTCGTCGTTTGAGTATTCCGTTACATGTGGGTATCTCTTAACCCGAATATGATGGATTGTTCATCTATACATAGAGGATCGTGCCTTTTGTTTCAGAAGTTGAGAGTGTGTTTTGATCAAGACCTTCGCAGGGATCAATTTGGAAGGCTCCCCATACCTTTAATTTAATTTTTTTTCCTTTCTGTCGTATTCTTTCGAGAAAGTACGGAACCGAGAAGAGTTGTGTGATAAATCAAATTAAGGCAATAAACAGAAGAGCATTAATCTTTCCTTATACAATTTACTATAGTAGGGGAGCCCATGATGCTAAATGTGGATTTACTCGAGCGCGTCAGATAATCATAGGGGAGATACCTTGCATGCTTTTGAGTAACTCCACCAAATACCCACCGCTCAAATCGGCAGATTTTAGAAAATGTACACTTTTTAGCTGGTAACTAACCTAACTTATCTTTATCTGACGCGCTCGAGTATGTCCATTTAACTAATTTTTTTTACAAATCTGACGGGCTGTTCTAAACATACCCACCAACATAAAGAGCTTATATTTGGTGGAGTTACTCAAAAGCATGCAAGGTATCCCCCCTATGATTATCTGACGCGCTCGAGTTACTACCCAAAAACACTCTGGGCTCCCCCTACTATTATTATTACGGGGCTGCTCGCCATCGTCGCTCACTAACCCAGAAATGCAACAGACAGGGGATACATAACGTTTTAACTCAATATTGACAGCGTTCAGGATTATTAAATTAAAAACAATGTAAAATTAAGCTATTTTTAATATTTTCCCTATACATTATAACATGGGAAAACTACTTTTGAGGTGCGCGGGGGTCAAAAATTGGTTTAGAGACCTGAAAATTTGCAGGTAATTATGTTTCAGTATTTGTAACAACTTGAGGAGGGGGCACCTGGGAAATTCCAAAAAAAATTTTTGGCAAAGGGCTAATGTTTACAGACCACGAGCCATACGTCCGGAAATTTCTTTAGTAAATATTAACAATACCGGTCGTGGAAATTTTCTCCATTTTAATTAGGTACTATTTAAGAATTTACGTTATTAGTTTAAATATATTGAAATTAAACTATCAAATAAACACAGCAAACTTACAAAAGACTTGCAAAAAAATATCCAAGCCAAGTAATCAAAACTGTGTATACACATTAAATCAAACAAATTTATTTAAATTGCACTCTTTATCAAAGAAAGTAATTAAAACTTTTTACCTTGCGGGAGCTCTGTTTACTGGTGTAGGGAAAACGGCTTCGGCAATCAGTTTCAGCGATACTTAAGTCCTCCCATTTTTTAAAATCCCAAAGACCAATGCGGTATGGATGGTAGATAATGTAAATTTATAATTTTTTTAAAGAGAGAATAGTTATTTTTATATTTTAGTATCCCATGTGTTGCAAAATGATAATATTTAGTTTTATAATTCGTTTACATGTTTCGTTTTTATAATGCAATCTTTTGCGAAGCAATTACTCAAATATGAAATATTATTAACTTATTATTTTTCTAGTATCTTTTTTTCTTGTAAAAATAACACTGTTAGAAAGCGAAAACTTCACCATAAAACAATCAGTAACTTTTAAAAGTCTATCGTGTATCTTAATCTATCTTGGTACAAATATACACATCCCAAGAATTAAAAATTGGAAATTGTATTAAAAATGTGTTATTGTGCATATCATGCCAATTCATATTTAAAAAGTTAATTAAATCTTATGAACATAATGAATTTAATGTAACTTCAGCTTAAATTTCAAAGTTTCTAATACTGCGTATTTCAAAGATAAGATGTAATAACACTCATTCAAACATCTATACAGAGTCAAGGCCTTAAAATGTAAAAAGTTAGTTTTTATATTAAAATTTTGACATTTTACACATGAAAAGATTAGATTAAAAGATATTAAATTTAAGGAAAAATGGTTTCCAAATTCATAATTAATAATAAATTACTATTAATTTATTACTAATAATAAATTACTTATGGAATATTTATCTCTGAAATCTATTGCAGTAAAGTTTGAAAAAAATGTATTATTATGAAGCATGAATTTTCAAACGTAGAAAGCCCTGAGATGTTTAAAAAGTATTAAAACAAAAGCTATTTCAGACATTAAAGTATGTTTGGCGCACATTAAATGCTAAATTCTGATATGAACTTTTTTTAGTAACTATTAAAACAGATAAATGGACTCACCCAAAGTTAAACCCTGGAAGAAATTTAACTCTATATTAGAGTTATACGTTTCTCTCTAGTAATGCCATGGCGAAATGGAAGAAACGCCTTCAAATATCTGCTATATCCGCTGAACATCAACGGGATAGGTGACACATGTGCTTGCATTGTTAGAAAGTTCAGCGGAAATCGAATAGAGCCTATTCAAATGGATTTCCCATTTTCCTGCCAGAATAGGAAATGATATAGGGTGAGTATAAATTTTACATCTCAAAGTACTTTTTCAGGAAGTTTAGCTGTGAAAATTAAAAATAATTGAAATGAAATATGTGCGTGAATAGATTGGATGTAAACTGAAACTTTTTATGAACTGCTGTAGATTAGTTTGTTTGAACCATAATTATTATGCTATTCCAGAAACAAAAAAATCCTATATTTTGAGTATTTTATGACTTTTCCCCAAGGTAAGTGTAAATAATCAAAAGTATAAAACGTACGGCATTGATGGTTTTAGTGAAAAAGAATTGTAGTTACCAACCTAATTTAAGTGCAACATTAAATGCATTAATTTGGAAAAGATAGTGTTGTAATCCCCCTGATTTAAGTATTTTAAAACTCTAATTTTTAGTTTAGAAATCAAAGGAAATTAGTTAAGTTAAGGAGTTAGTCCTGGGACCAGAGTGGTTCCGATTGATAGTATTAATTCCTTGCAATTATTTTTAGATGAGTATAAGATGTATTCATATATTTTTATCCGAAACAAGTATGGGAAGGAGTAATTAGCAATTAAGTTATGAGAGGAAATACCAAGAAATAAGTATAATGTAAAGATACTAATTTAAGGGGTGTAGATGTTTTACTCTGGAAATGAAAACACGAGGAAGGCGGACCTTTGAATTAATTAAACAACGAAGACTTAATTTGAAGTCATCACTTTAGAAGCTACCTAATAAGAAGACTTCTAAAATGGAAGATTTCAAGTTCAACCAGGGGATTTAAAACCAGGAAATATTTTTTTCTCTCGAAAGCTCTTAAAAGTATAGCTCAGAGAGATTAAAAAGTTTTAAAATGCTAGTAAAAAACGAATAAGATTTTGTGAAATACTTAATTTATTATTAATAAAAGGTTCTATAAGACTACCGATTCCAATAATCATTAAAATTGGGTAACGTAAAGCTCGCGCAATATTTTTTAAAAACGTGCAAATTTTGTTATTGACTACATTTTCATTTTTAAACGTAAATATGTGTAAAACCGAAACTTGTATCCTGCATCTAAGTTTAAAGAATAATGCAGATCTCTGATAGGAAAAAAAAAGAACCGTAATAGAGATAGGGTGAGGAGACACTCCCCTGTCAAAACTCTTGCATAGTAGTCCCGAAGCGCAGTTCCGGGTTGCGTGACATTTGTGAAGTTGGAATCGATAAAATGGTGTGGCAGGTCGCATATTTATTCCTCTCATTCTTCATACTAACCTGGGCTATACGTTTAAATTGCATTAAACTGTGCCCTAAACCTTTAAATTTTTGCTCAATGCGAGAAATTGTGATTTTCCGATGATCAAAGTTGGTGTGTGTATCCCGTGTTCGACATCCACAAAGAGTTTACTTGGACTTAGAACTTTAGCTTTTGTGCTTAACTTTTAACATTTTAAAATGTTAAAGTAAATCCGTTAGTTTTGAAATAAAAAGACATCCCATATTCTCTTGATTGACACTCTTTCATTTCAAGTATTAAAAATTAAATTTTTTTTGTCCGCAGATTTCTGTTAAAAGAATTAAGTGCTTAAGAAAGAATAATGCAGTTCTGAAGAGGAGTACTACCTATAATAACTTTCAAGATAGTCTCATTTTACCGTCCAGTTTCAAGGATATTGGGTATTACAGCCTCTTATTTACTTTCCACCATACGTCAAAGAGATTACGGAATTAATCTTCTCTGGAATCCCAGTAGTTCAAAATCATTTATGATGAATCTGTTAATACCTAGTATTTCCTAGAACTATTTAGCTCATCCAGATAGATGTCTATAAAAGCCCAAATATTGATATAAGAATTGGATTAATTTTGAAGTGTTTTAATAGGAGAAGTTCTAGATATTCTTAATAGATCCGTTTTATTGTTAACGTTTAACAAGCGAAGTTGTACAAATTTGCAATAATATTTCTGCATCAAAATTTATCTGGTTGGTTTATCAATATGGCTTTTCCTTCAGTTCTTTATAAACTAAGTTGCTTTCCTTTTCATTTTATATCCAAGATTAAATACACAAGTTTTGGAGTTTGGATTTACTGCACTGGTATCAAAAAGTTGATTTCTAATCCTAGTTTAACTTCTATGTTGTAAATGGAAGCTTTCAAAACAAAAATGTACACTGGACGTTTATCAGCTACTTATTCAAAAGAGCTTATGGAACAAAGTCTGTAGAGATTAAGGCATGCTTTAAAATTCAAAGGAATTTAAATCAGAGACTGTTTAAATATAATTTTTTCACTATAGCAGGAAAAAAAATCAACGCAATTTATTACACAATAAGTAAAAATTTAAAAATATACAACTGTTTCGGGGATCTTTGTGTAGTGGATGGAGTCAGTGCTAAAAGAGTAGAATCAAGGAGCACGAGGGGTACGTGAGAAAACCGGAAATAGGAGAAGTCATCATTGCTAAACATGTATGGGGTCTCAATCATAGTTTTAAATTTTCCTCGGTCACTTTAATTAAACATTGTAACACGCATCTAGATCATGATTTTTATGAATCTTGAAAATTATGAAGAGGTTAACTGAGTAAATTTAAATTCAGAATGCACAGTACTTTCAATCCCAAAATCAGAAAATCATTTTGGCTCTACTGAAAATGCTGTATGGTACATCTTTCTTTACAGTGGTAGTTATTGTTTGTTTTAAGATAAATGCAATAAGAATAGAAGTTTAAATCAGTTGTTCCTTAAGTGGCCAGTTAACACCCCCAAAAGGAGGCTTTATAAGCGGAGGTGGTGGAGTTAATAGAAAATTTTACGGTATTTATTGACTGCTTTTAAATTAGCATGTTTATAATGAAAATAATTAGGATGTTTTTTAGAGTTTTTTTATATTAAGGTTGGAGGAGGGGCAAATAATCCTTCTACACCGAGTTTGTGTTATTTTAATCAAAATGTGTACCTACTTTTAGTCACTGATACCTGGTTGAATTAGTGTGTTTCATGTATTCAGGTAATTGAATGATAATGAAAACATTAATTTATAAATTCAGATAGTGAGAACATTGAAAAGAGGAGCACCAATTTCCTGTCATCAAGAAAAACAGAATGTGGAACATTTTAAAATTACTACTATAGTTCAGAAAACTATCCAAATGATTTCAAGTACTAAAAAAACCCTTTATTTTTAAAATAGTATTATACTTCAAAATTATAAAAAATCATATGCTTTAAAAAAGTGATATAAAGTTTATTTACTTAAAAACGTATTACTTATTTACTTATTGAAGTTTATTACTTGTTGTTGCATGTATAAAAGAAATTGTACACTTGTGGACCAAAACTAGAAACAGGGATACACAGTTAATAAACCTTTCAACAAGGATTTCACTTATTAAAAAAATGTTTACATTTCAAATTCAATAGGAAAGTATTTGAAGTAGTATTTCCTATTGAGAAAACACTTGGAAAATTTGAGACAAATCGAAGCAGGATCTCAAAAAAAAGTAATGACTTATTTATAGGACTTTTTGTCCAAATCAGACCCTCTGGCACTGGTTCTTCTGCATCGGAATATTTTGCCTAAAGAAATGTGGAATGCATTTTTCATTCTCCCGAATATTTCGAAACCTACTTGAAAAAATGTTTGGTAAGAGTTTTCACTTTTAGTAAAAACTTGTTTTCCCCCCTCCTCAAAGGCTCTCAAATTTAACTGAATTCAAGACTAGTTTAGTACGCATAGGTTTTTATATGTAACAGTGAGGAAACACTGAATTTTAGTATTTTTATAAAATCGATAAGAATGAGAAAAATATAAGATACTTTTCCTTTACTAATAAGTGGGTTCATATCTTGAATTTTTCAATAAATATAATGCTTTCTCACATTTAAATGGATTTGACTAAAGAATTTTAGGTCCGTTTTTGCATTTCCTTACCTTGAATCCCCTGAATAAAGAAATGGATATAGTTAAAAAATGAAAGGTGCCAGGATTTTAAGAATTAAGTGCATTGCCCTTTTATTGTTTTCAGAAAAATACTGGAAAAGATCCTTGGTGTTAATCAGAGATATTTTTAACTCTTCTGAGAGAGTATTCCACTCCTTGAAAATCGGAATAACTCTTGAAAAAACTAGACAGGAGTATTTTCACTCTTTGAAACCTTCTGCCACGGCATCCTAATTTTCATACTTTTTAATTGTGCTTTCATATAGCAATGTTAATTTTTTTTTCATTTATTGTTCTGATGCTTAGATAGGTTTATTGAAGTTTGTTTGATTGAACTGAAACCCAAAATAGCATCCTCATTTTTTTTTTTCAATTTCATTTTGTCCATTAAAAAGTAAGCGTTTTTAATAGAAATTTTATCTTTGTATATGTAGTTTATGCTATTTCCGTATTTCACTCCTCATAATTGAATTTCACTCCTTCTAAAAAAGTCAAAGAGTATTTTTATTCCACCAAAAAAATCCTAGGAATAACACTGGTGTTAATTGACTGAATTATACACCTACCGATACTTTACTGAATGACTTTGACTGAATATACTTTGTATTTAGTTAACCAACAACAAACGGAATAAAGAGTGTTTCTTTTTAAGAGGTGTAAAACACAATTAGAGTCAGATTTTTGAAAGAAAAAGCATCTTTAAAATAATTATGCATTTTCTTCCTCTTATAAGGATGCTTGAATCATATTTCTATTTTCAATACAGCCAGAGATACCTTACCTATTATAGGTAGTATAATGTTGTGAGATAAATGTAGCGAGTATCTTTGAGAGATGTACAGATAAAGCAAATTAAACTAACGTTTTAATACACAAATGTAGCTCGTTGGTTTATTTCGCTTAATGTTGTAAGATATTTTGACAATTTAGCGCTCTATTCTTAACTTTAAATGTTTTTTTCCCTCTATGGTGAGTTTTTTTTTCACTAATTCTTACCTTAAAATTGTTATAATAAGTCAAAAACCATTCGAGAATTAGATTTAAAATTTAAAGCAAATGCTTTTCAAGCATTTCCCTTTTAATATTTCTAAAAATGCTAAATATTGATTAAAAGTAATGTATGCCTGTGTGGTTTGGTGAAAATAAAATGAAAACGATCAATAATATTGTGAGTTTTAGCAATTTTTAACTACCCCTCTGTTTTCGAAAATTAAAAAAAATATCTAAAAACTTTTAAGTCGTGATTTTCACTATTAATTTGATTGTTAATCTTGAAAAAAGGTATAAACTAACTAATAGTTTTATTCAAAACAATTAATACACCTTAAAATATTTTTCTGAAAAAAATATTTGCAGTTTTAAAAAAAAACATATTGCGTTTAAGGAAAATTTTTGAAATAATAACAGAAAATCGAAATTTGCATCGAAAAAACTCTAAATAGTTAAAATTTACATTAGACTTTAAAGTTAAAAATTGAATATGTTTATTTATGTAATTATTTGAAACCAATAGAAGTTAAAATTATAAATATAATTGAATAATTAGAAACCTCTAAAACCTGCCATATTGGGAAGTGATAAATTATTTTATTACTTGTCAGGAACTTTCGATATTTTTTTTCTCGCAGCTGATAGCAAACTGAAAATATGAGAGTATAAAGAAATCATATCAAGTTTTGTCCGAAAACCTTTTCTCTTTCTGAAAGGTAAAGAAAACTCAATCACTTTTCCCTCCTCTATAAACTCCGAAACACAGGTCAGAAGGGGGGCTTAAAACGATTCAGCGACTTATCCAAGTTCTCATTTCCGTTTCCTTTCGTGATAGTGATACCTTTCAATTGAATTTCTTTCCTTCCTTTGTAAAATGAGATATAACCTTTTACCTTAAATCGTGTTGGGTATCGGTCTACTGGGTCGAAACCTTTGTGTCAAAGCCCCTTTTGTTTCTGCCTTCTGAGCTTCGATAAACTAGACCGGTTTTAAAGATCTTTCACTGCAGAAAACACGATTTAAAATATTCCCGTGGTTGAGAGAATCCTCTGAAAAAAAATTGCTTTTGAATACAGCACTTCAGTTGTTTTACAAATTCTTAAAAATACCTAGATGTTAGGAAACCTCCCTGGAGACAAAAGTAAAGCTTCCTTTTTAAATAAACATTTATAATTTCGAATATGAACTTTATTGGGGAATAACTCTTTTGGGATTGAAACGAAAAGAAATATTGTTACTGGTTTTAAGAATTTAAGAATAAAGTAAACCCGCCAATTTACTTGGGATTTGAGTGTGGTTTTGAATAAAGAAAAAGTACGAATGAATATTTTATTCAGATTAATTTGAGTTTTTTTTAAATGTAAAGATTTCTCACTAGATTATCTCATCTTATCGGTGCGAAATACCAGAGATGAGTCGGCGGAGCAAACACATGGTTAAAGCAGAGAAAACGAAAAATAAAATTAACTGATCGAAATTAACTTACTTCATTATTGAAAAAGAATTAATTAAATGAGTAATTTTATCAAAAAGTTTTACACAATTTTAATAGATTTTTAAAAATTAAGTCTTTAAAGACTTAAAATTTAACGACTTTCTGCATAATTTTTTTTGTCATTTTTAAAAATCTTTACGATTAGTTAAGGGGGAAATCCGATTAAACCTCGGATCACTTAGAGAGAGTTTTTTTTTTAGTTTCTGAGCTTTTACAACAATTTAAAACCGTTTTATTATTTAAAGAAAACTGTAAAAGTAAGGAAATAACATAAAGTTTCTTAAAGATGACTTATACGATGTCGAAAAATGTATGTAAAAATGTAACCTGAAATCTTAGCTTTTTTATCAATCATATAACTAGGAAAAGACTTCTTTATTCACTTTTTCTTAAGCTACTCTCTTCCTTATCTTTTCAATGCACCGCATTTTTATTCCTTAAATAGTACAATCAAAAACGGATGAAGCTCCCTCTATTTTCGGAAGACAATGTCCTTTCACTGCATAAAAAAGTAATTTTTCCTTCATGTACGAAGAGTATTCTTTGAAGTACTTAGGGTAACCCTAAGACCATGTTGTATTTTCCATACCAAATTGACTTTGTACAGCTAATGTTCGCACTTTCCGTCGTTTTCGAGGTAATTGAATTTGCCTCGGAAGGAATGGGAATCTGAAACCTGAAGGAAACCAGTGTTGTAATAGCATGATTGGTTAAAACTGGTTTAAAAATGACGACAGATTTCTGAAATTTAAAAAGCATTAGCAAAATAATTTAGAGAGAGGATGGAATTATTCTTTTTAGAAGAGAAAATGGCGCGAATACAACAGATTAGTGATTATATTATTTCTAAAGTTTAATAATAAAACTTGAGAATTTGGGGCACATCAGAACAACCCACATAATACCTCTAAGTTAAATTCCTTTTTAAAATTTGAAAACAAATAATAATAGATAGGGAGTTATATTGGTACCACTAATCTCTCACTAGTATATTTTTTACATCAGATAAAAACTTAGCCTACTATAATTTTTCACATATCTACTTCAAAAATCAAAACATAAATTGATTTATTCTCTATAATTAGGTAATTTAAAGCTTTGCAAAAAAGCCATCTGTTAATTAATGACTAGCTTTATAGGTTATGATTTAAAAAGCGTGGTTAGAACCAAGTGGTAAAAACTGAAAGTACAAAACATTACAAACAGTACAAGAGTCATTAAAAAACTTCCTTTTGCTTCCATATCATGATATGCTACAAAAATATTTTCAGGAGATGGGTATCGAATTGATAGCTAGCACACTTTTCTTAAAAACTAAACAAAAGTATTTTTTTTTAAATATTTATTCCCATTAATTTTATTATTAGGCAATATATTTCTTACAATTTTTCTCTCGCAATACCTGTTCCTCATCAAAAACTTAATCTGCGCTACATATTCGTTTAAATTTTTCTAAGTGTAAAAAATTCTGAAATTTATGAAAAAAAAAATAAACCCCGTTGAAGTGCCAAATATCCAGCTTAATTGATTGCTGAAAATGTAAACTTTAATGCAAACTTAATTTAGTAGATTCTAAAAATGGATTTTGTATTACGTATTTATGCAGCTGTTAATATTGCTCCTCCATTGGGACACATTTGAAAAGAATTTCTCAATTTTTAGAATGCTGATTCAAGTTTGAAATTTTTGATGAATTCATCTAAACTGTGTACTAAAATTTCCGGAAAGCTGTAAAGTTATGAATAAATTGGTTTCTCTTTCAATATCTTATAAATATATGGAGAAATAGTAAAAAATGTACTTTTTGTCCAAATGTGCCCCCTCTCCCCTACCTATTATCATACAGAATTTGTTGGATTTAAGCCTGTTAAAAAGAGTTTTCAAAACCTTCATACTTTTCAATCCTTTAAAGATTTTTTTAAAGATTTCATTTGAAGGAGAACAAAATACTTTCTGTTGTGAAAGTATACGAGCACAAAGTCTTCAAACCCAATAAGCCCCATAAGGAAACTCCTTTCAAAAGTTTACGAAGCCTTAGGGGTTTTATTAACCACTTTTCCATTAAAAAGAGAAATCAGAAAGAGTTGAGAAGAAAAAAGTCAACTCCAAGTGGTTCTTACTTAGTAATAGTGAATCTTTAACTTTCTTTATGCACATGCACGGGTAGAACTCTCATGGACCAAAATATTTCTTCGATCTTATCTACTTTCGTTGCCCTGAAGACTTTTTATATGGCTTCAGTAAAAAACAAATTCTACAGACTTATGAAGATGAAAATTTGGAGCCATCTTATCATAAAGAAAGGAAAAACTCTAAGATGGTTCGGAGAAAATGAATGATCAAGATTTTCTTGTACCAAAATATTTTACTACTTGCATTGGTGTAACACATTCTTTTCCATTTCAAGTTTAAGCCAACAGCACTTTAAAGTATTAAATCTTATACATTAAAAACCAAAATTAACAAATGTGTAGGTGTATCTCCTTCTCCTTACGATTTCATTATAACTTGTCCTTTGAAACTGTCTATCTCCATCTCCTTACGAACCTCTCAACACAGAAAATTCATCATGGGATGTATTAAAACAAGTAATGATCTAAGAAAGCCATTTCTACCATTGAAATTCTGAAATTTCCACAGTGGAACTTTTTAAACTCTGCTTTCCGCTTTAAAAGGCTTTTTTATGTACTTTAAAAGATCTTTCTAAAGATCACGAAGCGATCCGAAGCTAACTCCGTAAGCAGTTTATGGGGGTTGGCGAGCGATACCGAGAAGAGGGCGGTAGCTCCTCAGTAATTAAAAAATAACTTAAAAAATTTTAAATTCATAAAATAATTTTAAATGCACTTTGAACTAATTAAGTTCTGCTTAAATAACTTATTCGCTTGATATTGATAAGTCATTTAGAAATTTAAGAGCCAGCAAAAGCTAAAATTTTGTATACTGTGTTTAACTGTTCTGTACAGTCAAATGGGGTTTAAAAAAAAAATTTTTCAAAAAATTTTCAACCAAATTACCCCCCAGGTGGGGCATGGATTACAAGGTTTTATTTTCCTTCCAAGAAGGATAT
This sequence comes from Tetragnatha montana, assembly GCA_963680715.1. NCBI lineage: Eukaryota > Metazoa > Arthropoda > Arachnida > Araneae > Tetragnathidae > Tetragnatha > Tetragnatha montana. Next base: position 61,625,504 of record OY796674.1, on the reverse strand, counting down.
TCGAAAAAGGATTGGTGCAAGTTCAGAATCGAGGATGGACCAAGTTGACATCCGAATTTTGAGCGATAAATAACCTTTCGTAATTTACATTAAATGCACATTTGGGCGGCTTAGTACGCAAAAAAGACCAAATAGTATCGCCATTCATCCGCGATTCTGAACTTACGCTACTGAGAGTAATTAATCAATTACGGAAACCAAAACTAAAAATTCATAAAACCATTTGATTGGCTTAAATGGACACTATAAAAATCAGAATCAAGCAAATAAAACATTAAGCATAAAAAAACTTTCATCAAACGGTCTTCTCGCAACGCAAAAAAATTGGAAATAAAAACTTTGTTTAATATTAAAGGATTATTGGCATGGCTTTATGAGGAGGCAGATTAGAAAGTATCCTAATTCTACCAAACGTGCTAGACAACTTCTGTTACCGTTCCCATCTTCATATTTTACAGAATGTGGATTTAGTGCCGTTACAGTGGTGCCATCAATGATTTGCTACAAAAAAAGAAAAATCGTCAAAACTGGAGATTTTCGATTAAAATTGACCAAAATAGAACCTGACATAAAATCCTTTAGTCCTACGCATAAAGCACAATAAGGATCTCATTAATATTGTTATAACTCTGTCATTGATTACTAAATCTTTAAATTATATGAGAAGTTCTTTCATTAAAATTATTTTGTAATTCAAATTTAGTTTTCTAATATTTTTTTTTTCAAAAATCAACCAGTAAAGTTTTTAATTTGAATATTACATTTTTGAGTGTGAAAATGTATGCGTAATCTTACATGGGGGAACGGAAAATTTAGAAAGGCTTTCTTTGGTGAGGCATAGACCGAAAAAGTTTGGGAAACACTGCTGTAAACATTGAAGTATTTACTATTCAAACTTTAAAAGTTTAGACAATTAAAAAATATTTTGAAATTTCAGGCCAAATTTACCTTAGCCACCAATGTAACCTTACCAATAATTTCAGAACTAGATTCAAAGGATTTTCAGTGCCAAAAAATAACTTAAATAATAAGTTGTCTTTTAAACTATAAAATTTATCTTATATAACTTCATTTTAAAGGGCAAATTCATAAAATATAGAGAAGTCTTTCTGGGGATTGTGCCCATATTCACACTTTTTTTAACGCCTTTAATTCTTTCCTTGCTTCTCCTAGCCTGGTGAGTATTTCAATGATTAATATAACTAAACAAGTCATAACAACTTAATGTCTAAATTAATACTAAACATATGGACAAAGACATTTAAATACCATATATTTATTTAAAAATGCAAAAACCTGAAAAAAAAATCTGCATTTTTATGAAATGTTTAAATACATATTTCACATATATTTGACTCAACAAATATTTATTTAATGGTAAAAGAAAAGAGAATATGTTGCACAAGTACCATCGGATGTAGAGAAACCTTTATTCCACTCAATAGCTATAAATACTTATGTCCCCAGTCTATATTCTCATACATACTTCACAAAAAGAAGATTCTTAAAATGTTATTAAAATGACTTTAAGAGCACTATATGTATTTTAACGCCTTAAGGTCGTAGTACAAAGTAGAAAATGACAAACCTTAACAGCCTTTCAACTGAAATTCAGGTTTAGATATGAATGAGATAAACCTTTATCAGATTATGACACACACACAAAGTAATGTCAAGTACAAACACGTTGTTACATTTCATAATATATTTTCACAATAAACAGACACACACGTATAACTACTGTAACGAATTTTAAAGACAAAATTCTTGGTAGCATTCAAAAAGAGTCAAAACATAACAATGTTTGCTAATACAGACGCGCCATGTTGCTAATTAGTTGAAAAAAGCTATATTTAGTATAACCTTAATAAAAATATGTTATGTAACTAATTAAAGTAGAAGCTCATTATTTTGTAAACGGGATATAGCGAAAATCGGACTATTTTTGATGTGTTTATCGTTAGGGAATTTCCCGATTCCTGTAAATCTCTTTGTACCCTATTTTAATTAGAGATGTATGATACAAAATATTGAAAAGTTCTTTGACTTTTTTGTGACAAATGCAATGAACTTTGATTACCGAAATGATCAGGACCAGATCCGAAGGTTAATAGGAATTTATGAATGTAAAAGACAATAACTTAAAAGGGGCTGTCATATGACCTTAAAAAGTTAAATTAAAAAATAATAATAAAATTTAAAGAAGTATACTCACACAAGTACAAAATGACTATGCGACGTTATTTGTTCAGTGGATGTCAAAAGAGGCAAAAATACAATATTGTGCAATGAAAATTATAAGAAAAAAATCTGAAGGTATTTTACCGAGGTTCTGTTTAAGGAGAGGGTTTCGGATCATCGAGGCTCTTCTGTACTTAATCTGGTTTTAACTGTTAAAAACGTTTTTATGAGGTTTTCATTTACCATATTTTACAAGTTACTATTTATGCATTAGAAAAGGGAACATCTTTTACAAAAATATTTTTAAACGAAAGAAAGCTGTATAAAAATAAGTTTTAATTAGTATTTTCTGGAATATAATACAACTTACTCTGGAAAAAGATGCTAGACATAAAAAACCGTATTATCTATATTTCTAAATTTTAAGCTATTTGTTGTTAAGTAGAGCGGAATATCGGGCGAAACATAAACATTCTTCCTTCTAATACGATTTTAATTGTCCTTTTTAAATAAAGTACTTATTTATTCAGTAGAAAATATGTAATACATTTTCAAATAGTCTACTTTTATGAAATTTAAACTCTTTCTTTCACATCATACACAAAAGAAGATTATCTTATTTCTCGTGTTTGCTGCTTAACAAATACGAATTATTATACTGATACAGGTAAAGGAATTCCAGAACTTTAATGGAACGAATAATATTGATATACTTAATACTTGTTAGAAGAACACATACACGATACGTAAATCAGTCAAGACATTTATAATACTTTTTAAACTATTTTCTAGTTAAAGATCTTAGACATATATTATTGTAGAGTCCAATTATGGAAGTATACAAGGTCTAAAAAACAGAATGGAATAAATTTCCACAGTGATACAAACTTTTATGACTCAAATGATTGAATAAGATATTTTTATCTACAATCTTTCTCTTTTTTTTTGCCAACAAAATCATGGTTTTATGGTAATCCATTATTTGTGTCAATCCTATTTTAGAACCGTAACTGCTTTAAAATCACTCAAGTTGACTTTAAATATCTTGATAAGTTTCAATCTATAGGTACTGGTAGATATTAATGGACGAATAGTCTTCTTAAAATACACCTACTATATTTATTTCACTGTAAAGGTGACGTGTTAATAGTTACGTCTAAAATTATTTTTAATAATTTCATAAGAATAAATTAATGTTTATCATTAAATTTTTACCAAATATTACACTCACATAACAGAAGGAAAAAAAGCACAATTCTTATAATTATTACATGAACTTTAAACAGGGATAATAAGACATAAATAAGTTGGATAATTCATTTTAAACACAATTTCAATACCAAAAGACGTAGTTCCTATTTCTCAGTTTGTTGGGATGTTAAAAGCTTTTATTATCATTCACAAATGCATATAATACGAGCACTATTAATAATTTCTTTCAAAATTGCTTTGTAGGCGATTTTATCACAGAAATGCCTATCCCGCGTTGTATAAAAAGGAATAGAAAATCTGCTGGGATAAAGCCTTAGAAAGAACAAGGTTTAATGCTGTTGAGGATAATTTGACCGTTCGGGATGGGGGATTATTTCAATCCACGGGACACCCACTGGCTTATTCCGTCACAGCCTATTCATCAATGAATGAGTAGTTTTTCAAGGTTGGGTACTCTCTTTTGCAAGTAACGTGATGCAATCCAAAAAATAAAGTGGGTTAGCGAAAGGTTGTAAGAAACAATGGAAACTTACCACTTTTTGTTTATCAAACCTTTGAGCAGTCATTTATTTCAATATCCTTCTTAGTAGTTAATATGATTGAGAGTTTAAGAGGTACGGAACTTGGTTCGTTAAGAAGAGTCAATTATTATTCCTTATTGAAAGAGAGTCAAGTACAGTCTCATTCTAAAAACTAAATATCTATTTTTTACACTGTAACTTAGAGTTAAATGTGGAACAAAATTTAATATACCTACTTTAAAAATTATTATTGGAAAATTAAAGAGTAATAAAGTATTTTGATACTCGAAATCAAAGTTTTGTGAAAAAAGTATAAAAGGTGGAACACCCTGTTTTATAATATACACATTAAAGTTGAGTTGATAAAATTGTTTTGAAAAACTCAAAACCATCAGAAAATGAATATATCATTACAGTTTTATTCTATTAACCTTGAGTAAATATCTTATTTAGAAGCACACCTTTTTGAACAAACCAGAGATAGCCCGTACGTAAAGAGCGGTTTTATTTTTCGAAAAACCCTTCTACTGTAGACAGACTAAAACCAGTTTAGCTTGGAAAAGATATAAAGAGATTTATACATTTCTTTATTTTAGCAAATGGAGAAAGTTTAAAACTACTCTTGTTTTCAGAATTTGTTGTCAGAAAGTGGTGGAACATTTGTTTTCATAGCACAGTTCACTGAGAAGTATCTTTGTTACGGAAAAAATTATATTATTTTTTTATACATCAACGGTGAATGCACTGCAATACTTGGCTGCAACCGTAAATGTACTGTAATACCCAATACGCTGGGTGATTCCTATCAAGTGGATATTCACCTCTCAACAGTGAAAGAGCGAAATTCCGACCTTTGATGTAGAGCGGGGATTTAATGTTGCACTGGGGTTTATTAGAAACGTAGACTGTATTATAGTAGTATAAATAAAAGTAACATTACTTTTGACAAACAGGTACTATATTCTTATACAGCCCAAACAAAAGTTACATGGTTTATCAAATCTAGTGATATAATAGACTGCAACGTTACTTGACTCTGGAGAAACAAAACAAACAAAGTAGTTCCCAGCGCGGTGTCTGTATTTTTAAGAGCGTCAATTTAACATATGATTAGTTTGTTAAACCCACGATATACATTTCTTCTTCTTCAGTGGCGCACCAGCCCAGGGTGGGCCAAGACCTTCCTCAGAATCGATACCCAGGTTCCCCTTTTCCTGGACAGACTCCTCCAGTTTTTAACCCTGAGAATTTCCAAATCTGCCTCGAGACAATCAATCCACCGGATCCTCGGTCTCCCCCCTTTTTCGGGTCAACAACGGTTTGGCCTCGAAGATCCTCTTGGTGGCCTGTTCATCGTTCATCCTAATCAAGTGCCCTGCCCATTTCAATCTTTGAATGGAAATGTATTTTATTATATCTGGCTCCTGGTATATCTTATAAATTTCTGAATTGGTTCTCCTTCTCCAGGTATCATTACATTTTACACCTCCTAATAACCTAATATGCTGCGGAGTACCCTTCTTTCAAAAACTGCCAGAGCCTCTTTATTACTTTCAGTCATTGACCACGTTTCAGCAGCATATGTGGCAATGGGCCTAATTAAAGTTTTGTAGAGTAATAGTTTTGTTCTTCTGCTAATGAGAGCAGATCTAAAGTATTTGTGGATTCCAAAAAAACATCTGTTTGCAGCAGTAACTCTATTGCGTATTTCCGGTGTAGCGTCATTATTGGCACACAATTCAGAGCCCAAGTCGGTGAAGCTATTAACAGCTTCGAATCTGTAGTCATTTATTTCAAGGTAAGGTTCACTATAATTGGTATTTGGATATACATTTAGCGTCTTTTTATATTGCGTACAGGAGATTTGAGTACCAAAACTCCTCGTAGCAACCCAACATGCTTTCTGTTTGCGCAGTTTTTTCCTTCCTTGTAGGGACGTCACAGGGTCAAGAATCGTTGCAGTCTAGTATTGTAACGCTTCTTGGAGAGAATTCAGAAAAAGAATCTAGAAAATAGTTGAAAAATTAGTTTTGAAATAGTTGAAAATTTCTTGAAGTTAATTCTGCATTTGGGAGATGATCATAGGGTCAATGAAAATGAAATATCGAACAACAAAAGGTGGTTTATCATGATAAATTCGAATAATTGAAGTAATACCACATAATTCAATAATGCACATCCCGGATCCCGGGACATCCGGGAATCTCGCTGGATTTAGAAGTAATCTCCTGGTAAGTAATACAAGTAATCTCCGGATTATTCTGCTGGTAAGCTTATTTGTAATTTAAGTAAACTGTGACTGCACTGATGATTTTAACAAGACTTATGTGTCCATTGGCAAGAAAGAGGTGTGTTGATGGAATTATGTTTGCAGTACACAATTTAATGATTCTTATAACACAACATCTTATGTTTGGGGACAACGTCAATTACGATCTTTATATAACTTACGAATCACACTGAATACCATAAGGTGGTTTATCACCGAAAAATCTGTTTCACTATCGGAGGCAACCCCGCACAGTCGAGTAGGTTCACAGCAACGAGTCCATCTCAGTGCAGGGGGTGACATCCCCCGAGTTGACCATCTGTCACATCCGGGACTCCTCGTAGATGGAGGCTGGGCCGGACGTGGAGGTCCTGCCGGACGTCGAGAAGAGCCTCACTTTGGGCTTGAGGCTGCAGCTGGTGCAGCTGACGCAGTCGCCGTTGGGCTCTCGGGCCAGCTGGAAGTCGCCGCTGTCCGAGCTCGAGGCCTTGCAGCGCCCCTGCTTCAGGGAGAAGTTGGGGTCGGAGCTGAATCGGGGCCGGGGGTCGAAGGGGTCTCGCCGCTTCTCGTCCGAGTGCGACAGGAACGGCTGCTGGGGTCGGACGGCGGCAGCTGCTGCTGGAGGGGAGGGGGCTGCGGCCGGGGCAGCTCCTGGGCCGTGGGGCGTGCGGTGGGAGGAGGAGGCTGAGCTCGAGATGCGTCGGGCCTAGGCACCAAAGAGAAGTGTCGGGTTACTATATTTGTTACTTTTATTTATGAGCTACTTTAGGCTAAGCGCGCACTAGGGACTTTTGTCACGGTGACTGAGACAAAATTGTCACCATTGCTATTGAAACAAGTTAGAGTGCGCGCACTAGGCGACGTGACTCTTGTCCGATTGCCAAGAATTTCTTCATAGAGAATAATTGTTTTCGAGTGACATTTTTGATACTGGTCGCCGTGACTTAAGTCTCTAGTGCCCGCTCAGCCATAACGAGACCTTGTGTAGCCTAAGTTGGTAGAGGGCCAATCTCTTGATTGGAGGGTTGCGAGATCTATTCTCGGTGCTTACCAAAGAGAGCCTAATGATGACTGGTGCACTTAAATTCTGATGGTGAGATCTAAAGTTTCCATGTTGCCACATAAATTATACCTTTGGGAGGTTCTAGCTCTGGTAAGGTCTCGTCATCGAGATGGTTGGGATGGGAGCACCCAATAGAACCAGTGTGGGTAAAAGAAAATCCAATCTACCATGGCGTGGGTAGTCGCTCTATGGCTCTATAAGATAAAACTAGGTTCCCTACAATAGTAACTAATTTACATAGCAACCCTTTCCCCAACCCTGACTCAAGCGTGCTTCAGCAGGAGTGTGACATCGCTCCCGTCTCTTTTCTCTCTACTTGGGAATCCCTCGCCTCCTTTTGATAGTAAGGGGTGTTTTCAACAGGTCACTTGCCCGACAATTCATTTGTCCTAGATACGAATCTGTTATATTGTTGAAATATGAGATGGGGCTTAATATTTTAGGTTCGGGTGGTTGTATGAAGCTGCGTCCCAGGATGCCCAGATTTGATGAAAAAAGGGTGCTATATAGCTCACAAAATTGAGATTCTATCGGTAAAAAAGTGGCATGCCATTTAAAAGTTGACCCCATAGGAATATCATCTGTCCGGCAATCGTACCTGTCGGGCAAACGTAGTCTGGCATTTGAGCTGTAGGGCAATTGATTGTCGTGATTTGACCCGTTTTCAGTTTTAGCTATTCCGAAACAGAAATTAACCAAATGAACCATCATAATCTTTTGTTGGAATGGGTAGGTACCTGGTAGTAGTCCCTCCATCGCTCCCAGCAGCAGCAACAGCAGCAGAGGAAGCACGTGCAGGGGTTGCCCGCGCACAGCTTCTCGCGGAAGGCCACTCGGAAGCGGTTCGACATCACGCTGTACAGCACCGGGTTGATGGTCGAGTTGAAGTAGTAGAAGCAGCCTGCGGGAAACCAATCAATGAAGCCAAATGCAATATCTGACCACAGCTTACTATATACAGGCTAGCCGAGTTTTGAATAATGAAAATCATTTGACAACTTTTCCCATCGCCACAAGTCCTTCCTATACCGACCAACCAATAGGATAACACACTCACAAATAAGGAAAAATAAAGGCGTGTTTTCATGACCTAAACTGCTGATTGTTGGCCATTAGTGGCTGAGTGGCTTCATTTTAAAAAATAAATAATTGAAGAATTTAGAATATTATAATTTAGAAATTAGTGCAAAAAAGTATCCGTGAGGAAACAAAAAAAAAATCAATGATTTATGTCATAACACAAATGAGGAAAATAACTTGAGGAATTCAAGAGAAAAGTTCAAAAGTAACTAACACCTCTTAATTTTTAGTTAATTTTTAAAGGAACATATTCAATTCACTGTAAATTCTTATTTATGATTTTTTAAAACCCCTTGTTAAAATTCTATTAAAGTAGGTTATTATTAGTACCTATTTTAAATTCTAGGACTACGGAAGAAATTAGACAAGAATAAAAGTAACTTTATTTTTTAAATTTTCCAACATAACAAGTAAAGAATAGTTTTTCACTAACTAAAAACTAAACGTTAATGAATGAATAAGAAAAAAAATATCAAAAGTAATTTTTAACATAGACAGGGGTTTAAAAATAATACAAATGTATTAAGTCATTTTAGCTGTAACAATCTTAATTTTGACTTTCAGAAAAAAAATAAATCACCATTAATATTTTAAAACATATTCTCCCTATTTTATTTGAGTGTTTATTTTATTTTTCCTGAGGAAATAATCAATTTGGACTTGCATCTACTTGGAAGTAAGAATACATTTAATTCAAAAAGTATTGATTTTAAAAAGCTTTATAAAAATAAAAGCCTTATTTTTTGTAAACTACTTGTTGGATGAAATAAATATATTTGCTTGTGCATAGGAAACAAGTGTTTCGTAACCAATCGGCATTTCAACGAAATTAAAAGATTATGGTGGGTTGGTATCAAATCAAGAAGATATTGCTCTTTCTCAATTATTATCTGCATCATAATAAATACATATTAATTTTTATAATAAGAAAAATATGTTGCGTTCATGCAGTCAATATTTCAAAGATTACCATATTTAAGTCATAAATTTCTAATTTAAATTAATTTTTGCGTTCCAGAATTTCGTAATAGGATTTTCAGCTTGAAACGAATAAGTAAAATACGAAACGCAGTCAGAAAGTTAATTAGTTTTTAAGGAAATTTAAATGATCCTTTACACTCTTAAAACTTCACAATTTTAAAATTTCAGCTAATAAAAAATATGACCTTATTTACAAAATGTGATTTTATCTGTCTTCGAAAATTAAAACGGGATTTTTGTCCGAAGGTATACATCTGTCTCCCTTATAAACTGTCCCTGAATCAATTATGAAATTCACTGCAGTTAAATTCTAACGATGCCAAGTTGTTCAGAAGGAAGTAACCTCACATTGGTATTTACTTTGAAAGCTATCATTAGTTTTGTATTTAACAAAAATTAAGATTCTTTCGCAGAAAAAAAAATTAGATGCTAACTCAATCATGTTTTACCTCTTAAATAAAGTACAGAATGTATAAAAATAATAATGATAGTATTTTAGGATAGCTCATGATACGTGCGTCCATGTGACCATACTTGCTCCCCCTTATACTGTTGCCAACAGGGAAAAAACCACTGCGTACTTTGACACCAGAAATGAATATAGTATATACATTATACAATATACGTAGTAAGCTTTAAATTAAACTCAAAACAAACAACTATTGATTTCCTAATAACTTTTTGTGCTTTTATTATTATTATTATTATTATTATTATTATTATTATTATTATTATTATTATTATTACTATTATTATTTTACTTCTAAAGTTTCACATTTTTACAAAAAACACTTTCAAACTCTAGTTACAGCTACTCACTAATTAACTCTTAGTAATTTCTTATTGTAATCACTTGGTGCAAAAAGTACAATAAATACCCTTGAAAATTAACATGTTATGTTAAGTTAACATTACATAATATGTTGTTAAACAATTTTAAAGTTTTGGAATTTTTGAAACGCATTAATTCTTAAAACATTTCGAACCTGTTTGACTTATAAAAAATAAATACCGACAAAACTAACTTATGCTTGATGATTTGTGTTTGACTGTGCTAACGTGGTAGGTAGTAGTACACTTAAAAAGTTCAAACTTATTTTGCTAGGTAGAAGTGGAAAAAAAATAGTTTGCCATTCATGTTTTTCCTGTAGAAATCCATGAAGGACGTCTAAAACCTGGGTGTATTCGATGTAAGGGGATATAAAGGGATTACAGGAAATATGATAATAGTATCAAATATGGGTTTCTAAGATACTAAAGATGGTTTTAAAATATTTTTACATATTTTGGTTTACTTCATAAATTTTAGAGGTGATATTACATGTTTATTTTGCCCATTACAATAAAGTACGTTTATTTATATGTTTATTTTATGTTTATGAGTATTAAAGACTTTATTGAGTTAGTTATCAGGTTTCAGGTTATGTTCCCAAGTTTTTACGTCATCCTATTCTAAATAAAAATAGTAGTTTGGAGTACGTTTTTAATTTGTTGTTAATATTCTTGAATATGAATACAACTATGTTTATGCTTATCTAAAATAAATTAGCACGCAAGCAATATTTTAGAACCAAACTTTAAGGGAAGAATTTTTATAATTTTTAATATTTTTTTCATCAAATAATTAGAGGGTAAATGATTTTCGTAAGGGTATTTCTTTTTTTAGTTCATCTCAAAAATAGACCTTTTAAATGAATTTAATAAAAGAAATATAATGCCCAGAAGTCTGAATATTATCTAAGAATTCTTTAAATGCAGTTCAATGCGGCCATCAAGCGGGTGGCTTAAAATTTCAAATTAGGAAATAAAGAAGCATAAAGAGTCCCACTAATGGACCCATTTAAAAGCAGTTGTGAGGCATTTTCATACGACAAGGACTGGGTTATTTTATCTGAGAAAAACACACCGATTACTGAAAAGAATTCGGAAGCTATTTTAAGTACTTGATTCGAAAGGTTTTTTTGAAAGAGTTCATAAGAGTTTTAAAAAATGTGAACGAAAATATAAGAAGAAAATTAGTATATATTTTCGGAAAAAAATTCTTTCGTTTTTCTTTTACTGTATGATAAAAAAATACCACCTCCTTTTTCGAATTAGGTAGAGCTTAAAAATAATAGACACGGGGTAACATGTGTTCTTAAAGAGGCGAAAGAGTTCGAAACTAAATTTTCACAGGAAAACTGGTATCTTAATCGTAAAAAAGGTTCATCATATCCTTGAGCTAAAGCATATTTCACTACTCGAATATTTTTCTATTACAGGAGAAAGATAAACCTTTCATTCCAGTTCTATCTTATCATCGTATATGATATCAAATTCAGCAATAACACTAATTGGATTGTATAGTATACTAGTTTTTTAACTGATCACCCCAGTAGAAGAAACAAAAATTCTTACCAGCTAGAGTAAACAGATCTTGGTTGATTTTCCTCAGGGTTTCTGTCCACTCTCCGTATAAAGACACGTAAAGGAATAATAGTCTTTGGGAATGGTATGGGGCCCAGCATACAAAAAATGCGATGACCACTGTAACTGAAACAAAAATTGTCTATAAAAATAATTCAACTGTTAAAACATTTGAAATGAAACCAATTTTTTTTTCCGACAGTGAAGATAAAGCAAATCTTTGTTAAAAATTCAAGTAATAGCTAAGTAAGTATAAGAAAATTTTTAACTACATTTAATATACTAATTTCAATTTAATCTCATGGATATATCTAGCTCTTTATATTAAGCCATAATTATTTACTACTTCTTAGCGTTTTTATCTAATGAATGAGATATCCAAATTTGATTATCTCAGGATTGAATAAATGAAGATGCAACGTTTTAAATTGGTTTATGACCCAGTTAACGATTTTCAAGAAAAACAGGCTAGTTTTATTAAATTTAAAATTAAAAAGTAAGGGTTATGCATCTTTCTTTCGTGTGTTAATTCCATGAAATTTCAGTTTTTAATTAGAATAAAATTAATTTGCGCATTACAGGTCATTAAGGAAACGTATAATAAGTTTCAAAGTAATTACGTTTATTATTATTTATTTCCTATCGATAAATTCTTGTATATGGTTTCCAAATATTTAGGTTTCCAAATAAGCAAATATTAAGTTAAAGTTATTTGTTTTCTCTGTAATACACCTTATTACATTTAGGGAAACATTTTTGTATTATTATCACAGTTACTCTTTTTTCAATAACCCACCCTATACCACACGTCACTCTGTATATTTATTATACACTGCAGATGTCATTCAACATATGAGTTGGTAGTATGTATGGTAGACAAAAGATTTTGAGATAAGAGACTAAGACACTTCATTAAATTTCCTAACATCAGGTGTTCCTTTAGCACTCAATGATGTCACGAAAGATACATATAATGTACCGTGATTGTATTATTTTAGCCAAATTATTCTTAAAAGGAACCTGGCCTAGAGACCTCTATTGCCTGGTTTTTTACATAAGATGCATGATTCTTTTAGAAATATAAAACAAAGCACATTCTAAATCTTCATCGAAACAAACTGATACTTATCAAGAACTTAAATTTACAATGTTTACTACAGAACACAAACTTCTGTAAACCTCCAAGGGAGTTTCGTTGCAAATTCCTAGAACTTCTTCAAGTACTGTTTCTAGGAAGCAAAGTAAGGGATTATTTTCACCTCAAATATTTGCATAAAAAATTCCCATCCGTTGCTGTTCCTATGTGTAAAGGACGGGTAACTTTCCTTTCAAATGATGAAAAGTGGAGCTTTGATTTTTAAGCCCAGCATAAAAAAGCTCGAATATCTGGAAGTAGTATGCAACGTTTGCATTACGTGATTACGTCAATTCGGAATTCAAAGAGTGATAGAACAAGTTTGTTTGAAACTACCAAGCGAGAAACTTGCACAGAATTTTACGAAAAATGTGAGTGGGCTCTAAAGTAATAATCTCTCCATCAAAGACTTAGAAACATGCCATAAAAAGTAGTATCTATAAATAAATATTATCTAATGGAGTTACGCAACTTGAAAAACCTTTCAGCACACAGACGTTAAAACACACATTTCCATATTTGCTAGCAACACTGATGCTGCGAAATCCCAACTGTGGCTAGATAAATATTTTCAAAAAGTTAGCTACGCTTTTTATAAAGTTAGTTCAGTAACAAAAGAGTAAATTTCACAAATTTCTGTGTGATTTACCAGAAATTTCTTTCAGATTCCCTGAAAAATTGTAACAAATCCAAACTGTAATCCTAAACCTCCTTTAAAAACTCTGTGTTACACAATTTAATTGCTGTAATCAAACTTTTCTATACATATTTAGTTCAGCTTTTTTATGAAGAAAGCATCTTTTTTCTCGTCATCTAGTATTATTAGGGATATTAACATACTATAGAGCAGTGGTCCCCAAAGTGGGTTCCGTGGAGGTTCCACGAAAAAAAATTTGGGGTTCCACGAAAAAATTTAGTGGTTCCGCGTGACAAATTTTATCTCCTTAAAGGAAATAAGAATGGTGTAGTTTCTTTATATTAAGCTCATCAAAATGCAAATCCTACCAAAAATATGTATTAAATTCTTAAAAATGTATGTCCGAAATTCGGATTAGGTGTACCAAAGCAAGTTAAAACCCTCTTTTTATAGTCAAATTTCCAAACATTTCCAAATTTCCAGACCCCCCTGTTGGTTTTTGGAACTCGCTTAAACACATCTTTTTTAACATTAAGTTGGCTTAATTCATTTACTATCAGGTATTGAAAAGTCTTTTATTAAAAAATATTTTCAGGGTTCCGCGATCATTGGTAACGAATTGGGGGGGGGGGGGGTCCACGAGCAAAATAGTTTGGGAACCACTGCTTTCGAGAAAACACCTTGTTTCCCCCCCCCAAGGACAAGAAATCGGTTTTTACGTCAAGCCTTGAGTTTGAGTGGGGTAGTAAACCGTAAACCCAAGAATCGGAACCCCCTTTTTTATTATTTGTTTTTAATTTATATTTATTCTTCTTCTAAATTTCGTTCAATGAAAAACTAGAATTCATACAAATCCTTTTTCATTTATCTTTAGTGTATTGCTTGTCGTCATATGGGCCTGGGCCATTAGAACCCTAAATCAACCAACCAACTTACCTACTAACTTTGTTTCATTGCCAATTTCGAATTCTTCACAATGGATACTTACTAAGCATTCTGATGACGACCATCCTGGACCGTATCCTGGCCCTCTGCCCGTCGCTAGGGTTGTGGCCAGACGTGCCCGTCCGGTGCAGGTTCCTGGCTCGGTACAGGGTGAGCGAGATGCGGAAGTAGAGCACCGTGATCAGGGTCATGGGCACCACGAAGAACAGGAACGTGGAGCACAGCATCAGGGTCTCCCACTTGCGGTTAGGGTCGTTGAAGGGGAACCCGCACCACGCGGATTCCAGGATCACCTCGCCATCGGGCTCGAGCTGGAAGCAGAGATGCAGACTTACTCGTAAATATTCAGCGAGATGTACTGCATCTTTTTAAAGTTCAATTGATGTTATTAAAAATACTAAGGGAGCGTTTCCACTTATATTGTCTGTTGCGATATTTTGAGACCCTTTAGGTAAAACCAATATGGAATACTCCTTTGTATGTCACAAAACTTTCACGGGAACTTTCACAAGCACGATTGATCGTGCGAGCAAAAAAGTACGATCAAATTGAAGTCATTATAAGCTGTAAATTGATCTTAAGAAGTAGATGTCATCAGTGATGTTTAAGTGATCCGGCCTCCAACCATTCTCTCTTCTAGGGTTTGATTGAACTCGATATTTCGTTTTCTTTCAGCGGCAGCCTAAACTAAAGGTTTATGCCCGGGATCTACAGTACATAGGAACCTTACTTACTGGTGAAGTGACCAATGACTATCAATTACTATTCCTTGTAGTACTATCATACTGTTTCGCCAGCTAGTCTAGAGGCCCTCTGGTAGATAAAAATGCCAAAAGAAAGCAATAAATACACATCAAAGCGAGTGCATAACATAAAAAAGGACTTCAAGTTACATAACTAGAACACATATATAAATAATGGTAGGTTGTAAATTACACAGCTCCTACAATAAAAGAGTATTTAATGAAGTTTATCATAATAAGCGTCATTATTATAAATAACTACTTTATTACTTCTTAAAGTTATCTTAAAAGACACCATTCTTCCTGGACTGCTCTAGTTTAGTCTTGTCGGAAAAATGGGAGCTTTTAATCACAGTTGAGATCCGTATAAGTGTGGGGACAAACCCATTTTTAGTGATTTATATTCATTGTGATGAAAGTGCTTGGATCCGAGCCAAGGCATTGTTCAGTGACACAGTAAATTTTTTCAGATTTGAGAACTGTGTAAGCTGATCAACATAGAATTGGAAGTTTTCAAAGCATCCCTTTGAAAATGGTTTAACATTTCTTAAAAAAAAAACTCGTTTTTCTCCTCCTTTGAGATTTGGCACAAAAAAGAGTAAAGTTTCTCAGGAAGTTTTGAATTCTTAACATTTTCTGTTAGGTGATTCTTTCTTTAATTTCTGTTATATTAAATCCCGAATTTACGTGGTAAAAATTTAGATTCTTACTGTGGTATAATGATTAAATAACATTTTTTTACTTAAAACTTTAAACGCTAATTTATTCATTAAAAATAGGTTTTGTAGTTTACTAGTTTGTATTGATCCGAATCTTTAAATAAATCAAATTTAGGATTCAAATTATTGCTACCTAAAATATGAACACGTAATAAAAGTAATTTCAAATAATAGCGTTTATTCTCTTTTAAATGCATGCAAAAAATACTTCATTAACAGAAAAGAGCCAATGTAAATTACATAAAAAATAATGAAGTTTTAAAAAAAATGTATGTAATTTTTTAATATTCTACTTCAAATTTTCATAGTTATTATATCCTTTCGTAATTTTTTATGACTAAATTTTAATTTTAAACAAAAATGTTTTGGATGAATTCCGCATTTAGAAATGTTATGTAGCTTAGTAACTGACCTGTAAAGCCTTTTGACCTATAATAAGACAATTTGTATCTTTGGAATGTGGAACTCGTTTTGTTTGAAATTATTATTGTTGGAATTACTGGAGTTTGTTCCTGGTACTGGAATTTTGTTATTATTGGAACATCTCAAACATTATTCTTTACTTTACATAAAATATTTTCGTAAAAGTGAAAGTATAAAGTTTTACAAAAAGTATCTAGCCGTAATAAAATATGGATCCATAGTGAACGGTTTTGAAATAAGCTACTGCTATGAGTGAATACACCTTAGATAACGAAAATATAGACGAGTGCTTGTGAAACTATATATAAATATCCATTTAGTTTTATATGCAGTACAAGTGTATAAAACCGAATAACATATACCATTCAACAAGGTATATTAGAAAGCAAATTTATTCAAGTTAGGGGTTCGGCTATTTTCCCTTCCCACACTACTGTGTCGAAAGCTTTCACAGTAAGAGGACACGACAATCCTTGGAGATTTATACCTCGGTTGCCTAGTAACGTCTTGACTTTGTTTCAGCTGTGGTCATACCTTCCAATTTGGTTGTCCACTAGTCCCGAACAACTTACAAAATATGCACCGAAACAAAGAACCTTATCGGATTATCGGGGTTTTGTGAACACATCATTATCCCATTTGGGTAGTTTGCTCGCACCCAAGCATTGGTTTATGAGTGCGCGGTCTCTTTAATGCCTGGGTGGTGAACTATTTTGTTAAGTTCAACTTAAGTTTTTAAAGATGCCACTTTTGGATCATAACCTTACATCCTTTGTACACTTTTATACAAGGACTGGAACGTTAACCGTGTGTGTGGTGGGAGATATTTTAAAATATTATAATTAGAAATTTTTTTAAACCCCCCTTTTCTTCTATTTTTCTGAATATAAATCCACCGTTTAGTTTTTTAAATGCTATATCGACTTTTACTCGTAATAAAAATCAATATGTAGAGACACAATACTGATTGATTAGTGCGATATGATGCGTAAAATCATTACACGCGTAACACAATTTTACACTTAAAGTTTTGTTCTGTTGACCACATACATTAATTACAAAGTATTTGAAACTTTTGTATACTTTTAGTATAAATGCATAGAAAGTAGCTAAAAAGAAGTAACATTTATTTGTAATTAAAATCTTAAAATTTTTCTCGGAAGTAAAGGGATCACCTGTATGATGATATTTTAACGTGCAAATTCACACCGATTTCCAGTTATAAGTTATTACTATATTTTGTACAGTTGAAAATAACATATTATACGGGGATTGGTTTCTCTTTACCCTATGCTAATCTGCTGTGCAGTTATAATAATTCCAGATAAGAGAATCTCTCTATTCTATTCTAAAAAAGGTTTGTGTAACCATGGTGTCAAAAATTGTGGATTCGACTCCCCTCTAATGTTTCTTAATGTTCGATTCCCAGCTAGTGTAATAATGGCTTTTAATATTTTCTTAGTTTTCCTTATATTGGTGATGTAATACATTTTTTATGTGGCAACAATGTTTTTAACGATTATATATAGAAGTATTTTATTGTTTTGTTTTGTGGCTTTTGGAATGTTGGGCTGAATAAAGATTGTTACTATTGAATTTTGTGCTTCCTCACGTAATTTGGGAAGGGATACCCTATAAGCCATTTTGAGAAGGGTAAATTTCTTTCATCTGGCGTCCGCGACAGGACGTGAGGAAGTGGATTTTGTTTGGCCCAACATTGGAGATTTCAGAAGTGAAATGGCCGAAATTGAAAGATTGAAGACTCTCCGAAAAACTCAGAGGAATATCTTCACAAGGTCTTTTAACCAGCTGAAGGAAACTTGCAAGGCTGAAGATGTTGACGTTTTGGAGCTGAGGGCTGAGTTTGGTGTCTTTATGTCGAGAGCCGATTGCCTGGAGAAGACCCACTTGGAAATTTTGAAGGGGTTGTCCGGTGATGCATTAAGCGCTGAGTATGAAGCTGTAGAGGATTATAGCTCAAAAGTGATACAGTGGAAGCTCTTATAGCGTAATTAATCCGTACCGAGTTTTTTGTCGCTATAAGAGCAAACTTCGAGTGATACACTCGAGTGTAGAATATCACTCGTTTAAAAGCAATAAACTCGTTAAGCTAAACTATCAATTTTGATGCTTTTCGGGAAGGTGGACTCGATTCCCTCAATGATGTATTTTTAGTAGACTAGTTGATAAAGTCTGGAGGAAATCTCAACCTGAAAACGATATCATTGGGATTTAGAACACAGTTCAAATCATCCAATTTATCTTTCCTCACTTTAAACAATTATTTCTTATTTTATGGAGTCTTGATTCTTCCAATTTCATGTTATATTACCTTATTTTTTGCTTTTATTTTAATTTATATAAAGTTTAAGATTAATATTTTACAGAGTATAAATATTTGCTTTTTAAATTTTGATTTTGATATTAATTTATTGCATAGCTTAGCTTCCTTAGAAAGGTCTGATGCTTAACAAAATTTATTACATCAATTTCACCTGCATCTGCATGCAATTTGAAAAATTTATGTCTTAAATATAAGTAAAAAAATTGGAAATAAAGAAATATAAATGAATACGCTAATAAATTTAAAGTCTAAAAACAAGGACATTAGGTAGCGAAAGGTTTCGTTTGGGATTGTAGCCGGTTACCCCGGGCAAAGCAAGCGAGAAGAAGATGCGATCGTTACTTGGTGCTGTTTGTCATACTCTGATATTTGTTTATAGACGACATTAGTCATTACGTCACTTGCTTGTTTGGAAACGTTGATTCCATCCGTGATTGGTTCCGTACGGATCCGTACGGATTTACTTCCAATCACGGAACCAATCACGGATAGAATCAAAGTTTCCAAACAAGCAAGTGACGTCACACTAATGTCGTCTATTGGCTAATTCTGGTGTGACGCACACAAACCGATCCAGAAAAGTATTCGATAAGCTGAATCGATTCGAAGATTAGTCTTTATAAGAGCACAAAAGTGCTCTTATCGAGACTAATTTTTGGGTCTTTATAAGAGAGTATTTTTATAAGAGCAGGTCGCTATAAGAGCTTCCACTGTACTACTAAAGACACAAGTTGAAGAGTTGCTGAAAAGCAGTAAGAAAACGGAGAAAAGTCAGAAAGATGTCAGCTTATCGGAATCCTCTGTTGCAAGGTACAGATTACCCGAACTAGAGCTTGGGAAATTCGATGGTAATGCGAAGTCGTTTTTAGGATTCTGGAGTCAATTCTCTAAAGTTCACGATGACGAGGGGTTGTCTGATGGGTACAAATTCCAGTACCTACTGCAAGTTATAGTGCCTGGATCAAGAGCTGCTAGACTGATCGAGAGTTTTCCACCTACAGCGGAGAATTACCCAAAAGCGATTGAACTCCTGAAAGAAAGGTTTGGAAGAAAAGACCTGCTGGTTCAAATTTATGTACGAGAACTCTTGGGATTAGTTATGGAAAACGCAATCAGCGGAAGGAAGAGTTCTGATCTTGGGGCACTCTATGACAAAATTGAATCTCATCTAAGAGCTTTGGACAGTTTAGGACGATCAAGGGAAAAATTCGCTGATTTTTTGTGCCCTCTCGTGGAATCATGCTTACCAGAGAGTGTTTTGAGAGCCTGGGAAAGATACCGGGTTTCGGACACCCACAAGATAGTAGATTTGGGAAAGATTAATGGGGATGAGGACACTGAAGGTAGTCAAAGATCGTTGGAGATGCTTATGTTATTTTTAAGACAAGAGGTGAATGGAGAAGAAATGATCAGTTTGGCTAGATCAGGTCTGGGAGGCCAGTATAAATCGAAGAGAGAATCCTACGGTGAGACTTCTCGTGGGTCCTTGGGATTTGAGAATAGAGGCAAGCGATACTATTCAGGAGCAAGGCAAGGAAAAATACCTAGCGCTTCCGCTCTCTTAAATGCAAACGAAAATATGCAGAGTTGCGTTTTTTGTGATGGGACACATGAGAGCACTGGCTGTAATAAAGCAAAGAAAATGGCGCATGCTGAAAAGGAAAAGGCCTTGCGAGAAAGAGGTTGCTGTTTCAAGTGTTTCAAGAGGAATCACATTGCTAGTAAGTGTCGTTCTTACGTGAGGTGTGCGGTTTGCTCTCGGCCCCACAATTCTCTCATGTGCAGGAAGATATCATTTGATTTTTCTTCCTCTGGTACATCGGGTGCTGAAGGTTCGTTGAAAGTTGAGGGTCAGGGTGCTGTGAACCTCACTTCCTTATGTAGTTCACCGAGAGTGCTGCTGCAGACTTTAAGGGTAAACCTGATGAGCCGGAATGGCACAATCTCTATCAGAGCACTTTATGACAGTGGATCTCAAAGCTCGTACATTACGAGGGAGGCGGCTTCCCTTTTGGCCTTGGGTTCTGCGGGTCAACAGGAGGTAGTGCATTCCCTGTTTGGAGGAGCAAGAACTGACAACAGAATTCATAAAGTCTACCGAATTACTGTGGGAGACCTGGAAGGGAAGAATAGGTATTGCTTTGATGTTCTTGATGAGGAGAAAATATGTGACGCAGTTCCTTCGGTAGCGAATGGTCCTTGGATAGAGGAGTTGAGGTCCAAGGGGATACGCTTGACAGACACAGTCGACGGAGGAAATATTGATCTTCTCATTGGAGCCGACGTTGCTGGAAGATTGCTCACCGGGAAGAAGCATGTTCTTTCGTGTGGATTGGTGGCTGTTGAGACCTTCTTGGGATGGACAGTTATGGGTAAGAATATTCACAACCCTACAAAGGCTTCCACCTGTTTGACATCTATGTTGAGTAAAGATATCCTGATATCGGATTTGTGGTCACTGGATTCTTTGGGTATATTGGATCCCTCTGAGAAGAAGAATAAAGAAGAGCTACAGGAGGCTGCTAAAGACCACTTTTTGAGTACAGTTAAGGTGAATGATGATGGGAGATATGAAGTTCATCTTCCATGGCTTGAAGATCATCTTCCTTTGCCTTCTAATTTAGAGTTGGCGGAGAAAAGACTAGAGTCCACCTCGAGAAAACTTAAAGCGGAGGGACTGTTTGGCGAATACGGAAAAGTTTTTCAGGAATGGGAAAACGAGAAAATAATAGAGGAAATTCCTAAGGATGAAATTGGAGCTTTCTGCCACTATTTGCCTCATCGTCATGTAGTGAAGGAAAACAGCACGACCAGAATACGACCTGTGTTCGACGCATCGGCAAAGCAGAAAGATTCTCCAAGCTTGAACGATTGTTTGGAAAAGGGATTGAACCTCATTGAGCTCATTCCTTCGATAGTAAACAGATTCCGTATGAAGAGAGTTGGTGTCACCTCAGATATTAAGAAGGCGTTTCTCCAAATAAGTCTACAAGAAAAGGATAGGAACTACTTGAGGTTTTTGTGGTATGGTCCGGATGGTAAATTGAAGCATTACAGGCACTGTCGAGTGGTTTTTGGTGTGTCGAGCAGTCCTTTTCTGCTTGGGTCAGTTTTAAGGTATCATCTGGAATCGGCAATAGAGAGAGCTGAAAAAGGTGAGTCGAAATATCCTGTTTGGATTTTGAAACAGTTGAACAGTAGTTTTTATGTGGATAATTGCTTAACTAGTGTTTCTTGTGAAGCGGAGTTACAGAGCTTTATTGATGTTGCAACAGGTGTTATGGCAGATTGTAAATTTGATCTGAGAGGATGGGAATGTACGGATAGCGAAAGTGATTCAGTGGCTCCTACTAATGTATTGGGATTGTGTTGGGATCGTAGGCAGGACACACTTAGTCTTAATCTGTCTCATATTGATGATTTGCCTACAAGAGTAACGAAAAGGGTCATTTTAACTATTGCACATAAAGTGTTTGATCCTTTGGGAATTTCTTCTCCTGTAACTTTATTGCCAAAGCTTTTGTTGCAGACTCTCTGGAAGGAAAAACTATCCTGGGATGAGGAGGTAAATCCAGAGACTAAGTTGGAATTTCAGAAATGGGTTAGGGGTGTTGAACTTTTAAAAGGTATAGATATCCCCAGATGGTTAAATTGGAGTTCTGATGATACTAATCATTTGTCATTACATTTTTTTAGCGATGCAAGTAAACAGGCTTTCTCATCAGCAGTTTTTGTCCGTATTGAGACCTACGATTCCGTCTTTGTTAATCTAATCCGGGCAAAAACCAGAGTGGCCCCGGTTGGGAAAAAGGGTACTACTATCGCTCGGCTGGAGTTACTTGGAGCTACAATATCTGCTAGACTTTGCCCAGATATTCTGAGGGATTTTGATCCCAGTGAGGTATACTTTTGGACAGATTCCACAACCGTTCTGGCGTGGATTACCAGGCAGGAGCCGTGGGAGATGTTTGTCAGTAACAGAGTCAAGGAAATAAGGAAGTTAACCCCCATTGCTGCTTGGCGACATGTACCAGGTTCGCTCAATCCGGCTGACCTGCCCAGTCGAGGGTGTTCTGCTCGGTTCCTGCGTGATTCGTGTTGGTGGAAGGGCCCTGACTGGCTTTATCTGCACCCAGAAGAGTGGCCAAAACAGGAGTATTCCTTTGACGAAGCTGAGGTCGGCAGTGAGAAGAAAAAGGTGGTAATATCGTCTCTGTGTTTGCAGAATTCCTCCGAGTTCTGCGCAAGAATATCTGATTACAAGAAGATACTGAAAGTGTTGGCTTGGATCTACAGATTTTTTGGGAACGCTAGACGTGATGATAGAAGAACAGGGGACTTGCAGGTAAATGAACTGGCATCAGCTGAAAGTCGTTTGATACGTCTGGTCCAGACGCAGTCCTTTAACGGCGTGGAAGATAAGCGGCTTAAAGATTTGAACCCCTTCGTCAGAGACGGATTGATTTTGACCAGGTCAGCTGTATTTCAACGAGAGGATACTTCGGAATTCAGGACACCTGCTATATTGCCTGGTGAGCATCCGATAGTTAGAAAACTGGTGATGGAGGAACATCACAGGGAGGGTCACGTGGGAGTCTCTCATATCTTGAATTCGTTGAGGGAGAGATTTTGGCTTTTAAGTGGACGTCGAGTTGTGTCCTCTGTTATCAGAGGATGCGTCCTCTGCAGGAGATATTCAAGTAAGAGTGCCGATCCTCCGGCTCCTCCGCTTACTATGGATCGAGTACAGGATGCAGCCGTATTTCAAGTGACGGGTGTTGATTTTGCGGGCCCGATTATACTCAGAGATTCTGGTAAAGCGTGGATTTGTCTCTTTACGTGTGCCGTCTATCGGTGCGTACACTTGGAACTGGTTACATCTCTATCTACGGCTTCATTTTTACAGGCATTCCATAGATTCGTTTCCAGAAGAGGAAGACCAAGTATTGTTTACTCGGATAACGGGACTAATTTTGTCGGAGCTCGTAACGCTCTTAACTCCGTGGACTTTACGGCAGTTTCTAGGAGCGCAGCTAATGATAGAATCACCTGGAAGCTGATACCACCCGGTGCTCCGTGGTGGGGTGGGTGGTGGGAACGGCTGATCGGGTTAATGAAGAGGATTCTGAGGAAGATTTTAGGTCTGGCATGCTTGAGGTACGAGGAGATGTATACTGTTCTTTGTAATTGCGAAGCAATACTGAATGACAGGCCCCTTACAGTAGTGTCAGCAGACTCGGATCTCACTGCATTGACCCCGGCCAGTTTTCTGAAGGAGATTAAAAACGACTCCGTCCCTTTGATCCACCCCAAGAGTGAGTCTTCAGTGTTTGCTCGGCGGCTGCGGTACATACAGAACGTTCGCGAGGCTTTTAGGAGACTATTTCGAAAGGAATATATCTAGGTTGTCTGAAGACTTCGTCGAAGCGACGCTCTGCGTGGCGGAATGATCTTGCGGTAGGGGACATAGTCCTTATACGCAGTGATGATAAACCGAGACTCCTTTGGACTCTGGGTAGGATAGTTCAGCTTTATCCAGGAGCTGACGGCCTGATCCGAAGAGCAAAGTTAAAGGTCCAGAATGGACTGATAGAAAGAGCGGTGCAGAGTCTTCATCCTTTGGAGGTTTCCGCAGGAGATTCTGCTACGGATGCTGGAGGTTCCGTCGATGGAACAAAGTCCTTGTCACTCCCGTCCGAGGAGTCCGGCAATGGAGCAGAGTCCCTGTCACTCACGTCCGAGGAGTCAAGAAGTGAGCAAAGGACAAGGTCCGGGAGAATCGTCAGGGCACCCCAGCGGTTGATGTTCTGAACTTTAATTTGTTCCAGAATTAATTAATATTTTGAATTTTATTAGGACTTTAAAGTTTTTTTAGATTTGAGTGTTAATTTATTTTAGAGTTACTCAATGTTTAGAATTTGTTAAAGTTTCATGGATAATTAATATTTAAGAGGTTAATTGATGATTTAAATTTTGTAAAGATTTTTAGTGGCAAATCAGTAGTTTGAATTTTAGGATTTTCATGAGTTTAAGTTAAACTAATACTTTAATTAGCTCTTGCAAGCTTAATTGCTAATTTGCACTTGCAAGGGGGGAGGATGTCAAAAATTGTGGGTTCGACTCCCCTCTAATGTTTCTTAATGTTCGATTCCCAGCTAGTGTAATAATGGCTTTTAATATTTTCTTAGTTTTCCTTATATTGGTGATGTAATACATTTTTTATGTGGCAACAATGTTTTTAACGATTATATATAGAAGTATTTTATTGTTTTGTTTTGTGGCTTTTGGAATGTTGGGCTGAATAAAGATTGTTACTATTGAATTTTGTGCTTCCTCACGTAATTTGGGAAGGGATACCCTATAAGCCATTTTGAGAAGGGTAAATTTCTTTCACATGGTTTGGGGACATCCATAAATTACGTGAGGTGTTTTTTTCCAAAATCTGGACCCCCCCCCCTCCCCCCTTGGTGAGATTTAGTGAGATTTTGCTGAACCCCCCCTCCCCCCCACGTGAGATTTACCTCTCTACAACTTTTTTTTAAAAAATTTCCTTTCTCATACTTAAAAAACAAAGAAAATCGTATAAATTCTAACTTAAAAAGTTGACGTGAGATT
This sequence comes from Tetragnatha montana, assembly GCA_963680715.1. Taxonomy (NCBI): domain Eukaryota; kingdom Metazoa; phylum Arthropoda; class Arachnida; order Araneae; family Tetragnathidae; genus Tetragnatha; species Tetragnatha montana. The sequence goes on along the minus strand of OY796674.1, from coordinate 61,600,230 downwards.
TTAATCGACCCCCCCCTCCCCCCTTGCTGAGATTTTTCCGCACCCCCTCCCCCCTTTTTGACCTGGCGTAATTTATGGATGTCCCCTTTCCAGAGAAAAAACTTTTTAATTACTGAACCGAAAGACACATTTCTGGTATCAAAATGTTCGGATTCTTTTAAGGATGTGCAATAAGCTGTTGGATTTTTAAAAGAAATTATCAATTTTAAAATATTTCCATTTTTTAGATTACGGATGAGGTCGCAGTTACAAAGCTAGTACTGTCAAACAATTTATTATGCAACCAATCTCAAAGACCAATTTACGCGATATTTTATGATGAAACAAGTTTTTAACACGTTTTTAACATGTACTTTAAAGTACTTTCCAAATTAAATATCATTCAAAGACTGATAAAAGTATTCTAAAAACACAGATATGCTAATTCATTCTAAAATTTCACACATTTTGTCCGAAACTTATAATTTTTGGTATGATAATCGAAATTAATTGTACACATTGAGTGTCGTGTTGGTTTTGTCTCTTATTATTTTTAATAGCTTAAAATGTATTGTTTAACAAGTCTGGGTTTAAACAAAAATATGAATGATAAAATAAGAGGTATGCTAACGAGTTACTGGGTAGTACAATATTGAATTTAAAAGATGTTTTTTCTTTTCCGAGAATGCTGATTAACATAGTTAGTAATAGACGTGCTGGATATTTTTTAAGGAAAACATTTTAATTAACTTATTGATAAGTCAGAGTAAATAAATATTCAAACTTTTAAAAGAAATTCATAGAGATGATCTGTGACCTGTGACGTATTTTTGAAAAGTTGGCTGACGTTTTCTTCCTCTAATTTTTTTATTATTTTATAAACTGAATTCAGTGAGCTGGGTTTTGTGAGGATTGCGAAGCAATCCTAAAGGTCCTTCGTAAGTAATTTACGGGGGTTGTTGAGTGATAGAGAGCAGGGGCCGCTCCTTAGGGTTACAAACAAGAAACTTTCAAAATCTTAACTGATTATTTTTTTTCTACACTCTTTGTTCGAATTTATTTTCATTTACGGATATAACAATTTCAGGATTAGTTTTTCTTTTTTGATCCACGGAATATCCCTTGAACTTGAACTGCTAGGAATATCATGATTAAATTTAGGGCATCATATTAATGTAAAATAAACTTCAAATGCCCCCTTAACCATAACAAAATATGATTTCTCGTTGATACAAAAATAGATAGTCAAAGGCCGACCTTTTGTTTTACCATAAACAACCACAGGCATTGAAAAAAAATATAGAAGACTTTCAATTTGCGAGAGCTTTTTCCTCCACCCCCAGCTTTTCTTGAAACTTCTTTAAGCCGCTTGTTGATAAATTCGCGCATCCTTTTTACTCTCGATAAATTACACGATTCGGGCACGATCCAGCAAATGTGCAATTTAGTTCCTTCCTTCCCTCCTCTCCCATCATTAATTTCCTTCTTTCTCTTGACGCAGTACTTAGTGTCGAGCATTATAAATTGTTCCAAGAATGTCACCCCTCTAAACCAACAACGATTCTTTGAAATTTACGAAAACTCGGATGCTTTAAAGAAAGACCCGCGACTCGGCTTTTATTTCTTAAGGATTGGGCGGTCGTTGTGTTCTATTTGATTGGATTTTAATTATGGGGAGCTGCGGAGAAATTGGATGGGTAGATTCTGTTGTGGCGACACTCACCACTATAAAGTTTAAAATAAAAAGTGATACTACTAAATTCTTACTTCAACAGCTGTGATAGAAGTGTTATATTGTCACGCTTACATGTCAGTGATTTTCTTTCAGTAACTTTAAAAGGATTTTAAGTAAAAAAAAAGTACTTAAGATAAGTATGCCAAGTCAAGTATGCCCTTTCTTTAAAATTCGTTTGTGTTCTGTAACTTTTACTGAAGAAAACTAATATTTTTAAGACGATACGGAGTGGGTGAAGTAAAAACGAAAAAAAAAAAAAAAATGTTGCTTTTATTTCTCTGAACTTACTGACACTTCTTGAGAGGAAAAATACAACAAAGGTTGATTACATCGTTACTAATAACTTGGAGATAGGGGTAATCGAAAAAAAAATTGAAGGAGAAAACTTTTTTGAAAAGCTAGAGATTGTGATACGGAGAGAAAAGATACAAGAGAAATACAAGATACAAGAGAAAAATATAACGATATATTTTAACGATGAGTTTACAGATTGGAGCGAAAACTTTCTAAGGGTTAATTTTGAAACAATTCCGTAAGACTTTATTTTTTGAAGTATTTACTCAAAATAGCTTCTATTTTTAAGATTAAAATTAATCACTTTAACTATCCAGCTATATGGACATCTGTAAACAGCTTATTTATTTTTTGAGATTAATTGCTACTTCCTCTCTACTCTTTTAATTATTTTTTGTACTGTGCTAAATTTTCCAGATTTACTAATTTTTCCTCAATTTAGATTGCCGATATCATTTACTTAAATTAAATTTGAAATTTTTAAAAGTGGATATTGAAATTGAATAAATACACTTAGACTTGCAAAAAATACTTTGATGAGTAACAAATACGAATTACTCTAAAGCAGGGGTGGGCATCCTATTACATACCATGAGTTCTAATGCGCCTCCTAATTTTTGTACAGGAAATAAAGTACCACAACTACCTGTAACCAAGTTTGAGCCCATTTGGTCCAGTATAGTTTTATTTTTATAGCCATCTCAGAAGTTTAATTATAACCACCCTGTATGTTTTTTTTTGTTTAAAAAAGTACTTTACATTTATTAGGTAAAGCAACTTGGTAATCCTATTACAACCTCCGTTTGATGATTCCCAAAACAAATTTTTTTGAAGAATTCAATTTGTTAAAGAAAATTAGCCTTTTAGAGAAAAAAGTATTGAGAAAAAACTCGTAAAAAAAGGAAAACATACTCGTAATACTAGCTTTTCTGATAATTTTCGCAATCAAGTATGAATATTTATAGAAATATACCTAATTAATTTTTATCTTAAAGAAATGTTTTCGTTGGAATAGTTATTCATTAAAAAAATATAGTTGCAAATTAGCTTGAAATTTTTACAACCCTGTATTAGAATAGATCAATTATAGTTAATGCAAATGTCTCTAGTTCTTTTATGTCATTTAATGAGAATAAATCAAAACAAAATTTCTCATGAATTTCCATTAAGTTTAGAGTTTTTGGATGGTTTAATCGTTCGTGTTTGAAATGCTAATAAAATTTGCTTGAAATTTTTATAGTAATTACTTAGAATATATCGTGCTGTTCTTTAAAAAAACACAGCAAAATAAATGTATCCTTAAAACAACCCATAATTTTTTTTTAAATTGAATAAGTAGAATAAGTTTAACTTCATAAATACCCTATCTCTCTACACTATTTACAGTGAAAAGAATTAAAAACAAATCGAAGAAATATTTATTCCATTTTCCTGGACTGATGCCGTGTCGTTTGGATTTTATCGCCATACATTTTGCCCTCTTCTTCGGAGGGCATCTTAAGTAGCTTAAAGTTGCATTTATCAAATTAAAATTTTTAAAAAATTCCAGGGAGGACCCTATACCTCCCCCTTTGGGTAGTGACTCCTGCTCGATGTGATTCAGACCAAAGGTTATGGAGGGCTTCGAATCCATGTTGCTTCATTTAGTAATTCTAAATTCTATTGCTTCTCTGACTATTCTTGTGAATCGATGGCTGGTGTTCGCTAGGATTTCAGTATGTTCAAATTGTATTTAAAGGTCCCCTGGAATTTTCTGTATATTATGGCTGTAGAAATTTTCAAGCATGAAAATAATTTTAATAGCAAACAAGAGGGACTTGCCATACCAAGCGTCTGGCACCCCACTCTAAAAAATGCGGGATAAAACCATTACAAGAACAATGTAAAAGTACGAGATTTCATTCCTCATTTTCACTTGGAACATTCAAGCAGTATTTGTTTGTTATTTATTCAATTTGATTTATAGGTAGAATGATGTTTTTGCCACTGAGGATGCCCTCCAAGAAATGTATGGAGTTAAAGTCCAAATGACACAACCATTAGGGTGGATCAAACAAGTCAACAATTTTTTTCATGTATTCAATTTGTAATAGCGCGCAAAAGTTGCCTTCAGCCATCAGTATCAATATGTAAAACCCGCGGAAATCGATCAAAAAATATCTTAAGGTGCTGTAAAGGCCTTGAAATTTTGAAAAAATGTTGATTTTTATACAAAACAACGAAAAATAAACCAAAGATAAACCCTCATATTTTGTTCATGATTTTTTAATAAAGAACTACTAGAGTTATAGATATAATGTTCCAGGTTTTATTTTTTATAATAATAATAGGTTTTGGTAGCAATAATTATTTTAAAATCAAATAAATTTGTCAAGTTGTTTCTCCTTCATTTAAATTTTTTTCCTAACTCTATAGAACTCTACTACTTAAAAACATGAAATCAGGCTCATTTTGTTAGCAATTTTATTCTCTTTGATTTATGTGATTCAAAACAACTTTATTCAATTTTTTAAAATTTAAATGCTGAAAATAAATTTTTTAGAATAAATTTTATAAAAATAATTAAAGATCGTTAACTTCCAAGATAAACATTTCTACCAAATTTTAAGTTGAAAATCAAATTTAATCAAGTAGGAAAAAAAACCCCATCAAAATTTTCGTAAGTTCCTAAACACCTTTTCAAATAATACAACAAGAGCGATTAACTCATGGAAAATTCGTAAAATCCCTTAAGGGGTTTCGTATGATTCACAAACATGCAAAAAATTTCACATAAATTTTTAGAAAATATATTTCTAAGTCTTAACCTGTTGCGTTCAAAATCTTGCGGAGTAAGTTCCCAGCTTAAGTTAAATTTAATTCAAAATGCATCGATTTCACCGTAAATTTCGATGGTTTTTATTTTTTTCTACATGATTAAATTTGATGTTTGATGTTATGGTCAAACCAGATTGGGATAGGAAACAGAGACAACAACAGATAAGAATAAAATATTCCAATTTTAGCTGAGTCTGCCAGTTACAATCCTGACTGAAATCTTTGAAAACAGAAGCAAATGCCCATGCAGAAGTTAAAAAAAAAAACATTGTTATCTTTTACATTTAGATAAAAGGTAAAATAAACAAAATTTATGAAATATACCCAGTATTACATATGATATGCAACACATTATGCAAATTTAATGCTTATTTCAGTGACTCTGTGATGTTTTTCAGTATTTTAATGAAAACTCATTGATACAAAAAAAAAACCCACTAATTTTTTATGCAAAGATAACAGTGGAGTTCTGGAGTGGAAAGACAAAAAATAATGGTGTCGGGGCAACATTTGCAGAAGCTTAGTGAGCGGTATCATTCGATTCGTAATGACATCTACATTAACGTGGGTACCGTGTGTTTTTCCGAATTCCGTGTAGGGAAGTGTATGACATCATGAATACAAGATGGTCACCGCCGGAAAAAAATCTTGTGAATGGTTATCTATAGATGTTATCTTTATTCTTTTTGAATAAAATTTTAGAAATACATAAATATCAAATAGTTACCGAAAAAAACATCAAAATCCATAAAAAATAGCGTTTATGACGTCATAAACAAAAAAATGTCTATTTAAAAAAATACACTATTTTGTCATGTAATACTTTAAAAAGATGCTTATTTCAAAGTAAATGTGATGATGTTCATAACAAAAAACACGACAATGGAACAATAGAAACACAAAAGGGAATAATAACTCCAGTTCTATTTGTCCGAGAAACTCTTATCACCCCTCATTTTAAAGATAATTTTACAAGATTTAATTCGATATAACGTTTGACTATGCAAAATTTGAAAATTAATTTTTCAGGATTTTTTTTTATAAATAAAAGGGTAAAAAAACAATGTTGCTGTCTTTTTTTTTTGAAAATTATACATATTGTTTGCAACATTATAAGGTATGATACCTGAAAATTATAGAATGGGACGGTCATAGGATCAGGAGTTATAGTAAAATAGTTTTTTTAAATACCACTTTAACCTATTTACGAACAACTCTATTTGCCTGACTTAAATATCAATTAGGGAAATGAAGCCAAGGTAATAAAAACTTCTGTGAAAACTTTCTCTTCATGTAAATAAATACAAAATATATGAAGAATGTTAAAATTCTTTTAACCGTGTTAAAATTACGCAATTAAAAGAAAATATCAGTTTAAAATTGATAATTTTTGTTAGTTAAAACACGGAGATATTTAATTACATAAAATTGAATTAATTTATGCTTATAGTAAATGAAGAATATTTTAACTACTTAAAAAGTATCATAACTAATCATAATTATACCAAATAAGTCAGTCTAAGATTATATGAAGTTAAAAACTAAAAATCCCTGATGCACTATAAAATAGCATATGTCAAATCTTTATTAAAACATTTTTATCTCCCTTTTGGCGAATATTAATAAAAAGATCCAATCTATAATATAATTTATTATTAATTAAATTAAAAATCTTTCCAGAAACCAATCTTTATCTAATCATTTTGCAATTATTTTTATCTTTAATGTATTTAAAAGTTAAGTAATGATTTTTATTCATTTTTGTATAATCATAATTAAAATTCTGTATTGAAATTTAAATAATTCCTCATCTAATGAAATCTATTTAATTAACTCAATTGAAAACTTGTGTGCTTTTCAGCGCGTACATTTTGCTGCCGAAGAAATTTTCAATGAAAGTTTGATTAAGGGTTAAACAGTTGCTACTGAGTGTGTGTTTGAGTAATGCTGTGGCAGACAGTGCAGATACATTTTGGCTTAGATCCACAAAATGAATTATGCGTGGGTTCCTAAAATGCTTTTGTTTCACGACAGCTTTAGATGCTTTTATTCAAGTTTGGTCCAATGAGCAAATCGAACAGCTAAAGAGAGCTTGTTAAGTCATTTGGAAGAGGTCTTTGCTAGAAAGCATATCTGTAATGAATCAGCTCTTTTCTTCATTCAATCCAAATAGCTGAGAAAATTAAACAAAATATTACACCTACTAGGGTTTTTTTTTAGACAATGAAATTTCAAAGACTAATTTAGAAGCTCCCCGAATGGCGCTCCGTTAAATAATAAAATGTGTTTTAATCTGATATCTGATATTATTATTGGCATTCTTATTCTTACACAAAAAGTGTCATAAAATGGTTAACAATAAATAAAGTTTTAAAGAGAAATATCTGTGATTGTGACATTAATAAGAATAATACAATTTATAGTTGAAAAGGATTATACTTAGGGTTCTATATTTACTTATTTAAAAAAATATCTAAAGCGTTAATCATAGAAGCATATTTTACGTAACATATTATGAAAGGAATTAAAGTTTGAGGGTTAATTTCTGTCATTCTGTCACATCGAATGAACTAGATAATGCCTTGCTTAACTTAGATTAATTAAAAGGATTAACTCTTAAATATTTTTATTTTTAGAATTTCTTAAAAATGTCTGATTAGCATTTATAAAATTAATTCCATCAGAAAACGTTAGAAGGGAACTTAATGTAGAGTTATTTGAACTGAAAAAATAATTCAAACGAAAATACAAAATTTAAACTTTAATACTGTTGTAGGAAAAAATGGTAGGTATTTCTTCCTAATATGTGGTAAAAAACATGAATGAAAATATATTATAGCTACATATACTTTATTAGACAATAAACTACCAACCAAAAACCGAAGTCATTTATCCTGTATTGCATCTTAGTTCACAACTTTTCTGTTTTCCATACCATTAAAAAGCTTTATTGAACGTCAAAGATAAGAAGCACCACCAAATATAAGAAACCGACCGATTTATATGCAGAGTCATGCTAGTGGCAAAACAATAAATTTGGAGATATTAGATTCTTTTCGGGGTCCAAAAACGTTCCGATTTTTTACGGTATGGATAACGGAAAAGTACCCTTAATTCTAACAGCTTTCTCATAGAGCTATCATTTCCTCTCAGAAAAGGTTGTTCGTCTCTATGCTACTAAATGCAATCCTAAAAATAAGAATACCAAGAAAATCTGAGCATTAAATGTTTCATTAACTTGACTTATGCTACTAAACGTTGGCCAAATTAGTTTCTCTCCTGAGAGTGCCTTCAATCAATCCGCTTTTGGTAATTTATATCAGACTGGTGGCTCATTAGGAGATTACGCTCAGCCCTGCTGATGAGGTAAGGCTGCAGTTACAAGCTCTATTGAGTCTTTTACAAGTATAATTAAGTGAATCGTGTTGATGTATTTTTGGAGTTTTTGGTGGCAGCTTGTTCCGCTAATGTCTGCGCTGTTCAACGATGAATCCGATCGATTTTAGATGAGCATGATATGCTGACATCGTCGATCCATTTCGAGGTTTTTAATAGCATCTTTAAAAAATCAGCCTAATCATTAATGTAAAAAGTGTTGTATTTTTCAAAATCTCATTAACAAACATGTTTCTATGGTTTAAAATTTAAATATTTAAGAAGGTAGGTTTAATTTGATCCAACCAGATCAAGGTTTATGGAACATTAACGGGCCAAAAAGAAGGTTTATATTGTAAAAGTCCTTTAAAAATAATGATTATTTAGTTGTTTAATTAATGAAGCTGAGTATATTCTTAGTTTTCGATGTTTTAACAACACTTTACTAAACGCTATATATAACTCATGACAAATTAGCTTTTTTTTTAAAGATTATTATATACAGCTAATAATAAGGAAATGAAAATATTCGCATCCACTAAAATCCTTTCGGTGCCAGTTTGATGTAAAATCTTCACTGTTTTTCTATAGGGAGGGTTTCAAATAAAGTGTACACATTTTTGAAACATATTTTTTATTGTTAAAAGTAATCGCATCCGCATCCAAATACAGAGTAGACCAATATTAATACCAATATTTGTAGAGCATACCAAAAGGCAATTTAAAAGATTTAAAATTTAGTATACGCGTTAAATTGATAACCTACCTAGTTTAGATGTCGGTAAAAACACACATTTTCCATATAATCTCTTTAGAAGTAATGATGAAGTATAATTAAATACCTCAGAATTAGATTGAATAAGGTATTACTTTGATTGATTGATTGCTAATAATAATATTTTTGAGGATATTCTAAGAAGAATAGTGGTAAATTCGGATAAATTTGAAGATAAATATTTTTATCTAAAGTTAATGCTGTCATGACATACAAGAAACAATATTTGTTCCCAGTAGGTTAGCGCCTTAAACAAGCAATGCGATGTATCATAACACAAAAGTGGCGTAATAAGTGTCCTAATTGATAAACTCTGCATACCATGAAGGTTGCTACATAATTAAACACCCAGGGGAAGGAACCTCCAACGGAAAGGAAAACAAAAGTGCTTCACCGGTTTTGAAACGAACGTTAACCCGCTTCCAAAATTAATTAAAAGTGTTTTCTCTCCCGACCGTCGAAACTGCATAACCAGTATTTGCGATCTTTAGTGGTGTGGTTATTTCTCTTCTTAAAAGCAAATTGCCTTGATCGCAGAGTTTTCAAATAAGCCTTACAGGTGCAAAAAAAAATATCCCCGTCTATAACGTCTAATTCATTAACTGAGACGTTTTCGAGGCATTTTTGGAGTTGAAAGTCCCTTTGAAGCTTGGTGTAAGTAGTAAACTGAAAGTGGGATTGTTAATGTGCTCTGGTGTTAAATGTTTGAGTGTTTTTTGTATGTTCATTAAGGCTATTCAATAATTTACATTTTCAGATTACGTTACAATTATCAAGGTTTTTACACCTTCCTTCCCCATGTCGTTGTTCCCTCATTGTGATGTCACAATTTTGAAATTAAAATTAAAACCAGAATTATACTTAAAACCTTGTTCAATTTTAGTGTTATCGAGAAATAGTAACTCTTTTATCATACACTGTCGAATCAAAATGCCTCTTTTAGCATTGTAACAGCAGTGAAAAATCCGTTTCAATGGGAGAAGGAACAAATGTTTAAACTCACCCTCTCCCTTGTTACATTTGTCATATAAACCGGATCCCCTTTTAAAAGTCAGGCTTAATTTGAAAATGACCCCTAAGTAAAGGGGAGAACCAAAGGGACCATTGTTGGCATATTTCTATGTAAAGATTTTTTTAAGTAACTTTATTTATCGTAAAGTTTTTCATTTAGTTTTTTTTCAACATTTTTCATTTTCATTTCATTTATTTTCATTTATTCATTTACATATATATACAGGACCAAAAAACAAAAGAAGAGAAAAAATAATTGTACACTTCGGGGATTTACATCCCTTAAGAGTGCGTTATAAATCTATTTAGTTAATACAAATAATGAAGAATACAAGATACATAGAAAATAATTAATTACAAGAAAATGAGATATAAAATAAATAATTACAATTATGAGGACTGGCAATGGTGTCGATTGCAAATATAAATATAAATATAAGCCCAAAGTAGAAAAAAAAACCATATTGACTATATTGAAGAAGTCCAATGAATTATAAATAAAGCATTTGTATTAAATTAAGAGCAATAAGTTCAAAGAACAACTAAAATTTCTGAATTAAATAAAAATTGCTTAAGTTTTTTCTTGAATAAAGTAATTTTAGGTATTATTTGAACATTAATTGGCAAACTATTGTAGTGTTTGGGTGCTAAGTAGAAAAAACATTTGTGAAAAATCTCTTTGTTTGATTTAGGAACACAGTAGATCATGCCAGGGCGTCTAAGATTAACAGTTGTTCTTTTTATACATATATTCGGATTTAAAAATAAATTATAACAATTTTTGTAGAAAAACAGATGCTTAAGAGGAAGTATATCAATGGATTTGTAGGAAACGAATGTTATACTTTGGTTAGTGGAATTTAACATAACTTTTAAAAATTTGTTTTGAAGGTTTTCTATTATTTGAATATTAGTTATGTAGTCACCACCCCATACAGATAAACCATAGTATATCCTAGGATGAACCCAAGCATAGTACAAGTTTTTTAGAAATTTCAAATTTACAAAGTTTTTTAAATGATAAAACTTATACAAAAGAAATCTTAGTGAATTAGATAGGGAACCGATGTGAGATTTCCATTTCAGATTGGAGTCAATATGCAGACCCAAGTACTTTATTGTCTTTACACTTTCTAGTTGAGTACAATTACAATATAATTGATTTATGCAGTCTGGTTGGTGAAATATTAGTTTGAAAGGATTTACTCGGCTTGTTAGGCTGAAATAGATATATTTAGTTTTGTTGACATTTATGTTTAAATCATTTAGGTGGAACCAAGTTCTTAGTTTATTTAGGTCATCTTGAATTTTACTATTTAAATCGTTCTGGTCTTGACTCGAATATAAAAGGGTTGTATCGTCAGCAAAACATATGATATCACCATGAAGTTTCATGTCAAGAAGATCATTTACGTAAATCAGAAATAAGAGAGGACCTAGTATAGATCCTTGCGGGACTCCTTTAGTTAGAGATGAGAGAGGACTTACACTATTTTTGATTTTAACTACTTGATTTCGATTGGTTAAATAGGATTTTAGAAGATTGTGAGTTGTACCACGAATTCCATATGCAAATAATTTGTCTAGTAAGATGTTATGATTTACAGAATCAAAGGCTTTTGAGATGTCTAAGAATATTGCTACTGTAAAATTATTCCTGTCAATACTATTGTATACAAATTTAGTAAATTTAATGAGAGCAAGCTCGGTGTTACGATGTGGCAAAAAACCAAATTGATTTGGTGAAAAAAAGTTTAAGCTTTCAAAATAGTTAATCAGACGTATTTTGATACAATATTCAACAATTTGGGAAAATGTGGTAAGTACAGAAATAGGTCTATAGTTGGACAAATTATTTTTGTCTCCTTGTTTATATATGGGAGTAACAACAGCAATTTTCAAGAAATCTGGAAAAGTACCTGATTTTATAAGGTCATTAATGAGTTTTGTGAGGTAATTAGAATGGTATAGAGAAAGAGATTTCAAAATAGTCACATCAATATAATCAATTCCACAACTTTTCCTTGTACTCAAGTTATTTATGTGAGTTAATATCTCTGACTCATTTATATCAAAAAAAGCAAAAGAGTTCGGATATCTTGTCACATAGTTCATGTATCCATTACCCGAAATTGTTTTGGATGTATTTGAAGAAAAGTGGTTATTAAAAGCAATGGCCAATTGAATTTCGGAGTTACATGAAACAGGAAAAACACTTGTTTCTGGTTTTTTGGTTATTTCATTTATCAGTTTCCATTGTTCTGGAGAGTTTACACAATCCGTAAAACGCCTCAAAAAGTATTCTTTTTTTGCTGTTTTTATTTTTATTTTCAATAAAGAAACTGTTGAACGATAAGCTTGTTTGTAAAAATTGTCACCTGGATATCTGCGAATTTTTCTAAAAAGGTTTTGTTTACATTTTATGATCTTTAATATATCATCATTTATCCAAGGATTATTAGGTTTTGGTTTTACTTTCTTTAAACATTTAAAAGTGAAATTATTAGTGATTGCTACAAGTTTATTGTAGAAATTAGAGAATATATTAAGTTTGTCACCTACGGAGTCAATAAAATTATATTTCTTGAAATACTCCTCTATCTTTACATAGTCCTTTCTATATAAATACCTGGAATTTACTGTTTTGTCTAATGTTGTTGAGGATATTAGATTCAGCTTGAATATGATAGGGTAATGATCAGTAATGTCTGTCTCCAGGCAAGCACAAGCTGTATCTGCATTAAGATCAGAGTCGAAACATAGAATACAAATAATAAATCTCACAAAAACTCCTCCCTAACTAAATCTTTACCTACTCTAACTATTTCTAAATAAACTAAAACTATTAAAAATGACGCATTTTTTTGTAATCCTGGTTTGTGTTGGAGGCTTTATACATACGAGCATTTTTATTAAAGAAAACTAGAGACCCTATATATAGATAGACCCTATCTATATATAGGGTCGCTACAGTTCTTACTGGCACGGATCAATAGAAATAACAGAGTTGGGTGCATAAAGCTGTTTTCTTTAGTTAGGGTAGCTACGGATTTTCTCTGTTTTACCTTTGGAGATAATTAATGCTGAAATTGGCTTCAAAGAAAAGACCAATTTCCCAGAAAGAAAGTGATAACTAACAAATGGATTAAAATAGAGTGTAAAAATTGCCTCTAAGACTTATTTCAAAAAATTCCTTAATGGTATTGAGAATGATTCTTTGATAAAAATGCATTATATTATTAAAATGATACGTAAAATGATTCTTAGTTTAATATTAAATTAAACTATTATAATAAAGCTGTTTTTGTGAGCAAATCATTTCAAGATTATATTACTTTCACTCAACAAAATAAATTATTTTCTGTTTAAGTTCTCTAACTGCTTAGTTAGATAAAAGCGTGGTTTCTATTTAAAAGTATATACTAACTTAAGTTAATTAAAATTACAGATTATTGCTAAATCTCATAAACTCAACATTTTCAAGAAAAAGTTAAATGATTAAAAGAAAATTACTTAAACATTTAGGTACGTTGATATTCATCAAATATATTATTGCACCAAAAAGTCATAATGCATGGAATGCATTATTATAGAATATTAAATAAATGTTAAATTATTCCATAAAAACATCTTTCAAAATAGGATACTCAGTAAAAAGCTTTGTTCGAAAAGTACAAAATTTCGGTTTCTAAAGTCATTCAAATTTCCTTTGAATTATTTGTAAGTATTTCAAATATCATTTGAGAAAAATTTATTTACTTCAAATAAAACATCTATATAGAAAGATTAGTGACGATTTAAGAAAAATGTGCAGTTATTTTCCGAGCTTTATTTGATCTCTGTCCTTTTATATTATTTAATTATGATAAATCCAACTTGTATAGTTATGAAAATAGTTACGTCCTAAAAATAATATCAATACCTTAGTGATACGCTAAACTTATTTCCTTAAAAATATTGTTAAAATTTTAAAAGTTCTCACAAGTGTATCATAAAAATAAAGAATTCGAAACGTTAGATTCTAAGGGCCGTATTCAGAAACTTTTAACACGATTGAAACGAGTCGTTAACGAGTCGAGACCGAGAACGACATCGAAATTGATCGAAAACGATCATTTTCGAAACGAGTACTTCAGCTCTCTCGTTTCCTCAAAAACGAGTAATATAGCGGACTCTGATTGGTTGAAAAGAAATTCGCGTCATCGCTGGGAAAAACCATAAAAAAAAACACTCTTTATTCTTCCTTTTTATTCACAACCTCTAAGTAAAAAATAACTCAATCTAAGCACAATTCATACTTAACTCCCCAATCAATTTGCATTTGGTCTTGCCTTCTACATTCATCATTATCAAAATCCCTTTCATAAAACACCAAGTTTTAAAAATACTCCACATTTCACGAAACCCATCGACCCGCTCGCTATTCAAGCCACAGCAATTACACAGCGGCACCAAAAACCGTGTCCTTTTTCATTCCCTTCATATAATAATTGCACCCTCGCTCAGATAATTCGGTATCGCGTGCCCCCCCCCCCCCTCACAAACGCATCAATCCTCATTGAGTTAGCTTTGGTGACAACTCCCCCTTCTATCGGGTCTCGTAGGAATACGACCCCTCTGCGATCGAAGCAAGTCAATTAATAGGGGGCATAAGGGTGGCTTCCGACAGCAAAAGCAGGAAATGAAATGAAGTTTGGGAATGGAGAATGTGCGTATAGAAACGTATGGGCGTGGTAAATCTTGATTTGATTATACGAAACAGACTTAAGTCTCCCTTGGAGAGAATAAGGTTGGCTGATTGGTTTCTTATGGTACAAATCAGGCCATGGAGGGAAAGCGTACCCAGATAGCAGATTACCTTACGATTGACCTTCTCTATTCATTGTCATTGGGTTTCTCGAAACAAGGTTTGCCGAAAAACCTTTACGCAACACGAGGTTTACGCAATTAAGGTTTGTATGACGAGGTTGCTGAAAAATTATAAAAAAACATAGAAAACCTCAAAACCCGTTACCTCAGTTTTTAACCATGCTGTAAGGTTTTTCCATAAGGTTACCGCTAACCTTATAGGCGTCAACTAGTGCAGGTTGTTTTTTACATTGTCACCAGGTAACAGGCTGTCAATCACAACCTTACAAAACCCTTAAATGTGTTAAGCCGTAAGGTTACAACAAGGTTTATAAAACCTTCCATTGTGTAAAGACTTAACACTTACGGTCATAACTGAACAGAATTTCCAAACATTCTTATGTACTACTAAGTTGATCCCTACATAAATGGTAGTGCTATGTAGAAGATAAATATATATCGCACCCTTGCTATAAAAGTGCCACAACTCAAAAAACTATGCCCTAGTAGCACAAAACGGAAAGCGATATAAGAAACTTATACCGTACGTTACCATTTTCCAACACCAAATAAGCTAAAAATGGTCAGGTTTGTGTACACCACTTGGTACCAGAACTTGGGATCCCTTGGGATTCGCTATCTCAGATAACAACAGAAACTGTCATTCCTTGATGTTATTCTAGCATTAATGGATGTTGCCTGATAGCAATTGTTATACAGCGATATTAGCTGATGTTAATCTTAAAAAGTGAATGACAAGGAATGTCAGTTCTTATATCGAGTGGTGTAAAAACCCTTGCTAAGCCTAACCATTTTTAGGTTATATGGTATCAAAAAATGGTACCGTACGATAACCATTATATATTTTCTACATTAATGTTTCCTATACTTATAATGCGGGACAAAAATAATCGAATCTGATATTGCTTATATTTTATTTTTTAGGGTAATATAAACAATATCATTTTCATTTTTGTACAGCATTATAAGTGTGGGAAAAATTGTTTAAAACACATTTAAATGAAGAAAATATATATTGTAATTAACTGTTTTAATTTCAATTTTAAAGGTAATACAAAATTAAATTATTATAAACAATATCATGATTTTTTATCAAGTTAAAATTAAATACTATTAGTTTCAGTTGAAATCTATGAATATTTATTTTATGATGTATAAAATACCCCCACAAGAAAATTTTAAGTTACAGGATTCACAATTTTTTTTGTAATAAAAACATTAAATTGAAAAAAATGTTGGTAGTTTTAATAATTGTTTAATCAATTATTTAAACTTCATAAAAAATGCAAAAGTTTATATTACCATTACTTACCTATTACAAGTTCAAATTTGAACTCTTCTCATGGCCATTAATCTCTATCAAAAAATAATATAGAGCCTAACTTCAAGGAATGAACAAAGATTACAAATAAAAATAGAAAAATAAAGATTTTTATTCAAAATTTAACACATTAAATAAATTAATACATAGAGCTTTTCAAAACTTTTTCTATTCTTCTATATAACTTGTGCGCCAATGCTGTAAAAAAAAACTTTATTAGTTATGTTTATTAATGAAACCAGGATAATTAAAACATAATATTTTGGAAAAATCAGTATGTTAAAACTAATTTTTAGATGATTCATCCCATACCTGTATCTAAAAACTATGAATTACTTTTCAAAAATATATTCATTTTTAATTCACCAAATAACTATTTTTTTGAAACATAAATTAACAAGATAGGCATAGTTTCAGAAAACATATGGCAGGTATCCTTTTAAATTAAGACCCCCCAACAAATATAAATATGTAAAAACTATAACAGTAATATACGGTGTATCAATAACCTTGTATTATAAGATCTCTTGTGTGAGGTACTTAAAATATGCAAAATAAGAACTGAACCACTAAAACATTTTTGTTAAATGTGAAGGTTCAATAAAATGTTTTCCTTTTTTGTAACATCATAGTCAGCAAACATATCTATATCCAAATATCTGTTCTTTCCCCCCATAAATATTGTTTATTGTAAACTGGGTGAAATAATGACTTTTTATGATTTCCTATAAGTTTCTTGAAAACTAGAGGTATAGTTCTTCAGACACCTTTTATATACTTCACACAAGGAATGTTAAAGGAAAAAATCTTAACAATAGAGCATTTTCAATCACATGACTCGGACCTAACAACGGCCTTAGCAACAGAAGATGTTACAGTTTTTTGCCCTACAGAGGTTAACAGTTACAGAAAATGACTAGCCGTGGAATTCTTTTATTGGAGCATTTGCAATCACGTGATCCCATACCTAAAAACCGCCTTAGCAACAGATAAACAATGGCCTTAGCAACAGTTAAAAGCCCTACAGTAGATACACAGTTAAAAGAAAATAACCGGTAGTAACGTCACCTGAAAACACTCTATAAGTAAAAGTTGTAATAGTCAAAATGTAAAAAAAGAAGATAATGCAATTTTAAATTAAGTGAATCTAAAATAGAAGAAATAATTCCTAAAATAGTATCAAGTATTATATTGTTTGATGATTGAAAAAGATAAGACTCCACAATTAATATAACGTTTATTTTACAATTAAGCAATTAATTAGCTTCTTAATTGATAGTTTGTTTGAAGATGCTTTAGGAAATTTTAAAATTTAATTAAATTATACTTAAAATTTAAAACATTTAAATAATAACACACTAAATAAGAACATGTTTTGAGGGACTTTTTAAAAGAAAAAATAAGAAATGTTTTTTTCAACTTGAGCTTCCAAATTTTGAACATCTAATTTTCATGCTAAAGTTTTCCAAAACAGTAAAATTAAAAAACCACTAGACCACGGCATAATAACCTGGAACCTTCATTTTATGTACATTTTATGTACAAGTAAAATTAAAGCTTTATAGTTACTTAAATTTCAGATGCCTTTTTCCCAATAAAATTTATGAGTAATGATCAAATTAAAAGTTAAGTTTGATATAGGGTTGAAAAAAAACATGCTTTTCTAATATCTTAAGATTTTTTTTCGCTCCTATGCACACCAATTTTTAATGAATGGATAAAAATCAAATGAAAATGTAAGTAAAGAAAAGTAATAACTGTAAAACATTATTTCACCAATGGTAACTATTATTTCTATTTAACCCGTAGCAGGGGATGTGACGTCTCACAGACCGTGCAACATTCCCCCCCTGCCCCCTACCACATGCTGGGTCACATTTTCTCCTAGCTTCCCCTTTCGTGACCCCTTCTTAACAGCAAGTTTTTACAAGTTTCTTCCCCTCAGTGTAACAGTTTTTGTCCAGACTTACTCAGTAAGCATGGCTTTGAAGCTCGGTCTGCAGAGTTTAATTTATCCTTCTGATCCAGGTTATGCGGAAGCGTTAAAAATATTATATGAAGTTGGGAGTGATTTTAGAGTGGTAAAGATAACTATGAATAAGATTTCTGTGAAAAATTCTAAATTTTTTGCTTCTGAAACACTGGTGAAAAACTGATACTTCAGGCCAGGCAGTGTCAAAATTTTTTTGTATTGTTCTACAATGAGTTTTCTCCTCTTAAAACTTGCATTACATATTAAATAATAAAAATAAAACAGTTAATTCATAATAGATGCAATTTATTTTAAATTATAAAGAATTTACTGCACTATGTGGTTTCTATCGAAAAATTTAAGGCTATTGGAAAATTGTCTGGGAAAACTTTTATTTTAATATAAAGTTAAAAAATATATCTTCTATTTCTATGAAGAGAAATGTTCCAAGAACAAAGTTCTGAAATATCAGAATTAGAGATGTGAGTCGAGAATATTCTCGGAGAACGAGAATATTCTGAGAATATTCTCCAGGGGCGAGAATTTTGAGAATAATCGAGAATATTCTATTTTTTGATTAATAAATGTAAAAATGTTTGATAATATGAAATGGTCATATAGTATTAGTGTTGGAAACCTGAAAACAATAACAAATTCAATGAAATTTACCATTTAAAAGTCACCCTACAGTTCAGAGAATATTCTCTGAACTGTAATTTCATTATTTCGCAAGATTTTTTTTAAAATAAGTAAATTTATTTAATACAAAATAAAATATTTTTTAAAATATTCAAAGCAAGTTTTACTGGGAGAAAATACTCATACAATTAAAAGAGGAGTCTTAATTATTTTTATATAGTTGTTAAAAGCAAAGGTAATACCAATAGTTGTCAAACTGAAGGACCTTTAAAATCTGACATTTAGCTAAAATTATGGTAGAACTTTGTAAAATTAGGAGAATATTCTTAAAAGAAGGGGATATCACATTAGAATTATCTGTTGAGAAAAATATTTGAAATAATTTTATAATATTTATTTTACATTTACAGAGAATAATTTATCGGGAGAATATTCTCAAAGAACTCTAAATTACTATCAGATGCAGTTTAATTTACTGTCTACTTAAAAATACTATTTGTGAATGAATAGTTTGTCTTAACTTTTTGTTTGCGTTATGGGGTATTTGCATAAGGGAATGATTTGCTTAATTTTACACTTTTTTGATACGTTATAGTTTAAAACTCTCAAATATCAGATTTTTATAAGTTCAAAAATATGTTTTAAATAATTCAATTTTATTTTTGCCAAAACAGTAGTAAAGTCACGTGATCAAAAAACGTGATTTGACATCACAGCAGCCTCGAAACTAGTGTTTTACTATTTTTCAATGATAACTGGATACTATTGGATGTGACGTCATAGCGCTTGTAAACAATAGTGTTTCTGTTTTTGTGCCAAAACGAAATTTCAAAAATTTATATCTCAGAAACTGGGAAACTCAGGAACTTCATTTAAACGTCATTCTTCATGGGTTTTTTATCTACTATTTTAATAAAATTTAATCTCAAATCGTGAAAATACCTCATTTTAATTCAGATTCATTAATATTTTCCTTTATGAGAATATTATTAAAGTTACAATTAAATTTATATCTTACTCATCTTGTGTTCGTGAAATAATTAAATCTTCAAATTTTCATTCACTAGATAGATATCTTATAATTTTAAGTGTGTCTCATCATTTTTTCCTCAAGAAAATATTCTCATTAAGATTCAACAAAATAAATTCCAGAAAAGCATTTCTCATATGCATAATTTATTTCAAAAAAGCTATTTAAAAGTTGGAAAATCTTAAATTAATAGAATGTAACTGGCTTACTCTGCCTTACCTATCAAACATGTCGTCTTATCAATTAAGTAGAGATTTTAAAATATTTTTCAATTTAATTTGTCT
The DNA here is from genome assembly GCA_963680715.1 of Tetragnatha montana. NCBI lineage: Eukaryota > Metazoa > Arthropoda > Arachnida > Araneae > Tetragnathidae > Tetragnatha > Tetragnatha montana. The sequence continues at coordinate 61,580,129 of OY796674.1, read as the reverse complement.
TTCTTTTATTTATGATGACTTCTCATTGTAAAACTTTTAATATTCTTCGAATTTAAAGTTAATATATACCTTATAAAAAAATTTTTTTCAAAAAAAATTATTTAATAGCTTCTAGGAGAATATTCTCGAAAATTCTCCTCTTGGAGAATATTTTCGAGAATATTCTCAAGAATATTCTCCAAAAGATTATTACCGAGAATTTTACATCTCTAATCAGAATCATACCATAATTAGAAATTTTTAAAAAAATATATAATGTTGCGCGGTCTGTGAGACCGCATGCCCCCTGTTATGTTCCATTTTTTCACCTCCACTGTTACGGGTTAAGGATCTTAAATTATTGCATTCTTTAAAAGGAGAGACAATTGTCTCCCTGAGCTAGCTTGGCAATGACTTTCCTGCCTGCCCATTTTTCGGTCGCATGTGCCATTAAAGGCAAAAAATTCGTAAAGCACTGAAGCTCTTAAAATTTGTGTAATAAATTTTTCTTTTGGACATTTTGAATAGAAGGGAGGCTAGAAGCTCATCCTAAATAGGGTAAAAATTAGAATAGATTTTTATTACTTTTTCATTTATTTTTTAAGATTTGACTGATTTCCTTTACACTGGGGGTTCATGAAATAAAAAATATATTTATTGTACCTGACTTATATCTATCTCCTTGAGCTTCTATGCGGTAAATAAGGCTTCCACCAGCCAACATGGCGCTTACTCAGCTCGATCGTCCAAGAGAGTTCCTCTGAAAGTACATAAATTTTTTATTAATTTAAATTAAGAAATAAAAATGTTTTCATTTTAAAATTTCTCAACAAACAATAGTTTATAATTTTAGCAAGAAATAAACAGATGTTTTAAATACCAGGGAGCTATTACCCCCAGCTCGCTATCGCTCACCAACCCCCATAAACTGCTTACGCAGGACCTTTTGTTAATAAAAAAATTACCAGAAGAAACAATAACAAACTTTCCAAACATACAGCATCTCCATGAAGAACACTCTTCAAAGTTTGAATACTTACTAACTCCATCAATATTCCTTAAAAAATATCCAGCACATCTATTAAAATAACTATTATTAATCAACATTCTGGAAAAATTTAAATTCAATATTTACCGCCTAGTTAATCCTTAACTCGTTAGTATACCTAGTGTATTACAGCATCACTAACAAAGTAGTCCCATTGCAGTATCTGAATTTTGAGTGAAATGAAGAATGTCAATTTAAATATATTATTGTTTTGCTAAACCTATATCACCCTTTTTATCATGATTTAAGTACCGAAACTCCTCCTAGCAACCCAACAGGCTTTGTGTTTACCCATTTTCTCCTTCCGCATAATGATGTACTGGGTTAAAGAAAAGTTGGGATCAGCTGGAATAAGAGTCCTCCATTTGGCGATTGCCAACTATACACTATAACTAATTGTTCCGCTAACTTCCGTACCGCTCGCTATAACTATACTCTGTGTAAATAGAATCGGCGGCTGACCTTGAGTTTTTTCTCAATGTATTTCTCCTGCGTTGCCATGGTAAAGAATGACGTGAAACCGCCTATTTTATACAGACTATAGGCGACCGCAACGCGAGTCACCAAATGGAGGACTCTTATTCCAGCTGTGCCAAAAGTTGCTTACAAGTATAAACCCAGACTTGTCATGAACATATGACAACATGAATTTGTAAGTAAAGGACTAAAAAATGCATCCATAAATATTGCTCTTTCCACCTATTTTGACTACTCACACTTCACCATACCCCTCCCCCAGAGTTTATGTAAATAACGCTACTTATCCGTTAGCCGGGCGCAATTGTGAACCAAACGCTCGCCAAGCGAAGCATATGACAAAACAGTCAAAACGAAACGATGCGCCAGAGGCAGATGTTCTTTTGCAGGAGGCAACCGTTGGAACAGAGAATTCTTTAATTCATTCTACATTATTTGGGGATTTTTCACTTGCGCCCGGCTAATGGATAAGTACCTAAATAACTTTATCAAAAAAGCTAAAATGAAGAAAATTTTATCAAAATAACAAGTTGTGCATATAATTTCAAACACATATCAAATACCCTTTCTTCTCCGAGTCTATTTTGAGGCCCTCAACGAGACACTGGGTGACCGGAACTACAGGCACTGAAATGAGAGCAGGGCACAATCAGTTAAAATTAAAAATCACACTATTGAACTATAATCAAGGGCGGTTCCAGACCAGATTTTCGGGGGGGGCCATGTCAAAGTCGGAGGGTATTAAATTCAAAATTTTCAGTGCCTCAGAAAAATTTTTGAAGAGTGCTTGCTTTCAAGCAGCTTTTTAGGGGTTTATAGTAACTAAGAGGATATCCAGGGCCCGTGCCATTGTTTTAGAAAGTGGGGGGGTGAAACATTTTTGTAAGGCCATAATAATACTTGTGTTCGCGAGGTGTTTGGCTCCCAAATTTCCAAGTATAACATAAATAAAATGCGAAACTTTGTTATAGTTATAAAGGTTTCTTCAGATAATGCTAGATCGAAAGCAAATGTGGGGGGGGTCTGGGGGTCCTCCCCCAGAAAATTTTGTGAAATTTGGCTTCAAATAGAAGTTTTTCTACTCATTTTTGTACATTTGGTATCCATTGGATAACACCTAAAGAGGATAACTTCTTGTACTCCTAAAAAGAGAGAAACAAGTTCAAGGAGAAAACAGTAAATAAGTAACCATGAGAAATTAATAGGGGGTCTGGGGGGTGCCCCCTAGAAAATATTTGAAAATTTGCCTCAAAAAATAAAGTTTCAGCTCATTTTAAAAGCATGTAAACCACAGAATTTTCAAGGATGAAATTATAAATAGATGCCCAATTTTGAAAAGGGCCGGGAGTCCTCTTCTGAAAATTTTTGCAAATACGCCCATTTAAACTATAGTATTACCGGTTTGAGAGGGCTTGAGCCCCATCCAATGTTAGCTGAAGGGGGGCTAAGCCCCCCCCCCCAATATTTTGTGATGTTTGGATATTTTCTGGTTTGGAATCCCCTTCAAGAGCGGTTATTTGGGGAGAGGGTAACCCACAAAAGGTCTCAGAATGTGTTAAAAATTTCTTTTAAGGGTCAAATTTTAAAAATTTTCTTGGGGAGAGCCCCAAAACTTTGGAATTAAGCTGAAATGCTACTTTTAACAGAGAAATTTCTAAAATTTTTCTGGGAGAGATCGCCCAGACCCCCATCTTATTTCGAGCTCGCATTATTACACAAAACTTTTACATTAAATGCACCTCAAAATATTACACCTTGGCGATATTTAAAGGGACATGTAACGAAATTTAATCTAGACATCTGATACAAAATTAGGTAATTAGGCACGTAAACTTAATGGTTGTTTCTTTTAATTTTATGTTTTTTAATGTCTTGTACTGGCCCTCCCCCCCCCAATATTTTATAAAAGTTGGCACCTATGGATGTCAAAATATTAAAGGGGGGTTTGGGGGTTCTCCCCCAGAAAATTTTTTGAATTTTAACATTAAGAAAGTGTTTTTTAAGCTATTTGTTAGGGTTTCTCGGGGGGGGCCATGGCCCCCAGGGCCCCCCCCCTGGACCCGCCCCTGACTATAATACTCATTTAATCACTGTCAGGAACATGGAACATAAATGCAGTCTGTACACACAACCCTTACAAAGCCAGATCAAAAAATGCTAGTTAGGTCAGAAGATTTTTTTACACAAAATGAATTGACATTTTAGATTATAATTAAAAATAAGTTTCTATAAAGGAGTTCGAAGTCATTGCCTATAATTATAGCTGTTTTACATGCCTCACAATGACAACACAGCAGTCAGCAATAAAAGCAATAACTGTAACTCCCCAAAAATCTTAAAAGAACTTTTTTCAACTCTAGAATCTTGATAACTTACTCAGATTATTAAATCATTATTTGTAATTTGGATGACAACTTTTAATTCTCAGTCTTTGTAAGGGTGTGTAGGACATCTGTATTGCATTTGTGAAACGTTCCTATACAGTATCAGAACTTATAGGTACTTTTCCGTTATAGGGGTAGGGGGTCTTAAAAAATCGCTCGCAAAATAATACTGTTTGGCAACCAAACACGTTTTATTTTTTTTGCATTAGAGTCAAGTTGTTGGTCTTTTTTCACCATTATGGATTTTAAGACTTGGGAATTATTACCGAGGGATAAAAAGTTTGCAAATGAAAAAATTTAATAATTGCCACAACTCCTTTTTAACAGAAAAGTGCCTAGAACTATATGTAGAGGGGATCTAGAGCAGCGTTTCTCAACCGGGGTTCCGCGAGGCCTCCTCAAGGGTTCCGCGAGAAATTCGAAAAAGGTGTTAAAAAAATAAAAGATACAAGATCCCCCCGAAATTCGGATTAAGGGTACCAGAATGAGTAAAAACCCTGTTTTTTAGGGTCAAATTTCAAAACATTTTCTGGGGGAGGACCCCCAGACCCCCCTTTTTGTACTTTAAACTCGATTAGTTAAATTAATTTTCATATTAAGTTCAGCAAAATGATAATCCTACATAAAAATATATTAAAAAGGTCCATTAAACTTATTAAGTATGGAAAAGATGGGCTTAGAGATAATTTTAGGCTTCCTTCCCGATGCAAAAATCTAGCTTTGGGCCTGATAATTACTTAATTTCCTTAGAGGATATTTGGGTCCCCCTCCTGAAAGAAATTTTTCTTGAAAATACCTCGAGTATGTAGTTGGCCCCCTGCTGTTTGATAGTTAATGCGGCCCTCGGGCTGAAAAGTTTGGAGACCCCTGTTTTAAGATACAGTGGGGGGCAGGGGTAAGGCCTTCCAATGGTTAAAATGTCCAATGGCCGTTAAAAAGGATTATCCAAATATTCAAAGAAAAGCAATTAATATACTATTGCAGTTTTCCACATAATATATGTGTGAACCAACCTTTTCTTGTTTAAAAAGCATAAAAAGTAAAGAAAGAAATAGTCTTCTTTCTATTGAAGACGAGATGTGGGTATGCCTTTCGAAAATAAGACCCAGAATTCAAAATATATGTGCCAAAAACACTCAAATTATCACATTAATTAATATTTAATAATTGTTTTATTTTCTTAAACTTGCTAAAATTGTTTAAATACTTAAAATTGTATTTTCAAAACCTTACAGCTGTATTCTAATAAATAAATATAGTAAATAAACGATTTCTTCGTTACTTATTTTTCCGTTTTATGTAATAATTTAATTTAAAAAATAGTAAGAAAAATATTGTTACATGGACGCTAGGGTTCCGCGGAACATGGGCATTGTCGAAAGGGTTCCGTGGGAGTAAAAAGGTTGGGAAACGCTGACCTAGAGTATGTAATAATATGATACTACCTTTATGTAATAATAGATAGTCCTACATGGTTTCCAATCATTTGAAAACATTGAAAATCAAGGACTTTTCAAGAGTCTTCTCAAAAACATTTTTTCTCGAAAACTCGAAACAGACATTTAAAAATTATAACCCTCGAGATAACGGTTCTGTGCATTTCTCACTCAACCAGAAACTGGTTCCACCTAATTCGTAAATTTCATAAGAAAGATATAAAAAAACATGAACATGAAACAGAAAATTTTATGATTGATAGTTCTATCTAGTTGGTTCACTTGTGGAACCGATGTAGAGGGTGTTACTATCGTATTTTTGTGATCGGAGCATTTCAAACATCGCCGGTAACTGCGGAACAGAAATTTAGACGAATCAGCGAAAGGTGGCCGGAGTGGATTCAAAATTCAAGGAACACATGGTACAATTCCGTTAAGTCCCTGCTAAATATCACCAATATCCAAATCGCTAAATATATACAAGTATCAACAAATTTTTTATTAATAAACTGAATAGCTATTGATTTAATTAAACATTTTAATTCAGGAGTTTAAAATTATTTTTGAATATTTCTACTTTTTGTTGTCTAAAAGAACCGGGCGATATTTAGCAAGGACTCTAACATAAGTGAACCGTCGCATTTTTCAAGGACTTAAAATTTTAGCAGAAAAAAATTCAAGGACTTTTAAGGACCCTGGGAACCCTGTCATATATGGGGGACTTTTCAGGAGCCTGCAAATAGAGTATTACAGGGTTGGACCTTTGGTCAAGGTGCCTGGCTTTTTGCTCCTCCTTGTAGTTCTATACTAGCGTGTTAAAGTGGAGAAGGTTTTAAGTGCTGGGACATACAGTAGTACAAGGGTCATCCAGAAAATGAGTTTTGAAAGGCCCGTAAATAAAAACATAACTGAATGATAATATTCATTTTGTAATGATACAACAGCAGAATCCAACCAAGATTTACTCTTATACAGCAACCTAAAAACTGGAATACCCACTTAAATCTCGCATATTTATGGATCATTAAAATAATTCAATTTGGCGTAATTTTAATGAAACTGATGTAGAAAGCAAATGACAAACATATTGCTGCGTGCTTTATGTAATGAATATTTTCAATCAAATCTTTTGTTTACATTTACAGGCCTTGGTTAACTTGCTATAAAATAACTTGCTATACTAGTCCAAAAAAAATTATCAAGAATTATCAAAATTAAAGATCACATGAACATTAATAACAGCACATCAAAATTTAATTAAGAAAAGATTTACTTACTTGAATTGCCTTCGCCATTTTTGTCGGTAGTTGAAGTTGTAGTTGGTGTGTATGGTGTGTAGGTTAGGGGTGAAATTAAACACAAAAAAAAACAACCCGACAATTAGTAATTTTTTAATAATAGAGCATTTTCAATCACATGACTCGGACCTAACAACGGCCATAGCAACAGAAGATGTTACAGTTTTTTGCCCTACAGAGGTTAACAGTTACAGAAATGACTAGCCGTGGAATTCTTCTATTGGAGAATTTGCAATCACGTGATCCCATACCTAAAAACCGCCTTAGCAACAGATAAACAACGGCCTTAGCAACAGTTAAAAGCCCTGCAGAAAGTACACAGTTAAAAGAAAATAACCGGTTGTGACGTCACCTGAAAACACTCTATAACTATTTCAAACAAACACTGTCCTTGTCATAAAAAAATTGTGTTTCTTTTTTCATCAAAGGATGTTAGTGCGTTGCGTTGAGTAATACCAATTTTTGGGCTTTTTTTGGAATTGTGTTTTTTACCCGAAATATCGACTTCTTTTGGAATTCTACCCAAATAGAATGTATTAAATTGTAAGAAATTTGGGTATGTTGTACATTTTGAGGTCCTCTTTAAGAATATGCTATTGAAAAACAAATTAAAAAAAAGCGTTAACTTGTTCTAAAACACATTAGAGTAGTGTTTCTCAACCGGGGCTCTCAGTGCCGGGGGTACGCCAAGAGCTTTGAAGGGAAGGGGTACTCCATGAATTATTTATTTTTTAACTTTCAATGAATTTTCAATCAGTAATTTTTGTGGGATCAACATATTAAAATTTCAGACGATTTCTGATAAAACTGGAGGATGAATTCCCAAGTTTCGTGTTTTTCGTTTTCCTGTAATAAATCCCGAAATATAGGAAAAACCCTTTAATGAATTGCACATTCTTAATCTGATAAAAATTATCTTTCCAACGATGTAAGACACTTTATTGTGAGTTCCATCATTTTCAAATTTCGAATTTCTCTCTTCCCAATAAAATAGAGTATTTTCCTATAAGCGTCAGTATATTCGTTTCGGTTCCCAAAATTCCTGTGTGACGTAAGAATCGCCATGGCAACCCGTAATTCTGGAAAAACCTTGCCATAACCTTATATTGTTATTAAAAAAATTCAAAAAAAATTTAATATTATTTAATAAGGAGTTATTAGCTTTATTCGGAGTTGTGTTTCGGGGTCGAATTCCGAACTTTTTTTCAAACTTCAATTATTCTCTAAATTACCATTCCATTTTCACAAAAATTGAATATGATCCACTTATAGGTGTCTAGTTTGAGATTTAATCACCGAAAAAACGATACTTTAATTTTAATTGTGCTTAAAACGCCAAATACGGTCATTTCTCTGAAAAGAACAAACGGCCGCCGAGGACTGGATTTTTATCCCAATTTTTTCAAATTCCAGATTCTGCGAGATATTTCATCACAGTTTAAGGGTGAAAGGTCACCGACCCGCTGAAAATTCGTTAAGATGTCTTTTTTCGATAATTAGTGTACATATCGAAAACGGACCTTCAAAGGGGGCCCAAACCTAAAATTACCGGCACAATGACTTGAAAATTCAATATGTTACTCTTCAGACAGCTTATTACTATAAACCAGCGTTGGAAAAACTCGCGACATTTTTAAAATAATTTAAAAATGCGAAAAACTCTCCGATGTACAGCATCCAATAATAGACATTAGAGGGAGGAGCTCAATAATTGTCACCTTAATTATATCCTTGCACCATTTTTCTAATTCCAGATTCTTTAAGAGGATTTTCACAATTTAAAGGAAAAGGGATATTTGAGCCTTTCGAAATCGATTAAACAGTATTTTTTTACTCTTATGCTCAGTTACTCCTTAAAACGCAAGCGAGGTCCACAAAAGCGCAGTAAATCTCATATAAACGGTAATCCAGATACTAAATTTCGATATGTTGTGTAAACAAAAGTATTTCACTCGAATTTAATTTTTTAAAATTAAAAATTTAGTTTAGTTAACAAGTTTATTTTGAACTTAAGAATTTTAGTTTGATTTATTGGAATAGAAATCATATTTTTTTGGTTAATAAAATGTTTTTATAGAAAAAAAATATAATTTAAAAAAGTTAAAGAAATTAGTTTATTTTGGTAAATATAGTATTATATGTCTTTTCAGCAAGTACATATACATTTATACCATAAAATTCGATGTTTCTGTGGATGCTCCGCAGTTATGTGTGTATAAAAAACTCAAAACTAAAGTGGATGAGAGAAAATTCTGGATCAAATTGAATCCACTGAAAGTAATGCTACAATTAAGAGGGGCATTTTTTACACCACATTTTGTTTTGTATCAGTACTAGACAGTTTAAAAAGGAATAGAATAACTCTAAAAAAGTATCCTAAAATCATAAATACAAAAGTAAAGTAAATATTCTACAGTTTAAATTTAAACCAAGGAATAAGAAATCGTCTAGTATTTTAGATCCTTCTTATTATTTTGTGAATTGACAACAGTTATAAGTAAATTGATAAGTGTATAGTCAATTCTGATCTATCCATCTTAGAATTCCATAAAAAAAGCTTGCCTCGCCATTAAATTTAAAGTAAAGTTAACTAAATCAAAGAAAAATGTAACATGAATGGGGAGCGAGAATTGAGGTAGAAGTTACGGTAGTTACGGGATCAATTTTTCTTCAGTTGGTTGAGAAAATCGGCTGGTTTCTGGTAAAAAGACTGTGTTAACTTTTTTTATGCTAGATTGTCTGCAAAATCTTAAGCAGGCAACTTATTCAGAAAAAACCCACAAGAACGAAAACCCACAAGGCTGAAAGTTATTTGCAGCCTCAAAAAAAAAATAGGGCCACTCAAAATATTTCTGAAAAGTTATTAAAACTCGATAAAATACTTCAAAGAGAGGCAGTATATTAATTAAAACTTTTAAATAAGTTAATATAACTTTTATAATGTGATTTTTCTTTTGTCACTAAGCATTTCTTTCGAATGGGAGAAAACTCTGTTCTTCCATTTTATACTCAAAAGTTTGAATAAGTTATAAAAACATTTTAAAATAGTCGTACTCAACGAAATTTAATTTGTTCTAATGAAAATTTAGGAATTTACACTTTCAGTCATCTAAGAAAAACGCATACGAAAGGAATGCACTGCTTGAGACACGCGTGACGTGACATAGCTGTGCTAAGCGGACGCCCGCCGTTATATGAGATGATTAGTCGAATAGGAATGTGTAATGTGTATGCCTCCCTCTCCCTTTCCAGGAAGTCACCCTCTACAGATGTCCAGTCAGGCTGTTGCAATCAGCAAACCGGTCCCTTGGTCCACCGAGGCGGCTCCCCTCCCTTTATCTTTTCATCGCTCCGTTTTTCACCCGGAGAAGCACTTTGATGAAAGCCTTCCTGCTTTGGAGGGTTGAAATTGAAAACACGGATTTCTGTTTAGTTTTTGGTTCAAATTAAAAAAAAAATTAATTTAAAGAATAAATATTTTTTTTAATTATAGAAAATATGACAGGAAAGGCACGAGCCCTTATGCCTCCCCCGCACTGGAACCACCACAGCCGAAAAGATATTTGAAAGAAAAAAAACTAATAAAAAAGTAAACCAGGAAGTATTTTAAGAATATTTTAAAACTACATTTAAATAAATATGGAATTTTATGTTTTAAAACTAAATACAAATAAATTTAATTTGTTACCATTTAAAAACAATAGTATTCATAATAAAGGAAGAGAAACATATTTTCCAACGTCCAAATCATGAGGATTCATAAAGTTACTAAAATATATTGTCTTCCCAAAAAGGTTTTTCAATGCTAAGTAATATCAGTCATAATCGTATCTATGACATCAAAATTACTATATGATGTAATATTACTATCAATATAAGTAGATAACAATTTTTGACATAGACTTCGCAATGTAGCTCAATATCATGTGAAATCGTTTCTATGATATATATTTTACGACATCCCACGGTGTCAGTTGATTTAGCTTTTACGACATTGAATTTCCAATTATTGCAAAAAAAGGTTTAAAAACATCATGATATATTTCTTACAGCCTATTTCTTGCTAATAATGTCATTAAAAGTGCTATTTTTTGTCTCTGTCATTAAAATAAATACATTATATCGTACAATATCAGTAGAAGTCGTGATTTTGATGTTTTGGGATTCAGTGATATCAGTAATATCAACTCATATAGTGGGAATAACAGTAGATATCGTGTGCTACCTGGGATGTTTTCCAGGAATTGCAAAAAACTGTTCCCGGGCACATTTTAGTATTTTTGAATTTGTCAATACGAAGAACGATACATCTCAAACTATGACTCGAAATATCACAGTTTAGAAGACAAACGATACGCACGATACTCAACGACGGCTGGACGACAACTCAAGATGTGGCATTTCAGTGGAAGGAATCATAGCCATCTTGATAACAACAAAACGCCATAACTGCCATCTGGCGGCTGATTTTTCAATGCAACTTCTGGCTCTTTTGAAGATTAGTAGAGACGTGAAAACTACGCCTAATGGCGGTCATAACTCAAAAATTACAAATTTTGAGTTGAGGCACTTTTGTAGCAAGGGTGCAATATCTTGATCAACCCCCGTCGCCCAGTATAATTGTGATAAATTTCTCAGCAAATAATTCAAAACAAGATTCCTTTAATTGTCAGTGGAATTTCTCCTGGCAAATATCGTTTTGTTATTGAAAGTCTGATTAATGGACAAAATCTTTGAAGTTAAGCGTGGAGAGGACATAAATATTTATACCATCAGTCTGATAAAAAATCCTTCTCTACCGTTCTACTTTTACTCAAAGGCAAGATTGATTGTACTTTTAGTGAGAAGTCATTTTCTGAAATCTCTTCCAGATATACTTTTTTCTTAAGACGCTTTTGGCATTCGAAAGTAGATCACGTTCTAAACAAACAATACATCTTCTTGGTTGAAAAAGGTATTAAAAAACGAATTCTATACAATGCCACTAGGATAAAATGAAGTTAAAGATCTTTGAATATAATTTCAAATAAATCTTTTAAGCAAAGTCGAGTGATATAATTGTCTTCGGTAATTGAAAAGAACTCATTATAGAACTTGTGTGTTTGAAATAAATTCTTAAATAAATAGAATATCATTTATAGCTGTGACGTCTGAGTAAAAATTAATAATATATTTTTTATCCTTAGGGTAAATAATAGGTACCTACTACTAGTACTATTCGTTTATGTGGTTGGTTTCTATTTTATTCTATTGAACAAATGCCTTTACTAAAGCAAATGAATTTTAGAAATAGTTTTAGTAATAGGTAATTTTAGGATAATAAAGTTATATAAAGTCGGAAAATAAAGTTCCACCGGATGGATAATAATGCACTCGCAACATTAGTATTTTTGCTAGAATATACCCACTGACGAAAATAGATTACTAAGTGCTTAAAATTAGCTATTCCTTTCTTTACATAATCTATAAAAAGTTCAGAAAATTTTCTTTAAAGTTAATTATAAATTAAAGTTTTAGAATAAAAAAAAGTTTACATTTTCTAGTCAAAGCTGTATTTAAAAGCTGTATTAAGGTAATTTGAAGTTTTGGTAAATTTCACATTTTACGAACCTCTAAACAAAACTAAATAGCTTCCCAAAAATCTTTAAAAAAATTCCAAATAAAAAAAAACCTTCTTGATTTTCTTTCATCTTGATTCTCTCTACTGTGTAGCTCACTGTTTATTTCCATATGGCTAGATCTCGTCTCAGGCAATAAGAGAGATATTTTGGTTATTTTATAGTATAAAGACCCTATTTTTTTTTGAAGAAAATAAAAAGAAGCAGCTCTCAGTTTCACTAGGTTCACCTATCACAATTTCTAAACATTGCACGCTTAATCAAAACCTTCCATTTTATAGAAACGGACAAATGTGACTACAACAGGAATCCAAGTTGTGATCTACTTTAATCTACTGCAACTCTATTCATGCGATAAACAACCGTATAGGTATCGGAATCCTTCAGTCTATTATGCTTAAAGTAATCTCTAAGTGAGAAGGGATCCTGCAGATAGATCCTTTAAGCTATACATTAACATCTGTGATATTACTCGGCTTGAACTCAATGGTCAATACACATTGTTAAAACAAGTCAGCCATATGCTTAGAATGTACGGTCTTGTTCTGAAACACGTCTACCAGACATTTGCTTTGTAACATTAGTGTGCATAATACGCTAGGAAACGATAGCATCTAACCCTTTATACACGCCCACGTATTTGCAATTTGCATTCTTCTACCAAGCTCGTGGATGTAAAATGTTTGGTTCTCCTCATAGAAAATTTATACTGATAAATTCGTATTATTAAACAGGGTGTTTCAAATGTCCCTTTCAGGTCTTTTATTTGGAAACAACGTCTCCTAGGGTCATGGAAGTAAGGTACATTGAAATGACCTCCAGCACCCCTAGCGGCAAAATAAAAAAGTTAAAAAAATTAATTAAAAAATTAAAGGAAATGGAGCAAAAACTTCAATACGGATATTGTTGCCATTATATATGAAAAACTCACTGGAAAAACTTTCATGAAAATATCATGAATATTCGAGGAGATATTAACAAGTGAAAATTGCACTTTTCATGCCTCAAAAAAGAAAAACTTCTAAAATTTTCAAGTTTTTTTTTATTTTCCGATTAATTTTGTCTTGCATCTAACTAAAAAACACAAAACTACATAATAACACGGAAAAACTTGCGAAGTTGCGAACTTTTTCTTTTTAGTAAAATTTGTTGAATTAAAAGTAAAACGTTTTATTCAGATTGATTTTTTTTTAAAAAAAGCCTAATTTTGATTTTGAATGCATGATGAAAATAAATGCATGAGATTGAGTGCATGTAAATGAAAAGACTACAATGACAATACTTGGTTCATTAGTAACAGTAGAATCAGTCAATTGTTTTGTAAATTTTACAAGAAATAATTTAAAAACTATTATTTTAAAACGTGCACCAAATTCAAACTTTTTGAAAAAGTATCAATCTTTTGAATAAAGGGGATATTATATTCTTATGTGTTTAAATATATTGAAGTACATTAATCATTTATGCCTGTACGTTTCCTCACTTTTTTTTAATTTGAAAAAATATATACTGGGACCAAAATTGCCATCGTGTAATTGTGAAAGAAAATTTATAAAAGCTTTTAAAAGGATTAAGAAATGTTCTCTAACAATTGCTTAATGAAAATTTTATATGTAGAAGGATGTTTCCAATCAAAAGGATAACTATTGGGAAATATCTTTTATGATAAACTTATAGTCCTCAGTTGGAGAAGAAGTTTAGAAGACTGAGAGTTTTTAAAAAAGAGCTTCTTAAAAATCCAGATGTTTTTAATTGATTTTTTTGCCATACAAAAACAACAGCCATTACTTACCATTGCTTTTAAAAGAGAAGCTTACTTTTTTTTATCCATGCGTCTTTTAATACCTAATAGCTCTTTTTTAATGCTTACTTATATCGATAAAAACAGTTAAGTAGTCAATAATTTCTTATAGGAAATCTGTTAAGGAGAAAACCTCTCAAATTTTCTTTTTCAACGTTTCATGGTAGCTGATTGATTTTTTAACCATCTGAACCTAGCAAAAACGTTTTTAAAAGAGGGAAAAAATGAATATTTAAATATTTATACAAATTTAACACAGCGTAAAAAGAAAATAGTTATACAGATTTATGGGAGAACTTAACATTTTTAAGACGCTTGGGGGCCCCATGAGTCATGGGTAATGTAACTAAAGCATCACATTTTTTTATATCCTGACGTGTTAAATAAAGTGTTTAAAAATGAATAAGAATCTCATAAAATTAGCACCAAAGAAAATAATTTCATATTGCGATACCGTAGAAACTTTCTTTCAGATTCCTAAAACAATCAAACATTTTTTTTTTTTGAATTTAATGATTCCTTAATAACCAAACGAAACTCCGATTTTGATATGTTTGTGTGAAAAGGAGAGATCCTTACCGGTAGGGTCTGCTCACTGCCCTTCAGGGCCGGACTGGCTGGTACCAGGCCCCGGTGGCTAAAAATTAAAAGGGCCCCATACATTATCTGTTCCTCCTCCATTCCAATACAACTCAGTGGTAGATCCAGGATTAGGTGTCTTTTTTTTGGGGGGGGGCTAATGTTTTTTCTAAATTGAATTGAATTATCTTGATAATTTAATAGTAAAAATAATTTTTTTCGAAATTTGATTCTAAAAATAGGGTTTTAACTCGTTTTGGATACCTAATTCGAATTTCGGATATACATTTTAAGGAACTTAAAATATTTTTGATAGACTTTTCATTGTGATGAACTTATAAAAAAGGTTTAAAAAATATAGTTCAAAGTACCAAAGGGTGGGGTCTGGGGGTCCTCCCCCAGAAAATTTCTGAAATTTTGATCCTAAAAACAGGTTTTTTACTCGTTTTGGTACTTTTCCCTTGTAAAACTTTTTACTTTGTAATTTCTTTACTGTATTACGAAGTATCATGATTTGTTCCATTAGTTAGAAAATTAGTTCATATATTAGTTAGTTCATGTTCAAAAATTAGGCAATGTTAAAAAAGAAACAAGCAGTTAAATAAAACAATTATTTAATATTAATATATCTTGATTGCTGTACAAACATTTATCCTAGATATTATTTATAGGTACAAATGAAAGAAAAATATGAACACAACACACATCAATTGTAATAATTAAATTTAATTAATAATTAAATGTTCTAGCTATTTCTGACTATTCATAATAACACATAACTATGACATAACTGACTATTCATTAATGAACTGAACACATAACTGACTATTCATAACACACCAAACATAAGTTTCAACCGCAACATCGCTACAGGCGACCGAAACATCGCATGTTTCCAACCTAGATTGACAACTAAGTTGATCGTTTGTAGTGGCCTTAAAAAAACATAAATTTAAGAGAGGCAGCCTCACATAAAGTTAAATTAAGTGAAAATTTTCCCTTCCATGACAACTGAAAAAAATCAAGAAAGTTCACTCTTCATCAGCAATGTAAAATTAATGTAAAATAATTTTGTTAACAAATTATTGAAATTTTGTTTCTGGATACTTTCTTTTATTATGGCATTATTTTATTAGAAAATTGGACCTATCCTCTGCCACACAATCACACCAAGTAAAAGTAAATACTATCACAAACATTCTTACCTTATCAGGTGAAAATAGTGGACTTACATCAGCAGCAAAAGTTTTTGAAAAAAAAAATTGCAAGCGAAACTTAAACTTAAAAGCACACCAACGAAGACACCAAAAATTGCAACAGCACTGCTCTGCCTGCGACGTCAATGTCACTGCCTTTTCCATTCTGCTCCCTTCAAATGACCATCCCCATGGTGTGCACAATTTCGAAGAATGCAAGAAAACAAGGCAAACGACCCTAGGTTCCGTTATCAGATACTCAATATCCTGGAATAGCGCCAAACCCTTTTCTTCGAGACCCCCCTCTTTCCCTCCTTTCACCGAGATGGACCACCGGAATCGTACTGTAATTAGCCAACATGTGTCGTCCAGCATTGGTGTCGGCGACACGGCGGGCCCCTTATCGTCTCGGGGATTGTCTCCGGCTGCCCCCCTCTCGGTGGGCCTGGTCATGAGCGAAGTGAGGGCCTACTGTGTGAGAGCGAAATCAAAGAGAATTCTCACGGGGGCCCCTTGGACCGTCGGGCCCCATTGCTTCTGCCCTCCTCTCGGCTGTCCTCCCATCTTTTGAATTTATTTTTAAAGTATCAAAATTTTGATTTGGGCCCCCTTTTTCATAAGGCCCCCACCTGGGTGGCGATCGCCACCCGGCCACCCGGGCCAGTCCGGCCCTGCTGCCCTTGACGCCAGCAGTCTGCGCACTGCTCCGTCGTCAGTTCGATTCTGACCACGCCCCCTGGGTGTAATTTCCTTCTTTGTGTCATTAAAAATTCTGTTGTGTCTGTCTTACTTGACGACGAAGGTGTCTAAGCGGATCCTTGAGATCAAGCCGGAAAATATATGTAACCAGAACCCAGAGAGAGAGATCCTTACCGTGATGTAGTTGACCTTGGTGAAGAGTCCGTAGGGGGCGGCGGCGACGAAGGACAGGATCCAGATGATGACGATGTTGCGGAAGGCCCTGGACACCTTGGACTTGGTGGTTTGGCGCAAGGGGTGGCAGACGGCGTAGTACTGCTCGCAGCTGAAGGTGACGATGGTGAGGATGGAAGCGTAAGCCGTCGCCTCGGCCATCACGGTGCGCAGGATGCACGTCCACGTCCCCAGCTGCCACGGGTACTGGTGCCACAGGCTGTACAGCTCCAGCGGCATGGCTGAGGAAGATACATCAATTTGGGGTTCAGTTGAAATACACAAAAGCATTTTTTTATGTAGCGCAATGAGGGGACGTCCATAAATTACGTGAGGATGTTTTTTCCAAATTTTGGACCCCTCCCTCCCCCTTGGTGAAATTTTGCTGGAAAAGGGAGATTTTTTCAATCACTAGTTTTGTTTTAACGGCATAAAAATTAGCATCCAGATTGCAAATTTTTGATACAAAAACACGTTGAAATCGAAAACATGATTCTAACTTGTAATTATCAAGACTGACTGGCTAATGATTAGCTGTTGTGACTAATCCGAGCATTTTTTTTCTGAACTTGTGCTAAAAAATATTAAAGAAAACACGTATATTTTCTAAACTAGAAGATGACGTGAGATTTTAATTGACTCCACCCTCCCCCCTGGTGAGATTTTCCTGGACCCCCTCCCCCCTTTTTTGACCTCACATAATTTATGGATGTCCCCTGATGGATCTGTAATTAAAACAAGTGTACGATTCCACCTGACTCAGGAAAATACCTTATTATAAAACTTTCAGTCGCTGCTGTTAACTATAGGGGTGAGTGGAAGAATGAGGCTGTTAACTATAGGGGTGAGTGGAAGAATGAGGCATGTGACATTTTTAAAAAATAGCTATTGTAGGGAGTGAATAGGGTATGTTTTGACTTACATTTTAGAATAGACACCACCCTCTAGGAAGGACCATTATTAAACAGAGATATAAGTGTCATAAAGGAGTTAAACACAAGATAAAAACAAAAACTTTAAGGGTTTAATATATCTTTTTATAACAATTTGAGTACCGAAACTCCTAGCAACCCAACAGGCTTTGTGTTCACCCATTTTCCCCTTCCGCGTAGTGACGTACTGGGTTCTGGAATCGTTGCTGTCGAGTATAGCATCTTCGAAATCATTGGGATCTTAGCAGTTATTTGTTTTTTATTTACTCAGCACTTCCTCTGTTTATCCATCTACACTTTTACTTTTCGATATCACGTTGCTACAACACTAAAATTTCGCACACATATATGTAAGATCTTGAACTATTGAATCTTACTTAATTGGCAAGAAGAATGTTTATGTTACTACCTAATAATTGATATATATAAAACTTGTCAGGTCTGGGATAGTCGAGTAACCTTTTAGATCATTATAACGCATAATATTTGACAGTGACATTTATTAAGGGTAAACTCTTGAGAAATTTAGAGAATACCATATATTTTTCTTTCTTAAAGATATGAATGAAGATTAGATTAGAGCATAACTAACAATCCGATAGTGTACTTTAATACCCTTTGCATTAAGCCCTCACAATTCCATTCTTAATCTCTCCTAGAACTGCTTCCATTATCTGGAATTATTATCACACCCAAGTAATTGAGTTCTGAAATGAGATCTAAAAGGGAACAAGAACACCATTTCCTAATGTCAATTAATGAAGACATGCTCCACTCCACTCCATATTAGAATGGGAAATACGGCTTTATTGAATAGTTCAGTGATTAAAAGAGTTGAGGAGATATTTCAGCATCACTTTGGACAGAGGTAATATTCGTTCAATTTAATTTGTTGAATTATTCTTCAGGTTTTCGGGAACTTCAGAGGCTTGGGAAATATAAATATTCAAGAGCAATCTGTTTCGTAGAAAAGTTTTGTAAGTTACTGTACTCTTAACTGAATTAAAGGTTAAATTAGTTCAAACCATATGGCAGGAATCGTTTTATTGGTTAGTATATAACCGATGTTAGCATCCATAAAAGGCTGAGACCTTTTCATTCATTCTTAAATGGGATACATAATTTACAATTCATTTTGAATCACGAATTTTATGTCATATCTCCACAATTTTGATCCCCGGAATAAATAATATAAACTAAAGAATGATTGGCATTTAAGCATTGCCAAAACGTCCCGAATAAACACAATCATTTTAGTACTCTGCACCAACGCGTAAGTGTGCATGGCAAAACTCTGAATTAAAAAAAATTGAATAGCAAGGATTTTTATTCTTTATGAAAAAAAACCAGAGAAAGTTGTTTTCAGCTTCCTTGAATTTGCTTCCAATCTAAGGAATATAATTCGACTAGAAAAATGTTGATATCATTTTCTGACCATAAAACGATAGGAAGAATTTCTCATTTTATAACGAAGTTTATTAGATTGATTTATAGAAAGGTAATACTTACTGAAGGCTAACGGAGATGGGCACCGCCTGATAGGCCACCAGGCCTGGGCAGAATTTGATTTGATTTGAATACTAACTGAAGAAACATGCATCAATTTATTTATTGATAATTTAACAACTGTTTTCCCGAGTTTATATGTAATTTTTTCTCCTTACATTTAGTTGCCTTTTAGTCATATCTTTGGTCTTATTGTATATTCTCTAATTTCAATATTTCTGAATATTCCTTATTACATTTAAATTAAATACAGAACATTTCAATATATTGAAATATATTTTACTGGTCTATTCAATTTTAAAAGAAACAGTTTGATGGATTAAATTCCCTGCGCATGTAATTCTTGCATTGTGGAAACAAGTTTCCGATTTATGTATAGAAGGAAACTTGCTGTTTTCAAAAACAAGAGGGATTACTAAATTACTTGTGAGCTACACTCTTTGTATGCTGCTTTTATGGTAGGAAGAGCGACGTTTGTGTCTAATCAGGCAAAGTAATTTAGGGTTATTTAGTGTCAGTGTTATTTTCTTTGTATAGAATGAAAAGACAGAATTGGCTGATAATACATTTCTCAGTGTTTTAAAATTCAAATTAGTTAATATTTATTGATATTCTCCGAATTCGGTTATTTCAGAAAGGTACTTAAATTCAAACTTTGACACATATAATTAGGAAAATCTCATTTTTCCCCCTGCAGTGTACTAGGGAGCTACCGCCCCCTGCTCGCTATCGCTCACCAACCCCCATGAACTGCTTATGCAGGACTTTTTGGATTACTTCGCAATCCTCACAAAACCCTCCTCACTAAACTTTACTCACTTTTTTTAAGCATGAAAAAAAATTTCTATGATTATATTTGTGCAAACTCACATTTTTTCGGAGTATTATTGTACTTTTATCATGAATTATTGAAGTTTACATGAATTTATGGGGCACCCTGTAAAACTGCTAACTTCAGTGCAGACATTTTGTAGAATGAGCGGTGCTCTGACTAAACTAATTTAATCGTTCTTGGTAGAAAGCAATCGCCGGCACATGCTCTTCAGAATTAAATATCAAACGAGAAGGAATTAGTTTTGAAATTGCCAGGAATCTTCGGACCAAGATTTTAAGTGCAGTTAAAGAGAAGAGAGATGTTGACAGGAGAAGGGATTTCATTTAACGCTTGAGATAGAAGGAATGGACGCATGAAAGAACTTGCCGTTGAATTCATTTGAAGAAAATTGAAATGTCATTAAATCTCTCAGAATGAAACCGATTTCAAACTGTGGTTCTTTTTTTATTCACGTGGAAAATGAAATTTGATGGCGAACTGTTGCTCTTTAAAATGTTTCATTGCAAATAATAGTTTGTGAAATATATGTAGATAATTTATTTATCCAATGTGTCGAGTTTTAATGAAGAAATATTTCAGAGCGGTAAAGAATGCTTATAAAATATTTTTAACCACGGATTTGAATTCGATTAAATATAAATATAAGTTTTAGAATTTTACTGGAGAAAGCTTAATGTTTTATAATTTAAAGTAAATCTAAAAGAAATGTGTGAAAATCAATTTTTTTGTACAATCCGCTTATAAATTAAAAATATATAGATAAGTTATCTGCAGCAGAAATTTAAATGCATTCGATCTTCAAGTATATTAGTATATATTTAATCTTAGATTAATTGTTTTTGTTATTTAATTTCATTGAGTGCTGAAAGCATATAATGTAAAATAAAAAGTAATTTTATTTCGATAAGTATAAAAGAAGTGATTTAAAAGTAAAATTAAAAAACATATATGTTTTCATTAAAAAATTTCATTTTTTTTCGATTTATGCCAAGCTTTCTGGGTGCGCAGAGTATACTCTTAGTAGCCTCACTTCATGCATATAGT
Organism: Tetragnatha montana; assembly: GCA_963680715.1. Lineage (NCBI taxonomy): Eukaryota > Metazoa > Arthropoda > Arachnida > Araneae > Tetragnathidae > Tetragnatha > Tetragnatha montana. The sequence continues at coordinate 61,559,084 of OY796674.1, read as the reverse complement.
ACTTTAAGCCGACACGTCGGGTAAAAGTACGTATCAATTTTTTTATTTTCATTGTGATTTTCAACATACATATTTATACGGTAAAACTTTTTGAGGCTCTAACTTAGTTAAAGTTTCCATTTTTTATAGCCAAAAATCATTTTTGTGGGTAGTCTTACTTTCCTTCCCCCTAGTTATTTTAGAATTGTTCAAGGTTTTCTTTCTAGATATGTTGATACGAAAGATAGATGTATGGAAAACCAACAAAGAAATCCATATTCGAAGTGTTTAATTCTTTTCTTTATTTGTTGCTTAGTCTTATTTAGAGGAACAATTTATATTTTCAATCAATAGTGTCTTCCCATTTAGAGAGATATCTTTTACTTTAAAACCCTTGGGGTAATACTTAATGCGGAAGTTATTTCTACATTGATAAATTGGAATGGGTGTAAAAATAATAGAGTATTTCTAGTTCTAGAATACGGCTCAAAGACTATTTGTATTCATTAGCATGCATTTAATGTTTATGAAGTGATAGTTACCTTAGGGGCAAAAAGTTTCATTCTAAACATCTAAACAAAGCATGCAATAAATTCCCTTCTTGGAATTATTTTATAAAAACTTTTTAACTATTTGAAATAATAAGTGAATCGTCAAACTGAAAAAGAAAATAAACTGTAAAATATTTTAAATATACTTATTTTTTTTCAATGAACGTTTTACATTGCAAATAGGGTCTTTTTTTTCTATCAGTTTCTAAAAACTTGGTTTTTTTTGGACTTATTCCCTTTTTCAAACTGAGAAGAATTATGTGCATGCGTATCTAAATAATTGACAACAAACAGCCTTAAATTTTCAATGAGCTCTTTCATACCATACCTAAACTAAACTAGCAAAATTTAATTTTAGAATGTATACCATACCATATTGAAAAATTACTATTGTCGAAACTCTTATATGGCCACGAGACTCAATAAATAGCGAGCCATAGCTGAATAAACTATAGGTTGGCACTTCTTCGCATTAAAAAGGTAAGTTTGGATATTTTTAAATAAACTTTTATTTTACCTTTTTAGAAAAAAATATTTGAATCATTGGAATTTTCAAGTTGACTTTGTAATCGATTGCTACTTTTTTCAGTAGATACGAGATGAATCTGTGTTATAATAATAATTTTTAATAAACCGTTTTACCAGACTGTATATTTAAAGTCTGTTTTTCTTTTAAAATAATTTGAATGAATGATAAAAACATAGTTGAAATTATTGTTTTTGGATTGGATTTTACTTGAATCAAATTCTTTTACGGTATTAATTACAATTTAATAAGTTTTAAATTATAATATTTCTGAAAAATAAAGTGTAACTTTAAAACATGCCTGGAGAAATGGCGTATAAAATGTTATAAAAGATTATGAATCTAAAAATATAGGGATATAAATGAGGATAATTTTCATTCTAATATAATTTTTTTCCAAGACTCTCATAGAAATATTTTGGCAACTTTCATTGTGAGCATGAGCACCAAAATGGGTGCAGAAATACCTGATACCAAACGTTAAAAGTCAGTTAATTCAATTTTACTTTAAAAGCGTAAAGTTATAAGCTGCATCCGTGTAAGCCCGGAACTATCAGCTCTTCTATTATGGGAATGAAAAGAGAAACTTTATACTGAACACACACACAAAGGTTTCTGTTTACATATGTTACTACATAAATTAAAGAGCCTATTTTAGTGCTTCCAGTTTAGAAGGATTTAAATAATGTTGAATGCTGAATTAACGATGTTTCGCTTTGAAATTTTATATTTTACTTCCCGACGCAGGTTTAAGTTTTCAATTGATTTAACACATCATAACAATAAGTTATAGAATTCATTATAGTATTAATATTTTGGTATGTACTATTAAAATGCATGCTCCTTAATAATTATATTTACATTCTAGCCTCAGAGAGTTTTCTATCAAATAAATATCTAAAGTAGTATCGTTCTATAATAGCTTAACGTTTAGGCGGAGATGACTTCAACAAAAAACTGTGGAAATAGTACAGTTCATTAATAGGAGAAACAAAATACTTTTCGCCACAAACTCAACATCTTGTTTCTGCTACGATCATCTCACAAATTGTAAACCACACAAAGAATGTGCAACAAAGTTCTATATCCCAAGAAATATCGAGAAATAGAACTTTTTGTAATGAAATTGTTTATCTTAAGTTCTATACGAACATAACGAACCCCCATAAAGAGGAGTTTTTTTTTCTTATTTTACTTTTTTGCCAATCCTACACCTTTTTTCTTTCTTTTTCAACTCTAGAAAACTTGTTTCATCGGAATGCTACCAATGTAAAATCAAATATAATACATTTTACTTCCACTCTATAAAAATATAAATTTATCCATGAAATTCAATTTAATTTACGACGTTTTCTCCAGTTTTTTTTAGACATGAGTGTTATTTTACAAATAGAAATATTTGGTTCAAGAAAGCTAAATATCTTGCAGAGCTGAAATTTTGCGAAACTGTAAGATTTTCTTTAGTTGATAAAAAGCAACAAAACATAAAACAAGCAGCGAAATACATTTTATCAAGTCTTTAATGAATTGAAAATTACCGAATAAAACCTTAAAAGTTGAAGAAGTTAATAGTACTTAATTAACTATGAAAAGGGTTATTGCATTTTCCAATGTTTCTAGATATATTTAATGTTTTGCCTTAGAATTAATTAAAAAATATTGCATATTGTGAAACATCACAGGATTGCAATTACAAGATAATTAAACATTAGTATGTTCATTATGAACGTGAACTGGATAATTATTGCATAAAAGTAAACATTTTTTGAAAATTTTGTGATTGTGTTCTTTAGTTTGAAGTCAATTGTTCGTTCTTATTTAAATGGTATACAAACGGTTGACTCAAACTGTTATAATTTTATTCGTAAACCCTAATCTAAATATTTACTTTTACTTTTTAAATAAATAATTCGGAATAAGTAAACAGTTTAAAATTTTACCTATACTTGTAAATAGATCTTGAATAACGTGCAGAAACGGATATATTTTTATTGGAAGAAAAAGTGGTATAACGTTGAGATAACCTTTTTTACCTTTGAGTAACTTTTTTTTAGAAATGCTATACTTAAAGTTTATTACTTTTTTTGGTATTATGCAAAAAATAGTTTTTTACGTTAAAAGGAAGTAATGGTTTATTGCAGCATAATTTAGGGATTAATATAAAATTCAAACCAATTCAGTGAATAGACATTCCAATTTGATGGCTTAATTGTTCAAGAAAGTTTTACACTTCTCATTCCTTAAAAACTACGTTTTACGCATATAAACTTGATGGTTAAATTATTATATACCACAAAATTAAAACGGAAAGGAAGAGACCCTTTCAAGAAGCAAAAATAGGCTGTAATTATTTTTCTGGTGATACAGAATTTCCTCACGTGAATAATTAGCCCTGATCTCAGAGAGGTACACAAAGTTTTCTAATTTGGCTCATTATTTAGTTTTCTAGAAGTTCGGGATTTAATTGCTTCTGAGAGAATGAGAGCATTCCATTTGGGTTCCACAGTCGCAATCACATTCAAACGGGAAATTTACTCGAGATCTTTTTCATCAACAAAGACAAAAAATAAATTATTAAAATAATAACAAATAATGTAGTTAAAGGTTTTGATCTTGAGGGGAAAAGTTTGGAAATTTTCTTTTTCAATACAAACTTTGAATTTCAGACATTATTTTAAGTAATTAACAAATCAAACCCTTTAATAAAATTGTGATAAACGTGTTTAAGAATAAAATGGGTAATAATGTTAAAAATTTACTACAACAAAAATAAAGTTAAATAACAACCCATTTAAATCTAAGAGTAAAAAAAGTTTATATGTATAGAAATACTGAGAATAAGAAAAATTCTAGGAAATAAGAGGAATTCTAGGAACTACGAGGAATTCTAGGAGTTATGAATTAATCTAGGTAAACTCCTTAAAAACTTCAAATAACATTTAATAATACCCCCTTCATATTTCCTTAAAATAACCCTGACATTCCATTTTATTTCTGTGAATAAATGTTATTTATGCTGAAAGAAATTTATTTTATTTCCTAAAAATGTTGTTTCGTTTTCAGCTCATGTCTGACTCTTTTTTAACCCTTTTTCTACTCCATAATAAATTTTATACACACCTTTTTCACTTACATTTAAAATTCTATACAATAAGAATTTCAATGTTTGATTCGTTTTTAGTCTCTATTCCGAAAACATTTTAATAGTGTTTAAAGTAATTTCATGTTAGAAATTGTCTCGAGTACTTAAATTATTTATTTAAGAAGTGTTTTTTTATTACTTCTCATGAGATTATATTATGTAGATTTGTTACTTTTTATGCTTTTAGTAATATACTAGGGGGATAGTGCCCCCCCCTAGTGCCCCCCCCCTTCTCGCTATCATTCCTCAACTTCCAGCACGCTGCGCTCATAGTAGTAGCATAGTAGTAGAGTAGCTCATATACCTTATATCACTTACCTTACAGAATATCTGTGAAAACAGTGATCCTAATATAGATGAAATTCCTCCTCATCTTTTTTAAACAATAAAAAACAACAATGTAAGTTCTCAAAACAATGTTCCGGAGACATTGTGTTGTTTTCGAGATTGCATTGGCTCATATTTATTATAGGGACTGTTATGAACTGAATGCGAATTATGACTGTTCACGAATGAAGGAATCAGCTGGTAATCATTAAATGTTTGCTGAGAAATCATTAACAATTTAAAGTAGTTAGGATTAGGTAAGGTAATTAATTGACACAGTAAAAATTACGTATATATTGCAACCAGAAAAATTTATTCAAAGGTATAAGTTAAACTAAAGTAAATACATCGGGAGAGAGAACATCACGACTAGCTTTCCAGCTCTAAAACTCAAACTCCTCAACTAAATTTAAATAATAGAAATCCCAAAAATACAAATCGTGCGAGCACCCGCACGGCTTTTGCTCGTATTGTCCGGTTTACAACTAGTACAAAAATACAAAATTCTTACACGTCCCCCCAAACTAAGCACAATCGTCACAGGAGTGACAGTGGGCGACCTCCAAACTTCCTTAACCATCTCCCTTAACTGATCCCCTCGTGATTCTGTTCCTCCTTTAAAACACCACAGTTCCTCCGTGTCTTCAACTACCCTGGCCTTTTCTTCCTCTTGACGCTCAGTTTCTTCCTGTGCTCTAATTTTGGCTTCCTCTTCTTGCCTCAATCTTTCTTCTTTAACTATTTCCAGAGCTTCTTGCATAGCTGCAATCGTCTTCTTTCCAGGTCTTTTGTTATCCTTTTTGTCATACTTCCCGCCATTTTTCTTCTTCTTTTCCCCATCACCCTCTTCTGCTTCCTCGTTATCATCTTCAGCAGGTCCCTCTTCAGCAGCCTGAGGAATAGGAGGAAACTCTTCCTTTTGTTCTTTATGCTCTGAATTCTTTTCCGATGCAGTTTGTTCAAATTGGGCTTGCTTTTCCAGTTTTTCTCTCTCTTTCCTTTCTTTCTTCTTCTGAGCAGCTGTTTTTCCAGTGGTTGAAAATTCTGCATCTCCCTCCCCATCTTTAGGAGTCTCTTCTACTTCTACTGCATCTTTCTTCTTCTTTTCCCTTTTATCAGGCTTCGGGGCGTCTGCATCAGGTTTTTCTTCAGGTTTATCCTCAGCTTCCTCTGCTGGTGGCTGAGCAGGTTTCTCAGGTATCTTGCCACCAGCTTCTATTCCCACTTCTTCTGCCTCAGTTTCTTCTATTTCAATTTCCTCTACCACATCTTCTCTCCGCATCTCTGACGAATTCCTCTCGTTCCCATTACTAACTTCTCCAGTAAATTCTTCCTCCTTGTCGGCTTGCAGCTGGAAACTACCCACTTGTATCTCTTCCTTCAGGGCTTCATAAGCGGAGCTGCTTACTAGCATATCGGATTTTAGTTTCTTCGACACAGCGCATACGACCGGAACAGTACTATGATGGGGGTCATCAAGTTTCAAATACAGGGTCCGCAATAGAGTTTCTTCGCTGTCTCCGAATGCTGAAGTTATGGTGATTTTCCCGTCTCCGGGGCTGGGTAGGTGCCTTACCAGATCGTACCTCACAACCGAAATTGGTGCCCCGGTATCCATGATCCCTGCAATTTTTGTATCTCCGCATTTCAGATTAATCATCGTCAAATCATCAATTTGGGCCTGCCACCCTACTGAGACTCTAGCAGTAACCACGTCCGACCTTCTAGTTGGTCTCTTCAATTCTGGGCAATCCGGCCGGAGATGTCCGAGCTGCCTACAATGGAAACACCTGGTCTCTCTCCTTTGGTCGGGTTCCGATTCATGCCTTCGCCATTCGGGATTTCCCCGATTCCGGTTGAAGTTAACACCCCCTCTTGGCGATGGCCGGGGAGGCTCATTTCTCCAACTTGGATACTGGTCCTGACCCTTGTCTTTGGTGGACAGCTGACTCTCTTCTAAAGTCCGTTGAACGTCCTCAAAATTTTCTAACAGTTGGACTAACCCTGTCGGGGAGGTTATCTCGACCCATTCTCTAATGTACATGTCCTTAAATTCTGGAGGAGCTTTCTTTTTCATTTGATCCGAAATAATTAAATCCCTGAGTTTCTCGAAAGTATCCACTTTAAACCCAGCGATCCATTCGTCAAAATACGAAGTGATCTCATGGAAAAAATCCCTCCAGTTCTGATCCTGGGCCTTCTGATGAGAATTAAATAACTGCCGGAACTTTTCCGGCGTAAGCTTGAACCTTTGTAAGAGAATACCTTTGATGTGCGCGTAATCAAAGGCCCGTTCGGCCGGTTCGCGAGCAATTATCTGAGTGATGTCTGGAGGTAACAGACCCAGGAGGTGGGACACCCACCCGTCTCTTTCTACCGACATCAGGGTGGCTTGTCTCTCGAACAGGATTAGATACAGACCCATGTCTTCCTTCGAATTAAATTTTGGAAGAATTCTCGACAAGTCTTTGGTTGGCATCGAATTTCCCACCAAGGACTCTCGGGGTTGCAAGGACGCTTCTACCCTAAGTTTTTCTAACTCATACTCCCGTTCCGCCTTCTTTTCCTCGTGCTCCCTTTCGGCCTTCTTTTCCTCTCGCTCCCTTTCCTCGCGCTCCTTCTTTTCTCGCTGGTCCTTAATGATTTTTAGCATGGCCTCTGTCTTCTTTTCCTCATAGTCCACGCTTGAAGTAATTAATTTCTTCAATTTTACGAATATTGGATTCGGGCCAGGGTCCAATCATAGCCTTCTAGAACGAGACAGGCCTGGCCACTTGCGCATCTCCGGAGCGATGAGTCATCCTAGCCGTCGATTGATTCTCAAGGTCTGAGCTGTGTGCGTACGCGGGAACTTGGAGCAGCGCCTTTGTCTCTGCTTTACTGAACTTTACTTCACTTGAACTTTACTGAACTTACTCTGCTTTCTTTTGTCTCTGCTTTTTTGTTTTACTGAATCAAGACAATTTTTTGACATTTAAAAATATAGTTTGATTTAAAAAAATATTGAGGTTAACATCTTTTACAGATCACGTGAAAGCTTTTAACTTATTTATTAATACACATAGTAAGACAAATATGTTTTTCTAAAATAAAAGTTTGTGGGGTATTATCTTGCCTCCCAAAAATAAAATTTTTTTAATAGATATTAATAATTTAATTAAATGTTATGCTTATAACTTATTGGATCAGTTATTTGCGTTTCATGTTTTTACCTTTTAAAAGTTTATAAATAAGTACACTTTATTGACTGAAAATGGAAATCCTATTTATTCATTTCAAATATTAGATTATTCATATATAAAGGAAAAAGGAAATAAACCTCAAGATATATTATAGTACCAGAAAGAGAGAGAGCGGCTGATTTTGAATACTCACTTGATATTTAAATCCTACTTAAAGTTACAAGGCGGGGGTTAATATGGTTAATATTTATCTGTGTAAGGATTAAAAATATTAAGATAGGACATGATCTATTAGTTGTTAAAATAAAGACAGGATTTTTGTTATTATAAAACAGAAATATTTTATTTAAAACGTCGCCCGGTTCAGCTAGCTTCGAATCTCAACTAAACAGCAAATTTTCGAATGTTAATATTGGTTTGAATGACTCAAAAACGAATACAATCTAACCCAAAAATGTTGATTTTATAATGCAAGTAGTAATTTAACTGAAATTATGCCGAATCTAATCTAATAAAGCTTGTGAAAGTCGATCGTACTCGGAACAAGGTTTTTTTAAAAATCCCATCTATCAAAATATTTCCCCGATAATGTAAACATTTTCACTCAGAATCATTAGTATTGGTTTCCTACATCACACACAGGTCTTTTTTTCTTTTTCCGATCATTTGTTTATGATTTATAGCGATTTTTCCCCTCCAAAATCGACGCGTCAATGGAAACTCAATGGTAGCGTTCGTCGGAAAGGATGACTCATCATTCTTCTGTCCCGGCCTTCTCGCTCTCGAAGGCTATGGTCCAATCCCAACTCTCTGGTGAGACTAATTAAATCCTCTTTCCAATACGAACAGAGGAAAGCCATGGTTCCTAGCAACCCGAATTCCAATTGGCGTATATTTCAAGCTGGTCAAAACTCAAACTCTGGCCTGATGGCCTCTCTATCTCTTGTCCGGGGCGGACCCTCCTCAAAACTCTGGCCGGATGGCCTCTCTTCCAGTGCCGGGGCAGCACTATTCACCAAGTGTTCGGGCTGAACACTTAAACGAGCCGGATGGCTCCAAAATCACTGTGTCGGATGACACTCTCCTCGTCTGGGCGACGAATATCTCAGGCCGGATGACCTCTCTTCCAGTGCCGGGGCGGCACTATCCACCAAGTGTTCGGCTGAACCCTTAACCGAGCCGGATGGCTCCAACACACAGTGTCGGATGACACTCTCCTTCGTACAGTTTCACATCCATCTCTCTCCCGATCCTGCCGACTGCGCCAGTAAAAATTACGTATATATTGCAACCAGAAAAATTTATTCAAAGGTATAAGTTAAACTAAAGTAAATACATCGGGAGAGAGAACATCACGACTAGCTTTCCAGCTCTAAAACTCAAACTCCTCAACTAAATTTAAATAATAGAAATCCCAAAAATACAAATCGTGCGAGCACCCGCACGGCTTTTGCTCGTATTGTCCGGTTTACAACTAGTACAAAAATACAAAATTCTTACAGACACTTTCTTCATTTCTTTTTTTTTACTCTTTTTATCATTTTATGAAATTATAAAATACTAAATGACCTAAATAACAAAAATATTTTTTTAAATTGTACTTTTAACAGTTTTGTCAAAAAAGGCTCTATCCATAACTACCACCATCTGACCTTATCGGTTGCATTTAATAAACCAAAATAACTAATTATAATAAATAAGGAGCCTGTTTTTAATTAATTATACTTCGGAGATAAATGACAAAGGATAAGTTGAGCAAAGTTGTTGGAATCAGAGTTCTCAAGTAGTTCAAAGCATAACAGTATGATAATTAGAAGCTCAAATATGAAGCCTTTTATGTAACGCCTCAACCCTCGCACTTGAAATTCCAATCTCTTAAATCCTTTAAAAGTTGAACAAAACATTTCATTCCGAGACACACAACGCACAGCTTCGTTTTTATTTCGATTCCAGATTGCAGCAAATGGTATGTATGCGTTTAAAAAACCGTTCGCAAAGTCTCTTCGAGATATTCCATAAAGATATTCGACCCTCTTTGTCGCGGGTATGGATGACAGAAAAGAATAAACGTTCGGATGTTTTATTTCCAGGGAGAAATTGCCTTCGTTGGGAGTGTCAAGGGGGACCTCGGGGGGCGATATTCGGGAGAAAAAGAATGGGCATTCTCATGGTCGCGGTCGATGGATTGGATCAGGGAAGGATCTCGAGTGATTTCTTTCTCTCTCTAGCTGCTTTATATTCTCAGCATGGTTGCTAAGTATGTCGATTTTTCTTGCTTCTGGCTTGCGGGAATTTCTTGGTTGCTAGGTTAAGTTTCCGAAAACTATCCATTGATGAATTTGGTTTGATGCAAGTTTTGAAGATCCGAACAAATAATATTGATGATCGTTAATCATAAACGTTTATTATGCTTTCTATTTTTAGACACGATCAATATTTTTTCAGGGAATGAATATTTTGCATATTTGTTCGATTCTATAGGTTCACTTCTTTAAAACGATTGTTGAGCCATGTTTACATTAGTTATGCTTTGTTAGCTTGATAGACACTGGTATTATAAAAAACTCCACTGTAGCGTAAAAACAGGTTTAATATAGTTATTTTTCATGGTTTAAGGATGGGATACTTGAGTTTTGCAGTAAGAGTAAGATGAAAATTTAAATGAAAAGAAAATCATTGTGAGATCCTATAGTAGCACAGCTCTTACCAAATATGTCAAGTTTATATAACTGCAACTATACTCGACAGCAACGTTTCTTGAACTCAGTACGTCACAAATGCGGAAGGAGAAATCGGTAAACACACAGCCTGTTGGATTGTTAGGAGGAGTTTCGGTACGCAAATCGTGATTGAAAAGCACTACATGCATGGGTTTAACAAAATAATCATATTTTTAAATTGACGTTCTTTATTTCACTCAAAATTCAGACACCGCGATGGAAACTTTGTTTGTTAGTGACGTCGTATAGGGTCAACTTAAGTTGATGTCTAGTATAGAAGTAAACGAAATTCGGCCGTACACGACGAAAATTGGATGAATCTTGAACGTTTGTGCTGCTTGGGGGACTCAAAATTATACAAATAATGGGGAAATTATACAAATTACTAATATATTAATATATAATATTAATTATTATTATCGGCAAGATTTTAGTTTTGGGTCAGTTTTTATGACTTGAATCTAATAACGCTTAAAAAGTGTAAATTTCCCTGAAGTATTTCAGTTTTACTAGTAAGTAACACATTTCTATCTCTTTCAGTTTAAATCGTACTCTTACCAAACAATTTTAAAAAGTTTTTATAATTAGAAATGCAAACACAAACGTTTGTGATAATTCTTATTTTTTTTTTCAAATATAGGCTTTAAAGTAGTTAAAATAAAAACCAAAACTTAAAGCTAATATAACTAAACCAAACCAAATTGTATTTCTTTTCTTTGAGAGAATAATTTGAAGTTTAGTTAAAACTAAAAGTGGACTTTTAATAGACGTTGAAGAGATTATCTTTAGTTTGTTGGAGATTAAGGTGGTAACAGCTTAGATATGGTTGCTTTAGGAAATTGGCTGGGAAAATATTCCTACACTCAGTTACACATTGCAGTAGAAACTGCCGTTGATCTTCATCTTTTGTCAGACAGGAATTAAAGTCTTGAATTAATTTCACTCCCCTCTCTGCTGTGTCATTTACAACTATTAAACAGCTGACTACTTTTTTACCTTTCAAATAATCTTGTTTTTCATACCATTCTTCAGGATCAGTGTTTAAAAGATCTGTATTAATATTAAATCGCTTAAAAAATTAAGAGTTTTAGGTGAAACAAAATGATCATTGTCAATATCCAAAAAATTAACTTGTAGTGGATTCAGTTTCGTCTTACTATCTCTGTTTTCAAAATCATCATCATCATCTTCATTTTCTATAAATTCCTCGGACTTAAGTCTGGAAACCATATTTATTTGAACATTTTTCTCTCCACGGTGTCGTCAAAGAAAGAAAACGCCACTTGCTCCTAATTTAAATACCATAAATGGTTTATTAATTTCATCATAACCTTATCGCAACTTCTTTACGAATTTTCTTATACTGAACCAAAGATTTCAATAGCTCTGAATCTTGGTTAGAAGCCATAGTAGGTTTGGGGGCATTGAACCATGATTTAACGTAAATGTTGATTAAAAATAAACAAATTTCTTCAATTCCTTTTTTCTCTAAATCAGTTAACTTAAATTAAACCATGAAGTGGTATATTTTGAGAGAATATAAGGCTTTAGACATCCATCTGGCGTGATTGAATTGCGCCAGGTACTCTGAAAATGATGTCTTTTGGATGAAGGTCCAAAAGACATCACTTTAAGTTAATGAAAGTTAAAGTTAAAAGTTATCACTTTAATTTAATTGAATAATAAGGTTATGACGAAATTAATAAACCATTTATTATGATATTTAAATTCGGAGCAAGTTGCGTTTTATTTCTTCGATGATGAAGTGGAAACAAATATGAAAATGAACAACATGGTTTCTAGGCTAAAGGCTGAAGAAACTATGGAAAACGATTTTGAAGGTTTTAAAGAAACATGTATTAAACAAAACTGAATCAACAGGAAATTGATTTAATGGAAATTATAAACTTGATTATTTTGTTTCGCTTAAAACTATAAATTTTTTCAAGCTATTTGGTATAACTACAGATTTTTTAAACACTGATCTTGAAGAATGGTACAAAAACCAAGATGATTATTTGAAAGGTAAGAAAGTAGTCAGCTGTTTAAGAGTTGTAAATGACACAGCAGAGAGGGGAGTGAAATTAATTCCAGATTTTAATTCCTGTCTGAAGAAGATCAGAGGAAAAATAAGTTTTAATATTTGGAAATTAACAATATTTTAACCATTATAGTTCTGATTAAGAAGAATAATTAAGTTTACAAACGTCTTAATAAGGTATGAGCCAGCAAGATTTTACAAGGAGATATATCGTAAACATTTCTTTTATCTTGCACCTAAGTTATTTAATAGTCTACCTGCTGAGCTACAAAATATTTCTTCCTATCCCTCATTCAAACGTTGTTTACATAATTTTGTAATTTTTTAAAATAATATTGAAGACCTATTTTAATGGAAGCATAATGTATTTTTTTTGCCTTAGCTGTTTGCCAACTTGTAAAACTTTAATTTAAATAATTCTGTCTTTTGTAACTTAAATTAATCATTTATTATTGTTATTTGTACTATGTTTTGTTTTTTGCATTTTTGAGTATTATTATTGCTATCTAATTCAGCCCACCTATCTATTTATTTTATTTTAAATATCATTCAATGTTCGCACTTTTTTTGGTTACCTGAACGGGACTGTTTCCCCTTGGTAACTCATATTATTTAATATATTTATTTGTAATTTCCATAGTGTTAAATAAAGATTATTATTATTATTATTATTATTTCCCACTCATATTAAAAAATAATTTTTCTCAGAAATATCGATAAAAATGAAAACATCTAACCGAAACCTTTAACGAAACCTAAAATTTAAATATAAAAAAATGAATGTTCATTGAAGACATTATCATTAAGGTTATGCCGTAAAAAATATTGAAGATTTTCATAGTTAGTCAAATTAGTTTTTCCTCTCTGTTTAATATTGAAATGTTTTCATCCAATGAAATGAAATTATAGGCAACCCTTGTTGTAATAAATTCTTTTATAAAAATACTTTTCTCAGACGAACATCTGTGACGGCTCTGACTTATTAACATATTCAATCCATAGAAAGTTCAAGTACTTCAGTTTTCCCCGAATGTTATAACGAGCAGAAATGATGTTGAAGAACTAACTCAGTTTGGAATAACTTTTGCATGAATTTTGAGCTGGAAGAAATAGGCTCTCCATTTGCTTAGCCACAATCCATTTAACAAACTAGACGTGTTAGAAATAGGGAACGGAATCGAATTGGTACCAGACTAGAATTTTTATGCACATTTGTTACTTATAAATAAATCAGATATGATAGCCGAAAAATATGCAGAATTTCATTCAAGAAAATTGTATAAAGATATACAACAAATGGAAAGGAGGATAAATATGAGAACGTATAATGTATTACAAAATTCAATTTTATTGAAGGTGGAAAAATTATCCGGGTCTTTATGGGGATAATACCAGACCATGGAAAGATGACAGTCCAAGTAGAATATTAAAGAGTGTTTTTGTAATGGAAAGAATGCTATCTTATTAGTGAAATATCAATCGATTCTTATAGAAAACTTTTGATTTTGCGACAAAAAGTAAAGGCAATTTTAAGAGTTTAATAATTGTAATATCCAAGTAATTTATTGCACACTATTAACTTTTCAGTCAATAAATAAGAAAAAAGAAGAAAAACAATCAATATCGAAAATTATCATAGTTTTTATGAATAAAACTGTAATAAATACGCTTACCTGGTTTTACTATTTAAAAAGAGTGGAAAATTAAAACTTAAGATCGTATGGCTATTAACGTATCTAAACTAAATCGATAATTTTAGAAATCAGTTTCTCTTATTGATACTATCCTCACTCTCTATTATTATCATCTTTCGTACTATGAGATAGAGTGTATGAAATCCTTTTCTTTCATTTTACAATAATTTATTAAAAGGGATGGAATTCATTATGTTATTCCAGCGTAGTTTTTGAAAACCTTGTTATAAGTTTCTAAATTTGTCAGTAGCTTCTTAAAAACGTCACAAAACAAAAGAAAATAATGATAATAATTTCAATTCGACTTACTAATGACTTAAAGAAACGAAGCTAACTATGCATACGTTTTTCAAATAATTTGACTTATTGGTTAAATTGGCATGTTGCTAGTTCTTGGAATTAACTGATGAAACAAGTATGTATGAATGGAAATAAAATGATGTATATTGATTTTGAGAATGTATTATTGATTATTCCAACGCAGCGGATCAATAATGGTAAAATATTTGTAAGTAAAGATGGTAGGGGGACAATTATACGTGAACTTTAATATTCATATCTTAATTAATAATCTTACCTTAAAAATAAAAGAAAATTCAATAGGTTTTAAAATTTCTTTCCTATAGTATTTTTTAGGACTTAAATTAATATTAGTAGTCTCTAGAGATCTTACAAAATGATTATTAGAAAGATACACAGTAGTCGTAGCATTACAAGGTTTCTCTGATAACTTCATATAAGATACGATTATGCACTATTTTTCTAAAAAGTTTAAGTATTAAAAGAAATTTATGAAGATAAATTTATTGTCAGGCAAGTTCTTAAGACTCCCCTAACTAAAAATAGGGAGCAAACTTGGAAAAGAGGGAACATTTGAAGAAGTATGAGAAGAAGTAGTCCAATAGAGTTGTACTTGAAACTCTATTACTCACAACATTTTTTATATTAAGTTCATCAAAATGCAAATCCTCCCTAAAAGTATATGTTTAAAATTCAGATTAGGTTTACCAAAACTAGTTATAAAACCCTGTTTTTTTTAGAATCCAATTTCCAAAAATTTTCTGGGATTCCAAACCCCCCTTTTGTACTTGGAACTATATTTCTCACAACTTTTCTCCCTTACATTAAGCTCCTTAAGATGCAAATTATAAATAAAAGTGAATTAAAAAGCTACATTGAATCTATTAAATATCTATGGGAGGAGCTAAGAAATAATTTTGGGTCCTCTCCCCCAGTGCAAAAATCAAGCTTTAGACCTGATAATGGCCAACTTTGTTAGACAATATTTGGGCCCCTCGCTTCTGGAATAAATTTCTATAGACGCCACTAGTAAAAGGGAAAACTAAGGAAATAATGAAAGATAAGAATTAGGGGGTTAAAGAGAAGTACAGATAAAAAAGTGAGAGGCATTCACAAAAAAATATTAAATATGAAAGAGGGAAATTTGTATACTCTCTTTTCCAAACAACCATCTGTTATTCTCTCTTAAAGGTAAAATACGCAAAACGATGTACTAGAAAAATAAGAAATCTCAGAATTCAGTCCTTTTACTATGAATTTTTAAAGTAATTTTATTTCTACTATATTTTAATGATGTAATGAATAAAGAGGTTTATACAACGAGACAAGGATAAGTATCTCTTAACCTTTTGACAACACATTTGAAAATATTCTTATATTTTATCTTATAATGAGCAAAATGGGTCAAAAAGGGCATTTGTTCATGTGTTAATGAGACGTTTGTGTCCCGCAAGGAGTGAAAGTTAAGTTATGAATAATTATAACAGTGGCCTGGTTTTGGAATTACTCCAAACAATACTATGAACCGTCTTAAAGTTAGGTGTGTAAACCATGTTATGAATGCCTTGCCAAACTTTGGGGAAATTTAGTATTCCTTTTAGAAAGAAATAAATCTGACATCTTTTTACGGTAGTTCCATGTTGTTAAATCAACCCGTCCTTTCACCACGTTGGTTTCTAAACAAAGTATCCTTATCAGAATACAAATCCTCTCGTCCATTCGTTAAAGAATTGCCACTCGAACAAGAAGTATAACTTTCCCTTTGGGTTCCAAACGGAATAAATAAACATTAAGGAAGTTACGAAATTTCTGAAGAATGTCGGTATATATGTATGAAAAACTTTCATTCGTAGAGGCCACTACTAATTTTAAACAGAACACTGTTCTTTACAGCAAACTAACCCTTTTCTTTTCAGAGCTCCATCTTTGAAGAGCCAGCTGCTCTGCCAGTAGTCGGCAATCGCATTAACGCCGCAAGTTCAACGAGCCGGCATTTTCCACTTTGCAAAATCACAAGGGGAAACGGTTCCGAATTAAATATGGCTCTCGTGCTTTAATAACAAGCGAGTCGTGTCTTTTTGAAACTTTTGAAGTTCAAGAACACCAATCAGGTTTTGTGGTGCGCGAGGCAGACGACTATTCAATTAGAAGGCAAAGTATCTTCCCTCAAAGGTTAGTGGCTGCATGTTGCATAATTACGGATTCGGACATGAACTATGTTCCCTTTAGAATAAATGTTTCCTCTTTTACTAGTACGATAGTATATTTGTGGTGAAAATGCATAGATCAAAAGCTTTGTTCTAATTGATTTGATGAACCTAACAGAATTCAAATTAACCATGAGGCAGCTTGTATTACATTGATTAAGATGGGGTAAGGGAACTATTTAAAAGGGTTCAAGACCAGGAAAGGTTTAAAGGGACAGTTAAAACCGAGATGTACTGTTGTTTGTGGATTAGAGATATATTTGAGTGTAATATTTTAGCCGGTAACTACTTTAATGTTTTAGTAAATAAATTTAATTTGTTAGGTTTTTCATTTATACATCTGAATGTAGTAAATCCAAACATTTTTACTTAAAATTTCGGGGTGATAATTTTTAAAGTAAATTGAAAACAAAGTGCTATATGACGGTATGGAAATAATTTTTATATGCAGATGAGTTTTTTCAGTACCTAGCACAACTCAACATTTCTCTACGGGGCGATATTCTCCACTCATGCATATACTGAAAATAACAGTGTTTCAAAATTCTAATTCTCAAATCTAAAGAATTTAGAATTGCTAAAAAAGGAGAATATATTATTTTCACTTTAGAGACACTAGACCAATTTTTAACTTCAGACCAAATATTTAACCCCCCCCCAACATTCCACCAAAGTAAATTGAATGTGTTTGTGGAGTGTAAATAGCTTAAAGTTTTTTTCCCCCTCCTGAAAAACTTTTTTTTTGCTATTTTCCCATTTTCTTGCGCTATTAAATTCCAATCGCAGAATACCTATTGTTACAGTTTAAAAAGTATATGGAATCTTAAATTAAGATTTTAACTTCTTTTAAATTATGCTTATTCTTCGCTATTGAACTATGCTTTATCGTGTCATTTTATTTTGTGACATCTGATTATATTCTAAAAATTTCTTATGAAAATGGTTTTGTCAATATTCTTTAAACAGTAAATAATTCAGAGATAAAAGTTTTATTAGTAGTCAAAATATAACATAACTATTGATTGCATTTAGTGGTTAATGATAAACAAAACTTATGTCTAACTGTTTCCCTACATACAGTTTTTGTGACCTAGACCTAGATAGTTTTTTTTTCAATCGAAAATATACTTTCAATTGTACTCTAAAATTCATGAATCTTAGAACCAATAAATATTTTAAATTAATTTTTCTTGAAAGAAGCTCCAAAGTAAAAAGGCTATCATTTTTACATGTGCAACTCTCCATAACAGAACTTACCTTCTCCAAGTCTAATTATTCAGGTTCCAAAAGATGAAGCTCGAGAGTATTAAATTAATCCGAATCTTATGTTTGCTCTGAGGAAGTTGTCAAACTTAGTGTCTCAAAAGTTTGTCTTCTAATTTAATTTCTTTGATGACATACCGAACCATTTCTGTAGGGGATTTTTTTAAAAGCAAGAGGAACCTTGCAGAAGGTCTTACCTAAATTTCTTCTTACCTTATTTTCTGGCAGATTTTTGTTGGATTTTATTAGCCTGTGAAGATAAACAATAAGAGAACATAATGTAAATCAAGAGAAAACATTTTTCTTGGTTTGTTATTTTTGTGATTTTAAATATCATCTAAATTTCTATGAACGTTTGTTGATTTTTTTTCTCAATATCAAGTGTCAATTAATAAATTTATTTACTTATTCTACCATCCTCTTTTACAAAAATATCATTTAATTAGTGTTTATCAAAAAGCTAGTAGTGAAACATGAGTCATACTTGGGATAAAAATAAAACTAAACTCACTGGCGCAACAGCCCTAATGGGCCAAGGCTTACGATGCCCATCTTCGTTCTCTTGACCGTGGGGCCCTGGGGTGCAAGGCATATGTCCCGGTTAGGTGGTCAGTCTAACGCAAGACCCCCAGTGTTTAGTTCCCAAGCAAGCTTGGTCCTCAGTTTATCGATCCACTGAAGGGATGAAAGGTTGAGTCGACCTTGCCCAGCCCGGGAGCCGGGAATCGAACCCCGGACCTGTGGCACAGAAGAGGTAGAGCTATGCACTACCACTGCGCCACCGGGCTTCTCGGGATGAAAATAAACCTTTTAAATTATTAGGTAACAATTTTTGACGTAGTTCGTGTAAAAATAATAAAAGTAGCCATTTCCTACTTATTTGAACATACTAAACTCGAATATCACCATAAAAGTTCTAGGTTGGTTCTTGTTTCACATACACAGAGGATACAGAGAGAGTACAGAGAGGTCATGATATATCTATTGTAACTAATGCTGATACATCGCAACTTTTGAATCATTGCTCAGAATTAAACTTATAATTTTGGCACATGAAATTGAATAATATTTATTTAGATTGCCTTCAAGCATACAACACACACATGGATAAAACATGTTTAAATACAAATATTTTGCCACTTTCATACAAAATGTTATCGTTATTTTAATGGAAATTATAGCATTGAGTTTCGCTTAGATAAGAAGATTTTATAGTATAAAAACAGACTCAGACGATGAAAACAAGTATCATATTTGAACAAAAAATTCAAAATTAAGTCTGATAATGATTTTGCTTTGCAATAATCCCCCAAGTTGCTTTCCATTCCCATTGAACAGTCTGCGCGTATGAAAGTAATTATAAACACATAAGAAGCTCCTAAACCGTATTTAGTTTATGAAATATGATTTGAGTGTCTGTGCTCACTTGAAAGGGGTACTTAAACTCGTACCTTTAAAAGGAATTTTTTCAAAATTTAGCTGTTCCTTTGAGTTGAACAGTAAATTTACTCTGTATCCAATAAAACCAATATACGTTCAACTTTTGAAAATATAAATGACATGAACATTGTAAAGACTCTGAATACCCCCCCTCTACAAACTTAAGAATTGTAATCTTATCAGCTCAATTCATAAAATGTCATTTATAAGGTTTTTAAAAATATTTTGGGAGCTTTTGATCGGAGAGTAAATCAAAGGTAGTGATTACGACACAAATTGGCTTTTTATCAGAAATTGAGATGGTGAATATCTTTAAAGTCACATATTTTATTGCTAAACAATTTCGGGCCAAGCCTGAGGAGTATTTCCAAGAGTATATAAGTGAGATTTATTAAAGTAATAAAAACAAAGTCTGATAGTCTATGTTTTCAGTTTCCGACAATTTCTCGACGATTTTTTGATTTTTACAGACGTTGAATGGTGTAACAGAAAAGCATACAAACCTTTTAATTATGTTTTGGCAAGACTATTTCATGTTTTCATGGCTTAAGAATTAACGGGTAAACATAACTTAAAAGGCAATTTAATGAGTTCTTTTGCTTTTATCATACATAGTAAAATCTATAATTAATAAAAAAAACGGAACCAAGTTCGAATAATTATTGCCATATTCATGTTTACCAGGCTAAAATTAAATATATTTTGACATTTTCATCATTTTTACATTTTTACCTAGTGTTATTAATAAGTTATTAATAAGTGTTGCTAAGTGTTGCCCAGTGTTATTAAAGTAAAGATAATTTTGAATCTCTGTTTACATAGCGTAAAAATAAATATTATCAACTTTCCTTTCATAGCCATAAAAATGGATTGGATTGGGGAAAACTTACCTTGACTAAAAGCTGGCTTGAAATAAAAATGTTTAACTTTTTTCGAATCTCCGTTTACACATAACGTAAAAATAAATTTACATCTCTTCCCACATGGCTGAAAAAATTGAATGGCGAAAATTATTGATTCCTCTAAAAAACCGTCAAAAGAGATGTTCATTCTTGCGTTCAACTAATGATATTACTCAATTCCCTCTTTAAAACCCACGGATAATAATCATTAGTGGGATACAGCTGTTAATCAATGTTTAAAACTTTTATTAATTAAGGCTTTGTTCCATTGTTATGAGATAATGCATAAAACTTGTCAAAGTGCCAATATATCCACGAGTTATAATTATCTTTAAGGACGTATTCTATGAAACTGAAACTGACACTTAACGCTTGTTATATCTTGGGATTATCTTTCTGGAGTAACTAATAGGTACTATTTAAAGTATTCTAAAGTTTTATTTATGACGAATTGCAGCAATTGGGCTATTTTCACTTTGGTTATATTAACATGATAATTAATTTTTTTATCCTAAATTTTCAACAAAGAAATTGTCAGGTATTTTTAATTTCAAAATACTTTCCGAACTTTAAGTCTGTAGTTGGTCACCTCATTTAACCTCATTGTAACCTCATTAATGAGGTCTTAAATCAATCTTAAATTAATCTTAAAATACAAATATACAATAAAAATTTTTATTGTATATTTGTATTTTAAGATTAGAATTAAGCCTACTTCCGATTACAGTTACATTATTTAATCTAATTAAAATATTGAATTAAAATCCTGAAATTACCAAAAAACCCTGCTATAACATATTACATTTTAACGCGAAAATTTCTACTAACTCAGAATTGAACTTGACTTTATCTGTCAAAATATTTTTGAAAACGTAAGGTATATACAGTTTTGTTAGGACTTGAAATATTTTCTTACTTTAGAGTTACAGACTCTACGTGATCATACTCTACAAAAATGATTTATATAGAATAGAAAGTAGCACTCATTTCCTTCATTATAATTGGGAAAATTCCTCTTCATCCGAAAGCTACATTGAAACATATTCATGTATTACTATCAAAAGAATTATTTTCTAATTGCGTCTATAAATCAAATTAAAACTTTCTACAATTTTCCAAACTAACCCACGTACTTTTTGCAATATTAAAGAAAATGACACGTAGAATCACATATTCAACTCCTGTCCTTTTTATAGCTTTTATGAAAACAAATATAAAACTAAATAAAAACCTTTTCCTCGAAATTCGTCTAAAAAAATAAAGAACTACTCAATTATTTCTACTTTACTATTTGTGTCTCTCCGCCGAAACAGAATTGAGTTTAATTTCACAAACACAATACTTTCTTTCTACATTTTATTTGTGAGTTTTTATTGATGTTCATTTTAATGTTGAATTCCGTAAATGTATAATTCCGTATTAATGTTGTTTTTAATGTTAATGTTGTAGTTAATGTTAATTTTGTTGTTACGAGCAGTTTTTCCATTACAATAAAGCCATGTCTTTGTACCTACGTTTTACATTCATATTACATATGTGAAGAAAATATTTCTTTTTTTTTATAGCGTAATAGAAAAATTTCTATTGTGGATCATAACATAAAATTTTCTTTCATTATTATTTTTTCAATTTTCCCTGGTCATGAAATGTTGGTAACTTTAAGTATGACAATTATAAATAGGTGGAGATGCAGGGCCAACGGTTAATCAAAATTTTCTCCTGGAATCACAAAAAGTTTTAAACATAGTAATAACAAGGATTTTGATCTACCCATAAAAAGGTAGCGTTCCTTTAGTATAACCAGGTTCAACTGTATTTCAAATGAAAACGATATAGTACATTGAGTATTTGTTAGTGAGTTATTTTGATTTAATATTGAGTATTTGATTTCTATTTGAGTAGTGAGGTATTTGTTTATTGAAATAATAAAAACGATTCAAGTGTATGGTTCTGTTATTAAAAAAATTCCGAGCATTTCATTTTCTGAGAAGAAATACCTCAAAATAAATTCAATCTATGGATTATTTCCAGATCTAAGTTGTACCTAAATCTGAAGAAACACTGTAAAACGGATATTCGTTAGTGTCGGAAAAAACATTTTTTCTATTACAGAAATAGGATGATAATAGAAAAATATTTTTAGAAACACAGGAGTATTCCAAACTTTTAATACCTTTGAAAAGATTTCGAATTCTATTTTCAATTTAAACTGAGATTGTTAACACAATTAAGATTATAACTTCAAAAAAGCATTCATTTTGTCCTAAATGTTTTTATAAACGTCTTTTAAAGTACATAACCTAGCCATTAATTTTAATTACTCTGGAAATTCATTACTCTATGATTTTTTTATAGATTTCAAAACATTCTTTTAAACTTACGTACTTAGTATGAATTCACGCACTTGAAAAGTTTCCAATGCATCCTAACTAGTTAGTTTTATCCAATAAAAAGGTTAAAATATCATTATTTAGTCGTCATTCATGCAAAAATAGATTCAATTAGAATAAATTAACCTCTGTAATGAGTGCCAAATATTTCTAATTGATTTTTACTTCAATCAAGTTAATTATTTTAGTACTCAAAAAGCTAAAAAAAAAGCATCGTGTGCGTACACGCAATGATGAAAATATTAAGAGCATCATCGAGGACTTTAAAGAGAGAGCTTAAGTGCTAAAAATTGAGTAGAAAAGAAAAATAAATGTTAATTTTATAAAAAAAAAGGGGTTTACTACTTTTATTAGAGTTAAAAACATTTGATTGAGAAATTTCAAAAATAAACTCTTTATTTTCATTTAATTATACGATACACAATTAATACTTTATTATCGCTTTAGAATATGATGCGAAACCTTAATTTGCTTTTATTAAATTATTAGACTTCTTTTTTTATATATTAAGCTTTCTGTTCATATTATGCACTTAATAGGTAGTTCCTTTTCTAAATAAAAACAATTCGTAATTGTAAAAATAAGTTAAAGCATTAATGCGAACATGTTTCAGAAAAACACCTGTAATATACGAAGAGAGTTCAAAGAATAGTAATTTTGAGAAAAATAAACTTTATAAGGATTTTTCATCTTGTCATTTTAATTATACATTTGTTAGTAAAAAAGTATTTGTTTTCTTAGAAAACTTTTAACAAAAATAGTATAAGGACCAATAATGGTTCATACGATAAAAACAAACCAGTAAGTTATTAACTCGAAGATTTGTGCATAACAACTTTTTCAAACCACATAATATCATGTGTTTTGTTTAAATATACAGTGTAAAAAATTTCCGTAAAATTTACGGTTTTAAACTGGCAGCTGGGTTAGTTTAAGCTGGGCAGCTGGGTTAAATAATTACGAAGTAAATCCGTAAAAACAACGGCGTTTTACCATTTTAATCCATGTTTTCTGTTTAACAAGGTAAAACACCGTTGTTTTTACGGATTTACTTCGTAATTTTTACGGTTTTCCACAACTAACCCAGCTGCCAGTTTAAAACCGTAAATTTTACGGAAATTTTTTATAGCGTAAGAGTAACTTGTAAACTCATTGTCTCGTTTCCCCACAAAACAACTATTAAATTACTTCAATCTATAATCATACAGTTAGATGTGCTTCATATAAATGTCAATATCCACAATATTTGTCAATCAAAGATATGAAATAAGAGAAAAAACTCCTTACTGTTGGAGAGAAAGACAAAAATAAAGTTATAAAGAGGAATGCAATGTGCCATTACGTGTGGTAAAGCTTATACTTTGGGGATAAGACTCAATGTTCTTTTTGAATAAGATGGATTGAAGGGTATTGGATGTCAAACGTCAAACAAAATCCTCTTTCGGAATGTAGATCTGGTAATTGAAGAGAGAACCAAATGACTCCTACTAGAAAAAAAACACCTTTTGGATGGAATTCTTGTGCAATAGAGGGTTCTTGCTATAGTACTATCTTAGAAGAATTTGAGTTTTTTGTACTTGACATATGTTGGAAAATTGAGCAACCGGCTTTAAACTTCAATATAACCTGGTGGGCGTATTTAACTTTTTCACTTATTTATGATGCTTATTTAGCTCTTATAATTAATATTCCGTAGGTTGTAACAATAGTAGCTTTGCATATTAAGTTTAAATTTTTCATTTCCATATTTTAAAACAAATGCTCTAATTTTTTTTCGAAACCTTATCCATCAATTTAATTTCGGTTTTACTGTGTTTTTATTCTCGATTTTACTGTATTTAAATTCTTTTATAATTTTCAAATTTCAACCTGTCATCTATTTTATTACCACGTTTTTATTAGGTCGCTTTGTTGTCTGTCCTTCTGTCTGTCCCTCTGTCTGTCTGTTCGGGTGGAATTTAGAAATCGATTTTGAACTAACTTCCCGAAGAGGTAGAGACTTGAAATTTTGAACACAGTTCAGATCTGGATGACAATGCGATATTATCTCGTTGTTTCGGTTAAATTTGCTTCCCCTGAACCCCCGGGGGGGCTTATTTGGAAATCGATTTTCCCGATGAGGTAGAGACTTGAAATTTTGAACATAGTTAAGATCCGGATGACAATGCAATATTATCTCGTTGTTTCGGTTAAATTTGCTTCCCCTGAACCCCCAGGGGGGCTTATTTAGAAATCGATTTTCCCGTTGAGGTAGAGACTTGAAATTTTGAACACAGTTCAGATCTGGATGACAATGCGATATTATCTCGTTGTTTTGGTTACCTTTGCTTCCCCTGAACCCCCAGGGGGGCTTATTTAGAAATCGATTTTCCCGATGAGGTAAAGACTTGAAATTTGGAACACAGTTCAGAT
The DNA here is from genome assembly GCA_963680715.1 of Tetragnatha montana. Classification (NCBI taxonomy): domain Eukaryota; kingdom Metazoa; phylum Arthropoda; class Arachnida; order Araneae; family Tetragnathidae; genus Tetragnatha; species Tetragnatha montana. The sequence continues at coordinate 61,534,008 of OY796674.1, read as the reverse complement.
CTGGATCACAATGCGATATTATCTCGTTGTTTTGGTTAAATTTGCTTCCCCTGAACCCCCAGGGGGAGGGGCTTATTTAGAAATCGATTTTGAACTTACTCCCCGATGAGGTGGAGACTTGAAATTTTGATCACAGAACTAAAAAGCAGAAAATAATTTATTAAATAAAAAAAAACTTTTTAAAAACCACGTTTTTAAAATGCACTAAAAAGTATAAAATAATTTGCTTCTAACTCCTTGTAAAACGAAAAACGTGGGGCTCATGCAATAATATTTACAGCTACTACTGTATTGGCCACTCTATTTACTAATATATCCATAATTAATAAAAAAATAAGAAGCATAATACCGAGAGAAGCTGTTGAATTAAATACCTAATGCATGAGCCCCACGTTTTTCGTTTTACAAGGAGTTAGAAGCAAATTATTTTATACTTTTTAGTGCATTTTAATTTCATCTATACTCGTATCTGTACCACCTATCATTTTGTAGTACTGCACATCGACACGATACAAACTCGCAATTAATTAATATCAATAAAGATAATAGTACAATTTCTTATTTTAGTCTGGAAATTCAAAAGGCAAACTAAGTGCATTAAAAAATGGAAAGAAATATTGAAGCAAGTACAAAAATGAATAATATTGTAACCGGGAGGGTTTTTCAGAAGAAAGTTTAAAAGTGGAGTATATTTAAATAAATGAATATAAAAACTTTATTGTCTGCTTTGATGTGCATCAGAATGGAATCTTATAATTCAATTTTTAAATATAACCGAATAAGAATGTGCTCCAAACACAATGGTCTTATCTTGATAAAAATGATAAAAATCATCATCTAGTCTAGTTAATTAAGAAGTTATTGGAATAATAGCGGATCATTTTATCCCTTCATAAATCTCACGTTTCAGACATTCAAGAATGAAACTGGGATCAAAATTGTTGTACAACCGTTTAAACAACAACATTGTTAATTTGATTGTTAATTTAAAGTTTTTTTTTTAAAGATTATTACACATATTTTGAAATTTAATTTCGTATTCTTGTCACTAAGTTTTAAACACTTTCAATTGAACATGAACCATAAAACTTTAATCTCATTAGGGAAACTGCTGCAGGGTTCTCAAATTTAGGTTAAAACAACAACTGCTTGAATATTTTTAGGTGATTATAGAACGGATATTAATTAATTTTGTTGGTCAGTTTTAAATGAAAAAAAAAATAAAATCAATAAATAGATGTTTTAAAATGTCAATAAAATGCTGTTCTCGCTCATATTAAAATGGTTTTCTGTTGTACCTAAAATTTACATTGTATTTTGACAAAATATTTTGCTACTTTAACTGATAAACAAATGGTAAAGAAATACTTAGCAATCCTAAACACGAAAGATATATAGTTTTCAGAAAGCCAATTATTTTGTGAAGTGGCTGATTACATAGGAAAAATCGTTACAATATAAATGTTGGGAATGTAAGATAATGTTCGTTTTATGCCATGGAAATTTATTCTTTAACGAAAGTTTTTGGTTCGAATCGCAGCGTCTCTATTCTGTCACAAGTATGGCGCAATAAATTAATATTATATGGGTTTTGAAATATAACGTTGGATTAAACTGATCCCCCTCTGAGAATAGTATTGATTCCCCCAACTCTCAGTGAGCGTTGAATAAATAAAAAAAAAGCCCAGAAAAGTAGGAATTTTCAATGAATTGGAGCTTATAATTTTCCAGTTGAAAACCTGGAAAGTAGCCAGTGGATTTACTAAAATGGCCCATAACAAATATATCCTTCTTTTGACAGATCAGAGGGTGGTGGCCCAGTTAGCTGAGCTTGTTATCGTTCAGATACTTAGAAATAATAAATTTCCGTTATTTTCACATTTTCCGTATTTCAGAAATAATCCTGAAATACGGAAAATGTGATGGGTGTTAAGATAGGAACATCATAAATGCCATGCTTCTTACTTTCACGGGGGGGTTCACGGGGGGTTCACGGTCCCCAGTTTAGGACCCCCTAAACTGGGGAAATTTTAAAAATTTTAGTGTGATGAAAGCAATTTTAAGCTGTTTCTTAGGGATTCTCGGGGATAAGTAGCACCCCTGGACCCGCAATTGGTCCAAATCTGAATATTTTTACTTATTCGATATAGCTCCAGTATGAGAAAGAGAGAATTTCATTTAATAATTTATATCACAAGACCCATACCTAGATTTTTGTTCCGGAAAGAAGGAAATTATCCCAAAAAAAATGTGGATGATACAGAGTTTCAAGTACAAAAGAGGGCCCTGGTGTTCCCTAAAAAATTTTGGAGATTTGACCCTTAAGAATAGAGTTTACTCGTTTTTATTCACCAAGTTTAGCGTCCAAATTTCGGGAGGGGCCTTGGATCGCTAATGATTCTAAAAATCAGAGCTGGATATTTTAGTATTAAAAGCAATTTCCTCTTCCCACCACACTAGCGTTTTTAAAATGAAATGTTATACTTCACAGCAACGTTTCTTGAACCCAGTACGCCACAAATGCGGAAGGAGAAATCGGTAAACACAAAGCATGTTGGGTTGTTAGGAGGAGTTTCGGTACGCAAATCGTGATTGAAAAGCACTATAAATACATGGGTTGTACAAAATAATCATATTTACAAATTGACGTTCTTTATTTCACTCAAAATTCAGACACCGCGATGGGAACTACTTTGTTTATTAGTGACGTCGTAGGGTCAACTTAAGTTGCTGTCTAGTATAGTACTGAATGACAAATATACATTAGAGGATTTCACATTCACTAATTTCATTGATGAATCTAAGTCTTTCAAAACATATTACGTCAGTTACCACTTAGAGACCTTTATTTAGATAATATCACCTTGAATATGGCTTTCATTCATTGCAGCTACTCTACAACTTAACTGAAAAGCTCTTTAAGTTTAACCCATGACGTCATCAATGAGTTCCAGGGAAGGAATTTATGAATTACTCGGGGATCTTTCCTGGTAAAAAAATTGGAGCTGTGGTTACACAAAGGAATAACGTGGAGATGGTTTTAATGAAAGAGAATTCCTTTTCTTTTCCTCAAAGGGATTCTACAGGTCTCAGTGGATCGTAGCCTTCTATTTATAGAATTGGGGGAAACACTTTTGAAACATGTTAGCTTTTGGGAAACTGGACACATTGTTGATATTTTTTGAGATACTGTTTGGAGAAAGCGCCGCATGTAGCGTGCGCTGATATATTTCTAGGAAAAGTATGTTGTGGCTTTTTACAATGTATACAGTCACTCCAGAAAGTATTCGTACACCCAACAAATTTGAGAATACCTCCTATTACGGCTAAATTCCACGGGCAAAATCCAAACAAAAATTATCCTAACATAGTATGTTATTCTTCAATATAATATACACAAAAAAAAGAGCAACAAAATATCAGAACAGTTAGAAAAAAAAATTATTTAAGAAAATGAAGTGATTTGAAGGCTAAAAAAATTGCATGCAAGTGCTTTTAAATTAGGATTAGGCTGGGCGCGCACGAGTGACTAAAGTCACGGCGACCAGGATTACTAGTATCAAAAATATCACAAGAAAACAATAGAGCATTTTCAATCACATGACTTTACCTAACAACGGCCTTAGCAACGTTGTTTTTGTCTTTGTCACCGTGACAAAAGTCGCCCGTGCGCGCTCGCCCTTAGGAACAAAATATACTATTCAACAATGCAATGAGATCCCATGTTAAGTCTAGTGATGAACGAATATTTGTTTGGGTTTTCAAATCGCTTCAATTTTTCAAAAGTTTTTTTCTAACTGTTCTGATATTTTGTTGCTTTTTCTTCTTGGTAGATTATAATGAAGAATGACATACTATGTTAGGATAATTTTTGTTTTGATTTTGCACATGGAATTTAGCCGTAATAGGTAGGTGGAAATAATAGGTGCAAATTTGTTGGACGTACGAATACTTTTTGGAGTGACTATGTTACAGGCAATGTGATAAATCCGGGCATTATTAATAATGCCCGGTTAATCACTTTGCTCGTAACAAATATACAGTGGGCTTCAAAAGTCCCTTTCACGACTTTTATTTGGAAACAATGTCTCCCAGGGTTATGGAAGTAAGGTCTACCCCTAGGTAAGTGACCCTGGACAAAATATATTGAGATTTTTTTTAAATACAACTGCTCTTACTGCTGCAACTCCTAGATAGAATCCGGACATTTTGATACCACGAAATGAAAGCAGAAATGTGTCATTAGGTTCAGTAATTAAAAAGTTTTTCTTTGAATTGGTTGTTTTGTGTTTTATGGCTCAAGGCCCCGACAGGGACATTTTGTTTTTCTTTGGAACCGTTCTCCAAAATCTTTTTTTTTTAAGAATAAAGAGAAAAATAAGGAAACACTAAATAGTCAATTTTTCCGCGTTTTCTAAGTTTAAAAAAAGGTATATAAGTAGATTTTTTCCAATAAAAATAGGAAATTGGAAACATAACCTACGTTGTTAGATATTTTTTGACTATTTGTATCCATCTACCGTAGCATTTTCTGTCTAGTTACTGTCACATATCCCTTTTGTCACATAATAGTTCGAGTAAATACAACCGTAATCAATAAGATGGAGTTAAATAGCTTTTTGTCCCCGCCACTCACAGATGCCCCGAGGAAACAGATGTAGGGAGAGTTTTTTTCTCTTTGTGAAGAATGTTTCTCAATGTCTGTTCCACAAGTGAATTAAAAGATCAGCTTTAAAATTTTAAACATTCTTTTTAAGTTTTCTGAACAAGCGAATTCATATTTTAACGATAAAACTCTTTTGAGAATTACATTAGACGGATACAGTTAACCATTGCGTTATTCTAAATCTTACAAAATAAAATGAATCTAATTAAAATATCAAATTAATTTTAAAATTAAAATGCTATATGGGGGGGGGGGGGGTTAATGTACGGTAAAGTAAGTGGGTCTAATGATTCAGTTTCTAAAATTTTATATTGTTTTATTTAAAAGTTATCAGTATTAAAAGTTTAATACTGGAGATAAATTTATATTGTCATGAATTCATACATCTTTATTACACTTATGACAAAATTCAGAATCGATCAAACAAAAGTATTTATTTTGGTAGAGGTAGTTCTTCTTAAAGTGTGAACTTTAATTTTTAACTGAAATCTAAAGCAAAATATTTCTTTCACTAATTTAGTTTATTTACGAGTTTAAAAAACACTTATTAATTTCAACGAGATTACTTTTGCTGAAAAAAAAGTTTTATCCTTATTTGTTTATTTGTTCATAAATTATATATAACTAACTACTATAATTATGAAACCTAAGCATGGAATACTGAAAAGATTTTTAACTGAGTTACCTTTTTCAAGAGTTTTAAAAAGTGAAAGAAATAATGATAAAGAAAAATGACAGGTACACATTATGTAAAGTTATTTTAATTAAAAAAAAAGTTCTTTTTTTAAATGTAAAAATTTTGGAGGTTAATGACTTGACTATATACAGTGTTTGGTTACAGTTAAATAAAAATGTTCTTTGTTACATTCTTTATGAGAGATTCAAAAATTTTCTCATAACAACAAAGGAAAATAATGTTAATGCATGGAAAATATATTCAAAAACTCTCAGTGTGTAACTAAAACCCCCTACGTTGTTTACATTAAAACCCTTAACACCGTTAAAACAGAAATAAGGAACAATTATTTGTTTAGAATAATAATAGAATTTTCAAAATTATCTTTATGCTACTTACTTAAAAACTTTGCTCACAAAAAAGGATCGAAGAAATGAAGGGCTGTGAATGTCATAAAATATATTATTTAAAGGGACAAAATCGTTCAGGGCCCTTTCATCGATTTTCAATTAACTTCACCAATTAGCAGTTACATGGGTCATTCAATAATGAAAATAAGATGTTTGCTCTAATTAGGAACGCAAGAGGCCAGCTGAAAAACTTTTTATACCAAACTTCAAAGAGCCTTTTCAAAATTGGCATCTTCAAAAGAAAAGGTTTTTTTTTTCGTCGGGAGTAATTTGACGGAGAATCGCTGAGCTTCCCTTAATGCGAATGAGGGCAAGAAATCCATTTTCTTCGGGGGTCACGTTTTTTATTACTTTCGTTTAATCACTGGTTACAAGTAATCTATTTATTTATTCATGAATATCGTGTTCATTGAAAACAAGTTGATTAATTCAGTGGCAAGAACGAACCTCTTTTACAAATATCGATCGCTTTCAGTAACAACAGCTTTTAGTATTGAGTGACCAAGAATGCATATATCCGATGCCTCTTTCATTGTTGGTGGTGTGGGAGGAGGAATAGGAAAAATGGGTCTTATGAACTTGAAACTTTTTTAAAAAGCTTTTTTTAAATCACGTTTTATTTATGGATTTTGAAAAGCGTGGTAGAAACATAATTAGTTAAATTGAATTCCCGCTGGATGATGGAATGCCAAATTTACATTCATTTACATACTACATTTTAATATGCATAACTTAGTTACTGTTTAAGGATCTTGTATGGAATAATTTGTGTTAAAATAATTTTATAGTGCAGTTGGATGAATTTAGTCGTTAATAAGTTTGGGGTATCTATTTCAGGCTTTAAAATACTATGAAATAGGAGCAAAGCAGAAAAACTTATTACGTTTAGTCTTCAAATAATAACTGTTTGAAAGAAATCTGGCTTCAAACAGTATTTAATTTCACATATCTTTTACAGATGAATTTAATTTATCCATAACTAACTGAGATTCGTTCGACGGAATGTACTGTGAATCATCAAAACTGTTTCAAATAAAATGTGTAGTGGGTTAGAATTTAGTTGTACCAAGTTAGTTTAAATTAATTATGAATGAACATTAACAAAACCATTCAGCTGAGATCATACCCTCATTTTTCTCAGTCCGATTAAAATATAAATATTCTAAAGTCAATGGCCTTGTTGTTGAAATCAGACACATCACTAAATGTGCACACATAATATTTTACCTGACATAATTTTTTATTTGTATTCCTTATAATCCTTACATCTTTGTCAACAAACATAACTTTCTTTTGCGCACACAAATTGAGACGAAAGAGTTTCTTTAGTAAACAATCTGATCTCTGAAGATTTTCCCTATTGTGAAAGAGCTATTGAATTTCTATGTTCGCCCCAATAACTCTCACTACTGATACACATGTTTACCTCTGTTCTATTAATGTTCTCTTTATAAAAACAATTATCTACTACTATTTATAGAGCTATCAAGTCGATGTCCTTTGGCAAAAGATGTCATAACAGGAATTCCCTTGAGAGCATTACCATCTATTCGAGGAACACGAGAATAATGGAGGAGGGAAATGCGAATGATGATGGAGAAGTTGTAAAAATGATATAAAAGTAATGTACTAAATACCGTTTACGCAACTTACATCATGTACTGGCCACTCGGCTTTTTCTTTTAATGCAGTGATTCCCGAAGAATCAACAATGTCAAGGGGATGTTGGGAATTTTAAATCAATGATTAGTTTTCAGAATTTTATTTTCTATTTGCAAACATTCGAAATTAGTAAATGTTTTCTTTCATGGAGGATGGATAAGCACTCGTTTCTATAACTGACCTCAAATTACAATTAATCAAATTAAATTAAAATGTGTACTTTTTTAGCGACTAACCCTTTTAACAAAGTTGAATAAATTCTTGGTACATTAGAAAATTCAGAGCAATTTATAATTTTCTGAAACATTTAAAAAGTAAAAATATTAATATCCAGACATGTGAGAAAATGGAATATGAAATATGCTTAATTTTGGAATATATTTAAGATCTTAAGTTTTTTAGAAAATAACCAAATTTTTCAAATTAAGACTTTAAATTCTAAAAACAGCATACTTAATTTTAAAATATAGTCAGTACTTGGAAGTTGCATTGTATTATTGTTTGTTTAAAAGTTAAATAAAATAAAGTTTACAATTCGAAAAAAATATTGTATAATAAGTACATATTATATAAGTAACTTAGATGACAAACTTTATGTGGTTGACAGCGGAAATTTTTTTATCTGAAAATAAGGCCTGCTTTATTTATAACAAAGAGTTTTATGGTTTTATTTGCATAAGTTTTTTTTAAATACGATAAAATAATTTATCAAAAAATGCTTATTTACTATATTTCTATTAAATATAATTCTATTAAAATTAGGTTTATAACTCCAAAATACTGATGAAACTGTTTTCATTTTCATACATATGAAAGTGACAATTATTTCATTTTTTGGCATACCTCCTATGAAACCTTTAACATTTTCAAAGTACTTAACACAAATGCCGTTTTAAAGTAATTGCAAAATCTCTGGAAGATTAATTCCCACACACTCAACTAACACAACTATTCTAACATTTTTCCTTTCTCTTCTTAAAAACTACCCTTTAATATCCTTTTACAGACTGTCTATGAGTGAAGCCATGGGAAATACCTGCACAATGAAGCACCGAACTATTCAATGCTCGTCACACTAAGATTTAAAGACGGATATCCTCCCGGATTAAACTCTTCACTCAAACTATTTCAGGATACATCACCCCCAAGGAACGACTTTGTTCGAAAGGTTTTAAGGCTCCTCTTATAATGCAGAGCGAATTCTAATCCTTGGCTAAAATTTCGCTCCATAGAGATCGATTTGCGATATGTGCTACTTTGACAAAACCGAGTGTCTACCTTTTCCACACCTAACAAGCTTCAACGTCTCACACCTGTTACCTACTTTTTGTATTCCCATCTCATCACTTCATGGAGTAAATTTAAACAAAGCGTAGGCAAGAAAGACAAATTTCAGAAGGAAGAAATCCTTAAGCCTTTTCCAGAATAAAATGTCATACTTTTCATCCAGCAAGCGAAGAAAAATACTTCTTTGTCTGTCGGAATTGTGAAAGATTTTTATGACACGGAACAGGGGTATTTGTTAAGTTTCTGGTTCACAGATAATGTTCATACATGGCAACTGTCCAAATTCGAGATCAGCTAAACAGATTTCCTGAGAAGACTCTTGTTTTTGGGATACGCCATTTATTTCTGTTTGTCTTGCTCCAGGGGATATCTCTTTTTTACTTAAAAATAATTTACATAAGCGTGCAACTAAACAAATCGTTCAAGGTTTTATTATTAACAATTCAGGTTGCTTTCCCTGGGTGTTTCAGAGATTAAAATTATAAAAATAGCAACTTATACAAGAAAATTCTTAACTTCAAAGCGAAATATTAACACTCGTTTAAAATCATATTTAGTTTTTTGCGAGATTATTCGTTTCTAATTCAATAAAGACACCTAGAGCAAGCTGAATGCTTTAAAAAAGTTAATATCAAAACAACTTCAAGGTGTAATAAATCGTGGATACAACTTCAAAAGAACCTATCTACAAAATTGCTGTTTTGCGAAAACTCTTTCAAAGTCTGTTCATAGAGTTCATACATAAAAATGTTAGTTGAAAATTTAAATAAAACTAATATGTAGTTTCAGGAATAGGAGATTATATCTTAACTCAAAAAATTTAATTTTGAGGAAACTGTGAAAAATGCAGTGGGGGAGTGTTATGGTTGGGAGCTCAATATTTAAAGTTTATTTTTGACTTGTCTAAAACATGTTAATAATGTAACTAATCTAGATGATGGGTGGGAAAGATTAATGAGATACATTTTTAATACAAATTGTAAAAGAAAAATATTTTTAAAAATATCTTTTAAAACCGAGTTTTACTTAATTGTTTATTACCCTTTAGAGAGTAACGATCTTTTATTTAAATATTTTAAGGAGGCGAGGAACGTTTATAATTATGAAAGTTCAAACTTGACTATTCATAAAAAAATAGTTTAAAATAAGGTTTTTTTAATAAAACTTTATACAGTAATAGATATTTTATCATAAAAATTGTTATTATTTTATCATGTTACTTTGAAAAATCTTAAGGCAGCGGGTTTAACAAAATGTAAACCCTCTATTTTGCATAAAAAGTTTGGTTTGACTAAAAAAAATTTATAACTCTTCTTTAGAGATCTGTATAACTTTTCAAAAATGGCTATAATTTCAAATATTAAATCTTTTTTACTCCTGAAGTTTGTTGAAGCTTAAGTTAAAAGAAATGTATGAAGCATTATACGTATAAAACAGTTTAATATCTATAGGAAAAGTGTTTTTTTTTAAGCAAATGTTAATTTTTCTCATATAAAAACTTCAAGAGTAACTTTAAACACTTTGTTTTCAATATTTGTTTTTTTTAATAGTCTAAACTCAATGTAATCCAAGTGTTTATTTAGAAGAACATAAATAATACTTTTATAAACTAAACTAAAAAAAAACTCAAGCTACTTTCGTAAAACCAATTTTGTTTTACAAGGTAACCTACACAAAAAAATCTCATTTTAAATATTTCAAATTTCTCAAACTCTAAACTCTTTTTAAACTCTAAAATACTGTTTGGATAAAAATTAAAATGCAAACAGACTTCGAAAATGTTTGAACACTTCATTTAAAAAATTAAAGTCAAAATTAAATGTCTGGCAGAGACAGTTTTCATAAAAGGTTTCACTTTCTTTTAATGTACTAAAGACAGTGGGGCTTTTAATTTCCATACAAAATAACAAATGTTAGCCACATTAAGCCGAACTAAATGTGATGTGATTGTTAGAAAATAGTTACAGTATTAGGAAACGTTATTATGCGCCTGTGCCTTACAGAGTTATATTTATTGCTAATGATTCATTATTACATTTAACGAAGTGTTATGAAATCAATCTTGAAATATAAAGTTGGTATAAATCCGATGCCTTTTTTCCTCTTATAAAATATTCGTTTGTAGAAGCTAGTAAATATGAATATTTTAATATTCTCCTGATTGGTAAATAGCAGTTTACCTTAAAAATAATCAAAAAGGGTCACAAAAAGATTGCTAAGAAAAATCAATATTATTATTAATTGTTAGGAGTTATTTCATGGTAGAGTTAGGCTTGAGAACTCTTATAAATGGAAGCAGAAGCTTAATCGTTCTTTTTTATCCAAGTCTGTCCTGGACATAAACAACTTAGAAACTTTTTAATCTCCTGGTTTTTTTTTTCCCAGACAGTCTCTGGCATCTTTTCAAAAAATGTAGGACACTCTTTCAACCTTTAGTTTGCAGAGAACATCCTGAAGTAGCCCAGCTAGAAAATGTGTGCACTTTTTATGCAAAAAAATGCTCTTTGTGCACAATTTGTGCATAAAAAGTGGATAATTTTTGAATACTTAACAAGTATTCACTTTTGCTGTGCACAATTTGTGCATATAAAGTTAATATTTTATGAATACCTAAAAATGTATACACTTTTGCTGCAGATTATTTGTACTTTTTGTGCATACAAATAAAGTGCATTTTCTCTGTTGCAAAACACTTTGCAAAAAATTTGCATACATAATTAACCATTTTATTTGTTTGTAAAATTTTTACATTTTTTTGTACTGAAATGTAGATTACATTTTCAAAAGCAAACTTCATTTTTACCAGATATTTGGTTAATTAATTGTGCCTGCATGCAAATTCCAAATTTTGTGACTTTAAGAATTAAAATAAAAGCCTAAGCATTATTTTCTATACTTATATAGATAGAGTATTATATATATTCATCATAAAGCAGAATATGTGAGATTGAAAGAAAAAAAACAATACAAAATTTTTACATTCAAAAAACATTTATTTTAAGAAATATTTAAACCTTCATCAATTTATTTCCTTTAAAAAAAATTTCTAATTCTAAAAATTTGTTTACTAGTGATATTAGATTTATATTTTATCTACAAGTTTTTTTAATTAAATTCTGTACCATATCGGAGTTCCATATTGGAGATATAAATTAGGTCTTGAATTTATGGTCGGGTTATAAAAAGTGTAACAGAATAATCTTATTAAAATTATAAATAAAAAGAACTTAATTAAAAAAGAATTTACTAAAACTGATTTTAATACTTTTCTTATTTAAGAACAAATTGTGATAAAGTGTGTAAAACAAGATCAAATTTATTTTGTTCTTATTTTTGTCAGGTTTGGTAAAACTCAGCTAGAAAAAGTGTAAAAAAATTGTGCACAAAAAGAGAATCATTTCAGCCCATCTGTTTTTGCATAAAAAGTGTAAATAAGTTGTGCACAAAAAGAGTATCATTTTGGCCCATCCGTTTTTGCATAAAAAGTGTAAAATGAATTGTGCATATATTTTGCATACTTTAGTTTGCAAATTTTTTGCAAAATTCAGTTTACACTTTTTATGCAAAAACAGATGGGCCAAAATGATACTCTTTTTGAGCACAATTTTTTTACACTTTTTTTGCACACATTTTCTAGCTGGGTAGTCTAGCTCTTCTAGTACATTCAGTTATGTGTGGTATAAAAAAGTAAAGATTTTCTGTAGATTTCAAAGTGAATGAATTTTTCTAGATTTGAATTACATTGATTGGAATCTTGTTTAGATACTTTACACATTGAAAATTCTTTCTAAAGAGGATTTAATAAAAACTTATTGATTAGTGTCTTCTTGTAAAGTGTTTATTGTAAATAAATCTATAAATACATGATTATATAAATAAACTGAATTGTGTAAAACGAATTAGTTTATGTCTGTTAAATCTTTTTATGTGAGTGCCACTGAAGGATAATAGATTTGATATAATATCTATGAAAGAAAGAACTGAAATGTTCTAACTTGTCATTTTTTTATAGAATGAAAAATACAAAGGAACAATACAATTATTCCACCTTATAAATTTACTCTTAAAAACAAGGAATAGTCGTATAATGAGTAGTTAATAAGAAAATATGATTAACTTATAGTGTTTAAAAACAAATGGTTGAGTTTTTCTTCAGAGCCAAACTACAATGTTTAAGCAAGCAATTATTGCAAATATTTTTAGCACAATGAATAACTCACTGCTGTTACTTTGTCTTCCAAACTGTAATGTATTGATTTTACGACCAAATCTCAAAATTTATCGTCACTATTTAGAACAATTTGGATTTTTATAATTTTTTTTCTTCTTAACCAATGTTATGCTAAAACACCGACAAAATGCTATTAAATTATTCATGCTATATAATTTTTCAAAAGCCGAAACAGTTCTCTATTTTTTTTTTCGATTTTTATAAAGTTTTCTTTTTAAACAATGCTACGCTAGAACACACTTTCTAATTTACTAAAACTTTTGAAGTACCTCAATGATCATCTGACTAATAATCAAATTGTTTTAAATTAGTTTTTAATGTTATAAGTTTAAAATAAATCAAAATACATTTTTTCATTGAAAATTTTATACATAAATTTACATAAAAAAAAATTAGGCAACCAATCGTCTTATTTCTTGGACTTGTATTTATTGCAGAATCAAAAGGGATTCTTCAGGGACGTCTATGATGTTTTAATGTTCTAAAACGTTTAGATTTTTGTGAATATTCCTCCTTGATAATTGCATTTTTTATATAAATGTTGTGAATTATCTATAATTTTCTATTTGAATAAATTTATTGCATACATATTCGCGTACATATACATATTCGCATGCGTATAATAAATTATACGCATTGATTATATAATGGGATGGAATAAATAGAGAAATTATAGACATGTAGGTTCGTTAATGATACAACTTGGTATTATTAGATTTTCTACGAATACTAAAGTTTTGATATAATAAACAAATAAATGAACCGGGATTTTTAGTGCTTGTTGTTTCAGTTAATTAGCCTAACTTTAAATGATCTCGAAAATTATATTTTGTTACTTATAAGCTATTTTTAGATGCAAGATACGTAATTTATAAAAGGAAAAACAATTTATTGAATAAGGATGCGATTTCTAGATACTGCCTCATTACATTCAGTTTTTAGGCAGTTTTAATGGAAAAAAGAGTAATCAATTTATGAACGAAAGTTCTTTTATGTTTTTAATGTATAAAAAAGAAAGTGGAAAAGTTTCAATATTTTCTTAATGAATAAATTATTTAAATTGGTGCAAGAAAAACAAAATATAGGGAAGGCCGGGGTTTATTGTCATAGTTTTTTTTTTTGTGTATTACTCTTTTTCTGTAATACTTAGAGATAATTTGTTTGATGCAGTGGATAGATTACCTTCAGGGTAAAATTATACGTCGAGTTTATAATTGTAATACCGTTTGATTAACCTAAAAATTAGTTCAAAATTAGCTCTCGACTATGCTAATTAGCCCCACACCCGGGGGTTGAATTTTCAAAAGAAATTATCTTGTAAATGCATGATATCCCAGATTACTAAAAAACGAGTTAAAAACCTTTTTTTTAAGAGTCAAATTTTAAAAATCTCTCTGGGGAGGACCCTCAGACCCCCATTTTTGTGGAGCACTTTCTTGCTCCAACAATTGTACAATATGCTCAAGTTTAAATATTTTCTTTTAATCTATCTATTCTAAAAAAAGTTTTTGGTGAACGGTTTCCAGAGAAAAACTTTTTAGTTACAGATTTGAAAGACACATTTCTGGTATCAAAATGTCTGGATTCTTTCGAGGATGTGCATAAAACTTTTGGATTTTTTTAAAAAAAAATTTCAATTTTAAAATATTTCCATTTTTTTTTTAGATTACGTATAAGGTCGCATTTACAAAGCAAGTGCACTGTAAAACAACTTATTATATGCAAACAATCACGACCAATTGACACCCTATATTATGATGCAAGGTTAATAGAATAAGATAAGGTTGGCTCTTCACATAGGAACGAAAATTCGTGTGACGTACTGCTCTCCAGCCGATTACGTAATTCGCGTGATACCCCAGCTTCTCCTTCGATTGGGTCAGATAGAATAGGGATTATTTTGACAGGAGAGAGGGAAATTTAAACTTTGATCCAACAATTCAGTTTTGAAGCATTTAAGATATGAATCTAAAAGGGTTTTCGTTTTAGATTAAATTGATATTATAGCTTCATGTTCATGAATATCTATTGTTAATTTGAAGTAAGAAACCGAAGTAGATCGTCCCAAAGGCAAGAGGAATCCATAGATTGGTTTTAGGAACATATTAATTTCTTTTAGATTAAAAGCAATTTTGATTTGGGAGGGACAATATATTTCTAGCTCCCTTCATGGAAACTGAAAAGAGTTGAAATAAAATACTAAAAGCAATTTATAGACTTAATGATTATATTATTAAAGCTTGGCAATATTTTTTAATTATTATTATGCATCATTTTTTAATTTGAAGACTATTCAAATTTTACACTAAAACAGGATCAATGTGACCTCACCTTGGAGATCTTATAAAATGATCATATAGTAACTTTGGAACACTGATCCAACTTCAAAACTAACCGTTTCAGTTCGAGTTTTTTTCGGCGATCGTATGTGGGAGTCGGCAAGTTGATGAAGGTTTATACTACCCAATAAATTATCTCCTTCATGTTTGTCATGTTTAATCAAAATTGAATTCGAAATCAACAAATTATTTGATTTTTTCTTCATGTAATTATCACTTAGAATCTAAGTGATCATTTATTATCATCTGATTATGTGATTGTTTTAACACTGATCAATATGTCTTAGATATATCAGTGTTACTACAATCATAATCAGAATATAAGATACATTAGAATAATAAATTCAGTGAGATCAGATTAATTAGTTCATAATAAACTAACTTTGAATTTTAATAAATTAGTAATAAAGGCGATTAGTAGCGTAATCAATTTTATACAAAACATACAAAAGAAGAACAACCCAAAAATAGCTCACAATTTGAGGATTTTTTAGTGATCTAAAAGTATCGGATTGTAACTAAATACTGCTTTAAAAAACGGTATTTTCTTTGTATTTAAAATTTTCTAAAATACAGATAGTGAGAATAAATTTTAATCAGTTTTAACCCATCAAAAGTTAAAAAATTGAATGCACCCATATAGATCACAAGTATTGATATTTAAATATATGATTTGTTGCTTCGGCAAGTTCACAGGTCTATATTTTCCCTTCCGCGTCTTATATTACTCCCTTTTACGCAAGAAAATCCCTATAAGAAGCTCCGCGATTTCCCTATGTAACCCTGATTGGTCACTCCTGTCAGAACTTCAACGCCTTCCAGCCGATTACGTCATCCTGGCTGAAAGTAATCGGAGAGCCAGATGAGCCCCCCCTGATTATGATGAAACAAAGTTTTTCACGTTTTAAAAAAAGTACTTTCTAAATAAATTAAATATCATTCAATAACTGATAAAAGAATTCTTAAAAGCTCATTAAAGTTAATATTACCCCAAGAAAAATTATAGTACTACCCCAAAATCATTCTCCCTTAGGTATCCCAAATAAAATAACTTACGTAATACTATACCAGTACCGAAACCCAGCCCAAGGCTAACTCCACACAACATATGGCCAACCCGGCAACAGTGTGTTGGAGGATAAATATCCTCGCTATCCTTGGAAATAGACGCATAAGAATCGAAATAGTTCCAATTGAAGATGGAGGGGTCCTTTATCGTATGTGGGGCCGAAGCCAATTTTCTCCTTATTTCTCCAGGGTGCTACTTGCCTGAATACCCTTCCTAGTAATCTAGCTTCATTCTGATATAATTGATTGATTTCCGTGCGTGTTAAATGGACACTATTTCTCAGTGAAAACATTGGTTCGATTGATATTTGAGATTTTTTAAACTCAAGCATTGATTAGCTTATTTTACAGAGTGTGGTGAGTGAACGCAAAATGAATATCTTCTATTGTGCAGTGAGCTGTTTTGAAATTAAGAATTTTATACTTGCTTATAATTAATTTAGGTAACATGGTTATAATTAGTTTTTAATCAAAGCTTTCCTATATGTTCAATTTTCTGAGTTTTTCTTATAAATTACAAATGGAGGGTAACCTTCTTGCTTTTTTAAAGAATAGTATTACGAATGAATAATTTCATTCAGTTTATCATTTTTCTAGGTTAAACAAATTTTATACGGTATTTTTCCATGATCTCTCCTTTAAAAATCCCCCAGCTATTTTGGGCTTTAAACCTGAGAAATATCACGTTTTTTAGGTCTGCAAAATTCCTCTTACAAAAGCAGCTTGCAAAACGAGCAGCAGCAAAAACGAGGAAGATTGTGACATTTTCTCTCCTAATTCTTTTAATCCGTCCAGGGATCTTAATAAGACTTGCTAAGTATGCGACATAGATGGTTTTACGCTATCTTTTTCGGCCGAATGAAACGGATAAAGCCCCGTTTTGAGTTTTTCTCCGTTTTCCTGGCTTGAAATATAAAACTACAGAAGCTCAACTCACAAGTCTTTCGTAAGATTATTTCAGAAATTCCTTTTTTATTCTTCTATAAATAGTGTTTGAAACTTTATTTTATAGTTATGACAACATTTTAGGTATTTAGATCTTTCAGTTGTAAATTGGAACAGTAAAAGAGATGTTGCGGAAAAATCTTTAGGAGTAAACTAGAAACTGACAAAGATCTTCCTTTAATACATATAAGTTCGTTAGAATGAGAGCAGAGTAAATAAAAATAAATATAAGATTTAAAAAAAAAGAATATGTTTTTACTACACTACAACCCTCGTTTTAGCTAATAGAATGAGATATATCTAAGCCAAAATTTTAATATTTGAAGTACAACCGAATCTCAAAAAATGCTTACCCTCCTATAGGAGTAGGACCAGTTGCCGTTACAAAAAAAAAACCACTACCGTCAATTTCTTTTAAAAAAATTAAGTAGGACTAATTTATATCCTTTTCATTTTTTTTAAAGCTCAAATAAAGTGATTTGGAAATGTACTTCCAGTGATAAATTAAGATACCAATTTTCGCCAAAACGTTGTTGATTTTACTGATTTTGCAGTCAATTCATGTATAGTTTTTAAAGGAATAACATTAACTGAGGTCAAGCACGACATTTAAAAAAAAAAAATAGGAAATGAACGTTATGTTAAATTATGCTGAATATTACAAGCAAAAGAAAAGGAAATATATAAGCATTAAACAATTAATGAGGAATAATATTTTAAGAGATTTTGATCGTAAAAACATTAAGTACTTTAACATATTAAGTAAATCTTATTGTTTTTTTTTTTACTTTAGTTACACAATCTCTTAAAATTTTAAATCATGACTTATACAATCATGTTCAACTCACCATTTTAAAAGGCTAAGTACAGTTCTCTCGACTTGAAAGAAACTCGATTTTGTAAAAATAATATTGTTAAAGACGAAGCATAAAACATGTATTTCAAGAAAGAACAGTCTTCAGATTTTAATGCTGCCAAAGAGAAAATAAAATCGATGTAGAAATAACGTTTTTAAGCACTTTTCGGAATTAAGCAACCCAGGTTTTCACTGAGAAGTTACATAAAACTTCAACTTATTTTTCATTGGACTGAGCATAGTGACAATTTCAATCTGGAATGAAAGTCAGAATACAAAAAATACTAATCTTGAATTGAAACTATTGGAAAGGGGATTTGTAACCTCATTGACAGGATCTTGTCAGTTCCTTTTGTTACCTGATCTACCATGAAATCGAAACATTCAAGCAATAATTTTCGAAGGAAGATCGAATGGAACTTTCTCGACGTTCCTTTTACCTTTTCTAATAAAATCTTGTTTACAAAAGGGCGTTATGCGGGACCTTTTATTCAAATGTCAGCTCGTATTCCCATAGTTGGAGAACAATCACAAGCATTTTTTTCTTCATGGAATTCTTCAGTACGAAAGACACTTTGATCCTTTTTATTTCCAGCTTTACAAGAAGCAACGATTTCTCCAGACTATTTTACAATATAATACTTTGAGAAAGGTATAGTTTTCTCCATTTTTAATTGAAGTGTGCTTCTTGTAAAGATAGAAATAGGATACTGTTTCCTTCATATTCTTACAAATGAATTTTGAGTAAACTTTGGTGAATCGTTGAAGAATATTAATAACTCCTTCCATAGAGGTTGTGGGATTTATTTTCGTTACTACGGCATTGTGTGGGTTGGCTTGAAACCACTATTCCATTTCTGATAAAAAAAAAAAGAAGTTAAGTATGAAAGCGAAGCGTACCGGAGAGGAGTTAGTTTTGATTTTTATTTCGTGCATACGTTACACATTGCGTTTTAGTTTAAAGTAGTACTATACTTTAAATAATAATTACTCATGAATGACTGCTAAATCCTTAAGTATCATGCACGTTCTTTCTTATACTCATTATTTAGAAAAACTGGCTGATTTCGTCCAATGAGTTCAAAACTTGAAAACCTTATCTCTTTAGTACTATAGGGGTACCTGGAGTAATTTAGAGCTATGGTTTCAACGGAAGTAATTGATATTTGGTTTGTTGAGTTTAATGTATCTTAACAATTGAGAAAGAGAGAGAGAGAGAGGAAAAGGAAAAAAGGAGGAAAAAAGCAGAGAAAGGAAGAAATCAAGATAGATACATGGTGATAAAAATTAAGAGATATATGTCAAAAAATGATAAAAAGTAATGTGATATGAAAGAAAGACAGGTAATGATGAAAAAATAAAAATAAACACGAAAGAAAGCGAATAAGAGGGAAAAGAGAAATATGGGAACAAAGAAAATTATTTCTCTTTCACTCCTTTACTTCTCTTTCTTTTTTTTTTCCTCTGCTTTCTTACTCATTCTTATCTTTTGCTTTCCCCTCTCTTTCTCTTTTTTACACTCTCTTTTTAAACGACACTTACAACTTAATTCAACAAATCAAGTCGCCTCACTACCATGATCGAAAACATACGTATAAATCCTTTACACACGTATAATCGTCCTTTAGAGATTCAAAATATTCCATCCAAACATGTATTTAAAAGGAAATTAAAAGATTTTTTGTTTTCAATTGAAGATATTGAAATTTTCCTCGTTTAAATTATATGTTATTGTATATTATATTAACTATTCTCATTTTTATGCACTACCACTAACCTCATGACAGATATTAAACCCGAAATTTAAGACACACAGTTTGCCACTGCTGTTTATCGATTTATTTATATTGGTCCTACATTATTTCAAGTATTGTTCACTTGAGTTTATAATCTCATCACGTTTTAGGTTTTTTTTTTTTGTTTCTTTGTGTGTGCCAATTTATAAATTATTTCTATGCATGCTCGTTCACCTACATGGATCTTTGTGCAATCCCAGGTGATGTAACTATTTTTCCTCGTTCTATTTGATTGTTGTTGTTGTTGTTCCTCATTCTCCCTGATCTAGAATTAGACTAGACCAGGTCCAAAAGATTAAACTTATATTTGATTGTAAATAAATAAATCACTCGAAGCGAATGAGAGCTGAACCCGAGCAACAATCACAGGACAGGATGACAGTCTAGTCGGATCCTCAGGTAAAGACTGCACTGGTTCCGTTCAAAATTGAAGCAAGCTGTAAACAAATGGGTCTTGATAGGCACCGCACTATCTTCATGCAGTACGACATTAATCAGGCCTTAAGGTTTATCCTCTTTGCCCGAAGTGCAAATTAACCCCAATCCACTCCTGCCATTACAGTGATTCGGTTGTCATGCCACAGGAGCACACTTGTAATCCAGTCCTGGGGCTCGGTATCTAGAATCATACGGGTTCACGAACTTGATATGAGGTTGTTGTCGGTCAGGCGAGTAAGAAACAACAAACAATTAGAGGGACCCCTTAAAGATGCAAGATTTTCGTGTTGCGACGTTATTACGTGAAATTAGTGATGTTAATCTACTGTCTTATCTATACTGTTTGTTTCATACTTAAACGGTAATTAGCAAGTGGAGGGAAGATAATTATTTTACATCTCTATTGAGAAACTCTGTAGAAGAGATAAAAAATTATGTTCCTCAATAGTTTTCTCGGACAAATGTTTTCAAAACCCTCGACAAGACACAAAAGAACCATTATCCAGCAGTTCTTGGTTAAATGCCAGAAACAGTTATGAATTTTATCCATTTTTTATCCATTATGAAAAAGCTTTAATTTTATTCTGTAATTCCCAAACCATTGAAACTGGAAGACTTCCTTACTTTCATATACATGAATAAATAACAAAATACCATGCTATTAAAATTTCTTTAGAAGTTTCGATTTTAATTTTTTGAATCAAACTGGAATAGTATAAGGTAATACATTAATATAACATCAGAGTAATATAAAAAAATTATTTGATTTATTACCTATTCAGAAAAACGTAAAATAAATCATTTTACATTTTTATTTGAATAGCACCGTAAAAAACAACCAAACTGGGCTTATCCAGAAACCACGAACGAGATTCAACAAGTTCAGATACTTTTTATAGGTATTTTCAAAAACAATTTAATTTATTAAGAAAATTTAAAAAAATTTTCTTACTATAAATAATGTTTAAAACATTTTCAAATATTTAAATATAAAGTACTACGTAACTAATTTATTAGAAACATAGAAACAAGATTTAACTTTTTTTTTGTATATAAGAAAAATAACGAGAAAAATTTAACCTGAACGTGAATTTAGAATTCGGTTTTTTAGCTCAGCCCAATATATAGGCCTAAATTTTGAAATAAAATCTACCTAATATATCAACACTTTTTTCAGCTGTTTTCATATTTCTCATACCCTTTGCAAAAACTTTTACGTTCTTTACACAAAATATATATATAAAAAAAAGAAATGTATCCTACGCACGCTTGTTGAAAATATGTGGAAAACATAAACCTTCACTACACGTTCCTCTCATAAATTACGAGGGTAAGAAATAAAAGTGGCGTTCTGGTATTTCAAAAACTATCCCTCTCTATTCTGGCTGGAGGGTGAATACGACCTTCATTTTTCATCAAGAATTCTATACAGCAAAAAGAGGTCGAATTCTTTTTGTATCAGTCTCATGTGGTGTTTGAAGTATTTCAAATGGAGACTTTTTCAAGCAACCATAACCATATTAGAAAAAAAGGAATTTATACAAAGAAATCGTTATGATACAGTAGTAAAAACTTAAAAAGATTTTCCCAAACTTTTCAAATTTTACACTTGAAATGCGTTTAAGCAAGAACAAATACTGAGAATATATATTTATTTACGTGGGTGAAAAATACTGTAAAACAATTTTGTTATACGAACATCAATTAGTTATTAACGTCATCAACTGTCTACCAAGAAACATATTGTCTCTTAATTCATTAAGTAACAGAATAATTTCGTTTACGTTTTATAAAAAAGTTTATTGAATCTAAATACAGTTATCTGTGTCTGTGTTTCATTAGACCAATTTATTTCATATGGCTTTAGAACATGGACTTTGAGAAAGTGTAATTTAAGACATGTTAAGGGTATGGGAGAGGAAGATACTGAGAGGATTTTTTGGATTGGAAGGGGGGCAGGGGATAGGGGGCCCTACTCTACAGTCGCCGACGATGCCGCTATTTCAGAAAATATTCACTTTGACAATTTTGAACTCTTACAACGCAAAAACTATTCAATGGAATATTATGAAATTTTGAAGATTTCTAGAGAAATGTTTGAGATTTTTTTTTTTTTTGTTTCCAAAGCTAATTGATGAGATTATTAGTTCTGGAATTATTTAATGTTAAAGGAGAAAATTATTTTTTTCCACT
Organism: Tetragnatha montana; assembly: GCA_963680715.1. Taxonomy (NCBI): domain Eukaryota; kingdom Metazoa; phylum Arthropoda; class Arachnida; order Araneae; family Tetragnathidae; genus Tetragnatha; species Tetragnatha montana. The sequence goes on along the minus strand of OY796674.1, from coordinate 61,511,441 downwards.
GCGAGTTCGCCCCTAGAAAAAAAATTATTCACAGAAGAATCATAACTTTTTGCAGCCACATGTACTCTTGGGTAATTATTTTTTACAAAAAGACTTTACGTTTTGTTTGTTAAGAAATTCGAATTATTTATGTAATTATTAAGATTCAAAGTTTCTCTCTCAATTTTTTCTCCCCTTTCTGACCGTTCACTATAAAAACAAACGAGTTTTATGTGTCTGATTTCTTGTATTTTTAACAGTTCACTAATACGCAGGTGCATATTTAAATTTTAAAAGTTTCTTAAAGGCATGTTTTTTTCTCTAAGATAAATGATGATTGTTAGTAGGCTTGCTAGATATTTTTTTTGGGAAATATTTCTATTAAATTTATGAGAAGGTACAAAAGGAATATTTCAGCAGTTTTTTTTATTAATTTTTGGGGGGGATGATCCGGATTTAATTATTTAAGTGCAAGAGAGGTAAGTATAGTTTTGGTGATTAAAGAGCATTAATTAAGCCGACGAGAGGATTTTGCTGGATTGGTGTGATAAAACAAGCGAGCTCTCTGCTCGCTAAGGTCGCAAAGCGATCTGAAAAGAACTGCGAAGCAGTGCCGGGGGTTGGTGAGCGACAGCGAGAGAATCCCCTAGTCTTTTATATAAATTAGATAACAGTCCTATGAATAAACCGTCAGACTCATAGACACCAGCTAGAACCCAGACAGACACACTAAAGCAATAATACCTCAAATCCTATAAACACTGAGGTATTTCAAAAGCTTACAACGGGATTACTAGATAGCCTGCGAGTCATGTTGAAATGCCTCTAGCAGGATTAATATGTCTGATACAACCCTCCTACTAGGTTCATTAAAGATTCAAATACACAAACAGCACTTACCACAAATTAGTGTCAGCATGTCCGCCACAGCCAAGTTGAACAAATAGCAGTTGGTCGCAGTCTGCATGTATGGGTTGGTGGCTATCACCAGGCAAGTGCACGTGTTCCCTATGAGTCCGGTGCAGAAAATGACGCCGTAGACGGAAGTTAGAGGCAGAAGCCAGTTCAGGGGAAGTCGCTTGGGACCCAAAACATGTGCTAAGTAATCGTCAATGTCATCGGCCATGTTATCTGAGTAATTATCCCAGTGGCTCATATTCATGGCTGTTATGGATCCTCCGTCAAGAAAAATATGGTTCGGTTATAAAAACTGTTCTGAAATTGTCATATTAGCAAAGAGGTGATAGGATCGATCTAATGTTTTCCCTGGTTTATTCATGAAAGTTTCAAATTATTTTGCAAAGATTATGAGAATTAACTTACGTATATTTTCTCCCTCTATTTAAGATTTTGATTAATTTTTCTTCGTACTCAATAAGTAAAAAAAAATAGATCATCAGTTTTTGATGTTATTTAAATTTAAAATCGTGTTGCGAAATTTATTTTATTAATAACAGCCTTTGGCCTTAAATTAGAGAAAAATCGTTATTTTTAAGTGTATCTTCTTGCATATATTAAAATAAACCCTGCAAAACATTAAAAAAACCCTTCCAATACCAAAATGTTTTAAACAAGTAACTGATAAAAAAAATCACAAAGAAAACATAAATACTAGCAATAAAGAAAATTAGTTCTACAACTTTTCAAACTTTTTTACTAATATTTTGTAAAGCCTACCTCTAAGTCAGAGGAATTTAGTTTTGAAAGCACAAAAGATAAAGTATTTATTAAAAAGTAAAAAAAATACTTTTTATAAAACTACCTTCTACCAAGTAGGTTTCCTTAACTATATTAACACATCATAACTGTTTTATCCAACACCGACCAGATTCCATAAAAATCACGTGGCTATCAAATCACTGCAATTCCAAGATTCAATTAATCATAGAAATAATCCCGAGAATGCGGACACAGCGAAAACAAGTCGATGAGCTGAAATATCCAGTTTCCGCAACAACTTAAGATCCGCTTTCTCCGTTCGGGAGCAAACGCAGCTCCCGCCTTTCCTGGAACTCAGTTCCGATTGTTCGAAAGAACGCGAGGAGCCGCGTACGAATTCCGGTGGCGTTCCGGGATCGGGAGAGGCAGGAAAACTTCGCCAACCCCCACGCCAAGGTCTGGGGGAGGGGGGGCGGAATTCCTGGAAACTACTGATGCCATTCCGAGAGATGTGAGATGAAACTTCCGTCGGGATACATAGTTGTTGTATTTGGGCGTTTTTCTTTATCTAATGTGTTAATGCTAGAGTTCATTTTGAGTTTATTATGCGTTTCTGTTCTAATTGACAGATACATTTAGTTTTCTGCATAATGTTAAATAAACAATTACTATTTGAATATGCGCTCCTAATTAATTTCATCCTAAGAGGTTTTCTTTTTTATTTTTAACTATTACTATTTAGTTTGTACAGTTTACATTGATATTATTTTGTTTCTTTTCATCCCTAATTGTTTACAACATATTCATGTAGTTTAATTTTTGTGAATCATTTACTCAGTCGTTATACAGCTTTTAATATCTCTCTTAAGAATTCATTTGTTATTTTAAAAGCTTCAGTTCATATATCAAGCAATATTTTCTTTTCCAATTGTTTAAAACAATTCCATTCCTTCCTAGTAAATTACTTAAAAACAGAAGAAAAAGCTTCGTAGCGTTTTCAAAGAATTCTATGGTTCTACTAGAAAACATTAAATCTTAATAATTTATTGTCTTTATTCTTATTTTCGCACTACATATACACATTGCCGTTATATATAACAACAGCCTCTGTTAATTTGTATTTTTTATTACTCTTAACAGTGGAATTAAGTTCTATACTTTTAAAAGTAAAAGCAAAATTTAAAAACAATAAATGCATGGAAAAATTTTTCTTTCTTAACATCTTTGCTTTATAGCTTTACTTTCAAAATTAGTGCCAATAGACTAAAAAATGATATTGGCCAAGTTTTAGCTCAATCAGATAATATTAACCCGTGCCTCATTGAGGTCAAAGTTCAGAAAAACAGCGATTTTCAGCAAAAAATCGTAGTTTTTCCTCTATAAAATCAAACCTATTCGGCTCACAAACCTGGTTTTGGTCTCATTTTATAGGAAATTTCATTATCGAAAGTTATATTCCATGCACTTATTTATAAAACTGAAAAAAAGTGGTATTTGATTTTTTTTTCAGGTAAGGTTGTTGTAGATATCTAAAAAAGTGAAATATCGCGAAAAGTCTTAAAAACGTCACAATAATTTATAACAATCCCACCCCAGATTTTCTTACTGTATTTTTAATTTTTTTACATTGATAACTTTTTATTTAAAGGTAAAATAAATTCCTAAAAATACTCAAAGTTACAAAAATAGCGCTCAAATGGAATTTAATAATTATACTATTTACAACATCTCATCAAATGTGTTATTTAGGACTTATTTGGTTTGGTTTGGTTTTTGGTTACATATATTTTCCGGTATGTGTGCTTGATCTCAAGGATCCGCTTATACACCTTCGTCAAGTAAGACAGACACAACAGAATTTTTACTGGCACAAAGAAGGAAAATACACCCAGGGGCGAGGTGAGAATCGAACTCACGACGGAGGAGTGCGCAGACTGTTGGCGTGAAAGGCAGAGGAGCAAACCGAACAGGCCATCCGTCCCCCTAGGACTTATTTAGATGGCTTATATTTTTTATGTATACTAACTACTCTATGGACCCTATAATTTACGAGTAAAAAGTACTATTTGGAGACGTCCACTCACCAAAGCTTATAATGCGTATTATGGGTGGACGAAAGGAATTAAATTCTGAATTCCTTCGAAGGAACTCCCTCGAAGGATGCCATTTGGTGTTAAATTGATATTTTAAATTATAAAGGCCAGTGAAATAACAATAATGAGGCCTTTGACTGAACTTTTAATGTAAAAAGTGCTTTACTACAGAAATACTCATTTCTAACTGATCAAACCCAAAATTTGTCTTAAAAAGAGGAAATATTTTACTTTTTTTAGATCAAAAACTTTGAAATACCTTTGAAACTTTTATAAGTTTCATTTTTTTTATGTGTAGAAGTGTAGAACTTAATTTTAAACCGTGTAGATAGGAAATGACATGAATTATTCCTATACGAGGAGTGAAAATCGATTTTCCTTTTTACATTTATGAAAATTTCCTCTTTTTAACATATTAGAAAGAAAATTTAATTAAAACTTTCTTCCTTCAAAGTTTTAACAATAATTCACAAGTATTAAACAATTTTTATAACTTTAAAAAAATAAATTTGATTTTTCTTCAGGTGTAGGCATAATGCCTGTAATTTCCCATCTGTATGGTTTAAAATTAAGTTCTGCGTATAAAAAATGAAACCTAGAAAAGTTTCAAAAGTATTTTGAAGTTTTTGATCTGAACAAGAATTTCTTTTTTTTAAGACAAATTTTGGGTTTGATTAGTTAGAAATGAGTATTTCTGTAGTAAAGCACTTTTTACATTAAAAGTTCAGTCAAAGGCCTCATTATTGTTATTTCACTGGCCTTTATCATTTGAAATATCAATTTAACACCAAATGGCATCATTCAAGGGAGTTCCTTTGAAAAAATTCGGAATTTAATTTCTTTCGTCCACCCGTAGTACGAATTATAAGCTGTGGACGTCTCCAAATAGTACTTTTTACTCATAATTTATAGGGCCTATAGAGTAGTTAATATACATAAAAAATATAAGCCATCTCTAAATAAGTCTTAAATAACACATTTGAACAGTTGTATGACAATATAAATCTTAAAAAAATATATTTTTTTAAAATTCTGAAAATTGGTCATTTTTCCCACATTTTTCAAACTTTAACTTCCTTGAGCAAATAAGGACCACCCTACTATAGGGGCACACTTAAACCTTGGAGGGAATATGTCCCTGATGGCTTTTGAAGCATGGTTATTTGGTTAACCCTTATAAAATGGAATTTTCTCAAAAAGTTGGGGGGGGGGGCATTGCCCCGTATGACCCCCCCTAAATCCGCCCAAAGGTTCATATGTACTATTTATACTATGTATTAATACATTTAAACTATTTTCAATAAAGTTGATGCACATATTACATATTTTAAAGATTTCGGTCTTTAAGCAATTTTGCAGGCATCCACTACAACCTTGCCTGAAAAATGTCAAATACCACTTTATTACAGTTCTATCACTTAGTGCATGGTACCAAACTTTAGATAATAAAATTTCCTATAAAATGAAATCAAAACCAGGTTTTTAAGACTAATAGTTTCGATTTTATAGAGGAAAAACTACGCTTTTTCGCTGAAAATCGCTGTTTATCTGAACTTTGACCTCAATGAGGCACGGGTTAATATTATCGGATTGAGCTAAAACTTGGCCAATCTCATTTTTTAGTCTATTGGCACATTTTAGGGGGGGGGGGGGGTAAGACCTAAAAAAAGTCGAAATTTTTTTTTTTCCCCATGTTACTTGTGACCACCCTACCCCTCCCTCTTTGTAAGCTAAATAAGCAAATCGCATCCCCCTTTTGTAATTACGTATAAGCAAACTAAGAAACCCCCACCATTCAAAATCACTTCTAATTACTAACCACAAAAATTATAGGTACACTGTATGTCTTTTTTTGTGGTTAGTAATTAGTAATTATACTATACAGTGAGTATTGAGTGAGTAGTATCCCATTTTTTTTTCAAAGAATTGAACTGATAATTTTTCTTTTGTTTATGTGGTGAATATATTTTACCTCAGAACAGAACAGCATTGATTTCATCATCTTTTGAAAAAAAAAATATTTTTAATTATTTTTGCAAGTTAAAATAAATTTTTGATAAATGTCTTGAAAAATGTCTTACGTTAGCATCATTCTTATCCCCTCGACAACAGAAAAAATCAAATAGAAAATCCCCCCCAAGCCGCTTTCGTAATATTTAAACAGCCCCCTTTTAATACAATAAATGATTTAACATATTTTTTTTTTATTGTGTGTGGGCACGTGTTCGTTCGTATAACTTCTATATTGCCCCCATATACCCAAAAATATTTTCTTACGTTGGGTTTTCCATTCGATAAAAACACTAAATTAACATACATCTATTCTTACTGATAGACACAATTGCTCAAACAAATCTTATCCCTTCCTTACAAGAAGTTTTCAAATTAATCAGTTACCTACGAGTATATAATCCTTTTATAAACCCTTCCAATTAATTATTCACAAGTTTATTCCTGTAAAAAACAATAAATTATCTATTTACGCAACATATTTCTATGTGTCTTTATACTTCAATAAAAACGTTTCTGCTTTTAATTTCCTTCTTTTCATTAAACCCTCTGGGGATTATGACTTCATTCAAACTCTTTATTTAATAATGCTTTGGAAATCAGTGGATTATTTTGAGTCAACCGTAAGCACAATTTAGTGACTTCATAGTGCTTCAAATAAGGTATGCTTAGTTAAACGTTACTTAACGAGTTTAAAAAAGAGATTTACACGCTATAGAGCTTAAAATAGCTCAAAACTTGTATATTAGGCTGGGTCGAAAAAAACAAATTTTCGAAATTCAAAAACATAGGGGTCTCAAAAGTTGCGTCTTGGCTCGCTGATAACTGGAAAAATAATCAAAAAATTCCTAAAAATATCCCTGAAGAGCGCATCGGGCCTAAAGTTTGAGAAAACTGACAAAAAAACACCTTACAATGGAAAAATTCCCCAAATTAAAAATTAGGTTAAAAACTTCAAACTAGGTGGAAGTACATCCTTTTAGATGCTTAAAGTAAATAAAATTATTTTAAAAGTCTTACATTATTTTTATAATCCGGGGCTGTAGGCCCAAACTTGGAGAATTTCTCTAGAAAATCGAAGATTTTGGCATTCACTAAAGAAAGGCAATATTGAATTCAAAGTCTTACAAATGCCTTTTTATTGATGAACGTCCTTCATACATTACTTATCTTTCATTTGTATTGTTATTATAAGCATATTTAAAAAAAAAATTAGAATTTTTATAAAAACTAAGTATACTAAAGAAATTATGTTAAGTTATGCTTTGTTTTTCTATATTTTATATAATTGTTACAAAAATTACTGTCTTATAATTCTGTTAATCAGCCTTGAAGTGAAAATTAGTCTTAGAGTCAAAATTTGGCCCGGACGATCTTGACAATAATGTTGCATATCCTTCCCTATTATCCTTTCCACATAATTTATTAGCAGACTCAGTCACGAGCTTTACACATCGTTCGACAGCTTGGGCGTGGCAAAGGAGAGTTAAGAAAATCAAATTGTGGTACATTAATTTGTTCATATTACATGATATGTCCTCAGTAGTTAAGTTTTCCAAGATGGATGGACCATCATCATTCACGGGTGAAATTGGCAAACAACTACATACTTGGATGTGAAAAGTTACCTGTTGTAAATTTCAAAGCAATTAATTAGGAATGTAGAAATCCGAGTATCAAAAAGTGATTTCAGCAAAGATCATAAGTACCTTCTCTACATGGTGAAGACATTTGGTCCTTTAAGACACCCGCGATGGCTAACATGTGCCAACCGCATTTTGAGATTGTACGTTTCTCAAAGTACACCCAGAAAAATCTAAAAATCCTCGTAAATTATATTTTAAACACATATGCTCCTGTGGGGTTTAACATTATAATGTATAGCTCTGTTAAGTATGGTCCAAAGCAAGTGTTTGAAGTCATAAAAACAACGAGATATTTACCGAAAAAAGTTAAAACCATTGTTGATCCTGTGATACAAAGAAATGCTTATTTTTGTCATCCAGAAAATTTGTTATTAGCAATGATAGTGGATGAAAGACACAGGAAATTAGAGAGTTAGGTTATAAAAGAATACTAGAAGCTAAAAATAAGAAGAATGAATCAAAGGAGGTTCGTACTTTAATACCTCCTGCCATTAATTTTGATGCTACTGACTATGTTGATGTCATTCAGTGGAACTGCATACTCTCTCCCCATCCCATCTCGAAAAACTTAACTACTGAGGACATATCATGATGAACAAATTATTGTACCACAATTTGATTTTCTTAACTCTCCTTTGCCACGCCCAAGCTGTCGAACGATGTGTAAAGCTCGTGACTGAGTCTGCTAATAAATTATGTGGAAAGGATAATAGGGAAGGATATGCAACATTATTGTCAAGATCGTCCGGGCCAAATTTTGACTCTAAGACTAATTTTCACTTCAAGGCTGATTAACAGAATTATAAGACAGTAATTTTTGTAACAATTATATAAAATATAGAAAAACAAAGCATAACTTAACATAATTTCTTTAGTATACTTAGTTTTTATAAAAATTCTAATTTTTTTTTAAATATGCTTATAATAACAATACAAATGAAAGATAAGTAATGTATGAAGGACGTTCATCAATAAAAAGGCATTTGTAAGACTTTGAATTCAATATTGCCTTTCTTTAGTGAATGCCAAAATCTTCGATTTTCTAGAGAAATTCTCCAAGTTTGGGCCTACAGCCCCGGATTATAAAAATAATGTAAGACTTTTAAAATAATTTTATTTACTTTAAGCATCTAAAAGGATGTACTTCCACCTAGTTTGAAGTTTTTAACCTAATTTTTAAATTTGGGGAATTTTTCCATTGCAAGGTGTTTTTTGTCAGTTTTCTCAAACTTTAGGCCCGATGCGCTCTTCAGGGATATTTTTAGGAATTTTTTGATTATTTTTCCAGTTATCAGCGAGCCAAGACGCAACTTTTGAGACCCCTATGTTTTTGAATTTCAAAAATTTGTGTTTTTCGACCCAGCCTATTGTATATACTTTAATTAACTTTCATTTCTTAGGTTATAGAATTTCTTCATTTGAGATTCAAACAAATGAATTGCTTTGAAACTACTTTCATTAATTTAAAGGTAATTATGTTTAATAATTAACATTGAGAGTATTTTTGAAATAAAATGCTTCCCTGAAGAAAACCTTTCATGTTAAGTAATTTTTAAATTTTAACCAAACCTTTAAGTCGGTAGCTTATTAATATTTCAAAATCGCTACATATTTTTGTTTGGATTCTCATATTGTTCTCTATGATATAAAAAGGTAGGTATTTGGTTCAAAATATTCTTCTTTCATTAAAAGCATCTATTTCAAAATTTAGGGAAACCGAGATGGTTTTAATAAAGTTATTTTCTTTACTGGGTTACTGTCGTTCTATCTGAATATATGGCCAATCCATCTTAGTTATGAAGCTTTCATTACTTTAACTAAATTTGGTTCTCCGTATTTCGTTTGTAATTCAAAACTACAATGTATTCCCCTGATTCCATTTTATTTTACTTGTCAATATTTTAAGTTTAAATCTCAGTAAGTTTTCTCCTCAAATTTTCTCATTCTCCAGAACTGACTACCATATGAAACTATTAGTCTTATCAGTGCTTTGTATAATTGGATTTTGTTTCCTTATTTATAAATTTGGATTTATAGATGGCTATGGTTGGAAACTATGGTTTTAAAATACCAAAGGTTAATCTAAGAAAGCTTTCAAATTTTTGTGAGCATGTTAGAGTTAGAACATAATAATGAGAAGAAACACAATTATTTTGGAAGATATTAAAGAAAACCATTAAAAAATACCAAAATATTACTTAGTTTTTTTTTCGTTCCGCCCTTACCATGCAGCATAAAAGATAAAAAGGAAAAGCACATAAAAAGTATAAAACTAAAGAAATTGATGTTAATTTAGTAATAATTTTAAAATTAGGATATATCTTACGAAAATATAAATAAAAAAACTTTAAATTAACTTGGAGTTACATAAATACCTTTCATGTAGGTATATAAAAAATTTAAAAACAAAATTAAATTTAAAGAATTAAGTTTTGCACTTACTGCGATTTAAAAGATAAAACTCAATTGTTAGATAAAACAGAATTACTAATAAGAGAAGGATAGATATTAAAAAGAAGTTTTTTTATTCCTCGAAACATTTTATAAAACATCATCAACATTTCTCCGAAACTTTCAAAGAAAAAAATACAGCTTAATATGATCACGGTTAATGGTATCAATCGGATAATGTTATTGAAACTGACTGGTCCTGATCAGTCCTATTTAAATTAACGCAAAATATAAGGTTTTATGTGATTAGTATATCGTTTAATATTATTATAATTTGGTGAAATCCCTTAAAAAATCTCCTTTTTTTCCTGTTGGAAGGTCAATTTTAATCCATGAACCAACAAAATCAGTCATTATTGTAGTAGTGTTACATGATCCACTGTTATATTTTTCTTTAAGAATGTTTAAGTTGCAAAATACATACTAGAATATAGTTTTAAATAATTAAATTAGGACTGCACAGTTGGGATTTTAATACAAACACTCGTGTTACACTGTTTTCCACTTTTCATTGTGAAACCGCTTATCAATCGGATATTGTTATCATTCTGATCTTGGACAAATGTGATCACATTAAGCGGAGTTGATTGTGTACTATGAAATGTATGTATATATTTTCTTGATACTCTTAGTTGTTCCAGTATTAAGTATGAAAATTTAATGATTTATTAAAGTACTTGGAAAGAAACTGATATTTTAGAAACTTCATAATTTTAAAGGATGTTTGACAGCTTAAGTATAGTAACTCAATCTGCCTTTTTAATATTAGTTTGCATCATGGCCTTCCAGACTCCTACGTATTAAATTACTTTCGAAAAATATTCTTTAATAAGTAGTATCTTATCAATATGAGAAAGTATTACATTAATTTCAAATTCGTTATGTTCTAAATCTTTATTGATTCCAAAAATTAAAATCAATCGTCCTTTCAAAAGATTTTCTATTCATATAATTTAACACTTTTACTATTTTACTTCCTTACATTTTTCTGATCGAAGTAAATATTTTTAGTTAACTATTCGTATATGTTGTTTTATGCATGAAAAAAAAAAGGATTATTTTTTGCAAAACAAAGTTTAATATAAGAAACTTATAAAAATTTTAGTATTTTCTTTTTATCGTCTTTTTTGAGAGCTGATTAGAGGTTGTATTGCATTTAAAAAAAAACAATGATTTTTATAAAATAGGCAAATTTTACAGATTAATTTATAGGGGAAGGTATTGTACCTCTGACCTATTGTTACTTTTTACCCAGTATTTTTATTTACTGAAAATAAACTGATAAAACAACTTTTCCTCGATACTTTAGCCTTTCATATAACACATTTATTTTTTTCGGAATTTTAATTGGAGTATTGTAGTACGTAATTAATGAAAGAAAAAACTGAAAATAGGTCCAAGGTATAACAAGGTACAAGGGATTTTTAGTAACTCGAGGTAGTTAAGTGTATCTTTCTATTCAAGGTACACAATGCTCTCCTTAGGTCCAAGGTACAGTACTTGATCATTTACTGAAAAATGTCTGATCACCATGTTCAGTTTATCCCCAGCCATATTTTAAGAAACTATTATAGCTGAAACAATACAATAACATATAAAATTCATTGGAATACATAATCTGTATTTTTTAGACTATAACTTAGAATCTAAACTTAATAATTTACTTTTGATGGGTAAAATCAGTTTTTAACCTATATTATCTCATATTGTTGACTTTAAAAAAAATTGCTAGACTGTGAGTTCTGGTTGTAAGATTACTAACTACATGTGTAGTGTTGCCATACTACAAAAAGTTTAGCTAAAAACATTATAGAACCGAGGTACACTTAGGTACAAGGTACACAACCTTCCCCTATACATTAAAAAAAGGAAATTGAGTGTAAAGTTAAAAACTATTTACTTGTATTTCATTGTTTCATTTGAGAAACTTTTGATAAAACTCTGACCTTTGTGTGTACTAAGCGCTTAAAGCCTAAGCTGTTTTGAAAACATTTTGCAATGTTAATATACGCAAAAGCTTAGAATTTCGTATTAAAAGTTGGTATAGTTTTTTTAAATCTAGACATTCAAATATTTACATCCCGGAGGAAATAAAAATATCTTCATGAATAACAACGTTTCTAAGTAAGCAATAATTGTAAATATTATAGAGAAATCAAACGGTGTTTCTTGAAGAAATAATTTCTGAAATATTAAAATGTTAGTTTTTTCCTACTCAATTTTGCTTCAATACCTTTTGATTTGTAAGGTAACAGTTTTTAAACTTTAAATATTCTCGATAGTCATATGTAAAATGTCCGAACTGTTCAACATGAAGAGAAAGAGTAGTTTAATTAAATATTTATCTAGTAGATATAATATATATTTTTAAAAGCATTTTTATGATGTGAACCTTTATAATGTGTACCAGAAACAGTTTCTGTCTTTACAATTGCTTTTAACTCGGGTATTGTGGACGTCAAATTCTTATTTGTATGAATATTAAGCGGAATACGTAACGCTTTTATAAGAAAGATTCTGATAAATGTGTCTTTGAAATTTTATTCAAAAAATCGATTTGGGAAATAGTTGAAATGTGCAATGAGCTAAGGGGCTGTCGTTGCATTCGGTAGAGCCATGAAATAGTATAATTTCCAAAACGAAAGAAAATTTCAATACAAACCCTGGATAGTCTTTTTTTGCATTTGAAACTGTTCCATTGTTATTTTAAAGTTTCGAAATGGCATTTTTTTAAATTTTGAATTTGGTAGGTGTGTTAGAAAGAGGTTTGTTTCATACTTCCTTTTAATCATTTTTATGAAGGGAGATTTTTTTTAGATGTAAGTATTAAGTTAAAAGTAGTATGTAATATATTAAGGATGTAGTATTAAGTAACCTCGAAAGGTTTTTCATTTTAACAGGGCTCTTAAACATTCTCAATAAAGCACGAACTTGTGAATTTCATGGAATAAAAATCAGGGAAAAAAAATTATACTTATATTCCTTTGGTGTACGATAAACTGTTATGACCTTAAAAATAAAAAGGTCAATATATTAAAAAGTAGAAACATATTATGCATACAAATTACGTAACATGCATCAAGTTATTTGGTGGTGGTAGAGAGGTAGAATAATAGTCATATTCACAGCCTTCAGCGTTCGGTGTTATCAAGCAGCTAAAGAAAGACAAATTAGCTTTTCTCTGACTCTGATTGGTGGAATCCTTCTTTGACCTAGGATTAAACACCGAGGCTGATAGCTGTGAATATGGCTGTAAAACTGCTCATATTTCTTAATCAGAAACCCCCTCAAACCAAGCAATAAAGTTCCGATTGTGGTAGTAACCTTTCTAATTTAGTTACCAATCTTATTAGCTGAAATAAGGGCTGAAATAGTAACTACAACCCTCCACCATAAACAATTAATTGTTTATCAAGTGAGCTCCACGCATAAATTATCAAGTATACTAATCCTCTGCCTAACGCATGAATTACCAATTGTGTCATCTTCAACTTCGCTTGAGCGCTAGGAAATTCACCAACATTCCTTTTAGGAACTGAATATTGCATTCACTCGTATATTGTGCGTTGTCATGACTTCACGCCAAGTTTGAAGCTTATGGTACCAAAGTTCCAAGATATTACAAATCAGTGGTTTTCGAGTTTTTGCTTTCTTAAAGAAAACTAGCGGTATTATTGATCATGGTCTCTAACAACACTAAGTAATTAGAAAACCATTCACTCACATAAAAATAGAGTAAGAGGAAAGGATAGATGCCCCTATTTCTTCCAATGGTTTTCAATCAATCAATGTGGTGTTTTTTCTTCATCCACCTACATGCAGCTTAATTAAAGTTCTCAATCACAAGTTTCTTATTTATATATATAAGCAATACATGCCTAAACGAATCTCTCTGCTATAGCTTGTTTTGAGTAGGAGGATCACAGGATCGTATCACATTATACATTATAAAGCCAACAAACGGGCGTAATTACAGTTGTTTACCAGGTTATATTAAGAAAAAAGAGAAATGTAGAGATAAATAGTGTATGAGAGAGGATAGAGAAATCAGGTTCTGTTTTCCTTAAGAATGTTTACTGTCTAATAAACACTATCAGACGAACTTCGTAGAATTCGTAACACAATCTGTATTTTACTCGCTTTAAAAAATACAAAACGGGGGGGGATGAGTTTCGTGTCTATCTAAATGAAACCAATGAGCATTGTCTTGTTCTACCGTCAATTTGTTTAACATAAAATATTCCATATAATAAATTTATAACTTGTAGACTTAATATGATTAATTTGGTGAATTGCGTTTGGCAGCAATAAAGAATTTTTTATCGAATATCTTGAAATGAGATAGTAGGAATTAAGTTAATTTAATAAATAATAAGTGGAGTGTTTTTCAGCGTCCTCGGAGATCGCTAAATATCAACATTAATTAACACAAAAATTTATTTGTTTTAGGCTGATAAACGTAAATAACATAATCTATATCTATAAAAGCCAAATACCACTGACTGACTGACTGACTCACTCACTCACTGGTAAGTAAGGAACACTCAACACGGAATCTCCGAAACTACTGGACCCAGAGGCTTGAAATTTGACAGAGACATTCCTCTCAGCTATGCGACGCGCACTAAGAAAGGTTTTAAAAATCCAACGACTCCTTCCCTGTTTTTCGGCGCTTTTTCTACTCCGTTTTTCCCATTGAAATAGCATTGTGCATTGTTGAAATGCATAAATTGCAGTAGGTTTATTTCTCTCTTTACATTTCATCTGGCCTCATTTGTTAAAATATAATTTCAAAAATTTCCTAATTTATAACAAATTAAGACAAAAAACAGTGTAAATTTCTGTTTAAAAATTATAACGATTTTCCATAAATTTAAATAATTATTGAAACAGCATTTTCATTTATTTGTAATTTTAAATTTTTTTCTAAAATACATAAATTTATAGAAAAGCTAAAATAAATGGTTTCCATAGAAACAGAGCTGAAATTATTTCATTGTTTCTTGGGGCAGGGTTTACTAGACCATTCACTAAACCGTTTTTACTTTTTCAAAGTAGCTTTTAAAGAAGTTGGCTATCATGATAAAATGAAAATGAGATTTAACAAGTATTTTATTATTTTGATGAAAATGTTTTTAGATTTGGAGATGTAGGATGATACAAATAAAAAATGGATTCTTTATCATTTTTGAATATAAATTAAATTAGGTATAGTTAAATATTTTGCTTTGGCGGCGGGAGTTGTTGACTGAATTACACATAGGGATTATTTTTTTGATTAAATTAATATAATTTTTGGAAAACGATAGAAACTTCATATACGGTTTGTAACATCCTGTAGGAAATTATTCCCAAGGGGTTCAAAGAGGGTTGTGATTTTTACTTCCTAAGTTTTTATCAAGTGATTTATAAAAACCGAAGCGTAATTTTTGAAAAGGACATCGGAAATTCTTCATAGAAATTTTGTTTAAGATTTTAAACTATAAATTTCGAAAGACTGATGATTTCAAATGGATTGTTCTTTTACAGCCACAGTAAAATACGGGACGGGATACGTTAGGGTATATTTTCACAGTAAGAAACCTGGATGAAAAAGACGACGGGGACGACGGGATGATAAGTGATTGCTAACCAGGAAAAGAAAAATCATATAACTCAATAAACCTGATGATTTAAATTGGATTGTTCTTTAACAGCCAAAGTTAAAAGCGGGGCGGGATGAATTAGGGTATATTTTCAAAGTAAGGAACCGGGAAGAAAAACACGACGGGGGTGACGGGATGATAAGTGACTGCTAATCCAGAAAAAGAAAAGACATATAACTTGATAAACCTGATGATTTCAATTTGATTGTTCTTTACAGCGAAGGTAACAGCCAAATTTAAATGCCGGACGGGATGAGTTAGGGTGTATTTTCACAGTTAGGAACTGGGATGAAAAAGACGACGGGGACGACGGGATGATAAGTGACTGCTAATCCAGAAAAAGAAAAGACATAACTTGAAAAACTTTTTAAAATATTTATGAATTAACTCAACCCGTGCAAGGCCGGGTAAGTCAGCTAGTTTTTTATAAGAACATGATAACTAAAGGGGGCTACAAAACTATGTATGGGTAGCCAGAGAAATTTTGGTAGGTTCTGATAAGACCTTGTAAGCATATTTTGTGTGAAACCGTTTCTTAGTTTAGTGGGTTCTCGGGAGTTCTCGACAATGTTTGGGATAAAAACTGTATCACAAAACGTTGCAGCAGTTCTCTTGTTTATATTTGTGGATTTAATCTTCTAAAAATATTATATGGGTGATAATGTGGTTTGCTGTTATATCCAGTTCTTAAAAAATCCTTGAGAATCTGTGAATTACTGACATGATTCATCTAATCATTTAATAAGCTCAGATATTCAATTACACTGCATTGCTAATTAATTTAAGTAATCAAGTGATAGGAATTTTTCAATGAACTTTTTTCCGTACCTTATACAAGAGTTTCCCCCTGGAAATTGTGTTTGCTTAAGTATGTTTTCCTTTCGTGTATAAAAAAATGATAATTAATTTTCATAGTAAAGATAGAAAAGGATTTATTTCATGAGTAATAATTTCATTCTGAGAAGTATGTGAAAGCCAAGCCTTTCAGGTTGAAAAATTTCCCTATTTTGTGAATAAATATATGTTACGGGCAATGGGATAAATCCGGGCATTATTAATAATGCCCGCGCAATGTGATAAATTCGGGGAATTTTTTTGAATGAAATTTATCACTTTGCCCGCCTCCACTTCGGGCATTATTAATAATGCCCGATTAATCACTTTGCCAATAACATATATAGTTATGTAATGATTTTTTTTGTTCGAAATGTATGATTTATGCAGAAATATTTCTATTTATTCAATATATTTTTCTATTTTTAATACAAAATATTAAGCTGCTATTTGGATAGAAAAATAAAATTTATGTTACAAAGAAAGGGTAAAATTTGATGACTTGTAGATTTATACCAAAGATTCAATTTATTTCTAGTTTTAAGATAACTCAACTATAACTAGGTTCTTTTGGCCAACTAATATACAGTAGAAGAGTCGAACTATGTTTTAATTACAGAAAACGAATATATTTTCAAATTAAACTTTAAGAATATTCTTTAAAATCAGTTAACAACAAGCAGTAAATCAGAAATCCAAAAGGTTTGAAACATTTTTAAAAATAAATTACAATTTGGCTTAAAACAGAGAAAAAACAAAACTGCCAAGAAGAAAAAACAAGCTTTAATCTTTAAAAAACACACTGAAAGTTCAACAATAGTTTTCTGCTAAAACACGCTGATTAAGGAAAAAGATCAAAGGACGAACTTATTCACTCGAAAACAAAACTGAACAAGCATGACGGCATCTCCGTGGAGAAAAACTCTCCTTCACTTTAATGGAAACACAATGGCCTTCCTTTGAGATTTCTAACGCCAGCAGCGCATCGCCGTTAAAATAGAATCCATAAGCTACTAATATGTTAGAAGTAAATGCGAAGTACTCCCGTGTGTATGTGTGCATTTATGGGCTGTCGTTCACAGTAGATGAGAGTAATGTAAGGTTCTCTTTCAAAACCAGTTCCTCCATTAGTTTCTTTTAATAAGTTTTTCGTCTCATCGGAACCGCATTGTCGCGGTTGGACAGCTAAACGAGCTTTTTGAGACTTAACAATGTGACAATTTTCACCTCCTGTTTTGCGCGGAGTTGCTGCTAATTGTCTCCATTTTTGGTCCATTGTGATCGTTCTGTTTGGGTTTTTAGCGCACCGAGGGAGTTTTAGGTGGTTCTTCCTGAAAGAAGAGAATGATTTGATGTGTCAGGTTCAATTAAGAAATATCATTTTCGTGAAAGTTCAGAACAACAACGAGTATTAGTTTTTCTTTAAAGTGTTTATCGCATAATTTCACAAATCCTTTTTGAACTTTCATGTAAAAGGATTTGTCTACGTATTTTTTAAATTTGGAAATTTTGAGTTTTTATTTACAAAGATTTATTCGAATTATATAGTACATGCGTGCATAATATTTTTAGCCTAGGTTGGGTAATGCACTGAGCTTCTGTCTTTTGGGATTTCTCTTGTATATTCTTTCTGAGTTTCGATTCTTTTGTTTTGTCTTCATGTCTTTGTCGTGTATTTGTATTATTATTGTTGTTGTTGTTATTATTGTTGTTGTTGTTGTTATTGTTATTATTACCTGTAATTCATATTATTACCTTATTGCAAAAATAATGTCTTATCACGATATTTTGGGAGCTTTCAGGAAAAGCAATCCTTCAGGTCTCTATTTTCATGTGTCGTAGGGAAATCAGATTTTCTCAAAATATCGTGGCGCTAACTATCTAAAATTTCGGGAACTACTTATTTTTAAAAATTTATGTACGGAAAGTTTTGAGTCACCAGAAGGGTGCTAAAAATTATGCATTTTTATCTGTTTTTATTTTTTTTGTTATTAATTTTTGAAAATGGAACAAGACTCTTGGTTCACCTGTATATTTCTTTTCAATAAATCTTTCACTCTTATGAAATTAATTTGTTTGCAGATTTCCTCATCCTTCTTCCAATGCATCTTCGTCAAACAAGCACAATTTATTTGTAAGATGAATGTCAAGATTTCTGAACATAAATTAGAAAGTATAATCAGTAATGAAAGATTTTAGAACTTCAAATATTCGACAAAAATCCATTACTTCCTCGTCAACACGTCTCCTTACGTCAACACGTATTTCAAAGAAGATTAATATGCTAATAATGATTGAGAATAACTTCATTTAACTCGATGAAGAATCTATATTTTCTCAAATTAATTATTCAATCCTCAGAGAGAAGTTCATCAGTAAGCAATTCTGAAATCAGTCTGCTTTGAAAATGAATGGTAAAGTTTTCGAAAAAAAAAAGCTATTTATTAAACTATTCTAAACTTCGAAGAGAGATAAGTAATTATCTACATTAGAATTTAAAAGTTATGTTTTTGTAATCTAACAGAGTGCATCAAAAATCCAAAAGATATTGCAAGAAAGTTTTTCTTTCTTTCCGTTTTAATTTTCCACAAAAAAACTTAACTTTTAAAACATTTTGAAATTTACTTTGACACATCAAAAGTTTAAAGGAGGTAGTTTTAAAGTATTTCTGCTTCTAAGTAACACCCCCTTTAAGTGGGTCTGGGACAGATTTGGAATGGAAATATTTTTATCATATAGTTTAGAATTTTAACTGTTTTTTTTTTAAGAATAGCCATGAAATTAAAGTAAAGTCTTCAAAGATTTTAGTGAAAGCATTCAGAAAATACTTATCAATCTTTAATTTTTTTTAATTAAAATTTATTGATTAGTTGAATATTAACTGAAAAACTTTCGTATCCCATAAATGGATTTGAGAAAAACATCATACATGAGCTCCCTTAGGTTATTCAGATTTTAATGAGTCGAAAATTTAATTAAATCTCCATTCCAAGCAATTCAAAAGCTTTAATATTAAATTCCCTTGATACATTTTTCGATTACCTGTAAATTATAACCCACGGTAGGTACTTTAATCAAGCTTTCATTTTAAAAATAAAATCAATCATTATCCCTGCCCTACTTAACAAAGATTGAAATATAGGGTAAAAGCTAAAGCAATTTTCTCTCTTTTTTCTTTACATATTTTTAATACGCATATCCATATGATAATATTTTGATAAATAATAGAAATTTATTTTATTCCTACTTAAAATAGTGCATAATTTTCTTCTGCTTCGTTATTACTTAAGGCAGATTAGTGTACCTAGGGCCGCCTTCTTCCAATCCCCAATAACTAAGCCAAACACGTGCTTTATACAGTGAAGATGATTATGCACACATCATAATACTAATTACTTATATTCTTGATTATTAAGAATATATTAATAAGGATATTAATCCTAATAGAAGTTTTTTTAAACATCTGGAAATGGCCCTAGGTACAATTTGTAATTGTACCTAGGGCTACTGCATAAAAGTTTAAAATTTCTCTAAAATTAAAAGTTATCAAGATACATTATAAACATAAATACATTATATACATTTATTATATACATCATACTTCTTTTATCTGGAGAATGTTAAAACAACATAGAAAATGTCTCGAAATGTAGACGCCAACACCTTTATTTCCTTACAAGCATTTTTTATTTATTAGCTTTATTTGACTACTCAAAGGATATCTTCAGACCTTAAAGCTGACTGAAAAATGACGCGTCCTGTAACATTTTTCAGAGAAAGAAAATATTTATCTCATCTTCAAAATGTGTACGTTGCAAATAGAAAAGTTAAAAAGGTATTTTATATTCGTTGAATGTGAGCATAAAAATACCTAAAGTGCATCAAATATTGAACTACAACAAAAAAATATTTAATTTGTAGGGAATACCATATCAAACATTAAGTCAACTGCTTCTAGTAAACTTAATCATAGAAAAAAAGGTTCTTTAACTGCAAGTTTTTATCTATAAATTTTGATTGGCCATTATTTAAATTCAACTATACCTACTATCCTATAATGATGGCTTAACATCTACGACCAACATTTATGACAAAAATGTAGGTAACTGAAAACTTGATTCTATGAGCTAAGTTTTTGAGACAAAAAACTAAAGGATTACCTATATTTTCAAAATTTTTGAAAGACAATTTTTAATGCATTAAAATTACTACTTTGTAGGCGTCGTGTTTGTTGCATTTCACATTAAGATATTAACTCTCCAATGAAAATGAAGTATTGCAATAGAATTAACTTATTTTAAAATTTATAATTTCTTAATGGTGATCATTTACAAAAATTAAATATGTATCCATCACAAAATGAGTTTGTTAAATCTATTTTAAACGAAAATTTAATTCCAAATAATACCAGTAGTCCCAATTATTTCCATTTCACTGTACCTTTGAGATACTTATTATGGAGAAAAGATCGTTAGATACAGTAATAATAAATTCAATACTGTTTTCTAAAATTTGAATAAAACCAAACACTATCTTTGTTACACTTACAATATAGATTTATCATGATTTCTAATTAAGTTTATAGTATTTATTCATAAGTTGACATATATAGAGATTAATATAAATACATATGTATGGCTTATCAATATCGTATCCGATGAATCTGAAAATTTAGAGACTATTTTCACCAAAAAGTATTTACTTTTCCTATGGATTAAAGAAAAGTAAAAAGAAAAAAAGAGAAAGACACAGTAAGGAAAATATAAACGTTTTAAGATTTAAAAATAAAAATATAAACGTTTTAAGATTTAAAAATAAAAATGTAAACGTTTTAAGATTTAAAAATAAAAATATAAACGTTTTAAGATTTAAAACTATTTTACCGAGTTCAAATATTTTAAGAAGATAATAAAAGCTGTAGAAAAGGTTAACAAAATTCTAAATAACTCCTTTTGTGGTTTTAGGGTTGAATAGGGCTGGTATAGAGAGCTATATTTTAATAAATATGTATTTCATCATTGTCATCTTATTATCTGAGTTCTTTTAAAAAACATATTGCTGTGTTATGAATTCCACAGAAGATTTTAGTTCTGGCTCATTTATCTCTAGATTTTGATAAGGTATCGAAAATTTTAATCAGAGTAGCAAATTAGAAGTATTCGGAATGGCATATAATAATTTATTAATTGACACAATTATTATTTACTGTAATAAAAACTACTATAAAATGCACTGGGTTCTTTACCCTAAGATTTGAAAAACAATAAATGAGTGGTTAAACCAAAGAAATAAAAGTTATGCCTCCAACAGGTAAACCCTTTCAAATCGTTTTATAAAAGGCGGAAACTTTTCAAGAGGAAAAATTGTTAGACTCCTTTCGATTCTGTCCAGACAATTTTGAAACTTTTTTTTTTTTTAAATCGTTGCATTTCTATGAAAGTTCCGACTTTGAAATTCTAATACACGAGTGCTGATAAATATAAATATTCAGGATGTTAGCTTGTGTAGATTCAAGATAAAAGGGTTCTACTTGTAACAAAGCAAGTTTTTGAGGAAGGATTTAAAAGGTTTAAGTTTTACTATACTCAATATAGATAACTGCTTTACTCTATGGTTATACTATAACAATTCCCCTGAATATCATCTCAATCAAATAACAAGCTTAAACAGCATTCAATAGATTCCTTGAATTAATGAAAACACATTAAAACCCTTTGTGACAAAATTAGTAGTTGGGAC
Source organism: Tetragnatha montana (assembly GCA_963680715.1). Taxonomy (NCBI): domain Eukaryota; kingdom Metazoa; phylum Arthropoda; class Arachnida; order Araneae; family Tetragnathidae; genus Tetragnatha; species Tetragnatha montana. The sequence goes on along the minus strand of OY796674.1, from coordinate 61,489,385 downwards.
TTTTTAATCTAAGCAAGTCAAAGAATTATCAATTATCAACTTATCTTTTAGGTTTACAAGAGAGGTTGGTCTAAATCACTCTCAAATTGATGCAGTCTCAAATTACTGAATCGCATATTTATTTTTAAAAAAAATAATAAGATCTTGTTTTGATCTTTTCAAAAAATTAGCAGGTTCGAAGTGAAAAGAACTGCCGCTTTTGTGGTCAAAAATGAATGACAATGAATGTCTTTGAGTTTCAAAACTGTTGTTTGGTAGCATAGCAACCAATTTACGATTCCCTTAATAAATATCTTAATTTAAGAGCCACTTTTCATTTTGCCTCATCTGTTAAAAGAACGCATACTTTTCCCCCCTCATTTCCTGAGAAAGCTATTCACGTAGCTATATGTTACACACAAGGGGCAACTAAACAAAAAATTGAAGGCGATTCTTTCGATTTCTTTCTTTTCTTGTTTACCTTTGACCAAACACCACTCTCTGCACCCTTTCACACCCTCCCTCTTTTTGAAGTTTCTCACGCGATGATCGTTGCTTCAGCATTAGGTCGGTTAATGGATACTTTGCTATAAGAAAAGAAATGTCGTGAGTGTATTTTAGATGCGTTCGAATCTGGGTTAGATCGGTTTGAAATCTGTAAAAAGCCGTTATACTCGAGTGGTATAATGAAAGACAAATCCAGCAAGAAAATTACAAAGAAAGGTTTTTTCAGGAAGAAGGCGAGTATTTTGATATCGAGGTAAGATGGTTATTTAAAATAATTTTAAATATCATATAAGAAAATTTTTAACACATAATATTGATTCCCAATAACTTTATTTAGAAATTCATAAGAACTACAGCGGAAAACTCTTTGAATTTAAACGTTTTCTTATAAGAACTTTGCAATTTAAAAAATTACGGATTTAAAAACTTTGCTCCAATAAAATTACAGAATAATAAGAGGAAGTTTGAGGATGGTCATTGTGGAACACACGAATAGTTTTCTTACCTCTGTTTTTCAGAAATCGTTTTACAAAATCCTTTTTAACTGACATCGGTTTAAAATCCAATGGAAAAAAGTATGTACTATTTACAATATCCGACTTGTAACAGATTTATTGAATAAATTTATAATGTTAGAAAATAATTAGAGACATAATATTTAAACACATTAAGAAGTTTTATACATGAGTAACATTTTACGGCAAATTTAGTGTTACCTTTTATCAAAATTTTCAATTAATCGACGGAGATCAGATTACAACCATTTAGCTCAGTGTGGTCCATCCCGCATGCGGCCCTCAAAGAAATTTTCATGGCATTCAGCCACAAAATTAAAAGCTTATTCAAAGTGCATAGAATATAATCCAATCTCATTTTTCATGACAGAAATGGGCTAAATTTAATAATTTTCAAAAATTTTCAGAGGATAACCTAAGAACCTCCTTAGAAGTGTTTTTGACTTAACATTCAAAATAATACTATTATGGCTTTATCGTTTCAGCATAACTGATTAGTTTTTCTTAAAAAGTACAAAAAAAGATCAAAATGAAAAGAGCTATCAAATCAGTAGATGCTGTGAGTTGTAATTAACATTTCATCTACGAATATTATTTCAGAAATGTTTAGTACAGGCCGCAGTTATTTATCTATGTAGTATTTTAGAACTCAGTTTTCAGTTTTGTATTTTTTTAACCTCTTGAGAAAAGAAACCCCAACCTCCTTGTCCTTTCAAAACTTTTACCTATTTTCATAATGTTGTAAACTGCCTAATTTCTAAGAAAGTTACACTCTTTACTTTGGATTAATTATTCTTTTAACAGCATATCTTTAATTTGATTTTAAACAAGAAAAATTGTATTAACTTAAATGTAATAAATATAAATATCCAGAAATATTTTATTTAAAATGCGGCACAAACTATATCACCTTGAATAAATATGTAGTGTTTTAATGATCCAGCCAATATTTTTTTGCATTGCATTTTCAAAGTGAGAAAATCCTTAAGTGAAATTCATAATCGTTATTCAATTGAAGTAAATATTAAAGTGTTTAAATAAGCTTGACTTACCTGTATTAAAATTTATTAATTTAAAATTATTTTCTTTTCACTACCTTTGGCACTCGCCTCCCTTTAAAACGTTTAATTGGCCCTCAGGTGACTAAAGGTTGGACCACAATGATTTAACTGATGTCCTAGTCCTAGTGCATACCTCTATCACAGCAAACAAAAGTTTGTTTTACATATTTCTGCAGAATATATTTGATATCGAAATATATTCTTCAATTGTCTCTCTATATTAAAAAAAAAGTAACAGTGACCGCCGCCGCAGCCGCTGCCGCTGCTTTTGAAAATTTTATTTTTGAATACTTTGAACTCTCACTACGCAAAAACTATTCAACGGAAATTTGTGAAATTTTAAACATTTGTAGACAAATGTATGAGGATCGTTTTCGTTCTAAAAGCTAATAGATGAGATAATTAGTTCTAGAGTTATTTAATGTCATAGTCGAAAATTATTTTTTTTCTGCTGCGAGTTCTCCCCCAGCAAAATCTACTAGCAGCAGAAATATGATTTTTTGCAGACACACACTCTCAGACGTGAAATTTTGCACCAAGTCGCCCTTTTTTCGAATTTCGAATTAAGAGTAATTAAGTTTTAAAGTTTCGAAATTTTTGACCAGTATGATATTTTAAACACACATACAAATATTTTTTATAAAAAGATTGGCTTTTTGTTTTTTCAAAAATTCTAATTAGTTTTGGAATTATAAAATTTGATTAGAATAATTGGAATTTGTTTACATTAACTTGGAAAATCTTACGTAAGAATGGGTTCGACCCCCCAAGTAAGGGTATGTAGATATTTCTCCAACCCCCGTCCCCCTCGGGACCCTTACGTAATTAATGAATGGCCCCTCGCACGTGGTTTTATCCTATTCTGATAAAAAGGATAATTTCTGTTCCAGACGCAATCGGCAGGAGCACCTGAGCCTGCTCGCGGACTTCCTGGCCAACCGACTGTCTGCGGCGGGAGTGTCGCACGTGGTCAAAGCGCCGTCTCCGCTGCGACGCGCCTTCTGGGTGGCGGTCATCCTGCTGACGGCCGTGGGCATGTCGCTAATGACTTACCGCGTGCTGCAGGAGTACCTCGCCTACCCCACCATCATGAGATCAAAGGTATCATTGCTAATGGATGTTTCCCAGAAGCGGGATTCGATTGATCATATGATGGATTGTTCGAGTTAGGGGAAACATTAACCCTTTCCTGAGTGTCATTTTGAGAGCTTCGCTAACTCTTTGGGAACTCGGTGCCCAGTGCTATTTTTAAGATAAAGTAAAAGGGAAAAAATTAAAGGAAAAGTCAGCTATGTAATGTATGTTATGTAATAATCAACAAACAAAACTTCTATTTTTCTAGAAGTACTCCACAAAAATGAAATTAAATCCTCGGACCTGCACCAAAAAATTATTTTCATCTTTCAAAACATTAAATTCTACCATTTCGTACACATTAAATTACGTTCAAAAACCCTTAAATCTGAAACATAAGTGTGTTAGATTCAAAGAAGTGCAAAATTAAGAAAGACATTAAAACCCCCAAATTAAATTTCCTAAACATAATTTAAAGAAAAATTATAAATTATTTGGTGATTAGGTTCAAGTGAATGTAATTTCTTTTAAACAAATAATTTATAAAAAAATACAATTAAACCAAACGCATTCGTGTAAAATTATAAATAAATTGTAAACATTTTTCTATTAACTAACCCATTAATTTAAGAACTTTCAGAAACACTTAAAGAAAACGATAAGTTTCTAAAAATTACTTTATCTTCTAACAAGAAATCTTTACTAAACCAGAAGAAAATTCTTTAAAGAAGTAAAGCTGATGCTTCATACGTACTTCTCTTTACCCCTTTATGATCAAATTCGAAAACCCTAAATTTGATTCCAAAAGTATTCTAAATAACTCTTTTAGCTATGATGCTAATTTCTCATTTCAATTATTACTTGTAATAAAACTCTCAGATTTAATGCTTCTTATTTTGCGACTCTCAGACCTCAGCTTCTTTACTTTAAAAAAAAAATTATCAGATTTGTTCAATCACATGACTCGGACCTAAAAACGGCCTTAGCAACAAAGGATGTTACAGTTTTTTGCCCTACAGAGGTTAACAGTTACAGAAAAGGATTAGCCGTGGAATTCTTCTATTGGAGCATTTGCAATCACGTGATCTCATACCTAAAAACCGCCTTAGCAACAGTTAAAAGCCTTACAGAAGGTACAGAGTTAGAACAAAATAACCGGTTGTGACGTCACCTGAAAACACTCTATTAAATCGTTGCCAAAAACAAGTGGCTTAGTAAAGCAATATTTTATTACCTTGAACATGGAAAATTATTACAAATGTCACTTTTATCCCCTTTTATCATGTCTTTTACAAATATTTTTCATATTTTTCTTCTCTTTTGCTCAAGTAAGGGCAACACTTTTTTAGAAATTAACTTCGTAATAAATTATAAACTCCGTATTTTTGTTGCACTTTAGAGGTAATACAAAAAGATATTTTGAGATGTTACAAACGTAAAGGTATTTTGATATCGCTTTTAATTTATTACAACGTTAACTTTTAGATTGCATAAGTATTTTTCATGCATAGCTTTAATGATTTACCATTTTCAATTTATTTTAATCCCACGCAATGGATTTATTTCACTTAAAATTTGATATTTTATTAAAAGTGTTTTTTTTTTCGTATAAAGTACTTTAAAAAAGTTTTGTTTTAGTTCTTAATACTTATTTTTCTGCAAGACTGCAATTTTCAGATAAATAAGAAAATTATATTAAATTAATTTCTTTTTTTCTACTTTGTAACTTGTTAATTTCAGATCTTATTCTATATCATGAGTTTTGAAGAAAATTTTTTTATTACCTATTACCTCTCAAGTCAATTCTACTAGTATCTAGCAGAATTCTAGTAGATAATTTTGAATGCTCTTTCTAGTATTTTAGATACCTATAGTATATAGATTTTAGATTCAAAAAAATATGTCCTTCCAAACAGTAATTACTACTCGCCTAGAATAAATAATGATATAAATGTTTTTAATACATGTATAGACCCACTCTTTAATAATGTAAATACTAACTTTAAAAAAAATTCAATTTTGTAGAGATAAAATAAGGTTGCAATTTAACAAGGCATAAATTAAAACATGAACTATGGCATAACTTAAAGAATTAACATAACTATACATAGTTATTGAAGTTAGTTCATTTCTACTGAAATTAAATTGGTCAAAAATGAACTTAAGATTTTGGACAGGAGAGCTGAAAGCTATATATCCCTCGATTTGGAAAGTTTTATTCTATTATTACAAATTCTGTAGGTCGTTAAATGATATACATCTACTTAATGTTTGTTTGCTAATGCAAGGTCTATCTGCTGAAAGTATTTGTTACAATTTTTTTTTCATTAAAAAATGTTTTTCCCTATCGCAAATTTTCTTACGACTCATTATTTCTTCATTTCTTTTACGAAGAGAAGACAAAATTTAAAAAAAAAAACAATTCACTCCTTCAAGTAAAAGTTATAATATTATTTTATACGACAGCCCTGTCTGAATTTTTCAAATGGCATATTTAAATAAACAGTAGCTATAATTAAAACAAAATTATTCTGAGTAATTAATTTATTTAACAAGCTATAATTATTAAAGGGATGTCTCTTTTTTTAGACCAAATGCCCTTTTTTTCAATTCATTTGTCTTTGTTTGGCCCATTGGTGTTAGTCAAAAACTCTTTAAGTGAGATCAATAAATACTATTTTTTTTAAAAATTAACAAGTTTAAAAGGTTTGAATAGAATTATAGGAGAAAAGTGAAAATCGATGCTAAATTCGTTTTAAAAACATCGAATTAGATACAATATTTAAAGGAATACATAATATATTGATGGATTTTTTTATCAAACAAAAGTTCACAGAAATTGACAAAAAAATATTTTATTTCAGTAAAAATATATCGACGCAAAGGTTGAAGGATTTTATCCATTAGGGGAAATGTTTGTGTTTTAGCTTTGGATCAGAAACTAAAATATTAAAGGAACCAATTATTTTATGAGTTAAATTCAGTTTGAACGAGTAGTTATTTTTCCATCTGTCAACTGAAACTACTAGTAATAGTATTTCTACACTTTTCATTAATACTCCCACCCACCACAGGAAATCTTACATATGCTCAACAAAATACTTGCTTTTAATTCGATTTTTAAAACACATTTTATATTTTTGACAAGTTATGACAAGTTAAATATTTATAAAAAGTAATTTCGCCTGTCCTACAATAATGTAAGTAGACTAACGTATTAGACGAGTTTAAATAAAAAATCCGTGATAAAAGAATGGAAATTTTTTAAAAGGTTCTTCATATTCCTATCATTTATTATTATGCCTTCATTTATTATCTATGTTTCCTGAAATGTACGAAACACACTTTTGGTGAAATGATTTCAATCAAATGATCTACATAGACAAATTCTATTTCATATTACAAGAAAAAAGCTGCTCAAAATACATAAAATAATATATAAATATTAAATTGAGTTTCGTTTATATCCTTAGAGAGGGAAAAGGCCAAGTAAGATGGATTATTCAATGGTAGCATTTCATGCACATCCATTTTTTTTTATCATACATCCTACGCTGGGATTGGAGTTTTCAGAAAGTAATTTTTTAGATAAGGCTTTTGAATTTTAAGCCTATACTTTGGGATATCTATTTATTCCAAATGCAATTCAATTTTTCAAAGATATTAAATAGACAGAAATTTTTCAAAGGAATAGAGAACACACTTTTTCTTTGAAAAAAAAATTGTATTTCAAACATGTTTTAATATACTATCAAGTAGTAGGGTAGGGGGGGGGGTAAAGCCCCGCAATTTTCAGTTTTTTTAACATTGTGGTCAAAAGAGGGTAGATAATCCCAAAATTTCAATTGGAGGTCTTAGATTAGGATCTTACCTTAAAACCAATCCTAGTTTTAGCTCTTTTTTGATGGTAGAATAAAATGAAATTTATAGTTCAAAAGAAAAAAAATTGCGGTGCTTTGCCCCACGAATTGCCGGTAAAGACCCGCACATGAAGGAAACATGGATGTATTGAAATAAACATGGATAAAACGGATTATTTCAATATGAAAACACTATAAATAATCTTTTTAACATTGTTTTGTTATTCCCAAGTTACCCAACAAAATTAAACATAAATATAATTTATTTTAATGAAAATTGCCAAACTGTTGAGCTCCATTAAAGGTTTCCATTCATTAATAGGAGTTAAGAACCGACAAGATCACTAAAAAGGTGAATAAAGGTGTCCATGATATCAAACCTCTACTTTAAACCGTCCTTTTCCCCTATGGAGGAATGTGCAACCGTTTAGCATCATGCAGAAATCATCATAAATCCAAGTACAATTGAATCGTCAGTTTTAATGTCCATTCATTGTATTTTTTTTACTAAATTTGAAATTTAACTTAATTTGTCTTTCTTTTCTTATTCTTTGGCCTGTAAACTTAGCCAAAATAAAATTTGATTTTAATTTAAAAGCGTTTTTTTTTCTTTTTGTTAACCAATGAATGTTTGACTCTATTGATATTCACTTACTCCATTGATAGCTCCTTAATGACGCAGTTTCATAATAATTTTTATTTAGTCTTTCTATCTTTCACTTTTGTACTGTGAACTAATCAGAAATATAATTTAATTGTCAATTTAAGTAGTTTTCAAGATTTTTGTTCAGCTGAAAGTTCATAAGGTTGAAGAAGGGAATAAGTCCATCCTCTTTTTTAACTGTAAAATTTTTTTAAATACACTTATAATTTTTTGGATGATTGTTCTGTATTCTTAACAGTGGCGTGAATTCCCTGTAAAAATTTGGTGGATATAGGAGGATAATTCCATTACTTATACAGTTTTTTCCGATTTTCTCAAAACTTCGTTTTTGGACATATTCCCTTCTTATAACTGACGATTCAATTGGAAGGATGAGCATGAGCATTCTCCTCCCTGTTAGTTTTATCACTGATTATTGAAGTGGTCTTGTTTAGAGAGAGACAGAAATTCTCTACCATTACTTCTAATGATGGTGAAATTGATATTTGGTGGTCTGAGCAGGAATGTGTTGGAAAGTCTTTTCTAAGTCCCCTATATCTTTCAAAAGGGGAAAAGGATAGTTTCAAGTGGAGGGTTGACATCTCGGAAACCTTTATTCACTTTTTTAGGGATTATGTAATTTAGTAATTAAGTAATTTCCTATCCCCGAACTTTTGAAGCTGTGGGGATTTGCCCCGTTTCACTTTATTCGGAAAAACAAGCCATTTTATTTTTGGTGACATGTTGAGGTAATTATTTCAAAACGAAACTGAAGTTTAAGTGCTATTATACAATGAGTTATTTGGTGGTTCTTGTCCTCAAGCCCTATTTTATACAATGTTAAAGTAAAAGATCAGAAAAATTATATATCTAAGTGATGAAAGACAAACTTACTGCATTTTTTAAACTCTTGAGTGACTAGAGCTAAGAAATTTCATGGAACAATGAGACACAATAAGACAAACCAACCACCTGGATATCAACTTTTGAATGGATTATTAACAATTAAAAATCGTGGTGCGTGGTTTTGCCCCGTGCAGGTTTTTACCCCCACCTACACTAATTGTGGTTTAAAAATCAAATGCATGACACGATTTAAGAACAGGAAACATTCGTCGGACATTTTCATTTCATGTTACATAATTAAAATATCTTATAAATCAAGGATATTATGTTTAACTGATTCTCAGGAGTTTTGCCATTAGAAAGAAGGAAATCTCTCATATTTTGGGATACAACTTCTCTCTGTTTTTTTTTCTTTCTTTTTTTCTGTTGTTACAGAATGTTATTAATCCAAATGAGAAAATCTCTTTCAAAACATGTGAAACAAAAATCTTGTAAAACAAGCCCTGTAAATACACGATCTAAATCTAAGTGTAATTTCATAGCATACTTGGAGAAAAAAATAATTATTGAGAGTATAAATAACTAATCGAAGCTTTAATGTAGATCAGATAACACAACAGACGTCTGATTAAGTTATTGGGTGTAAAGTTTCTCGAATTTTTAAATCCTTCAAAACCTTACTTTAATTAAATATAGTAGTTAATTTATAAGTTGTAAAAAAGGGAAAGGTAAGAAATCTTATCAATATTAGCAAACGTTACACGAGACAAAATTACTTAACATAATATGTTTTAATATTTTTATTTAGTGTGAGTATATTTACAAAGCTTTCGGAGTTTACAATATTGTTGGAAGGGAGAAAACCTTTTGATTAATAACTGCACAATTGAATTTTTCGAATACTTGATATGTGGTTTATACACACTAGATAATTTGGTTCACATTTGAATTCATTATTATAGAACATCGGATTGAAAGAGCTGGAATTTCCCGCTGTGACTATCTGTTCTCTGAGCCTTATACCCCGAATATTTGCCACTGAAGCTGGACTGAAGTATCTAATAGATATGGAAAGTGTTTTGAATTCCTTACCAATGTACAGGTAAGAGATACGGTTTATTATTAATGAGCATTCTCTGGATAATCTGGAGACAACTACGATGTTATATCGATTTAAAAAAGAATATGTCATTAGCATATGAATGAACATAAAAAGATTTTGATCAATTATTTTTATTGAAAGGTGTTTGGAAACCGCTATTGAGTTTCAGGAACAATATAAAATTAGGTGATTTAAAGGTTTTAGGACATAAAAGGCAGATGAATTTACACTATGATTCATTTTTGAGTGTAATTCTTATGCTAATTCAAAAAAAAAACTTTTTCATCATCTGTTTTTAACAATATTAAGAATTGTACTGTGATTTATTGGTGATTTGTGTGCATTGAAATTGAATTGATATCTGAGAAACTACACTGCTCAAAATAACTATAGGATATTGGTTTATTTGATACACATTGCCACGGAAATGAAAATTTTGTAGGGGTTGAAGCATTTGTCATGAACTCAGGATCATTTAAAAGCTATAATTCCATGTAGTTATTAAAAGATAATTTATTTATTTTTTTTTTACTTTTTTGATCGATAATTGGAAAATGCACACTTTGTGTGGTTAAGAAAGAAAGTGAAAAGTCTATCAATACTTTATTCAAAACCCATTTCGATTGGGGGTATGACAACAACGGTTTTTTTTAATTTATTGAAACAAATTTAAAATCTCCCCATGCTCCACAAAGTATAACATGGGGCGTACAGAAGTAAGTTACTAGCTCAAATAAAAACAGTGATCAGTACAAAACAACAGAATCAAAAAACACTTTCAACAAAATTAACAAATAATGTAAAAGTTACCTGTTTTCCCATCACGTTTATTAATAGGTTACTAATGAAGGGCTTGGATATTTTCTCCAACTCCCCTTTTAGTAGGGCCGTAACCAGACTGTTGTTTGGGGGGGTTGACTCAAATATTTTCTGAGGTACCTCCTTACGGGTACTTTTATACATTAAGTTTTGGATGACAACACTGAATTGAAATTTTGATGCACTAAATTTCAAAATTGTATAAACAATATGAATTACAAGTAAAAGGAGGGTCTGGATGGTCCTCCTCCAGAAAAAGTTTGGAAATTTGCCCCTCAAAAGAGTGTTTTAGCTCATTTTGAGACCCTCTAGATTACACCCAATGAGCACCACTCATTGTTAGCGGCCGAATTTTCAAGGTAAAAAGAAGGTATATTGTAATAAATTAAATATATTTTCTACGGATAAACACTTTAACTTAATTATCTTTTATTGATAACTTGGTAATACAATGAAATAACGAATCTTCCTTTTCAATGAAAACGTGGATTTGGTTTCTTTAACATACAAATGTGTTTAGTAGAACATTCACTGTGAGTTAGAATACAATACAGCGTGTCTGGGTAAAAATATCTAACAGATATAGCTTAGTGTTATATGTAGATATACTCATTAGATAATTTATCTAATTTAAATAGATTAATTTAATCTAATTTAGATAAAAATTAGATCAGTGCTTCTCAAACTTTCAGTATTGGCGACCTCTTTTCAATCATAATTTTCGTCGCGCCCCTTTTCTGAAAATGACAATGAATGCAATGCAAAAATAATATATTTTGAACCTAAATCTACAGTACGACCTTAAGTCTAAGATAAATTTTTGAAGGGGTCTATTCAAAAAGAAGGTAGCTAGACTTTTGATACTGGAGGTGTACAAATTTTTTTTTATATGTAGTACGTCAATTCCATGGGTAAAAGGGGATTAGATATAGCTTTTTAGAAAATTTAAATGCATAATTTAAACCTTGTTCAATTAAATATTTAGGTAAATATTAATTTTTATGCCAAAGAGAGGGTCTAGGGGAGCCTTCCTCCAGAAAATTGTAAAATATTAGAATGCCATAAAAAGGTTATTTGGCTACTTTAAGAGGCTCTCGAGGGTTCATAGTCCCTTTTCTGGAATCACCAATGGTATATAATACGTAGAATAAATCTGCAGAGTAATTATGAGTCTTCAAGGTTGATTTTCGATGGTTGATTCGAAATTTAGGTCTTAAAAATTTGGAGTTTAATGTTTTTCAAACAAATTCGGGAAATTTCTTTCCAATAGTAATTCGAGGACCACTTTAAAAACCTTTAACTACATGCTTTTGGTCTCAAGAACACCGGTTCGGAGCTACTGCTCAAGGGTAATATGGTGGTTTGATGGGAGTCTTCCCCAGGATATTTTTTTAAAAATTTAGTGGGATGAAAACAATTTTATGCTATTTCTTGGGTATTTACGAGGATACATATGGCAGCCATGAACCCTGTATTGGTCTTGATCTGAATATTGTAGTGGTGTATAAAGAAATTTCTTCGGGAGGGGCCCAAAAATTATTTTCATTTATATGTATAGCAAGACCCATAACTAGATTTTTGTTCTGGGAAGTATGAAATAATTCCTAAACCCCCTCCATATTAGGTTATAACTTTTTAGAAATTGTAAGGTAGGATTTCAATCTATATTCACTTAGCGAAAACAAACTTGTGCAATTAATGAATTAATTGAAAACAACGTTTTTATTTGCACAATTTAAAATAAACAGCATACAATTGTTTCGGGGGTCAACAGAACCCCCTTTGTCAGTGCTAAAAAGAACAATTTATAGCAATGAATCGGTATATATGCCAGGGAAGGAAAAAGGCTAGAGTTGAAGTGAAAATACAAAAACTTATTACAGTTGAAGTGAAAATACAATCATTTTAACCATTAGGTTTTGTATTTTCACTCCAACTGTAATAAGTTTTTGTATCCTCACTTCAACTGTAGCCTTTTTCCTTCCCTGGCATATATACCGATTCATTGCTATAAATTGTTCTTTTTAGCACTGACGAAGGGGGTCCTGTTGACCCCCGAAACAATTGTATGCTGTTTATTTTAAATTGTGCAAATAAAAACGTTGTTTTCAATTAATTCTATATTCACTTGATAAGTTAAAAATTGTGTTTATAACAGTTATAAGTAGGAAAGGGGAGTCTGGGGGTTCTCTCTCTCGGAAACAAATTTGGAAATTAGGTTCTTAAAGAACGTGGTTTTAAATTCATTTTTGTCCACTAAGTCCGAATCGCGGGATCCCCCCCTTTTGAAGTTATCGCTCTTCTCTAGGGTTCTTCACCCCACAATTGGAGAACCTCGGATATAGATAAATAGAAATCTATTCCATGGTGCATGAAAAGATTTCGATGCGTGCACCACATACTGAGTTTGTTGTATGTGTAGCTTCGAGAAAAATTAGCTCGATAACTTCAATAGTAGAAACAAAATGGCTCTACAGTTGGATTTTAGAGATAATATTTACTTAGGGGAAAACTGAGATTGAAGTTTTGCTCCAGAATATTGAATCTCGGATTATTTTCAATCTTAGATTTGAAAAGAATACGAAGCTCAAAAGATTTATCTCTACGTCTACTTTACTAATTTTTCAATAATCCAAATGATTTTGTGTACAATACAATTAAAACAGATTATTAGAAATTCATTTGAATTTAATCTTTCATGAACATGAAATTAATATTAATAATTCCTCATTCGAGTTAAAATGTTCTCTGTAAAATACTTCATAAAATATCTCACAAAACTTTAAATCCCTCTTTAAAAATAATATAAGGCGTTCCCTCCTAAATTGATAGCTTGATTTTTTAAAACCAAAGTGAAAGTATCTATAAAACTAAATTCATTACTGACCAATTCACAATTTTTTTTGTTTCTTCTCTTTTATCATCGCTTAACCAAACCATGACAGTCTATGCAAAAGTATCGCCTTTTAATTAGAAAAACCCAAATCCTTTATTCACAACATCTATACTGTCATTCTAATTGGAACGAAAATATAGCTTTAAGATGTCAAGTTCCCTAAGTGAGTGCCGCAAAAAAGAACGCATAATAGATTTGTGAAAACCCGTTGCTCCATAGACGTCCACCTACAACAGTGGTTCCCAACTCAAATATGTCTGCGGACCACTTTATTTAAATTTGAACCTCGTGCGGACCATCCCAATCCCCAACTTTATCTTTAAAAATTTAACCTTTTTTTCAATGCATTCATTCCTCACAGACTCCATGACTTTTTTTTCTGAAGTAAGAGAAACCAACTCTTAAATATATGTTTCTTAATTTAACTGGAAATCTCAAAAAATATATTAAACTTAAAAGATGAATTAACAATGCTTTAATCATAACAGTAGTATTCCAAAGGAGCGATTAAAATAGAAAATAATAATTTATCTGTTTAATAACTTTTGCATTTCAGTCAATAAATTTTTCTTATCTAGATGGTTTTTTTACATCTATGGTTTTTTTACTACTTCTTGGATAAGAAAAACTATTTTTTTAATTTCTACATATTTTTTGGATGAGTTTATGAACCTTCTCACGGACCACCACCGATGGTCTCACGGACCACCAGTGGTCCGCGGACCACCTGTTGGGAACCACTGACCTACAACTTCAATCGTTCTTCTTTCAGCATCCCAAATGAAGTGAAAACGCGGTGTCTGAAAGACCCGATGTGCTACTGGTCCTGGTTCCAAGATAAGTGCTACTGCTCGGCTAGCCCCTGCGACACCCTCTACTGCTACCCTGACACCAACAAGTCCGACGAGATCTGCGCATGCTCCATGTTGCTGTGCCAGTGGAATGGCACCGAGAAGGCTTGCTTCATATCGCACGAGGACAAGATGGGTGGCATCACGTGCCTGTGCCGCACCTCCTTCAAGTACCCTCTGGAGAGTTTGCCCAAGCCTCGCCCACCCCCTCCATGCTCTGCTCAGGGGAATATGTCCTGCCCAGAATCTCCTAGTAAGTCCCTACTGTAACCAAATGATCATACAAAACAGCGTTTTAATCCACACTATATTAAAATGATGGTAAAATGCAGACAATTGTTTAGAGGGGATCACAGGATCCCCTTCGTCAGTGCTAAAAAATTGTAAAAATTTCACATTGAATGGTTGACATTTTAAAAATATATTATGCTTCTATTTGGATACTTACATGGATGAAACTTGGTATTTGGGGGTTTATTGGGATGCTCTTTCATAAAAACGCATAATAATTGGGGGTCCCCATACGAAAAAAAGTTAGTGTTTCGTTTAATATGAAGACGACCCCCTAAGGGACACGTATTACAATACTCCAGACAGTATTTGTCTCGAGTTATATTTCAATAAATTATGGTCAGATTGATCGTAACATATTAAGAGTTTCGTTCCGTAACTACGGGTTAAATGAAGTTTTGAAATTCTTAAGGGGTAGGTACTTCTTATTTTCCACCCCTGCAAAAGGACGGGCAGTTCAGCCATTTTTTTGTCTGAATTCCTCTCCGGGATTGTGTTGTGATGATGAATTAATATTACGCCACCGACGTATTTTACTAATTTCAAAACGCCCCCGGGAATAACAAGACTTTGGGGTTTCGTCCTTGGGTAGAATCCGTTGATGAACATTAGGGTGTCCCGAAAAAAACGAAATTTCTCTGATCGCTTAGCGGTAGTGCGGAAAAGTTGTGAACTACCATCACTATGAAAGGTGTGAAATCTTAAAACTCTGGGTTAATATCTTCTGTTGCCCCAAAGGGCCTAAAGTTCTGAAAATTGGCCTAAAAATGACCAAACTTCAAAAATTAATAGAAAATTCCAGATTTCAGTCATGATTTTGGGGTTAGGCTTAAAAGTTACTATTAATACACAAATACATCTGTTGCGGAAACTAGTGTTTATAGAAAACTAGTGTCCGTAGCCAATAGCTCGAGTACGTAGAGCTCTCGAGGACTCATCTTGTATTTTGATACGCTGTTATCTTATTATTAGTGGAAAAATTGTTAGAAAGAAAAAGTAGGTTTTTATATGGCTTTGTAAAGAGAAGGTAGTTGTGATTAAAAGGTTTTATATAGCAAAGGTCTTTTTACTGTTACGTCCATTAAGTTGAAGGGAATCCCCGGATATTAAAAATTGTACCGATTATAGTATTCATGTTTCGGAACATGGCATCCCTGCCGGGATGTTACTTTTGACTTAGTGACGGTTTAAAAGGACTATCGGGTAAAACTAAGTATGCCGTTGAGACGTTCATCTAGAGTCTCTACGCAGAGGAGAAATACGGTCCGACCTCGAAGTGGAGGAGAGAAGTTACAGCGACTCGTAATCCATAGACAAAGTGTGCGAGACGAGTTGCTCAAGACTTGTGAGCAGATTGAGTCTGGACTTCAGCTGCAAGATAGTGAGAAGTTGGCTGCAGCTTTTGGTAGTTTAAAAGAAGAGTCCAACCTGTTGAAGGAACTCGAAGGGGAATTGAGTTCTTTGTGGCCTTTGGACGAGTTGGCTGGTGAAATACAAAGTTCATTAGAGTTCGCCAGAGGAATCAATTTATGGAGATGTAAAGCGGAACAAGCATTAGGTGAGTTAAGGCAACTTGTTTCTAGAGAAAACAATAATGATAGGCTGTTAGTAAATGAGCACGTTAAAGTGAAATTACCAAAGTTGGAAATACCTAAATTTTATGGCAACTTAGATCAATGGATTAATTTTTGGAGTTTGTTTGAATCTTCTATACACAACAATAGTTCTTTGAATAATGTGGATAAATTTGCATACCTAAAAGCTCACTTAGGGGGAACGGCCCTAAGAACCCTAGAAGGCCTTTTGATAACCAGCGAAAATTATTTCTCAGCTATTGCCATTTTACAAGAACGATTTGGTTCGAAAAGCAAACTAACTACTACCCATATGAATAGTTTATTGGCTATACCTCCTCTTAGAAACTCTAACGATATAAATAGTTTTAGGCAATTGTTCGATCACCTAAACGCGCAAATGAGGAGCTTAGAATCGTTGGATGTACCGACTGATAGCTACGGAAGAATTCTAATGCCACTGGTTTTGAGATTATTACCGCAGGATTTGGTGTTAGAGGTTCATAAGAGTCACAATACCGACCGGTTGGAGGATTTGATTTCATTTCTCTCTCAGCAGCTGAGTGCGCGAGAAAGTGCCCTTTTGTATTTAAACCGGGAAGGGGATGAGAAAGAGCGACGTCCGTTACCAGATACCTCGAGCAACTCCTTATTAGTCTTGGAGACAGCTGGAGGTAGAGTTTGTGCCTTTTGTAATTTAACTCATAAAGAAAGCTATTGTGAATATGCCCACAGCGTTCCTATGGATGAGAGAATCAATGTCTTAAAAAGAAAAGGAGTGTGTTTTAGGTGTTGTGACATAAATGCTCGGCATATATCACGGTATTGTCAGGGTGAAGTAAAATGTAGTTTCTGCGGTAAAGCCCATAATACCAATTTATGTTATTCGATAGATGGATCAGATTCGTGTGGTCGCTATGAAACTAGTACAGGCTTAAGTAATCAAGAACTTTCTCCCGTCGTATATTTGCCATCCCTGTTGATATGCGTTAGTGATGGTAACTTTAAAAAAACGGTTCGAGCAATTATAGATACTGGAAGTAGCAGATCTTACATTTCAAGGTTTGTCGCGGAGGCCATGAAACTAAAGAGTATAAAAGAAGAAACCGTCACGCATAGACTTTTTGGAGGATCCAAAAGGATAATGAAGCACAAGCTGTACTCCACCTGCTTGCAAAGCTTAGATGAAAGATATAGTATCGCGGTAGAATTAATGGAGCAAGATAAAATATGTGAGCATATTCCTCGGATACAAAGTGCTGTGTGTATACAAGAGTTAAAAAGACAGGGTATTTTCTTAAGTGATATTTCGCCAAGAAGGAAAAGTTGCTTGTGCCGAAGTCAGGATAGGGAAATTCATATGTTACTGGGGTCCGATATTGCAGGTATGTTTTTCACAGGAGAGGTTAAACATTTAGATTGTGGTTTGACTGCGGTGGGGACGAAATTAGGATGGACTGTCATAGGCAAATTAGGACAAAAAGAACCAGACAATTCATTGTTGCTCCCTTCTCTGCATAATAACACTAATAATAGGTTAGATTCCACTACCGAAGATGACTTCGTAGGTACTCACTACCTTCCCCATAGACCAGTTATTAAGCAAATGTCAACAAATTCTCATAGAGGTTCCAAAGTTCCGGAGAGAAACACAGCAACAGCAATTGTGGAATTCGCACCGCGTCAAGAAATACCCAAAAAGAGAAATCCTAAAAAGCAGGATGATAAATGTAGAACAACACTTAGTGTTCCTGACTGTTTGAAATTCCTTGAAACCTTGAAGAATCCAGATGATGTGGTACTTCCATCAGAACAGCAGAAAATAAGAGAAGAGATACGAAAAGAGCGCAAGCGCAAAAAATTGGAAAAGAAACGCCTTAGGCGTAAAAGAAAAGCTGAACAAGATAGAGAGAGGAGCAAAGAAAAAGAGAACTTATCGGAAAAAGAGAGCGCTGATGCGCCAGAAGAATCAATCTCTGATGTGAAGTCTTCTGAGCCAGTTGTTCAGGTTTTGAGAAATCCAGAAAGAGAAAAGAATCAAAAAGAAGTAACTCTATCTTCAAAAAGTAAAGACTTCTTTGTTCCATCAACAACCAACAAGGATAAAGAAAGAGTTAAGAAGGATTGGGAAATAATTCGTCCTACAGACTGGCCAAAAGCTCCAGTCAGAGTATACTTCAATGAGAAGGACAGAAGTAGTCACAAAGACATAACTGATTATGAAGCTGCCAGCCCATTTAAAGTCGGGAATGTAGTAAGTATCGCTGCTGAAAACTTGAAGAGATTAGATTGGCCCCTTGCCAAGATGGGAACTTATGCCTGGAAAAAGTGGTGTTGCTCGTGTGGCCAAACTTCGAACCAGATCCGCAATCCTCAGTTCTCCTGCAAGTCTTGTTTGAAGATTTTGAGTTCTTTAACAAGTCCAGAACTCAAGGGGGGGAGTGTTGCGGAAACTAGTGTTTATAGAAAACTAGTGTCCGTAGCCAATAGCTCGAGTACGTAGAGCTCTCGAGGACTCATCTTGTATTTTGATACGCTGTTATCTTATTATTAGTGGAAAAATTGTTAGAAAGAAAAAGTAGGTTTTTATATGGCTTTGTAAAGAGAAGGTAGTTGTGATTAAAAGGTTTTATATAGCAAAGGTCTTTTTACTGTTACGTCCATTAAGTTGAAGGGAATCCCCGGATATTAAAAATTGTACCGATTATAGTATTCATGTTTCGGAACAACATCTGCAAAAAGTTTTAAACTTATAGGTCAATATCTACTTTTGCCTCACGGGGCCTAAATTACTGAAAATTGGACAAAAAATGACCAAACTTCAAAAATTAATAAAAAATCCCAGATTTCGGTCATGATTCTGGGGTTAGGCTTAAAAGTTACTATTAATATGCAACTACATCTGCAAATAGTTTTAAACTTATAGGCCAATATCTTCTCCCTCCCTATTAACTTTAAAATTTGGAAAATTGACAAAACTTAAAAAAAAAAAAAAATACAAAAGAATTACCTCATTTTGATGGAAGAGAAAACTTTATTTTTCAGAGGAACAGAGAAATAACAGCAACATTATTGCTTGTTATGATTTTTGGTATTAAATTTTAACATTTGCTTTCTTGAATCTAGTGTCGCTCTAACAAAGGAATCCCTGTTCTGTGGGCCAACCGTTTTTCCGGAGGCTGCAGTGATTAATTTTACGATACGCTCAACAGCTTGTGTATGCGAAGGGAATTTAATAAATTCCTGCATTCTGTCGGCATATCGTCCTGAATCATCTTCATAAAAGTTCTTGAGAACTAACCTCTCTGAGAACTGGAGGGGATGTCACATAACAAGATACCCAGTCAATGAGATCTACATAGTCTTTGGCTTCAAAGTTAAGTACAGGAACTATAAAATGTGCGAACACCTTCCCCATCTCATGGTACCTTCTCTAGCCTTGATAATTCGCCAAGCAGCAAGGGTCCTAATGTGATATGCAGATATGTAAAACCTCAGAATTCTATTGGCAGTTGTTAACCAACGGGCCAAGTTCAAAGCCACATTTCAATGAGTTACCTTTACGACACCTGTTTGAGTCCATTGACAGCAAATCATCTGGCCCCACGTCTTACACAGGTGAAATCGGACAAAAGTTCAAAGAATGTGAAAAGCTTCCAATCGTTGGTTAACAACTGCCAATATAATTCTCAGGTTTTACATATCTGCCTCAGAACCATCACACGAGCTGCTTACTTTAGTTGGATTTATTCTAGGAGTCTACGCACCCTCATGGTTCAGTATAAAGATTTATCAGTCCATAAAAGACGGTGCTTGGCATCTGTCGCACTTCATCAATTCATCCCGGTACTTGCCTAAAAAGTATCGTGACGTAATCGACCCAGTTATTTCTCGAAACGCCTACTTTGCTGCTCCAGAAAACATGCTTTTGGCCATGTTAACTGATGATAGATGTCACATTAGGACCCTTGCAGCTCGGCATATTATCAAGGCTAGAGAAGGCACCAGAGATGGGGAAGGTGTTCGCACATTTTATCGTTCCTGTACTTAACTTTGAAGCCAAAGACTATGTAGATTTCATTGACTGGGCATCTTGTTATGTGACATCCCCTCCAGTTCTCAGAGAGGTTAGTTCTCAAGAACTTATGAAGATGATTCAGGACGGTATGCCGACAGAATGCAGGAATTTATTAAATTCCCTTCGCATACACAAGCTGTTGAGCGTATCGTAAAATTAATCACTGCAGCCTCCGGAAAAACGGTTGGCCCACAGAACAGGGATTCCTTTGTTAGAGCGACACTAGAATCAAGAAAGCAAATGTTAAAATTTAATACCAAAAATCCTAACAAGCAATAATGTTGCTGTTATTTCTCTGTTCCAATGAAAAATAAAGTTTTCTCTTCCATCAAAATGAGGTAATTGTTTTATATTTTTTTTTTAAAGTTTTGTCAATTTTCCAAATTTTAAAGTTAATAGGGAGGGAGAAGATATTGGCCTATAAGTTTAAAACTATTTGCAGATGTAGTTGCATATTAATAGTAACTTTTAAGCCTAACCCCAGAATCATGACCGAAATCTGGGATTTTTTATTAATTTTTGAAGTTTGGTCATTTTTTGTCCAATTTTCAGTAATTTAGGCCCCGTGAGGCAAAAGTAGATATTGACCTATAAGTTTAAAACTTTTTGCAGATGTATTTGTGTATTAATAGTAACTTTTAAGCCTAACCCCAAAATCATGACTGAAATCTGGAATTTTCTATTAATTTTTGAAGTTTGGTCATTTTTAGGCCAATTTTCAGAACTTTAGGCCCTTTGGGGCAACAGAAGATATTAACCCAGAGTTTTAAGATTTCACACCTTTCATAGTGATGGTAGTTCACAACTTTTCCGCACTACCGCTAAGCGATCAGAGAAATTTCGGTTTTTTCGGGACACCCTAATGAACATCCTTTAAGTTAAGCTTTAAGTTTAAGTTAAGTTAAGTAAGATTGTTTGGATTTTACCGTCGACGAGGTGATTTCCGATCCTCAGTTGTTTTTAGATTTTCTGGGAGAGTATGGTATCGTGGATCTGGTTTAATTTTTATTTAAAGCTGATAGGGGGATCAGACAGAACAGAACAGAACTTCCTTTAATGACTGGCCCTACATTTTTAACAGAGCCTGAAGACTCCATACCAGCAGAAGAACTTGAAGCCATTGAAGCTCTAGGAGTGTCACCAGAAATATCCGACTTGATTCGAAGGATGAAGTCTTCAACAACAGAAGACGTCAGGGATGTTGAACGGTTCTTCGTACCTCCTATACCTATAGTGGACAACTATGGAATGGTCTTCAACAGCCTCATCTTATCATGCAGCTTCGGACCGGACCCTTGCAGGTATTTAATCAAGGAAGTGTCTATTTGGACGGCAAAAACGGCAGTTGGCCCATGCGCAGTAGGTCTCGCGGTTACGTAGCAGTCCCGGCGCTCCAATCAGAACCGTTGCAGTGGAAATAAGAGTAGAGTTTAGCTGTATATTTACCGTCCAAATAGACAGTGCCTCTAACCAAAATCAAATTCTGTCCGAGCCTAGTTCCCCATCAGGCGGTGCCCATCTCCGTTTCATTAGCCTTTGGGCCTGGGGTGCTAATTACTTAGCTTTGTGTCCAGGCCGAGTGGCTAGCCCGACGCAGGACCCCCATTTGATTCCCCAAGCGAGCTTGGTGCTCATTTTATCGACCCCGGGAGGATGAAGAACTGAGTTGACCCTTGACCAGCTACCCAAGCAGGAGCCGCAAGACATCGGTCGGTAATGCTCGTAGCCAAGCACGCTGACCACTACACCGTGGCCACTATGTATTTAATGAATAATTTTAAATGGAGAGTACTACTAATATTATTTTTATCGTTAAGGTGAACTCAAAATTTTGGTTTACTATTCAAAGCTAGACCCATAATCCTTTTCTCCCTTTCAAAATATGTAGAGAATGATACCAAGCTATTTAGTTTGCTGTTATGCAAAATTTTTCATAGGAGCTTTTTTTTTTCTTTTTCATTTCGTGGAAATCCGCATTTTCGTATACGCGACGCCTCATTATTTTAATGAAAATTCAAAGTGTAGTCTAATAACTTTAAACTAAAGTCCCCTCAGAAACAGCTGGGGAGGTTTATGGAACACTGGAACTTAAGTTTTCAATTTGCTGGACTATAAAAACCATGGAACTAGTACAATAAGGAAGTGCCATAAACGGTCCGAGCTACCGGTTTAACTGAAGCCGATTATGAGACTAGAAATAATCGCAACAAGATGGCGGCGCTCAGATTCACGATGTTTGCCGTTTCTAACGCGCTTTTCGTTTTGAGCGACGTAAGTGAAGAACGCGGTCTTTCCGCTTTACAAATTTAGGCAGTTAGTTCCCACTTCAAAAAAAAAAAAATTAAAGGCATATTATTGCCCTATTACATGGTTCCCACTCTTTGAAAACATTGAAAATCAAGGACTTTCAAGGACCTCAACAAAATTTTTCAAGGACCTTTTTTCGCAGACACTTAAAAATTATAATCTTTCTAGAGCAATTGGAGTTGTTTTTAAAATGCCTACTGACTCCAACTTAATTTTCTACCTAGTTTGTTCACTTGCGGAACCGATGTAGAGGGCGTTACTATCATAGTTTTACGGTTTCAAACATTGCTGTCAAATGCGGAAAGGAAATTTAGATAAATCAGCGAAAGGCGGCTGGAGTGGATTCAAAATTCAAGGACCTTTTGCATTTTTCAAGGACTTTCAAGGACCTAATTTTAACAGAAAAAAATTCAAGGACTTTTAAGGACTTTCAAGGACAGTGGGAACCCTGTATTAGTTACCCTTTCCCATAAAATACTTACCATTTTTTGCTTACCTTTGAAAATTTAACTTCTTGACACAATTAAAACTTTTAAACACTAAACATATTTCAATGAACTTAGAAATGAAACAAGATAAAAATACTTTTTAGAGATTTATATTGAAAATAAAAATAGAATAATAAACAAATAAGTAAATGATTTTAAAAACTTTTTATCAAAAGAAAGTTTGAAACAGTAAAGTTTGATATTTTTTTAAAGCAAAAAACATGCTACTCATTTAGTAAAAGCAGTAAAAGAAAGGATTTTGTATAATTTTTTTTTAAATGGGTATCAAAACCCAGGATAATTCGAGGCAAAATAAGTTATTCAAAAAATTAATATTTATAACAAAATATGTTTTGTAACTTGTTAAAATTCTTTGAAATATTTTTCTTACTGTTTTTATCTTTAAGAACTTTGTCAAGTAAATTTTAATGCAAAGATTTTGATTGAGCTCCAATTTTGCAAATATATCTTTTATTAAACGATTTTCATAGTAAAAATCTTTCATCATATCTTCCAGGGGTCCAAGCAAAAAGAAAATACAAATTTGCCATGGGCTATATACATAGTTAGAAAATTAAGGAGTTGAGATAATTACAACTTTAAAAATACAGTCAAGTTCTTAGTCTTGAAATTCATATTCTATGTGCATAATTCGTATTCTGATGCACTGTTGATCTGAAATTTAAAAAATGCCATTAACATTTTGTAGACAATGGACTCTAACCGTCTGACGTCACACGGAACCAACACGTGACCTACTGAGCTTGCGATTGGTTACCACAGATACTACACTAGTAGATCTACTAGTGTAGTATCTGTGGTAACCAATGGACTCTAACCGCCTATCTGGTTCGAGACTTCACGGAACCAACACGTGACCTACAACTGAGCTTGCAATTGGTTACCACAGATACTACACTAGTAGATCTACTAGTGTAGTATCTGTGGTAACCAATCGCAAGCTCAGTAGGTCACGTGTTGGTTCCGTGTGACGTCAGACGGTTAGAGTCCATTGCAAGCTCAGTAGGTCACGTGTTGGTTCCGTGTGACGTCAGACGGTTAGAGTCCATTGCAAGCTCAGTTGTAGGTCACGTGTTGGTTCCGTGAAGTCTCGAACCAGATAGGCGGTTAGAGTCCATTTGATAATATTAAATAAACTTTGTTTTTAAGTATGTAATAAGAGACTTCGCCAGTGGTTAAAATGTAACCCGTGGATTTTCTCGTAGAAATTTACAATCAGCCTTCACATATAAATATAAGACTGAAGCAAAAGAAGAAACGTTATAAAATTATCAAAAACAAATATATATGGGTGTTTTACTCTTCAAAAATTGCAAGACTGAACTTTGAACTAGCTTTTAAATCATTTTCCCCTAGTCTAGCAATTTTTTTTTAAAATTGCAGAAAAAGTTATAAAATATCATGTAAATAAAATGAAATATTAGGTCCTTAAATTTTAAGTTAAAGCTGTATCTACAGTATAAAACAGGCTTATTTGTGGACAAAATGTGCGATGTAAGTACTGAATTTTAGTACTAATCGCTGTCAATCAGTCAACTGATTTTGCATTTTGTAATAAAAACACTGGACGGAATTACATTCACAGAAATTTAAAAAAAACGGAATTCCGTCCCCAGGATGGAACCTATGCAAATATACAATAAATTCTCCATTTCAAAGTCATAATTAAAATTATTTAAATAAAGCATAGAACCACGAAATATTGATAAAAATCCCTTTCTTTAATTCCTAAGCAGTCTAATATTATGATAATGTTTAGAATTCCAAATTTTTTAATAATATTTAAATAAGAATAATATTAATAACAATATTTTAAAATAAGAATGTTTACATGTCGTCGTAACATCCAAGAACATATGAATTAAACAGATCCAAGCAACACAACTTAAACTTATTATTTCATCAATTATTTAACATTTCAAACAGTATTACATAAATTTTTAGTTCAATTATTTCATTACTTACATAAAATAAAGAAATATTATTGCATAAACACATTTAAATAGAATGAGACAAGTAACTAGAACATGAATTGTTCAACTTACCTAAAAACGTTTTCTAAGAATCCTCTTCACTATTTATTCCGCTGAACATGAGGCAGAACACTGTTCTTTCACCGAATGTAATTATTTAAAAAAATATCCAGGAAGATTACTATCAAATACACCGATAAAATACGTAATCACCCATTGCTTTGCATGGGAAATCGCAATGTTGTCATCGCAACAAGATGGCGCCGCGGTTACAGGGAATGCTTCACTCGTTTCCCGATACGGCTCTTCCTTGATAAAAACAAAGTATTACAAAGAAGTAGATGAATCTTTCAAAAATATTCCTTTTATCCTTTCTGAGTATTAACTATTTGTTTTTTTTCCAATGCCCTTCTTGAAATTAAAATTACTAAAATATGCCTCTACAAATTATGAACCTTATCCTAATAATAGTAATGATGGAAAAATACTTTTAGTGTAATGAGACTCCTACTGGTAGTTTCTTCAGAAAATGAGAATGACTTTTATAACTGTCCAATTGACTAAAAAAAAAAATAGATACCGAGTGATCAGGTTTCCAATAAAACAAGAGAGCCAGTGAAGCTCCTTAAAAATATTTTTGAATGATTAACATGTTTTACTTCCATAAAATATATCTTTTGTATCTGTGTTCTTTTCTACTCATAGTCAGCTTCTGTTCTATTTCGTTTCACATATCCCTGGTTTCGTCTAAGAATGTGTCACAAATCAAAATGCCTTCATCTTCAATACAAGGTACCTCAAGTATTTTAGAGCTATGGTTTCGTTAAAGGTGACTTTATTTGTTAAATTTAGAGTTCATTAGAAAATATAATTTAGAGGGAACACAAAGAAATATCAAAGAAACGAGACAATTTCGTCTCCCTTCCTATTTCTTCTTTTTTTTCCTCCCATCTTTCACTTCCTTCTTATCCTCTTTTTTTCTTAACGAATATTACTTCACCTTAATACCTCACTTGAAACCATACCCCTTAAATTTACCTGAGGTACCCCTTAACTGAAGATGGAGGATGGAGGTTTTTACGAGTTGTAATGTTATTGCACAGAAACAATTTTTTCACAAAATGAAGTGGAGTATCCTTAAGTACTTCACAAGTAGATTAATCGATAAACTACACTGAATATTTCAGTTAAAATCTATTCACCCAATTTCTACCTATGTTTCTTTTTCTAGTTCCCTCCTATCAACACTGCCTTCCCAACTTCCCATATCACACTTAGCTAGAGGTTTAAGCAGGCGGTTCCCTCTACTGACTTTTCAATATTTAGCCATCATGCTGAATTAATAGAATAAAATAACTATCTTAACACGGGTTCTCTCTGTGTGTATAACTTTCTAAATTGTAGTATTAAAGAACCGTATAAAGCCAAAGAAATATTAGAAAAGGATGATCATGAGCATATTTTAGAGAATAATTTTACGAAAATCAATATAAACGCCTCCCACTTTAGCACAAAAATATTATTAAACCGATCACGATTACAGTTAGCATCCATAAACACATGCCTGAGTCTGTAAAATTTAATAATGTGTTGTCCACATTTATAACATTTCATCAGTTAAATTGCTAGGATATCTTAAAGTACCGCAAGATATAGCGGGTAGAAATCGATAGCTACTTATAAATAGTATCACTAAAGAATATTTAATAAAAATCATTGCAGCATTAATAAAAAGTGTTGCAGTAAGATTAAAAATTGTAGGGAAATTTTATCCAAATAAATTAAAATTTGTTCCCTTTAGATTTTAAGTCAAGGTATGAGGAAACTTTTGCTAATGCAATTACTTATTTGAGCAACTAAATGGTGGAGTAAGTCAAAAATTACTTTCATATTCACTACATTCTCCTTAGACAAATAAAAACTGGGAAACCACTAGTCCAATAAATATTACCATGATCTCTTCCAGTCTGCTTTGCCATCCTGACTTTAGTGCCTCTTTCATTATGAATACCTACGTAATTGAACATGTAGCATTTGCCGTACGTTGGACTGTAGAGGGTCACGAAATCTCTGAAAGATTAATTAACTCATTCATCACATTACTTTTAACACATTAAGAATACACAAATTTCATTTAACGAGTCGTATACCCTCTCAGACATTCAAGTACATTTTTTGGTTTAAAGTGAGACTGTGACGTAAAAAAACAACAGAAAACACCCTCATAAAGCCAACTTTCGATTTTTGTCGCGAAATTCCCGACGAGTGGAAAAGTGACCGGAGATCAAGCGTGATTACAAGCTTAAAAAGGAATTCCACCTTAGTGGAAAAACTCATATGGCTTTAAAGGCCTTAAAGTTGAGACCCATCAAGGAAGATGACATTATTGACACTACGTGCCAATAAGAGAGCCTTATTTGACACGGGCCCGTTTACATAGGCCAAAATGCAGGATAAATGCCGGAACTTTCGCTCTCCAATATCCTGCAATCCCCAAGTGGGGTGGGAGAAATGGAGGAAGTTAAAGTTCCACCTCGATTGGGGGATAAATGCAGGATTTCAATTTATCCTCCTTTCCCATGATACATTGCGCTTCCAGAAATCCGCCATCTTTGTTGATTTCGCTAACTTGTTGAGAAATTCTATTATTTTTCGCTTTAAATATTGTTAAATTAACTTTAAGAAACTACAAATCCAGTTTTTATCGACTATAGGATTTTCCGCCACAATAATAAAGTAAGTTTTTCCTTGTCATTTTTAATTTTGAATCGGAGACTTTTATGATTGTTTACCGAACGAACATAAACACTATTAATTCTAATTTTCCTTATTTTATATAAAATTTATGTGTGCATAATTAAGTTTTCTTAGTAAATTGGAAGGATATTGTTTCCACTATAATAAATCTTTCGAAAATATGATTCTAAACAGTGTATTACTTGTATCTAATCTCAACCATGTTGGAGAAAGATGTTTTTACTTAAACAAAACTATAAATCCAATACTAGGTTTTTGGTGTTTTTAAGTTTTGAAAAATCTAAAGCACACACATTAGTATACTTTATATAGGTAATAAATGCTTGAAGTGGGTCTCTTCATGTGCCATGATTAATACAAAATTGAGCTTCACTCAGCTCTATAATAGCTTGGTAATGGTTATCATAATTTATAGTACACAGTTTCACTTTATATAATGCCATCTTAACCTCATAACAGGGAATAAAGGACTCGTTAAAATTTACCATATCATTTTAAAACTAATGTAGTTCATTGATAATAACTAAAGTTATCTCATCCATGTAACTTCATCTGACCTCTCTCTTGATGAACAACATAACTATACTTAACATGGTTTGCCCTCTCACTTCAGTATTTCAATGTCAGTACTCACTGACTTCTTTACTCTTCTTACTTACTGACAACTTCAGTACTCACTTCAGATTGTCGACAATTTTCATTTTTCTTAAAGTTATCAAGTGTACAAATGTGACATGCAGATAAAATCATCATGAGATAAAATCATACTTAAGTGTCAGGAAATTTGGGTTCAAATCCATCAAATGTCTCGTGCAATCTAAACCTTTATGTTTTTTTATATAGTGTTAATGTAACCAGAAAAAAATAAAGAAGTTTTTAATAAGATAGAAAGAAGAAGAATAAACATTTGAAAGTTTTTTCAAAACAGTTTCTGTTAGCAAATGGGTCAACAGCTTAGTACACAATTATAGTACCCAAATTGTTATGGATACTTATATATTTTAACTTAATTTAAAGTTGCAAGAATTTTTAGAGAAAGTGTGATAAGACATGTTGAAAACTAAACAAATTATACCTGGTTTAGAGGGGTAATAGTCCTGATATGTTTTACTCATAGTAAAATTTCGGTTTGAATATAAGGTTTTTAAACAATTTTGTAAAAACTATCTTGTTAATTTTTGTGAATTCTTATGTTTGATTTCAGAAGAAGGTTTCACATAAAACTGAGTGAGGTTTGTATTTGTATGTTTGTTTGGAACATCAATTACAAACTTTTCTCGGTTACCCGATTCATCAGAAGAGTGTCCTACTGAAAGATTGTGTTATGTATACAGATTTATTTGGATATTTCTAATATTTGGGTTTCTAAACAGCTTGGCGATATTAAGCGGGACGAATGCCGGAATATTGAACCAAACTTTTGCTATAATTTGTTCGAGTTCAATCTATCAATAAAACTATTGCCAAAAAAATTAAAATCAGTGTATTGTTGATGTTTGTTCAATGTTGGGAAATTGGTTACACCTTAATACACAAGTAACGCCCAAATTGTTATGCACTTGTATTTTAACTTTATTTTGTATTGTGAGAACTTTTAGAAGAAGTGTGATATGACATGTTCAAAACTGAAAAATTAAAGTTACTTATCCATTAGCTGGGCGCAAGCAAAAAAATCACCAAATATTGTAGAATGAATTAAAGAATTCTCTGTTCCAACGGTCACCTCCTGCACAAGAACATATGCCTCTGGCGCATTTGTTTTGTTTTTCGTTGACTGTTTTGTCATTTGCTTCGCTTGGCGAGCATTTGGTTCACATTTGGCGACATTTGTGCCCAGCTAACGGATAAGTACTAAAATAAAATAGTTTCTAGTGGAGGTCCTAGTTCCTAGTCCTGATATTTTTTAAGTCTTTTGTTATTTTTTTATTAATTATGTGTTGATTTTAGGAGAAGGAAACTGGATACCCCTGGATAACTGAATTGAATTTACTAACTTTAAAAAAAGTTGTTGGTCGACAACTTAAACAAACTGGGTGAGGTTTGTTTTTGAATGTTTATTTGAAACATCAATTACAAATTTTTCCCGGTTAACAGTCACATCATGGGAAAAAATTTACCAACCTATGTCTTTACCCCTTTTTATTTGTAATATTCATTCACCTTTTATTTGTTCATTACATTATTATTTTTTTAAAGATATTCATTTGTAATAAAATTTAGAACTGTATTGTGATTTCTTTGGTAATTAAATTTGTTACAGTACATACTTTTAATGTACAAAATAAATATGATTAATATAATATGTGATTAATATGACTATCATCGTTATGCCAAAAACCTATATTTCTAGAAAAATCTCTGTTTTCTTGGACATTAAGAATTAGTCTAATGTTAATTTCTATTCTTATGTTAAATAGTTCTTTAAAACCTTTGGTAAGACAAAAAAAAAACTTTTAAAATCAAAAATTAATTTTTCCATATCATATAGGTATCACTACTTGGCAGGTGATGATTCTGTTGTTTTTTAAGAATTGGCACATGACCTTCAAAAAGTGTAAGGCACTCAAAGTTACGGTGTGTTAACAAAAAAGTCCCCTCCTTACTCAAACTTTAATTTCCTCGTTCCCAACCACCATACCTAGCAAAGAATTTAGAGAACACACTATAAAATGCCTTCTTATATTGGGCTGTCACTATATAACCATAAATCATAATTTTCTGTTTTTGGAGGTTTTTCTTGATGTGTTACGTGCTTGATGTGAACGAAAACCTTTTATCTGAACATTTTTCACCCATCCAAAGTCGTAGTCATCAATTCAAATAAAACAATACAGTTTATAAAATAAAATTATCTCTTTAAATTCCTTTTACCCATCCTTGAATTATTTAAAATATATAGAAATTGAAATACACATGCCAAATTGCATTGTTTGAAAAGAACAGGTATGTACAAAGAGTAAAAATTTTTTCAGTACATATTACCCACTTTAATGTATGTAATCAGATTTAAAATATTATGGCAACTTATTACGTGCTGTGATTTTACGTATCATGTAAATATTAAAACAAAGAAGAGTAATATTCATTAACATTTCTGATATGTAGTACTATTTACTGTAAGATTTATTTTTCTTGTTTCTGTTCACATAACAAAAAAGGAAATGCGGGTTAGGCGAGTTGTAACTTGATGCATAAATTTTTTTGTCTTCAGGTTTTTACTGTGCACCAATTCTTTTTGAACCCATGTGATCTACCACCAAATATACCAAACACAATTTTGAGTTCTCTAAAATCTGAATTTGAGATTTATAAGGAGACACAGTTGATTTATTTTATTGAAGCTAGTTGGATAATTCTTTCTTTCTAGTTAGATTTCATTCTTGCTGACAAAGGGGATCAAAGTATCCTCGAAACATTGTACAATTTTTAATATTTTACGTGTAAAATAAAATCGTTGCTTTTTAAATCTTCTTTGGTTTGATAATTATCCTATCATAAACTTTAAAATAGATTTAAAAATTGTCTTTTTTTTAAATAAATTCATTATCAAGGTTTGTAAATGCTAAAACATAATCAAACTCAAGATTTTTAAATGGTGTAACAAGAATTTCTTTTTTTTTTTAATCTATAAAATCAGTCAGTTCTACACATTATTACAAACCAAAATTTTACAAATTACACTTTAACACTAATGACTTCCTCTGAGGAAAGAGATGCAAGAGGTTTTAAAAACTATTGAAATAAAATCCATCTTATGTGTTCTGTTTATATGCAGGTTCCTAACTATCCATGGAATCTTGGAAAGTATTGCTTGTTAGAGCAATCGAAATTTTTGCTCTTGTTATCAGTGTAAAGCTTTTTATTAACTTAACATTAATTATTTTGTTGGTTATAAAAGTAATTTCTACCCTCTAAAATGTATTGATCTAATTCAGCATCTTACGAACTTAATATTTTGAGAATTGTGAAGAAAACCCGAATTAAAACAATCGGGATACTATATTAATCATCAATTCAAGTTTTGGTTTAAAAAAACAGCATATCTTTTTGTCTTTCATATTTTTCAAAATATAAATAAACAAAACTCTAGGCATGATGGGATCGATTTTACGTAACAACTTCGACTAGTCACGTGATCAGTGACGTCAAATCCCTGGATTTCAAGAGTGGCTATGTAAACGGGTTTTTAAGCACATTTTCAGATTCCCCTCCAAATCCCAAAATCCTGCATTTTACCCGGCATTTTCGGTGGGCTATGTAAACGGGGCCTATGTGGAACATTAAATAAAGTACAGTGAAAGGGAAAATAACTTAATTAAAACCTAAAAATGTAGGTACTAGAGTTTGTATTAGGGACCATTCATTAATTACGTAAGGATGGTTTTGGCAAATTTTGACCCCCCCTACCCCCATGTAAGGGTACGTAAGATTTTTCAAACCCCTCCCCTGTTAAGGCCTAGCCTCACTTTATAAGACTCCGGCACTTCTACTTCTTCGACCAAGAGTGAAGAACTGAAGTGACGGAGTTGGGAGTGTAGAGGTAGAGAGAACGAGCGAGCGAGGAAGGACGCCGGTAGTGCACGTGCACCGAGTGAGAAGAGATATTCTTGATATAATAAAAGTCCACATCACATGTGGTGGTCCGTCGTTAAGTAATTTGAAGTTTAATTGATCATAATTGGTCACGTCGGCCATTCGACGAGGCAGCGAACTGTGGAAATATTCGACACATCGACGACGAAAACGAGGTGAGCTCAATCTGTATCAATCCTCTTGTGTCCTTTGTTAGAGTGCTCTCTCTTGGTATCGGAGGATAAATTAGGAAATTCCCTTCTTCAGTTGGGTAGCCTAGTGTTTGGAAAAGTATGGCTTCTCTGGGAAAGTTACTCCTTAGAGAGTTGAAAATTTTGGCCGAGGAGCTCTGCATTGAGGTCCCGGCCACGTGTAAGAAGCCCGAGTTAAAAGAGCTAATTGAAGGGAGTGAGATATACAAGGAGGATATTAGTACGGTAAATGTGTTAATCGAAAAAATTAGGGAGCAAGAAAATCCCAATAAAGTAGCTCAGGAGAGGGACTTAGAAGTGGAAAGGATTAAACAAGCCCGGTTAGAAACGGAATTGGAAATACTAAGACTAAAACGGGAACTTAGCACTCAAGAAGGGCAAAAGGAAAACATAGTAGTAGAAAAGGCTGAGTCTTTGGAAAACCTTTTAAGTAGTGTAAAAACATTAACCTTAAAGGTGCCAAGAAGGGCAGAAGATTGGGGGATGTTTTTTCAATCCCTCGAGAGAGCCTATGCCACTAAAAAGGTCCCTGATAGGTTTAAAGCAGAAATTCTGTTAAACCTGTTAGGGGAAAAAACATCAAATCTGTTAGTCTACTTGGGGGATGAAGAGATAACTAATTATGAGGCAATCAAAGTAATTGTTCTTCGTGAATTCCAGCCTACCCCCCAAGCTTGCCTAGACAATTTCAAACAAATGAGCAAGCAAAATGAAACCTATGTACAATTTGCCTCTCGGCTGACAACAACCTTTGAGTACTACCTGCAACTCAGAGGTGTGTCAGACTTCGAGAAACTAAAAAAGCTCATTGTCGCTGACAGATTGTTTGAAACCTTGGATAGGCAAACAGCCTACCACATTAACATCAGGCAAGAGGGAAATTGGTTTGAGCCCTTAGAGTTAGGTAAGGAATGTGACCTGTATTTCACATCGAAGGGAAAGTCTTTTGAGGGTGTTAATAAATACAGAAGTGAGAGAGCCCCCAGACAGGAGCCAAGGGTATTTTTTAATGAAGTAAAAAATGTGTGTGGGGTCTGTTTTAAAGAACCCCACCCATTAAATAAATGTGATATATTCAAGGGATTGCCAGTAAAGGATAAAATCATTGTGGTTAAGGAAAAAAATGCTTGTTTCAAGTGTTTGTCCTCAGATTGTAGGGTAGGAATGTGTCCTTTTCCAAACTGTTTCTGTGGCAAGCCACATCACAAGCTAATTCACATCCCTAGACAGTGGGAGAATGACAGCTCTTACATCCCAGGCGCGCCTGCGGGGGGAGGGAAGAGTCATAAACAAGAGAAAGGATCAGTGACCTCAGGGGAAAAAGATGTTGCTTCAGTGTCTGTTGTATCGGATGGGCGAAAAGAAGCAGTACTATTAAGTACAGTCCAGGCACTCATTAGGGATGGTTATGGAAACTGGCAGGAGGTCAGATGTCTTTTAGATGTGGGTTCCCAGACGTGTCTAATGAGTGAGGAATGTGCCAACAGGTTAAATCTTAAGGGAACTAAAATTAACACACTAATATCTTGTTTGAGTGATAAAACCATGATTGTTAAGAATTCAGTAAACACTACTCTGGGCAATAAAAACCTGAGCTACGAAAGGGATATGAGTTTTCTAGTGGTCAAAAGAATAACAGATCTCATTCCAAATAAGCTAATTGAGACAAATGTGGAGGGGTCTGAGAAATTACCGCTGGCAGATTGTACCTTTAATGTCCCTGGTAAAATAGATGTGTTAATTAGTGCTCAGTATTTCTATGAGATACTGAGACAGGGTCAAGTGCGAATCGAGAACTCCACTCTGACATTTCAAAACACAGTATTTGGCTATGTTGCGAGTGGGAGTGTCAGCCAGTCAGGGGATTCTAAGGTATACTGTGGCTTAATAAAGGATGGGGATTTAAATCAAGCGTTACGCCAGTTTTGGGAGGTGGAAGAGGTTCTCGCAGAACCTTCAAAATCCAAAGAGTCTGAAATCTCTGAGGAACATTTCAAGAAAACTCATGAGAGGGATAGGTTAGGCAGATACAGGGTGAAAATACCCCTAAAAGAAGACCCTATTTGTCTGGGCAATTCAAAGGAAATTGCTTTGAATAGACTTAATGCATTAGGGAGGAGATTCATGCGGGATCCCCAATATTTTGAATTGTACAAAAACTTCATGAGAGAGTATGAGAGCATGGGACACATGAGGAATGTGACAGAGGAGCAAGAGCCTGCTGTTGCCTTTTATATGCCTCACCATGGAGTTTACAGGCCTGAAAAGACTACCACACCACTCAGGGTGGTCTTTAATGCCTCGAGTCTGACTGATCAGAAGAGATCCCTGAATGATCTGCAGTATAATGGAGGCGTCATACAAGAGGACTTGTTCACCATCATGATCAGGTTTAGGAGCCACCAATATGCATTTACTGCAGATATTGAAAAAATGTACAGGCAGATTGAAGTCCATCCCGAGCACAGGTGCCTGCAGCGCATCCTATGGAGAGAAGGCCCGCGGGAGCCAGTCCAAGTTTTCGAACTCTGTACTGTTACATATGGGACAGTCAGTGCTCCCTTCCTGGCTATGAGAACGTTGAAGCAGCTAGCAGAGGATGAGGAGCAAAGCTACCCTCTAGCGGCACCTGTCCTCACCAGGGACTTCTATATGGATGATGTCCTCTCAGGAGCTGAAACCCTCGATGATGCGAGAGAGCTTCAGCAGCAGCTCTTGGGCATCCTACAAACGGCTGGAATGAAGCTACACAAATGGTGTGGCAACCATCTGGAACTAACACCGAATGGAGAAGCGACATACAATTTTGATGCAGTGGAGACGAAAACACTCGGAGTGTCCTGGAGACCTGTGCAGGACAGTTTCTTCTTCAAGGTAGAGGTTCCTGACAGCAAGGTCTACACAAAGCGAGAGGTCCTGTCCACCATTGCACGACTGTATGACCCCTTGGGTCTGCTTGGGGCAGCAGTGGCCAAAGCCAAAATCTTCATGCAACTGTTGTGGCGCCTACAGCTGGATTGGGAGGACCCTTTACCCCCCCAGGAGCTTGCGGAATGGCAGCGGTTCCTGGCAGCATTACAGAGCTTCGGGGATGTGACAGTCCCTAGGTGCATCCTCATCCCTCGGGCTATCGCCGTGGAGCTGCATGGGTTCTGTGATGCCTCTGCTAAATGCTATGGGGCAGTGATCTACTGCAAGTCAACAGACGGAAAGGGTGAGACCAGGGTGACTCTGGTGACAAGTAAATCCAGAGTCGCCCCACTTAAGGTCTTGACGATCCCTCGACTCGAACTGTGTGGAGCCCTATTACTGGCAAAATTAATGAAAAAGATCATGGCTGCATTCAATTGGAGTGCAATCAAGATATTCCTGTGGTGCGATTCTATGATAGTGCTGTGGTGGCTGCAAAAGGAGCCATCAGCACTTAAAACTTTTGTAGCTCATAGAGTAGGGGCTATTCAGGGGCTCACAGAACCGGACCAGTGGCATCATGTGCGTACAGATGAGAACCCTGCGGACCTCATCTCCAGGGGAGTTGACCCTGATAAGTTGGTCAACGACCAGCTATGGTGGAGGGGGCCAGAATTTCTTCATAAAGGTGAATACCCTAAGAGGGTTAACCTGGCCATTCAAACAACTCCAGATCATACCTCGGAGCTCAAATTCGGGGACTGTGATGGGGAAAAACTAAGAGCCTTTGCAATTACTAAAAAGCAATCCTTTTTAGAAAAAGTGATTAGTGTAACAAATGATTTCAGAAAATTATGCAAGACTCTTTGTTATGTGTTTCGGTTCATGTATAACAGCAAAAATCCTAACTGTAGGCAGGAAGGACCATTGAGGTTTTCTGAAATTAGGAAAGCAGAGATTTGTCTTATTAAATTGGTGCAAGAGGCTGAGTTCGCTACTGAGTTAACTAATTTAAATAAAGGACTCCCTGTTGCACCGAGCAGTAAGATAAAGAGCTTCCTGCCAATAGTTGACAAGGATGGTGTCTTGAGGGTGGGAGGGAGGCTTAATCATGCTGATTTAAGTTTCTCTCAAAAACACCCTATCATACTACCAAAACATAAGTTGACAGAAATAATAATTAGTAGTGTGCATGAGAAATATCTGCATGTGGGGCCACAAGCACTTCTTTTCAATGTCCGCCAAAAGTTTTGGCCGTTAAATGGCAGGAATATGTGCAGAAAGGTGACTCATGATTGTATAAAGTGTTTTAAGAATAAACCTGTGTTAGAATCCCAATCAATGGGGCAATTACCTAAGGAAAGAGTCAACATGAGCCCACCATTCAATATAGTAGGTGTAGACTTTTGTGGGCCATTCCAAATTAAGTTCAAAAACCAGAGAAAGGGCAATTACAACAAAATTTATGTAGCGGTATTTGTATGCATGAGTACTAAGGCCATACATTTGGACTTTGTGTCAGACCTCTCCTCCGAAGCATTCATTGCGTGTCTGAAAAGGTTTTTTAGCAGGAGAGGCAAAAGTGCCAAAATATTGAGTGACAATGGGACAAATTTTGTTGGGGCAAATTCAGAATTGAAGAGGCTCCATAAGGTCGCATCCTCGGTAGAATTAGCGGACTATCTAACTGGGGAGCAAATTGAGTGGGACTTCATGCCTCCTAGGGCACCAAACTTTGGGGGATTGTGGGAGGCTGGCGTTAAATCGTTCAAATTTCATTTAAAACGAGTAATGGGAAGAGCAGTGCTAACACTTGAGGAATTTCTCACAGTCACCACGCAAGTGGAGGGGATGTTAAATTCTAGACCCTTGACTCCTTTAACTGAGGATGTTGACAGCTTTGAGGTGCTGACACCTGGCCACTTTCTGATAGGTAGGCCGATAATGTCTATAGCAGAACCTCAGCTATTAGATGTGCCAGAAAACAGACTCTCTAAATGGCAGCGGGCTAGTAGGTTCTCCCAACAGATCTGGAGGTTGTGGAGAAACAATTATTTAAGCCACTTACAGCAAGCCAACAAGTGGCAATTTAAAAGAAATAATGTTAAAATTGGGGCCTTAGTATTAGTAAGGGAGGAGAGTCTGGGGCCTACACAGTGGATGAAGGGACGCATATGTGAAGTATTTCCTGGGCATGACTCACAAATAAGAGTTGTAAATATACGGTTGCCAAATGGCTCGGTAATAAAGAGAAGTGTCAGGGAGGTAGCGCTTCTTCCCATCGACTGCTCATAGTTGTGCGTTTTACTTTACATACATGATTGTCATTTGAATTAGTTTTGTTTCTTGCTATCTTTCTATGTTTAATTGATATTGGATCTTGTGCTTCGTGTTGTCATTGTATTTGTTTGGTGTTCTATGTATGCTCTTTTTAATTGACTGTACGTGCAATGCCGGGCGGTATGTTAAGGCCTAGCCTCACTTTATAAGACTCCGGCACTTCTACTTCTTCGACCAAGAGTGAAGAACTGAAGTGACGGAGTTGGGAGTGTAGAGGTAGAGAGAACGAGCGAGCGAGGAAGGACGCCGGTAGTGCACGTGCACCGAGTGAGAAGAGATATTCTTGATATAATAAAAGTCCACATCACATGTGGTGGTCCGTCGTTAAGTAATTTGAAGTTTAATTGATCATAATCAGCATTTTTAAGTTTTTCTGGGGTTATTCAATAGTAATTTGATAAGAATGCTAATTGGAATTTGCGTTAAAAACTACCTTAGAGTATTGTTTACAAGTAATTCTTATAAATTTTCTTTTACTCTCTGACATTTTCTGTACTATCGAGAAGAATTTTTTATAGCTTTATCTCACGTATAACTGGAAAATAATAGATTCGAAGAATCTGAAGAACGCTTTTTAAAACTTCTATTTTATACTACCAGGGCAAAATGAGCTGGATTGTTTGAGGGAATTCAATGAAATAACACATAACAGTAAATGTACTACAATTATTATTATTTTTTAAACTTTTTAAATGTTTTTACTCTGCATATTATGTATACCCAAATATGCTCAAAATATATTTTAAGAAAATCGTTTTACTTTTCTCTGAATAAAAATGTTCATGGTGTTTTAAAAACACTAAATGAAACTTACAATAAATTGATTTTTAGGTTCGATCAAATGTACAGTAAGTAAGAATAGGGGGAGAACGAACTATTTTCATAGTGTTTGCTTAAATTATTATTTAAAGAAAAGTATAAATTTAAGTGAATTTTATTTAACTGTTCATAAAATGCTTACAAGAAGTTTTA
Organism: Tetragnatha montana; assembly: GCA_963680715.1. NCBI lineage: Eukaryota > Metazoa > Arthropoda > Arachnida > Araneae > Tetragnathidae > Tetragnatha > Tetragnatha montana. The sequence goes on along the minus strand of OY796674.1, from coordinate 61,450,737 downwards.
ATAATAAAATAAATTGTTTTAGATCAATGCTCATTTTTATTATTTACAGAGATGCATTTTTTTATAATACACATCAGTGATTTAATTTCCCAAAAAGTGTAAAAGCAATCCGCATACATTAGAATCTCGGAACAATATGGCGGACGAGAGCTTCAGAGTTTACGTTTGAAATCTCTCGTTTCGAGAGCTTTTTCACCGGCGTTTCCGTACCGTTCTCGTTTCTTTTACGTGTTTGTCTTTCAAGCCGCGTTCACAAGAGCCAACCTGTTCAACAGGAGAAAGAGCTAAAGAAGTAGGGGAAAGGGGATCTGCGAAAACCAGCCGTGTTGAAAATTGAATAGCCCGTTCACAAGAGCACTCGTCCTACCAGTAGAAAGAATCACGTGACAAGCGAGCGAGCTCTTAGAAATGCATTATGGGAAGCGAGCGAGAGCGCCGTCTACAGGAGGTTGATCCAATTAAAACCTTTCCTCCTGCTATAGCCCAGGGGAGAATTTCAAACCGATAGTCAAGTGGCTTTTTCCCTAGCGTAGGGAGAGCGGTGGAAGAAGAACTAGTTTTCTCCGCTCCTCCTTTCCTCCGGTAGAATGGCTCTTGTGAACGCGGCTTTAGAATATGACCCTTATTCTCCTCCAAGCAAACCCATTAGCCATGCTTAAATTAACCAATGAGCCTACTCCAACGCAGGTCTCCAGCTGTACATGAAAGCGCGCAGGCAGGACTCTCTTCCCCTGCTGACCAAGCAGCTGGGGGTGCGGATCGTGGTGCACGACCCTCGCAGCCTGCCCATCGCCACCGAGAACGGCATCGACCTTCGGCCGGGGGACATGGCCTCCCTCAGCGTCGAGTACTTGGAGGTGAACCGGTTGGGACCGCCCTGGGGGAAGTGCGCCACCGACGGAGAGAAGCAGCTGCACAACTACTCGGCCGATCCCTACAGTCAGTCGGTAGGAGTCCAAATATCAAAAATGTAGCTATTTTTTTACACCAAAAGGTTGAAACATTGGGAGTTATAGATAGAATACCAAATTATCTATTGATGAGGACAGCAATAGTTTGGCGATATTTGAACCTCGGCTTACTAGATACTATACAGGCTAGCCGAGTTTTGAACAATGAAAAGCATTTGACAACTTTTCCCATCGCCACAAGTCCTACCTATATCCAGGCCCGTGCTGGGTACATTCAGAGGGCGGTGGACAAAGGGTGAAAGGGCGCCTCCAAAATAATTATTAGTAAACCTAAAAACTTACTTTTCTGTTGAAATTGGCAACGTAATTCCCTTTCTCAATGGAAAAAAAAATTAAAGCAATACTGCTACTTAAAACAATACTGCCCTTTGGGTTACACCTGGAAGAAAAAACACTAGAAAAAAACCAGCACAAAAATTTGCTTCGGCGCCTTGAAAATTAACCACTTTGCCTTGTTAATTTATGGTAAATCTTTGACTAAAGGTGCCCTAAAAATCCATAACGAAATTTGATGTAGGTATAAGATTGGAAGAGGGGGTTAAAAAAACTCTTAGATGCTCTCTCGCTTCAGACCTGATGAACTAAAACTGACACCAAACACTTCTTTACACCAGCACTTTAAACCAAACACTTCGACCAAACAAACAATGTGGGACCACTGCCGAGTTAACTGAATTTAATGTAATTTAATAAAAAAAATTTAGTTCAACATAAAAAATTACATATTATTTTCTCCTTGAAGACTTGCATTTCTTTAAACAGGATTGCGAACGACATTGTGTCAACCTAGAAATATACAGGAGATGCAACTGTTATCATCCTCGGTACTTGGAAGCAACAGTAAGGCCAAAACGAGAAGTTCTTTGCCACACTAATTCCACAAGTTTTGAAGGTGAGTTAAAAGTCCGTTAAAAACGCTTTTTGTGCCCGGTTAATCTTAACTTGAAAGACTCGCAATTAAGGTACCAAAAAAAAAAAGGAATATGCTTAAAAGGATGAAATTTCATCATGGTTTGTTTCAGAAAAAGAACTGTGCTTAAGAAGTGGACTCGAACTACGAAAACTTGCTAGATGAAATTAAAATTACGCGAAGAAAGGAATCTTCTAAGATAAAAAAAATACTCTTCATTTTGAAGTGGAGGGAAAATTAAATGAGATAAAGGGGGATTGAAATAGAAAAAATACCAAGGGATTTTTTTTCAATTTCATTTTAGTTATGGCTTTTAGAATGGTTCACGTATTGATAATTTAATTTTCTAACAACAGTGATTATATGATTAAGAATTTAAGAAGAAATAATTTTTTTTGTGAAAATCAAAATTACTTTGAGAATTTGAATATTATTTTATCATTAAAATGCTATTAAAAATACTTTTTGAATTTTTATAAATTCCGTAATCATTCGTTAGACTATTTAAAACTGGAGGGAAATGCATTAAATGATTAACATTTATCCTATTTTTTAACAATGTATTCTATAGAATGCGTGTGACTATGCGCACTTTTGCTGACCATTGTCCATATGGTCATATCTCACTTCGGGGAGTCATTACTACTCCTCTAGGCCGCGTTATAGCTGTGAATGCGATCCACTTGATTGATGTTAAAAGCGGTCAGTGGTGGTAGTATTGACCATTATTCACTTTCTTCTATTTGTTACATCTATTTGTCTGTTTCTTCTGTTTGTTTTGTTATTTTATTCACATTTATTCACACACTACATTTATGGTTTATTGAAGTTTTCAAATCTTAGGTAGATTTTAGGTAAGTTGAATACAATTTCAACTTCTTCTGTAAATTTTTGTCATTTTTTATTCTTACCCGACTGAGCCTACCGACATCGACAGGGTCCTTTATGAACTTTTCGGTAATGGTTAGCATTTTTGTGTTTATACAATATTTACATAATTTTTTTCTCACAATGAAAATTCATACATGTTTTTAGAGATGTTTTTTAAGTTTTATGTAGCATCATTTTATAAATACCGATATATTTTACCCATATATCTCAATATTCTATTATTACTTGTATTATTTTTAAGTTAGGGGAACATACAATAAGAAAAATAAGGTATATGAGTTAAATTTTAAATATACTAATACTTATTCTTAAATATAGTACTAATAAAAATATACTAATTTATACACTTAGAACTCTTTAGTTAAGCAATCATAAAAAAGTTGTTTGATAGTTCCAATCCTAATATCTCGACCTATTCCAAATTGCAAGTGTATACTATCTGTAATTCAAATTAAAACTATTAATTGAAGGTCAATGTAGGAGTAGAAATATAAAGTATCAATTTTCATTTATAAATGCAAATATTTCTTGATGTACTTTTAATAGCCCATGTAATTGTTTTCATTTACCTAAATAAATCTAGTAAAAATCTAGGTAAATAATCTGGTAAATTATTTGTTATATTCCGTGAAGAAAAAGTTAGTCGTATTTTCATTATTTAGATAGCTGTTTCTTGTCTGTGGTACATGACAATGATAACGGATCACTTCACTGCAGCTGCCCGCCTGCATGCAAGTAATGTTTTTTCGTTTATTCTCTTTGGTTTAAGAACGGACTTTTACATTAATTGTTAGTCATCAAATGTTATGCTTATGAAAAACTTAGAAGAAGGGTACAAATAAAGGTAAATTTTAAACATGGACAGCTAAATAAACAATGAACTAATTTATATCTCCGCAAAAAGAAATTATATCGGTTGTTTGAAAACTTTCAAAAGTGTTTTATATTCTTGCTTGTATACTGAAATACTATCAGCCTTTTCATATTCGCGTAAAATGAAAAGTTTAAATGAATTACAACATTTGAAAGTAAAAATTAATTAATCTTCTTTTGATGCATATTAATATATCTTATATTAAATTTACCTAATTGAGTAAACGTAAACATTTCATACAAAATAACAGAAATTGCATTAATTCTCTTTTTTTTTTAGGGAAAAACAATACGACATTATGAAATCAGCTAGCCAGCTAAATTCTGATTTTTTCAAATTGGTTAAAAGAGCCAAATCTCTAACAACCATTAATGGAACAACTTATGTCAGAAATTCAGAAAAAAAGTACGTAATTGTGATATTTGATAGGAATTGCTTTAATAGAAGTATATGTAAGTAAAAATACCTTAACGTAATAACCGCATTTGATATTGAATTACCCATGTAAGTTAGGAAAGCTGGTCTTATTTATTAAGTATGAAACATCCTTATGATTGATGTTATAAGCTTAAAGTATGATAAATAAAGATCTTAAAATAGAAATAATGAATCATGTATTGAAGTCCCACATCAAGTTTTAAATTTTCATGTAACTCTCTCTATGCCATTTTAAAAATTATTTTCAGATTCAATTTAAGGGAAGTTTATTGATTGGATGTAATTTATTGCATTTTATGTTGTAAATATGTAATTCCATAAATAAGAGATATAACGAAATGATTAAACATGAATAAAATCCTATTCATTAAGTTTAAATTTTCTCTTTCACAATTCTTCCTTAATTCTTTTTTTTAAATATTTTTCAGTTTCGATCTGATGGGAGTTCAAATCTATTATAATTCCTTTTTCGTGACACACATGAATGAAACGGCAATATACAGTGTGAGTAAAATTTAATAAATATTTTTTAAAAATATTTTGATTCTATTATGTATGAACTTAGAAAGAAGGGTTTCGCTATTTTCCAAGCGGCGTTGAAAAACATCTAGTACAAACTTACTTCTCACACCAAAATATGTTATAGAATTTTATTGGTTTGAATAAGTAGAAAATATTAAAAATTATAGTTTACTTCTCCTGTGATTATTGTGTGTAATATTATTTACATAATAATAGTAATAGTAGAAAATCGAAAGGAGATTTTCTGAAATATTACGTAACTAAATAATGTAGTCGCTGCATTCTTAATGTATTATATTGTAAAAGAGAGGTTTATATTATTCTTTTCTACTAAAATCTCTTATAAAACAGTTTTCGGTTATTTCGGGGAATTCTTTATACTGAATAAACTGGAAAAACATTTTTCAAACTTTTAAGCAAAATTTCTAAGTATTTTAAAATTCAAAAAACTAAAAGTAAATCTTTGCAATCCGACAGCTTTTAGAACTTCTTTCGAAGTCATCAACAGAAAGAGTGTTTAGTCTTGTTGGAAAGAATGTGCTAAGCTCTTTTTCATATGAAGCAACGGGAAAACCTTTTGTATTCTATATGTAAATCTTTCCAAGTCCCTTCTGACCATCTTCTAAATGGCATTGGTCTCGATCTAAAATCTTTCTTGTGTGTCATTCAGAATATCTTACGTTGTCGATTCTTTTGTTATTTCCAAAATCCATTTGGTCAAGTCACAAATATAATATGATGGGATTGGATGAAACATCATCAATTTAAAGCCCCCCCCCCATTATTGCAGGCTATTTCCATGCGTGTTCCAAATGCGTGTACAAATGAGCTAAACTAAATTTGAATCTTAAAATAAAATCACAATTGAAGAATTACTATTATTCAATGAAATTAGATCTCCTTTTGGTTTTCCTATTGCTTATGATTGGTTTATATATAGTATATACAAGCTACTAAATTTCATTTATTGTATAATAGATTTCCTGGGGTTTTTTTTGGAAAATCTCATTTGTGACTCACATTACAGGGAAGGGTAGTGAATACATACTAAAAAAAATATGTTTTTCTTTCTCATAAAAAATTCTGCTCAATTTTTCCGAAAGATAAACTCTATTTCTATTTACCCCAATTTTCATTTAAGTACATTTGTTATGATAATAATCCAAACAGCATAATTCTAACTATCGTGCCACTTGCTTCTTTCTTTATTCTAAACTTTGAAATTGGCGATTTGTAATTTTCTTCCATTTACTATTATAATTTGAAATTATTTTGGAGATTTCGTGGGTTTTTTTTAGAAAATAAACAACGACTGATGAACCGTTCTTACACAGTTCAATTTTCTCAATTTATAAATTATGCAATATGCATAATAAATATTTTATAAATATTTATAAATACTATAAATATTTTATGCATATTTTACCCTATGCATACGCAATATGCAAAACATTTTTGAGAAGATCATGCAAATTTGAAGTAAAAGGATATATACTATATATTTTTACATTTTTAAAGTATTTTCTTTATTGTTTGAGCTCAATTCTTTTTTTTTTCAGTGGGAGTCACTGATTGCAAACATTGGCGGTAACATGGGATTATTTCTAGGACTATCTCTTGTAACTATTATGGAAATCTTTGAGTTCTTTACAGAAATTATTTCGAAGTTAATAACAAGAAGATGTACGGAATCCGACAGGCCGAAGACAAATGTACAAACATTTTCCCAGAATTACTGAGTTTCTTTTGTACATACCTGTTGTTTTATTGTAAATTAAAGATATTCTACTAGAATATATCGTTACCACCACGCCAAAAACACGAATCTGCTGTGTATAAGCACTGCTTACTAGATACTATCCAGGCTAGCCGAGTTTTGAACAATGAAAACCATTTGACAACTTTTCCCGCTTGGATCGCCACAAGTCCTACCTATATCACCCACCGCCTTCAACACTGTGGATATGCTTTGCCAGTTTGTCCAGTATTGCCATCTGGATTTTTAATGATTTCCGTACTCGGCTAGTCTGTATAGTATCTAGTAAGCCGTGGTATAAGAATAGCAGATTCGTGTTTTTGGCGTGGTGGTAACGATATAATCCGTCTGCAATGTGATTGAGAGAGAGTGAGATACACATGCTAATACTTAACCACATAGCTTAGGGAAAAACGTTTTACACTCTTACAACTAAAACTAGATAAATCTAGGGTCCAAGGGTCGGCAAATGACGGAACGCGGTCCTCATCCGTACCGCGTTAGGCTATTTCCTGGATCGCCGAAACATTTTGAAAATCATTAATAGGAACTCTTACCTTATAGGTACAACAAAAATTAGTTTCACCCGCTTTTTAATGGTCAAATTTCAAAATATTTCCTAAAGGATAGACCCAGACTATGATTCGAAGATTCCCCCAGACTCAATTTTTTAAACATATAACATACACATACTTAAGACAAAGTTCTTTCAATGATTTTGAACGTTATAATTTAGGAGGAGTGCTGAAATGTTAGTATGTAGTATCTTTCAAGTCAATAAATCAAGGTTTTACAAATTTTTTCGGGAAAGAATTTCAAATTCCTTTCCCATCACCCTCAATACTTTCTTTTTAACCGGTCGTCCATTCATTTAAGCGATAGCCTTATCAATGTTTTCTAAAATATTTTATGAGTATAACTTGATTTTTAAATAGTATTGTTGCGGTTTGAAACGGTTTTAATAGCAATTAACAACAGATTTTTTTTAAATTTAATTAAGCAGGTAGCTTACTCAAATTACGTCTTTGTAACAAAAAATGTGTGTATCTGAAGATACGAATTCAAAATAGTAAATTTTTCTCCGGATTTAAATTTCCAAAATTATTTGGATACTGAGCAAAATTTCTTGGTCGACCCCTGTTCTAGATTATTCACTATTTTTGTCTTTTAACCTTTAAAATCTTAAAATCAAACCTTAAAAATAACAATACCTTTCTAAACTGAAACTGAACAATAACTAATTATTTTACTTTTAAAAACTGAAAATTGTTTGCATATATATTAAGGTGGCCCTTAAAGGTTTCTTTTTTTTTTTTTTGGAATTCAAGTACGACGCCCCCTAGTTTTCTGCCACTATAGAAAAAAAATAATGTATACAAAATTCCAACTAGGACTGGGCGATATTGAAATTTTGATATCGCGATATATCGTCGATCAAATATCGATATTTCACGATATATCGATATTTCGTCAAAATATCGATATATCGTCGAAATATCGTCAATTTCGATATATCGTCTGTTTCGGTATATCGTCTATTTCGGTATATCGTCGATATATCGTCAATTTCGATATATCGTCTATTTCGGTATATCGTCGATATATCGTCAATTTCGATATATCGTCTATTTCGGTATATCGTCGATATATCGTCAATTTCGATATATCGTCTATTTCGGTATATCGTCGAAATATCGTCAATTTCGATATATCGTGGAAATATCGTCATATCGTCAATGCTGTGGGGGCTCCATGTTCCTCCATGGGGGGCTCAAACCAAACGCCTTGGGACGTGCAACATTTTGGTCTTAAAAACTGGTCAAGATCTCTTGACCAGTGGTCAATCCATTTTTTCTCGCTATATGTAACCTTTCTGACCATCTGTTTCAGTCTCGTGGTTGTTTTGGGGTTCCCTGATCTTTGGAAACCCCATTTGACCACTGGTCAAGATAGCTAAAATTCATTACAAAATAAATGTTGGAGTTGCTAACTGATATTTTGTAGTCTCTATTGTTATGACATGTGTCTTTGGTTACGACTGATGTTTTTCTGAACTTTAATTTTTTTGAATTTTTGGCTGACCCCTTTTTGAGAATATCCGAAAGTAAATCCGCGCTTTAGAAGATTAGGCGGGAAAGACCTATAAAATTCAGGGGAGTTCCATGGTCTCAACAAACTATTGTCATGTCTCACTTTTATGATGGATGGCTAATAAAATGTAGTGCACATACTTAAAAAATTATAGGGATTTTATATTCTTAGGATCCTTAACTTCAAGTAAACATAAATTATTTAGAAATTCTAATTAATATTTCAAGGATTAAAAAAGATTGCAAAAATGAGAATTTCGTTAAACGAGCTGCCAGGATAGGAAGTACGAAAATTTCTGAGGGGGCATTATTATTACGTATTTAATAATAAAAATACTTAATCTAAAACAAAATTTATGCTATAAATATTTGTATTTTAATGGTTAATCAGTGTTTTGCATAATTAATGAGGCGATTGATTTGGATTTGAAAACTATATGTATCTTTTCAACTGTTTTGATGATCGAAACGCCAGTCTTCTTAAGCAATGTAGTATTTGCTGTTGGATGATTTGATTAAAATTATTTATCCTACTTGAAAAATTATACTGTACTTATGTTCTTACAGCCTTTATTTTCAAATATGTCTAAAAAAAGTTAGGACTTGCATAACAAATTTCGACGATTAATTAAGATTGCTAAAACGTAAATTCAGTTCAGAAGCTCTTTATTTCGAAAAAGGGGAATCCCCGCCGCCGCCATTGCTGAACTTCTTCGTGTATGCCAGCAGGGGAGTTCCTTTTTCGAAATTGAATTTACGTTTCAGCAATCCTAATTCATCTTCGAAATTTCTTATGAAAGTCGAAACTTTTTTACGGAAAATTGAATATAAGGGTCGTAACAACATAAGTACAGTATAATTTTTCAAGTAGGATTAAAAATTTTAAGCAAATCATTTTTTTATAAAGAACAGCAAATACAACGCCATAACTAAGGATCTGCGTTTAAATCCTCTTAAGTTGTTGAGAAGCGACTTTTCAAATCCTAATCAATCGGCTAATTAATTATGTAAAACCCAGATTAAACATTAAAGCATAAAACTATACTGCATACATTTTATACAAGATCAAGTATTTTTTTGTTACTAAAAATATTTAATTAGTAAAAATGCCTTCTCATAAACCTAATAGCTTGTTTACCGAAATTCTCATTTTCGCAATCTTTTTTAATCGTCGAAATTTTTAATAGAATTTCTGAATATTCTAGGTTTACTTGAAGCTAAGGACCGTAAGTATATAAAATCCGAATTATTTTTTAATTATGTGCTCTATAAACTTTGCAGTTAGTGTTGGGCGTGAAATTGGCTTTCAGAGAACAAAGACGAGTTATCGAAAACATCCCGATGTTTCCAATCATCGTGAGAACCACGATATATCGATATTCACGATATATCGATATATGACCACTGGTCAAGACCAAAATGATGCACGTCCAAGGCGTTTGGTTTGAGCCCCCACTTGACCTACTTCAATGCCAAAGCATAGAAGTAGTAAAAACTTGATCCGATTGACCAATGGTCAACCGGAACAAAAGAGACATGTTATAAGAATAGGGAATTCAAAATATCAATTAGCAACTCCAACATTTATTTAATAATGAATTTTAACCATATAGAGCAATCTTGACCAGTGGTCAAGCAACACGAAACCTAATTAGAAAGCCCATATTTATAATTAGAGACCAAAGTGAGTCGGGCAAACGCTCCGTTATGGAGAACATCACGATATATCGAAGTCGACGATGTATCGAGAAATATCGCCATTCACGATAAATCGAAGGCGACGGTAAATCGGGACATATCGATAAAGACGATATATCGTGAAGTATCGAAATAGACGATATATCGTGAATAGACGATATATCGTGAGTAGACGATATATCGTGAATTGACGATATATCGTGAGTAGACGATATATCGTGAGTAGACGATATATCGTGAGTAGACGATATATCGTGAAATGACGATATATCGAAAAAATACCGAAATGACGATATATCGAAAAAATATCGGTTTGACGATATATCGAAAAAATATCGGTTTGACGATATATCGAAAAAATACCGAAATGACGATATATCGAAAAAATATCGATATGCCGATATATCGAAAAAATATCGATTTCAATATCGATATATCGATATTGGATTGATATCGATATTTTTCGATATATCGATATATCGCCCAGTCCTAATTCCAACTCATTTGGACAATAATAACACGTGCCGCAAAGACTTTGAAGTTTCAACAAAGTGCGGATTTTTTTACAATATACATCTAAAAACCACAGATTAAACCTTCAAATTTTGTTCATGTTTTTTATGAGGAAATTTGTTCTTTTGGTAATAATATTTTTTTAATGTCAAAAGGAACTTTTGTTAAGTTGTTTTTCCTGCACTTTAAAACAAATATAACGCTAGAAGTGTACACCTTTAAAACCTGAAATTTGTCACATTTTGTTCGTAATTTTGTTCTCTTTGATTTGGAGTGTATCATAAACACCTTTTTTTTTTAATTTCAAATTATACAACAAGAGCGATTCACACATGGAGAATTCATAACATCCCTTGAGGGTGTTCATATGACTTAAAACATTCATAACTTTCAGATAATACAACTATTAACAGATTTGGTGCAAGAAAAACAAGTGGAGGTATTTGGTATTTGTAATTAGTTTTAAAATTTTTTGTACTTATTAAAGATGTTCTCAACCATACTGCAAGCTTCCTTATTGTAGTCGGAGTTTTTCTTTAGTTATCTAGATTCGAGAAATACGCTTTTAAAAAGAAAGGCGAGTTCATCTATTTGTTGTTCAATATTAAACATTTAATTAAAATATAGTAATTAATTAGTTAAAAAAAATATTTTACAGTTGCAAATTTTTTAAAGTTTGATTATTGAGTCAACCTATTATTAATTAGAATTATGTTTTTATTTTATTTTATCTTCAAAAACTTTTAATCTCCTTTGATTTGACATAATAGAAGTAAAACAAAGTAAATATAAACATAATTTTAAGGAATATTCAGGTGGAACTGATGCACATTTAATTAACTTAAATTTGGGAACTAGCTCTGTAAGATTTTTTACGGAATTTGTTGATGCAGCAATTCTTAAACTGTGGGGTGCGCACCCAACAAAAACGAGTTTAAACCCGGTTGTTTTTTTATGGTCAAATTTCTAAAAATTTTCCCTGGGAGAACCCTCAGACCCGCTTTTATACTTAAAACTCTATATCATCCATAGTTTATATGTCATGCTAATCTACTATATGCAAATCCTAATTTAAGACTTAAAAGGCTTCTTTTTCAAACTGAGGGCTTCTAAATAATTTCCTCCATCCCCGAGCACAAAAATATAGGCATGGTTTGGTCTTGCGATATAATTTTTTTAAAAGTATATTTGGGGCCTGCCAAAAAAAATCCTTACATTTTCCTTTGTATCCCAAAAAAATAGCTCAAAATTGCTTTATCACCGTAAAATTTTCCGCTAGGGGTGCTGTAAGTCATCTCAATGGATTCTCTATGGTCACTTATCTAGAGTAGACGTTACTTCCATGACCCTAAGAGACGTTATTTCCAAATAAAGGCCGTGAAAGCATGGGCGTCATTTAGGGGGGGGAGGGGGGGGGGGCAATTGCCCCCCCCCCAAGGTTTCCACTCTTAAGGTTTTCACTCTTAAGTTCCACTCTCAAGGTTTTCACTCTTAAGTGAAAAATTGCTGAGAGTTCCTTGAAAATCTTGTAACTTCCACAAGGAGCATCAGGTTTAACTCAAAACGTCCCAAAAGGAGTTAAAACACTACTTTTCAGGGTCAAATTTCAAAATTTTCTGGGGGAGAACCCCCAAACCCCTCCTGACCTTTGATGTCTGTTATACAATGTGTCTCCCTTGAAAATTCTGCCGCTTACAAGAAGCAGTTCCCTTTGGGAACCAAAGAGTTTGATGCCCCTAGGAGTCTGGTTTAAAGGAGAATTTTCAAAAAATTTTACTGGGGAAGTATCTCTGCCCCCCCTTGAAAATTTGACGTTTATTTATAACTTTTTCCCCTAGAAAATTCTATGCTTTACAAGGAACTGTTCTTTTTCGATGTAACCCAAAGGGCCTCAAAATGAGCTGAAACACTTCTTTATGAGGCAAATTTCAAAAAAAATTCTGGGGGAGAACCCCCAGACCCCCCTTTCAATTTTTTAAATATATATGTTATAAAGTATATTTACCTCGAAAATTCTGCCACTCACAACCAGCGGTTCCCTCAGGGTGCTCCCCAATGAGGTTACAAAGGAGATAAAACACTCGTTTAAAGGGAAATTTTCAAAAAAAATTTCCGGGAGGACCTCCAGCTCTCCTTGAAACTTTGATGTTTATTTGTAACTTTTTTTTTCTCTAGAAAATTATGTGGTTTACAAGGGGTTGTTCTCTTCGGTAACTTAAATGTTGTAAAAATGAGGCAAAATTTCATTTTAATTTTTCTGGGGGTGACCCCCAGACCCCACATTTTTACTCAGAGCTCATGATGTTGAGCAATTAGATATAGGAGGCTTTGTGTTGAGTCACCCCCCCCCACCACCAAAAAAAAAACAAGTCCGGTTACGGCGTGGCTCAGCCCGACTTAAAAAAAAATCCTTGCCCCCCCCCCCAACCAAAAACTGAAATGACACCCCTGCGTGAAAGGGACTTTTGAAACGCCCTGTATATCTTATAAATTATGAATACAATATATGTAACATTTATTCGATATATATTCAATCTAAAATTGATTGCTGATAACATTTATATAAACACTGACTGTATTATGCCACGGGCAAAGAGATAAATTCGGGCATCATTAATAATGCCCGAGGTTCTGAAGGGCAATGTGATAAATTCAATGGCATTTGTCAATGAGTATTTTTCACTTTGCCCGAAATACGCGGGCATTATTAATAATGCCTGAAATTATCACATTGCCCGTAACATATAATATTTCTTAAGGCGCATTTCACAGTTCACTCACTCACTTTCACTGTTCATCCTGAGTGATTCACTCTTGTGAATCGCTATAATTTCTATAAAAAAAGTGAAAGAGTAAAGAGTGAAACGACAATTTACCATTTTCACTTTGGATGATTCCTCTAAAATTAAGATCAAAAGTGATAAGTCTGAATGACCTTTTAGGATATCTAGGAATTCCTTTGTGTCCTTTTTGACAATGCACTATTTTTAGAAGTAATTAAGACCTATACCCGGAAAAGAGGCAGACTCTGATATTAGATATGTATTAATTAAATTAACGCTTAGCGTGAAGAAATCTTCTTCCATGAGATATTGAATCTAGAAAATTGTCATCAGATACTTGTTTTAGTGTGTTTTCTAGTATCAATAGCTGAAAAAGTAGTAGTATCAGTAGCTATGAAAAAATTGTACAGCATATTTATTTAGAAACGATTATAATAGTAACGAAACGTTAGCTTGTTAAAAAGTTTGACTTGTGTGACTTATTATTTACAGTAGAGCATTTTCAATCACATGACTCGGACCTAACAACGGCCTTAGCAACAGAATTGTACAGTTTTTTGCCCTACAGAGGTTAACAGTTAAGGAAAATGACTAGCCGTGGAATTCTTCTACAGGGTGTCCCGTAAATGATATGTCACACTTCTAGGGGGGATAGTAGACACCTAGACGAGTCAGAATCACATAGGATTTGGGGTCCCAGACCCAATCCCTGGGAGTTAAAAATGGAGCGACACCCCAAAACAAGTATTGAAAAATTCAATTTGTAGAAGAACTACTATTGGTAAAAATGTAATTATGATCTCAAATTTTGTGGTTTAATATGATCTTCAAAATTACCTTGCCATTTTTCAATTTAAAATATTTTTTATTACGAAAAAAGTTAAAAAACAGCAAAAAAATGTGAAAAATATGCCAAAACTTTATTTTGTTTTCCGAAATCCTTTCTTTTGATTTGATAATCTGAAAGAGCATAATTAATTAACCTTAAGTCCAAAGTTTCACGTAAATAGCATCAGTATTAAACGCTTGAGAGCCTGTTAAAGTTAGTTTTATCGGAGCAAAAACGGCTTCGGAAAACGAACGTTCAGGGACAATCTACAAGTTACGGATAGATGCTCGCCAAATTTCCCAACATTATTTGCGATACGAGATTCCTCGCCAACCTACGCTTCTACAGATAGTTCAAACTTCCTTGGCGATGTGTGGCCTTAGTTTTCGGATCGTCACTAGAAGTCTAAAAGGTAAATGTATTCAAGCTATCAAATCAGACACTCAAGAAAAAATTGTTACTACACCTAAGAAAATAAGCAATGTTTGTTTAGCAAAAGGGATAGTTACAACTTATTTTTTCTTAAGTCTCTGTTTTGTTAAGTTCAATAAACATTTATCTTCTAGACTTCTTTGACAGTCTGAAATCGAAGGCAAAAATTTAAGTAAATTAATTAATTTACTAATTTTTTTTTCAAAATAATTCCCATCCCATAAAAAAGTGAACCACCATGCCAATTTTGAACACTTTTTGTAAACAGTTTTTGTCGTTATTTTTCATTATACCCCTGCACTAGGATAGGTCAGTCGGCGGATCCTCGATCGCTGGGTTCGTGATTTCGAATTTCGATACAAGGTTGGTTTCTATTAATCGAGAAATGTCAATGGGATTAAGCAAAGTGTATGGGGGCTATCCCTCACCGTCCGATAAGCAATATCTTAGGTTTGTCATAACTTTCAATAACCTGCATTCTTTTATTTTGCAAATTTCTTATATCGGAAGTTGAGGGAAGACCCTGTATACCCACTTGCTTATTATATCATTATTTAATTAATAGGAACCACCCTTGTATCGCAACCCGAAATCAGGAACCTAGCGATTGAGGATCCACCGACTGACGTATCCCAGAGCGGGGGTATAATGATGGAAAATAACCACAAAAACTATGTACAAAAGATATTTTACGAACCATGTTTGTAAATAATAGATTCTTCTGTTTTTTTACCTAAGTTATCAAATGTACAGTTTTTCTCATTAAACGCAATAAGTAGTAATGCTGTTTGCATGATTGATACATTTGTAAAACCAACACAACTATCGATTGAATAAAAAACTATCGATACTATCAGATAATTTCTAACTATTCATACTATTGATTTTAAGATCGATTTAAGATCGATGCTACATGATAAAAATCAGTAGTAAAATCATGTTTGTTCTTTATGTTCAAAAAATTTTTTAATTAAATTAATTAATCTCTTGTTTCCTAAAAATAATAAGAATTAAGAATCAACATTTTACGCCTTTGAAATTTTCATCCCGCCAAATTGTTCAATTGGCGCATTTCAGATATTTTCATACTCATCTCCTGTCTCGCCAAATCGGGCGAAGAATGAAAGTTGGCAGACATCTATCCGTAACTTGTAGATTCTCCCTGAACATTCGTTTTCCGAAGCCGATTTAGCACGCCTAAAACTAACTTTAACAGGCTCTCAAGCGTTTAATACTGATGCTATTTACGTGAAACTTTGGACTTTAGGTTAATTAATTATGCTCTTTTAGATTATCAAATCAAAAGAAAGGATTTCGGAAAACAAAATAAAGTTTTGGCATATTTTTCACATTTTTTTGCTGTTTTTTAACTTTTTCGTAATAAAAAAAAATTTTAAATTGAAAACTGTCAAGATAATTTTGAAGATCATAATAAACCACAAAATTTGAGACCATAATTACATTTTTACCAATAGTAGTTCTTCTACAAATTGAATTTTTCAATAATTGTTTTGGGGTGTCGCTCCATTTTTACTCCCTGGGATTGGGTCTGGGACCCCTAAGTCCTATGTGATTCTGACTCGTCTAGGTGTCTACTATCACCCCTAGAAGTGTGACACATCATTTACGGGACACCCTGTATATGAGCATTTGCAATCACGTGACCATACCTAAAAACCGCCTTAGCAACAGATAAACAACGGCCTTAGAAACAGATAAAAGCCCTACAGAAGATGCACAGTTAAAAGAAAATAACCGGTTGTGACGTCACCTGAAAACACTCTGTTACGGCTCACTAGATACTTATAAGTATCTAGTAAGCCATGGTTGAGTGGATGAGAAGCCAAAAGGTATAAGTGACAGTTTGTGATTATGTGGTGGATAAAATTCTAAATACCTGAAACTTAATTTAACAAATTTCTAGTTCTTAAAGGTGTTCTCTGACTTATCACTGCTACCTATACGATAACTACCTTTGAAATAAAAGAGAATATGGAAAACTTTTGATCAAAAGTGACCACATTGTCACTTGTACCTCTTGGCTTCTAACCCACTCGGTTAGATTGTTTCGGTCTGGATTGTAGAATTTTTTTGTCTTCATTATTCATATAATCCTCAGGAATTAAAATATTTTAAAGTGGAAAATAATTCCCATTTTAATGCAAAATTGTGCTCCGGCCCCAATGGTCTGGCGCGCCATGAGATCTTTAAAAGGGTGCCGCAAACTATTTTAAATCAAAAACATAGAAACATGTTTATTTTCTCCAAAAGTCTGAATTTGAAGGATTTTTAAGGAAGGAAAAAAACTACCGATATCTTATTATAGTAGATATAATAATAGTTATTTCTTGGGTATTCTCGGGGCACCCCTGTACCCATCATTGGTCCTGATCTGAGTATTGTGACTTTTCTGATATATTCACACCAGGGGCGTATGAAGAATTTTTTTGGGGAGGGTTCCAAATATCCTTGGATTTGATAGGATTTGTATCGTGTTTAACTTTATAATAAAAAAAAATTGCGTATGATACAGAGTTCCAAGTACAAAAGGGGGGTTAAGGGAAGAATATTTCTTTTCGTTCCATTTTTTTTTTTTTTTTTTTTAGTATTTTTTGCTATTAATATATGTTTTAATGAGAAAGAACATTTATTTTAATGGAATATAATTTAATACCTAATATTTGAGGGTTTTTTTTTAAATAAATGTGGTGGATAACTTTGATCATGCAAATTTACAATAATAGCCTTATATATTTTTTGTTCCAAAAAATATTTTAGAAGTGTTTACAACTACTAAAAATAAAAATGTAACTCTTTACTCTCTATGCATTTTGTCGTCAATGTCTAAAATTTATGAGCAATACTCAAAAATAAAGCTAGTAACGATAACGTAACGCCTAGTTGACAGTATCTAGAGTTACTAAACTGAACTCAGGAAAACGTTTCATACAAATATATGTTTATGGAAAGGTATAAAATACTTGAGAAGGCATTTGTCAATTCACTAGCCCACGACGTTCCTCTCAAGAAAGCAGTTTTGTGTCAAATAAATTTATTCATATTTTGGCAAGATTCAAGTTACTGTTGGAAAAGTTTTACTCTTCATGAAACATCCTCATGTATTTGAGCTTAAAGAGGATTTCCTTAAATCATTGTATTTTCACGCTTTATTTTTATAGTAGTTTAAATATTTAAGTTAACTAAAAAAATACAGTATAGTTAGTTAAAAATATTCTCTACCTACAGTGAAGAATATTTGTTATAAAAGAATCACGTCCCTCAAAAGGAATTTGTATGATAAACGGTGGTAAAAACAACTTGTAATGTTGGTGTCTTTTTTAAGTTGCAATTTCTGGGTTTTCAACTTAAATATGTTTTAGAGGTGGGTACATTTTAAATTTACAGTACATTTTTAAAACCTTACTATTGCGACATTTTTAAGAATTACCGGTACGAGTACCTTAAGAAATATAAATACCACACCTGGGAGTTCAAAGTATTTTTACCTTTTTCATTTCCTATTCATGGAAGATTTGTCCCTTCAGAAAAAAATATGTTTAAATTTTTAACTGCATATAGTACTTTCTGGTTAGTAATATATTACGTATTCAATACAAAATATTACACCCTGTAGTTAGTCAGACGTAGTTTAAGAACAATATTTTAAAATTACTTGCTGTGTTCCCCATCAGTATACCAACTAAATAAAAAACTACTTATTTTAAATGCTTATGGAAAAAGGAAATCTTTACAGTTAAATGAGTGGAAGATTATTTTAAGTGTTTAATCAGTTCAAAGATAATCAGGCAAAACTAGAAAAGAAATGACAGGGTTAAAAATAAAAGGAATTAAAAAAGGAATAATTTAATCTTTAAAAAGAAAATCCCTTTCAAACTTTTTTAAGGCGTTTAATTATTCTTTGTCTATTATCATTAAAGCTAGAATAATCACTCTTTTGACTATCTTACTACCTTTCAATTTGTTTTAAAAAAATCCCCCTCAAAGGGCGAGTTTTTTTATATATATATTACAAAGTTTGAGATTAAATAGCATAAATTGATCTCGTAAGGTGGCATTCACCATCATCATACGATTAAATTAGCTGTTATTTAAATCAATAATTTATCTAATTAAAAATTTTGAATACCGGCTTGTTTTGTTGAAATTCCAAAAGTTTTTAAGTTGAATTATAGAAATATTTTTCGTAACTTTTCATTTTAAAAGTATATTCTTAGGGGTGTAAAACTAAGGGAAAACTAGTATGGAAATTTATGTTTTCTTTTTTAAATTATCATAAATTACTACTTTGTTTTTAGCATTAAAGTCCATAAATTTTTATCATTTATTTCTTTGTTAATTTAAGCACTGAAATATTGCTTTAAAATAATATTTTATTTATTGAAATAAATATACGTTTAATGATATGTACCAATCTTAAAAATAAAATAGGACGATTTTGTTTTACGTCGTAATGTTAATTCGTTAGTTGTTTTATATTATAATGTTCTGTTAAGGCACATTTTACTTAACATCTAATAGGTAGAATATAAGAATTTTTTATATTTTGTATACTTTTTAATTCTATCTTTTATAAACTTTCACATTGGTCATACCATAATTATATTATCCAAATCAATATATCTTACGGGCAAAGTGATAAACCGGACATTATTAATAATACCCGGTTACTTTATTACTTTTCATTAACATATATATCATTTGAATCTCTTAAAGCTTAACTGTTCAATAATTATGCAATAAACATAATCGTTTTTCGCCTAATTCAGTGTTTGGGTATTGATTTTTTTCCAAGAGATACTTTCGCAAATAAAGTGTTCAATGTCGTAAGTAAGCATTATTCAACCCTCTCCCCCTTGTCAGAAAATATATTCAATTTTCAACACACCTCCCTCTTGGGTCATAGTGTAATGTTTTTCTTTAAACTGCCAGCCACAAATTGAGATAACTGACATCTTAGGATTGGGAACCGTTCATTTGCCCGACAATTCGACTTCCTTATATCGCATTGGTGACGACGACGATGATGATGATGATAATGATAATGTCAGGCAACTGATTGTAGGGATTTTGAACCATACCCCTTAGGATTATGTAGACTTCTTCAGGGAAAAATATTCTTTGTCTTTTAAATCTATTTACTTCTAATTTGTAAGCACGTTAAGAAAGCTGACATATTCGGATTGAATCTCATAAAATAAAAATCTAAAAGTGTTCATGGAAAATATTTCTTAGGTTTCAGTTAAACCAATGGGGGGTTTCTCTTCTACTAAATAAACAGTCTCGTCTCTTTGACCTTGACTTCATGAGCATTCAATTTCTATATACAACTTTGGCAGAGATCCCAGAATAATCGATTGAATTTCCCTTCAAAACTTCAAGTGACGGACCAGCCACTGTGCAGAGGCATATTATGACCAAACTGTTTATCAATTACAAGTCTGATGGGGATTTAAATTTAAACCAATTGTATTTAAAACTATTACTTAAGCTGTAAAGACATTGTGAAGGGCAGATATATTTTATCATATCTAAGATACTTTTTTTAAAAAATCAGTTAATTAACTCGTATAGGGTAGGGTCGTGTGGGGTAAAGTGTGATACAGTGTAAAATAGAACATTTTTAATTGACTCGATGTAAATCAAATTTAAATTACTTTTTCCCCACCAATTTTTTTTTAGTATTGTATATTTAATATATTATTCATTAACCCCGCCCTGTGCAGGGTGTTCGAAGATACGTTTCCACCCCCCTTAACTTTTGAACCTCTACAGATATAGTCATAAAAGTGGTGTCTAGGTATACTGCCGTCCTTAGCAAGAAGGGCGCATCTCCGAAAATTAAGATTTTCAGTACGTACAAGCACTTTTCGTTTTTTAAGTTTCGCGTCCAGTTAATTATACTTTTACCCCATTTTCGGGACATCATACGGTAGGTCCAATCATTCTCCAACTTACTACGGCCTTTTTTCATGGGAATTCACGTCATAACCAATTTATAGAGGAGATACGCCCTTTCCGCTTAGTAAATGAGGGTGATATTCGAGATATACGCCTTTTTTGTTAAGCATTCCAAGCACTTCAAGCGGTTTCCTGGCAGATTTTAGCCAGGGTTTTTAACATTATTCGTAAGTTGTTTCTACACTACTTCTTTTTTTACGCAGATTATTAAATTTAATCATTAAATTAAATCGAATTTTTGCTAAGCAAAAAAGCCGTATCTCAGGAGATGCGGCTTTCTTGCTTAGTAGAGAAAGGTATTCGGCATGTTATCCGCCTTTTAGGCTTAGGAAAATCGACATACGCCTAATCGCCTAAGGATTTCAAGAAATTTCAGAGATACGCCCTTTTTCACTAGCGTTTTTGTGTACCTTTTCGTACCCATAGGTACATGAATGAGGTATCATAAGGTGCAGAAGACTACAAAGATTCTAGATATGCAAAAACCTGAAAATTGCCAAAATCCGAGATACGCCCTTCTTGCTAAGGACGGCAGTATAGTAAAGTTACCATGCCCTATTCGATGTGACAACTTTCAACGCCCCCTAGCAAAAATGTTAGGGATTATAATTTTTATTTTAAAAACTTATTTCTAAATTTTTTAAGTTTTTTTCTAATTTAGATTTTCTAAATTAGTCAATTACTAAGTTGTAATCGATTTATTAGCATCATCTATTTAGTACGAAAAGATACCTTGTGCAGTAAAATGCCTCCCCTAAAACGCACTCTCAATTAGGTAGAATTTTCCAAGATTTTACCTGCTAAAACGCTCCTCACAACAACATTCTCCTGTTCTGTGATCTAAGAATACTTTATGTCATTTACCTAATTCATAAAAATGAAAATTTCTCATTCTTACATTATAAGGAGCGTTTTAGGAAATAAAAACTTTGGAAATTCTACCTATTTGAGCGTGCGTTTTAGGGGCATAATTCAAGGCATAATTTCTCTGCACAAGGTGTCTTTTCGTACTAAATTAACTTTAACGTTAAAATTAAAAGACATAGTAGATTTTGCTATCTGGAAAGCAGTTAACCACGGATCAACATGGAATGATATTTAAGTCTTCGAAAATTACACCATCGGCCGAGTGACTGAAATTTGATTCTACTTATTATATCGCTTAAGTAAAAGAGTATGTTGAAAGTTTATTTGCTTTTGCATTGATTGACTTCTAAATGCATTTTAATATTAAGTAGAATGTATTGATTAATAATGAAGAAACTTTACTTGCAAAGTTTTGTTTTTACGGGGATTTAGGGAGGGGGTGGCCACTTTACCAACACAGAATCTTATATTTACCAATAGTGGCCACTGCAATGACTACTAATAGAAACATCAATAATTTTTAATTTAAATCACTTTTTTGTCATAAACTAAAACGTAGACAAAATTTCAAATCTTTATATCGGGTACCACTAGAGATATCTAACCAACAAAAGTGGAAAATCGTCTTAAACTCAAGTGGCAAAAAGTCCACAAATCGTTGACTTAGGGATTTTTCAAAAGAAGGAAAATCAAGTATCAGGACAAAATCTTTGCATGCGCGTTTATTTATTTTTTGACTATTTGTAAAAGAATTGTGTTATGTTGACAGGTTTCCTTCCAAGAAAAAAATCCTCTTGAAAACGGACATATTTTGAAAACCCCCTTTACTTCTAAGTTTTGTTGGATTTGTTAACATTCTGTTGTCATAACTCTGCTTGTAGTCAAATCTCCATCTTGAAACTTTTTGGGAATAATACTACTTTAAATTACTATAGGGTGACAAAATTTCAAATTTTTATATCGTCCCCCACCAAATGTATTCTGGAGTACCGAGCCCTCAAGAACGCAGTTTTTGACAAATTGTAAACTTTGGTATTTTTTTAAAAAAAAAGTCTCAAGACTAAAACTTGGCATATGAGTTAACTTATATTCTGATAATTTGTAAAAAAAAATATAGTTGACAGGTTTCCTTCTTAGAAAAAAGTCTTCTTGAAAACGGTTCAATTTTGAAAAAGTTTCCTTTGTTTGAACTCAATTTCTTCCAATAAATATGTGTTTTAGGAAAACATTTCTTTCATCAGTTTTTAGACGTTTTCTCTCCAACAGTTTTGCTTCAAACCCCATTTGATTTGGATTTTTGAAAGAGGAGATATTCGCATTTTTGTAAACCCCTGAATGATCGAAAATGGTAAAAAATATGGATGGCTGGTGTAGACAAATAAAATAGCTTATGTAAAAATAATGTTTGTTTTGATCTTTTTAGGTTAGGGTTGATAATTTCAGATTTTAAAAAAATAGTAGAGTAACCAATTTACTTTTTTTTGAACCACTTAAAATGGATTGACCCTTCAGCTATATTAATTTGCAAATACGTAATTAACGGAACCGTAATTCATCTCCTATGACAAAGTAGTTGACTGCTTAGAACAGGCTTGTTGCTCATTAGAACAGGACATTAGAATAGAATCCCCGAAAAAACATGAACGGATTTAAAACGGAGCATTGGCCCTCCAACTTTCTCAAGAAATTCTATTTTCTTCTTGGTAAATCATGTGTCCAGAGCCATCAAAGACAGCTTTCACCACATATTTTTAGTGTGCCGCGCAGGATGCCCCACCTAAATCCGTCCATGGCAATATCCCCCTTTATAGCTTCTCTGTACACTATCCTATATGAAGGTAAAACTCGTTTTACAGGAAACGTGCACTGCAGAAAAACACCCTTTTCATAGTTTCTCTGCAGACCATCTGTTATGAAGGTAAAACCCGTTTTACAGGATACATGCACTGCAGAAAAACACCCTTTTTATAGTTTCTCTGCAGACTACCTGTTATAAAGGTAAAACTCATTTTACAGGATACATGCACTGCAGAAAACGCCAAGTTAATAAGTTCCAAGTTAATAATTACTGATAAATGGTATTCCAAAGACTAGAGATAATAATATAATGGTAACATGTAGTTGACAGCAAGAATATTACTTATCTGTTGGAAAATAAAAATCTTTGATTTACGTCAAACTGAGAGTTTCAGTATAACTGATCCTTTTCTAACATTTGATTATTTTGAAAAACGAAATGGAATCTTACGTAAGAATAGGGGGGAGGGGTTTGAAAAATCTTACGTACCCTTACATGGGGGAGGGGGGGGGGGTCAAAAATTGCCAAAATCATCCTTATGTAATTAATGAATGGCCCCTAATGTAAAAAACAATTAGTTTCACAATCAGAAGCCAATTTAAAACCTAAGTATATACTGGAAGAGAACTCAAGCATATAGAGTTTGAAATCAACTAAATTCCTATACTTTTTTACTGTTTTGATGGGATAATGAAAATAAGGCATAGGAATAATAAGGGATAGAATGAATAAGGGATAGGAGAAATCTACCTGAAACCCGAAGCAAAGAATCTGGCTAAAATAATCTCGGAGGATTTTTCAATATCTGGATTTGAAGAGCAACTCAAAACCTCTGATAAGTATTAAATGGTAGATAATCATCATTAATGGTACAAAATTATGATTACAGTAATGGTAAATAATTATGATTTTTCATTTAAATATTTAAGATCTGGATTCTTAATTCTTAAAATAGAAAATACTCAATTACATACATTTTATTCTTTATTAAGAATTATTGAACATTCATATGATTGTTAAAAACTAAAATCAAAAATTATTCAATACAAATTTCAACATTTAAAATATCATGAATGCAAATCAACATTTTTCATAGTACAAACATTATCTACATTAACAACCTGTTATAGCTAAAAGACCCTCTCAAAAATAAATTCCATTTTCAAAGTATTTACAGAATAAGCAATGCTGGAAAACACTTAACTGTACAAATGACAAATTTTATATATAATTAAATGAATGAATGCATAATATCATTTACAAATGCCTTCATTCTTTTACACGTCACCCCAACAAAATATATATTCTTCTTGCACATCAATCAGCAAACCAAGGTGTTTATTTACAGTAATTGCAACAGTTTCATCAACAGCTATGGTACGGTTGATACAGTAAATGGTACGGCTCACTGTATAGCAAGTAAGATGATTGGCTATGTATTAGCCCTGATAGAGTATATAGGCTAGTACAAACTATAGTCTATATCTCACTAAAATTGCAACATCCATGTGAACGGAAAATATTTCTATATGATGGAAATTTATTTTATGTACAAACTCTTTCAAAACCCTATAAAACACTTTTGCTATGAAGGATATTTTTATAGAGGATTGCTACTATTTTCAATACAGCAGTGAAAAATACACAATATTTACAAATTAAATGTATGGGTTGGAAAAAGTAGCAAAAGACTACAAAAGCTTTACAAAAAAAACTGAGGTTGACTTTTAGAGTTTTAAAATTTTCACCCCAATATCAAACACTATCTGCAAATTTCTTTAACCTGAGTACATCAGATCTTAGGAGCTTGACTTTAAAGAACATGCACCACCCAATCATTTTCGCCTATACACCCATCACAATTTTAACTATCGGAACAAATAAAATAAATGCATGTCAACCATTATGGAAGTTAAAAGTCACCCCTGCTGTTTTAAAAATTGCCATTTTTGTACATGATGTTTGATATTAAGGAAACAAAACAAAATAAGAATTAGAGTGCCATCCAATTAATAAAATAATCTTTAAATTAAAAATTAAATAAAAAAATTAATCCGTAATATTAAAATAATAATTAAATAATAGTTATTTTTCAGAAGCACCCTCATACCATTATTCACCTAAGGAACTTAGAATGATATTAAGCACAATAAAAAAGGAATGCAAAATGGGTACTGAAATAACAATTCTTGGGGTGTTTGCACACTATTAAAATGAATGGATGTGATGAACACTTATTCTATAGATCTACATTAATTCAGCTCTACTCAGATGCATTAACAAAATGTTATTTTGTTTATAAACCATGCATTTACAGTGTGTACACACCCCTTTCAATTAAAATTGGTTTTCATTATAAATTTAAAAAATACCTACATATGTAACTTCTTCAGTACCACTAAATGGATGAAGGCAAGTATTGTAAACAAGAGGCACATTTTCAATATAACAGTAGATAGCACTAAGATGGAATTCTCTAAAGGCTATTTGCACACCAAGTATATTCTGAGCAATAATTCAATGGCTGAAGAGCAAAAACCTAACTTGCATGAGCAAAGGCTGCAAGAGCAGTGAGTAAATATTGTGCATTACTTTAAAAACAAAAGTAACAATGTACTCAAAATGAGTATTCATGACTATAGAGGTTTTAAATCATAACACAAAAGGGAACAGCTTTAGAAAATCCTCCAGTCACACCACAGCAACATGCTTAAGGGTTGTCATTATTTGAGCTGTTGGTAAACATGGCGGATGACTTTTTCTAAAGCTGTTCCCACATAAGTTTTCTAAATAATACCACTTACTCCTAAGATTTTCCCACAGAAGAGTAAAATTTTGTTAATTCAAACTGCGCAAGTTTAGAGTTGCGTATGCTTGGTGAGTTTTGGCTGTTCAACGGCACATTTAGAAGCCAAATCATTCACTTAACATGAGTTATGGTTACCATAACAGTGATCTGTAACGCTAAAAACTTGGCGCATACGCAAGTCTAAACTTGCGCCATTCAAACTAATTACTTATGATATAAATTAAATTGAAATTTATTAATATCTTCTAATTTCAAATATAACCAAACACAATACTGCTTCTAGAATTCTGGCTTAAATTTCTCTATGCTTCACAAAAGAAAAGCATATGGGAATAATGTGTAGTATAGACAAATTTTCAGTCATTAAATAACACCACTTGTACCAGTTAACAAGAAACAATTTGAGATTTCAACCCTTTAGGATCACACCATAAACTAGCCTGACTATTAGATTCTGGCATTTATTACATACAACTATAAAAAAACCTGAAATATCAGTTCATATTTACCTCATGTGTTTATATTTTTGGGTCTAAAAGTTTAATTAAGGCTCATTTACAACATTTCACTTTCGATATTTATCATAACTTATCCTCCCTCTCCAATGAACCACTCATTTGCCAAGAAAATCCCCTGGTTAGCACAGATCATAACAAATACTTCAAGTTTACATAACAGTAACTAGAAGTAAAAGTAATTTGGCCATACAAGACAAAAATTGGACGAATAATCTTGAATGTTTGTGCTTTTTGGTCGGAGGAGTGAACATGAAACTTTAAATTGTCACTTTGGATAATTCCTCCAAGATGAACATTAAGTGATATGTCTAAATGGGCCTTAAATAACACCACCCCCACACAAAAATTATATTAATCATATCTACTCTGACTATTAACTACCAAAATAGTTACCTCAAGCAGAACAGAAGCCTAAATAGTATTATCATTCAGAACTGTTTACATATCTTAGAAAGTGTTTAGTCTAATCTTGGAATATACTGAAAAACCATCTATGTTTCCTACAATCACATTGCTTTCTACAATCACATTGCTTTTCCCTTTAGTTCAGAGATGTTATTTTACTGTTTGGTCTTCTATACTTTCCTAAACCATCTAAATCTTCCAACCAATTCAAAAGTTTCTGAAGCTGCTCAGAAGATCCTCATTTATAAATTAAGACATTCAAAACTCAATTGTGCTGTTGAAAAACATCCAATTTTTTTAGCACCACAATCAGATTTACTAGATACAGGGGTGGAAAACTAAAAATTCATTTTTGGAGCAGCTTTAGAGCAGATTTGGAGCAAGGCTAATCAATTTTGGAGCAGTTCTGGAGCACCTATTAGTGTTTTCGTATCAGGGTATGATTTGCATTTTTGCAGCACCTTTTGGTGATTTCGTATCAAGCATTTTAGTACTTTAACTGAAGTGCTAAATTCTTTAAACTTCATTTATTCCAATCTAAAACACTTAGAAAATTTCTAGTGATTCCAAGATTTATGTCAAATGCTTTTAATGCATTTCTTTCATTTATACAGAATAGTTTAACACAGCTACAATCCTAAATACTAAGAGCTTCGTTTTTCTGCTTTAAACAAGGTGCAAGCTGATAACCCTACTACCAATCCTAATATAAGCTAAAACTTTTAATGAAATAAATTTTAAGCTGCCACTTTTTAAAAAACTCATATTACATTACACCAATTATCAATTTCAATTAAAATCTTACCAATTAAGTTTTACACACAAATGACTATTAAAAATAAAACACAAAGGGAAAAAATTTATTAAACAGCTAAAACATTCACAAAAACATTTAAGTTGATAAGCAAAGAAGAAAACCTTTGCCAACATTTAAATTGATAAGCAAAGAAGAAAACCCTTGCCAGAACTCTAAAACTTCAGTAAAATATAATCACAATTCGAAGTACAAATACAAGCAATTCATTAAAATGGATATGTTTGGTAGAAGCACTTTAGAAACAAAAATTGATTTCTCTAGTTGAACAAAACAAGCATTTGTATGAATTTCATTCATAATTGCTAAATAGATTAGTAGTTCCTACAAACCACTATCTAAATTTAAGGATTCAGATGTCAAAACCTTCACAAAAGTTTTATACACAATGCCTTAAGTAAATATCCATAAAGCTTAAACCTCTTTGTACAGACTAGATTATAGCAAATGTTTCAGGTACATTGTAAATATCAACATCAAGTGGTGAAGCTTCATTCACTTTTTGAAACATCCTCAGCTTCATCCTCATTTTCTTTGCTTATATTCAAGTCTTTCATGCTATTTAAAGCTAAACTCTCATCCTTGCTCGATTCACCAGTTACATTCTCAGAGTCGTCGTTGAACACTGCATCTACTTCTGCCCCTCCAACAGCTCCTTCTATGCCTTCTTCAATTATATCCGATGCATTTCCTGCTCCAGCATCTTGTGCAATGGCAGCTATTTGAGGAACATAAGAGAATACTTAAAGATAGGGAAGTTAAATTCATACAAGAAACCCTTTATAACTAGTATTACACAGGGCATTTTTACATTTTAAGGTTAACCACAGCCTCTTAAAAGGCCTTATGTGCCAGACTGGCGTAAAAAGAACTATGACGATGACAGCCTTTTAAAAACAAGGAATTTTTAAAAGTAAAGAATTAAGTTTCCATATTCCATTCAAAAACAATAAATCATAATGTTCTTTTTAAAAAAATCCCTGAAGTAAAAAAAAATCCCCACTGTTGATCAGTTACCTGGTTAAATTCCTTTTTTAGCCAGAAAGGAATCAATATTACATTTCATTTTCCCCAAATTATTCATTTGCTTTTTGAGAGTTAGATTGATTGAAACAAAGATTAATTTCGAAAACACTTTAGTAACATAAAAGTCTGATCTAGCCATATATAAGCTGCAACACGTTTTTAAATTATTCTACATCTCATTTAAATTAATAACCCCAAAATCCCAAACACAACAGTACACTATCTAACCTACAAGGAAAAGTTAATACCTAAAGGATCCACAACAAGGAATTTCAGAAGATCAGACAAGGATATTATTCCCACAACAGATCTCATTTCATTTATCACAACAATTCTATGAGACTGAAAGAGAGAAATTATTTGTAAATATAATGTCCATGGTATTCATTAGGGTGGAGCGAAAAAACCTTTTTTTCGAAATCGGTCAACGGCTAGTGCTCAAAGTTTGTGGTTGGGGGTCCTTATAACCCACAAAAAATTTCAGTTCGATAGGACAATATCTTCAGTCTGCGCTTTTCGCTCAAAGTTTCGAGTTTTTACTAAAAATATCAAAAATACGAAAATTTCCCAAAATATTCTTAGATGCTCCAAAATGGTTTTGATGGTAAATAATTACATATATTGCTTCCATGTTGCTTAATAATAGCGATTTAGTGTGTTTTATTAAAGCCAAAAGGTTTTATACTTCGTCAAAAATCGTCAATATAATCCAAAAATAGAGTATTGATACAGAATGCGGGAGAGCAATAGCCCGCTGTAATAACTCAATCACGACGACTTAAATCACCGAAAATAGTGAATTAAGAGGAAAATAACTTACAAAAATCGACTATCCAGCACTCACCACGAGGAGGTGGCTTCAATCGAATGCCGCCCGCCCGCCCCCCTATTGTATGACTGCGCTCAGTGCAGTTCCGCGCCTCTAGACTTTGAATTACGCTTTGGTGTCAAATTTCGGCAATATCGTTCGGTCTTCCAATCGAGCCTTTATGAAACCATCGCGGGAGTTGTAACCGCTTACATTTACAACCATTATCGATGCAGCAGATACATCCTTCACACACCGTTCTACCACCTGACTATGGCACGGCATGTTAAACAAAGGTTTTAGTTTTTGTAGAGAATCATCACTTCCTTTTGTTATTTCTTCCAAGTTTTCATTAGTTAGTAGGCGTGCTATTGGAGGTGGAGTTATTTCTACTTTTTTCCAATTAACTAAAACTGTGTAATCTTTAGCATTGAAGTTTATAACTGGGGATTCCTGCTTTGGCTCTTTGTTTTGCTTCCAGGATTTTTTTTGCAGCATTTTTACGAACATTTAAGCGACTGTCTGGTAGCATACCAACAAGTATGCTTTCTGGATGTCCCCAAAAAGCATGATTTTAAAAACGGTTATAAAGAGAGATTTTTCTATTCTTTGATACAATATCAGCTTAAAAAGCAGCTTATAAAGAAGGATTTTTGCCGTTGAGAGCTATCTTCTCGTGGGGGTCTGAATGCCCCTGTAACGATGGTCGCTACTTGTGGGTTTTCTCTTTGTTTGGGGTGCCGAGTATTTTTTTTTTCTTATCTCAGCCCTCCAATACCGCTATCGCAATTCAAGGAAGCGCCATCACCGGTCCCCGCAGAGGGCCACCCATAAACTGGCGGTGGTCTTGACCTAATGACCCCCTCCCCTTTCTCTTCCGGGGTGACAGTGGTGACAACGCTTCGGACAATATATGTGTAACACAAATAGAAAATATCTTTCCCTCAGACATGGATATGATCCCTATATTGACAGATGAAAGAAAAAGACAGCAGCGTGTTTTCGCGTAATTAATTTAAATTTGAATTTCCACATTACGAGTTTGATTCGCAATTATTTCATAAACTAAGGGCTGGAAATAAATTATTTACCTTTTATTTCACTATTTTCGGTGATTTAAGCCGTCGTGATCGAGTTATTACAGCGGCCTATTGCTCTCCCGCAATCCGTATCAATGCTCTATTTTTGGATTATATTGACGATTTTTGACGAAGTATAAAACCTTTTGGCTTTAATAAAACACACTAAATCGCTATTATTAAGCAACATGGAAGCAATATATGTAATTATTTACCATCAAAACCATTTTGGAGCATCTAGGAATATTTTGGGAAATTTTCGTATTTTTGATATTTTTAGTAAAAACTCGAAACTTTGAGCGAAAAGCGCAGACTGAAGATATTGTCCTATCGAACTGAAATTTTTTGTGGGTTATAAGGACCCCCAACCACAAACTTTGAGCACTAGCCGTTGACCGATTTCGAAAAAAAAGTTTTTTCGCTCCACCCTAGTATTCATACTTAAAAATTGCTACAAATTACAGAATAAAATCAGTTTTCATCCCGAAAATCTGAATACTTCCCAACCATAAGTACCACTCACTTTACATTGTTTTTTTTAATGTGTCAGAAATATTTAAATAACACCCCCAATTTAAAATAACAGTACTTCAAGTGAAGAGTTATTTAAGTATTCAATTGAAATTGGGCTATTTATGCCCATGCTTTATTATATACCCTTATGAAAAGGCATTTTTGTCATTATTACCCTATGAAGTTATTTTAGTACTAAATATTAAATAGTGCGTAACTGCTTCACTCTCTTAAGAGTACTTCTACATAGCCAGACAAATACCAATTAAATTTGGGAAAATAGAATTTTTTTTAACACATTATTTACAAACTTAACCATTCTGTACTACCATAAAACTTCAAATGTGAACCATTTTAACAACTTAAAGAGGCGAGTGTATTAAGATGAGAACTTTTTTTTTTAAATTACCACTTACTGACAGCACAGATTTTGGGCTAAATTATTTTAATAAACAGTGAAACACTTTCAGTTCCATGTGACAATTTTTTTGGTCAAAAAATGAAAGAAATCTCCCAATGGAGCTGAAAATTTTTTCCTTGTTTAATTTAAGCTATTTGATCAAAACTATACACCATCTGAAAGACGATGTTTAAAAACTACTTTAAATAAAAGATTTATGAAAAAATATTTTAAAACTTCAAGCACATTGAAGCAGCAGAATTAATTTTTTCAAGTTGAAATTTCACACCTTTCTGAAAGTTTCACTGAATCTATTGCATCAAAAACCACATTACCAAATAATTGGATTTTGAAACAAGTTCTGTCAACCCACTCGAGAAAGCATCCACAAGGCAACTTGCAACTTCATAAAAAGTTTATACAACTTGATAAACTAGAGAGCACTCTTACCTTTAGAGTTATAAATTTCTTTATCACAGCTCCAAAACTTTCATCAAGGGTGCAAATAATAGCACACTCTCGTGGCTGAAACACATTATTTTATTTAGAATACACTTTCCAGAGTAAATTAAAATAAACAGCAAAAAGTAATTTACTTACCACACCCTTCCTAACAACTTCATAAACAGTTATTTCAAGGTTATGATACATCTGTTCCTTGGCCAGTGCCTATAATTAATCCATAAAGACTTAATCATATAAAGGGAATTGTGAATTATTATAAAAATTTAAATTGGCTTAAAAAAGGGGGTTTCCAAACAAGAGTCGTAAAATGAAGCATTTTTAGAAGTTTTTAAACTCCTCAGCCAAGGCTCACAAGATTTGTTTCCAATTTTAAGAAAAGTTCAAATGATTTATTAGTTTTCAGACAATACTACCACATAAACTGAACAATTATACCAATTGGTGCATTAAGAACACTCAGTTCAAAAACTAAAAATAGTGCACCAAAATTAGATGCATCATAACTTTTTATGGTAAACCCACCAATTCATTATCATAACCACAAATGCATAATAACTTGTTTTATTATACCTACAGCTCAAAGATTTAATCCTCTAGAAAAATAAATATTATGTAGGGAAGAATAGTTATGCAATGTTTGAAAATGTACCTTAAGTTTCAATAGATTAATTTAGCAATAAGGAAACTTCAATATTAATTATAAAAAAAGACTAGATATGCCAAAATACAACCTTTAGAGAGCTCATGGGATCCCAGTGTAATTAAATAGAGTTTGTAGTGGGGATTTTACAAATTTGATTAGAATTCAGAATATATACTTACAAAAACATCCATTTTGCCAAAAATATCTTTTAAAACACCATCTTCATCAACAACAGGAAGAGAAGATACTCCCCGTTTAACAAAGAGGTCCAATGCATCTATCACTTTAGTGCTTTCGTAAACCTGTAAAATGTATAGTGAACTAAAAAGTGTTTGCAAATAATTAAAGTAGATTTAACAATCCAAAACTAAATTATTAACCATTCACATTCATCATTGTACTAAAATTAATAATTTTTTTATCATGAATATCAAGATAGGCATATGGATTTAGGTCCCCCCACTTTTCTTTATAGAAAGGGTGGCCAACTATTGCATACCATGCGCCAATAATTTGACGCCTAGTTCAGATATGCCTTATTACCAAGTTCAATATTTATTGTTGATAAAGGATATTCCCAAAAATTATCTTTCTCATTTCAAGGCCCCTCCAGTGTTCCATGTCACAAATTTGAAATTAAGAAAACTTTCCCAGATATTAAAATTGAAAGTTTTTATAATACTGAGCCAAAGAAGAATGGGGTCTCGAGATCCCCTAGAGAATGTTTTCAATTCTACCCACAGTGCTGTAACACTTTACGGGCATTTAGAGAGTTTATCACACAAGAGATGATCACTTTGCACGTCGCAGAAAGTTGCCCAATATAAAAACAGTTTATAAATAGTCATCAAAATTTCAAGGGGGTAACTCTCAACTCCCTTTTGGATATTGCCCTGCAAATTAGTACGTCAATTATACATTTTTCAAGAGCAAATATTCGTTTTTAAAGGTCCAAAAAAAGTTCTCTTTACCAAAATCCTGAAAACTGCGCTCTTAAATGTTATAGAATATTTCTTAATTTTTTCAAAATAAAATTTACATTATTATCAGAACAGTCACTCCTAACTTTAAGCATTGTAATTGACTGAAAAATTACTTTTCTAACCGAGATAAAATTCAATTTCAAATGAATTGATGTTATTTATTAAATTAGCTAAATGACTGATGCACCACATCTTGGACACCCCTGCTTTAGTCTGAGAATCAAAACTTTTACTACATCTGGAATCTGAGCAGTGCAGCTGATTACCAGAAAAAAATTGGACAACTGCTTGAAAAATTTACCCTCAAACTAGAAAATGCTGTTCATGGGGGATATGAACAAATATGGATAATCTTAAACTATTTTGATTACAGAATGATAAAATTTGTGTCAAGTAAAATAGTAATAGTTGAGATGTTGATTTTGATAATTATATTTGATTGATTATATAAACTGATCATATTTATGCAGAGTCAAATGTACTAACAAACTTATCTTTACTGCATTTATAGGTTAGTAATTTTTTACAATTAGGAGGCTAAGTTTTTTCAAAAGAAGGTTTCAACTTTTAAAAACAGTTACACTTATCCATTGATAAACAAGCAAGGAAAACAGCTTCAATACCTACAGTTAATGTTACTTACCGTAGCAATGTTTCCATATGTTCCAACTCCGACTTCTCTTAGAGTTTTCTTGAAAAAGGTTGGAGTCTTTATATTGAACTGTTCAAATTTGTCAAATAACTAAAAAAAATTAGACAGGTAAGAATATTTTAAATGAAAATTAACACATTTCTTATTTTGTTGCAGGAATCTACAATTATACCCAAGGCTTGATTTCTAGAAAGATGTGCTTGAACCCTCTTAAGAGATGTTGAGGATATTCCAAATTATTTTGAAAATTGAAAATAGTCATCCTATAGTAATATTAATTGAGCATTTAAATATATCCCAGCACTTAATATTTGATACAATTTTAACTTTCTTCATAACAATTTAATATAGGGTAACATTTTGTTTATAAGCATAAGCAACATAAAAATTGTTACATGGACAACACAATTGTACACTTTACATTCCGCAGAGGTCATGCATTTGTCAGATGAAATACTAAGAAACTAATAGTTTTCCTACGAAAACTGCATAAAAAGTAATGAATAGGTAATATGTTTCAATGTTAGAACAGTTTTAAACTTTCTTTGCAAAGGATGGAAAACATAGCAATTCCATGGAAAATAATTTCTAATTTATGATTCATTTCTTTGAATAGTATCAAATTCTCAAATGATTTCTTAGTAACAGAGAAACCATCAGAGGTTCCAGTTGTCTAAACTTTAGAATTATGCACAATACTTTGAGAAAAAAGGGCCAATTTTAACAATAGTAGAATAAAAAACAGATTAACTTTAGAAGAGGAAGAAAACAAATAAATATCTAAATAATTTAATTTTTTCCAGTAGAGATGCCTAAATGCTGCTGCTCTGGCCCATTCCACCACAAATCAAGAAGCCCCGAATTTACCAAAAATGTTTCTTAGATTTATTTTAAATGCAAATAGGTAAACTCCAGCCCACAGTTCAGATCAGGCACACCCCCCCCCACTTGTTGCCATGTTACATAGAACCAAGTTTAACAAATAGTGTAAATGAAGCTTAAAGCTAAAATTTTTCTAAAGAAACCTATCCGAGTATCTGTCCTATGGCATCATTTTTCCACAACTACCATTCATACAAGGCTCACTAATTCATTAATGTTCTGAAATTTGGCCTCAAATTTATAAATGCTGCCAATACCTATTTTAAATGAACACTAGCAATATATCCTACATATGAAGCTAGACAACTTATTTATTATATAAACTTACAGAAGCACTTAAATACTGAAGTAGCCTTTTCCGAGTGAGCACAAATAGTACACACTGCCTTCTTTCATCAAATACTGGAATCCTATGAACTCCTTCTTGAACAAGTAGTTTAGCAGCTTCAGAGAGACTATTAAAAATAAACAGGGAAATTGACATGTTATAATTTGTTAACTCATAAATATGCTTTAAATTTTTAAAAGAAAATTTCGCAATTTACCAAAATTATATAAATGCCCTATGTGTGTTCTCAGAATCAGGCATATGTATGTCTTAAGTGAATTAGCCTTTTAGAAGGTTTAAAAACAATACAGGTTTCTGGCCATTTCCATTTATATCCTCTAAATTTGAATATTTACAATATGTTAAATTTGAATTAACCTAAAATTTTATCCATATTTTTTAAAAATATTTTTGTAATGACAGGAAGATCTTCAGAAGCACAAAATGCACAGCTGATTAAATGTTCTTCAAAACAGAACCCACTTAATATTAGAGTTTTAGATAGCATTCCCTCTTACATTTTACCAATTAGAGACATTCTTTCACTAAACCAAGGTTGGAAAAAAAACTTATAAAAAAGTTTGTTTAAAACATTTTTCAACCCTCAACACAAAAATGCCATGATTTTTTTAAAAATTAAATTAGATTTTAAAATTAAAATAAGATTTACTTTCTAAATACAGTGCAAACAGTCTGTCCTTTCAAATGCTTTTCGTCTCAGAATCATGCTCTTTATCAAGCAATGCATCACCTATGTTATGGCAATTTAGTGGTTTGTAGCCAGGACTTATACTTGGCATCAACTTTTAAAACTATGGGTGATCCACTCATGAAAATGGCGAGTCCATTGCATAAATAAAGCAAGCAATTTGCTAAAAATACATGTATTTTTAAACATTAGGCTTTTTTGCTTTGCCACCGCAAATTTTCCATAGAATTCAATGGTAATCTCTGGGGGCTTACGATTGAAAGGGTTACACAGGTTTAACACAAGTGCTTTAAATGCAAAAATCCTGTACTAAACAAGTCAAAACCGATTTGCAACAGAAAAATTACAATAATTTAGATTTTTATTTTTCGATAATTATATTTTATTTTATAACTATATTTATCTTATTTTACAAATTTGGCTTGGATTTATTAAATTTTCGAGCCATTAGATTTTTAGTTACAAAAGTATTCATTCATTAATAGTTTTTTTAGACTAAAAATCCACAACACAATCCTACAAAACTATAGAATCTAATTTTCCAAAGAGTTTGGATTAAAATGAAATAACAATTAAATACACAGTTTCATTTGAATTCATTTTAAACCACAGTTTTCAGGAATATAAAGTGAAAGCAAGTGCAAACAAAATTTACTTTATAATTGCAGTGCCTTACCTGTTTGTAGCATTTATCTTCACAAATCGATTAGGTACTTCAGTTATCCCTGAAAATAAAATCAGTTAACTAGAAAATACAGCAACAAATTGATATAAAATACAATCAAAATAAATATCAAAACTAAAGTATCAAACTTTTAGTCAAAATTTGAGTTCTAAACCAACAAGAACCCCCTTAACTCAGACTTTTATAGGAAATGCCTATGCCACAGTTTAGGGCAAAGTTATTAAAATTTTATTATAGTTTCTTTAGAGTTGTCAAGATACTAGCTTCACCTTATACAGTCAAAAAAAGGTAGGGGTCTGCCAAATTTATGGACTAATCATAGTGCAAGTTTGTACACAATGTGCCTTTCATGTGGGCAATGCAACCAAACAATAAATTGTCCATAACTGATTTTTTCACAAGACATGTAGTGTCATGGGTAAGAACTATGCATTAATTACTACAACCAATAGAAAACAATGGGGCAAAAAAAATTATTTAAATTTCAATTAAATTATTTTTAGGAGGAGCAGACAAAACTTACTGATAAGGGTTAAGTAACTCTTTCAAATTTTTTATACATTTAGAAGATCAAGTTCCTTGTGAATATTAGTTGAAATCAGTGTGGACTTTTCAAAAATAGTCTGGGTACACAGCTTTTATGCTTATTTTTTAATTTTTAAAATGCAACACCTCAGAAATAAATGTTCTTTTCAAATTAATGGTGCACCTATACATAATAAGGAAATTAAGCTAATGCTACCAAATATTCTAGCACAGTATAAGCAATACGTACTTCTCCAAGTTGAGATAGACTGGTTTTCAATATCTTTTATATCTTCCTAAAAATTTTTGTAAAGAATAGCCAATTAACCATCAAAAGTTATCAATTGTCAGTTGGAATAAAAATCAAAGATCAAAGTATTACTTACAGGAGAAGAATAGAAGTAATGCCGTAAAACATTAATAAAATCTGTGATTGTTAAAAATCCTGAAAAAAAAAATTCAATTTAACAAAGATTCATAGCAATTTTAACTTTTTGATACATATCAAATCAATTTTTTACTTTAAATACGTTAATTTTTGAAGTTGCTTAAGTCATTGTATTCAGTCACTATTTATTTTAGCTTTTCATGTATTTTACAGTTTAAACATATGAATTTATACTCAAAAGGAGATAATGCTCCAGAGGGCATTTTAAAGTCTGGTTCCCATTTTTAAATGATGAGAAGTGGTAATTAAGGTTAATAGTTATTCAGCCTAATGAGTGCAGTAGGGGGGGAAATGTTCCCAGATATTGTGAAATCATCTAAAATGACTATTTAAACCATTAAAATTCATCATGTTCTCTCAAAGATCAGTATGACTATTTACAGGAGAAATTTGTTAAATTTTAAGAGAAACTTTCATTGCTATGGCAAATCTAATAAAATAAGGGGGGAATCAAGAGAGAAACTCATAGTACCACATGAATGTTAGAGATACCTACCAACAAAGTCATGCAACCCTGAATCCCATAAAGGAGCAGCATTAATTTCTGTAAGAAAGACAAGATTTATGCATTAACCATGTTATTTAATCCCATCACCATTAACAATTTTATTAAGACCTTAACATAGGTACTATTACTTACAAGATACAAGTTTATTAGGGCACTTTACTAGAAGTAAGAGATAATTTAACATACTAAAAACTTAAGCTTCTAATGCAACAATAATAAGTTATTTTGCTTATTTTAGTACAGTATATTAACATTAACAACTTAACTTTGAAAAAATTAAATTTAACTTTTCAATTACCTAAGCATTACCATCAACATTATCTGGTTTGGATTTTAGTTTTATAGCAACCCTTAGGGTCTGAAGAAATTTCATTACCTTGGTTCAATTTCATTCCAAGAACCCTACTAAGTTAACCTACATAACTTTAGACCTAAATTTATTTGTTTTAATACAATTATTTATATACTGTTTAGAGACTTATTAAATCTTTGCATTTGCACGAGTTTAATTAAAAAGTACCAAGTACTTGGTCAAGATTTCAAAACATACCATTTGTAACTAGAGCACTAAAAGCATTTTTCACCTATAAAAGGAAAAGAATATTACTCCCGAAAGAATATAAAATCACAGATCTACCTATAAACCTTTTTACATCTATCTCTAAAAATAAACTTATCGTAAATTTAAATTATTCAAAAAAAAGTTTCACTTACCAAGAGATCTACAGAAAGAGCTATGACTTTTCCGCTTATTGGCATTACATCATAACACTCATGAGAAGTCAAAAACGTAGTTATAATTCTCTCCTCAGCTGAAATAGGAAAATTTCAATAAATTAACAATAGGCTCCAAGTTTAAAAAAGCAAGTTTCAAAACAAAAACCAAAACAAACAATCTTTAGATACAGTTGCAGTTAAACTGTCTACAAAATATTGATCAATAAAGAATTTGGATTGTTTTACGAAACACCCAGCAAATCGTCCGAAAAACTCTGGAAAATTACTAAAATAGACATTCAACCTACAATCTAATTCAGAATAAAGCACTGAAAGTATGTAGCCCGTGTAACCCCATCGCTGCGGGAATGCAAGCCTGCAAGCATGCGACGCTGATGGGTTTTAAAAGTTTCTGAAGTCTTCGTTGAGCCATTCCTCATTCCTACCTACCTATACCGGGAGGATCAAGTAAAAATAAAAGCATAATTAATTCGTTCGACCCATAAGACAGATTAGCAACGGCTTGATGAGGACTAAATATTCTTGTATGCGTTTCAGCCTTATCAATGGTTCTAGCCAGTGGCTTACATAAAATACATTTCGAGGGGGCCCAAACATAACCTATTTTATGCAACGGAGGAAAAGACCCAAAATTATTCCTGAGCCCTTCACTTGCCTCGGTTCAATTTAGCTTTATATTACATTTTTGCACCTTGAACTATACTATTTACAATTTTATATAGTTCCAAGTGCAGCGCAAGGTCCGCGATGCCATATGAAGTTTTTACAGGGGTGTTCTAATCTAGACAATATCGCAAGTTCGAACTTTCTTTGCTTTTATTATTATTCTCCAGAATTTTTCGGGGATCCCTGAACCATATTTATGAGATATTCTGATTAAATAGTTTAAAAAATACGATTTTTGAAAAAATATCTTCACCCCCCGAAACCGCAATTCGTTTTGCAATAAATGTGATCCCGTTTACTTCTTATTATTCGAAGATTGAAAGGGACTTTTAATAATTTAAAATTTTGACAAATTTAAATGCAAAATATGTGTGAAAATAGTCAAGAAGGGTGGTTGTTCTTAAAAACAAACATGCAAGATTAAAAAAATTGGGGACATTACATTAGTACTCAATTTAATTTGAAAGTTTGTACATTTTATCTGCATATCATTTTCATCAAAATGACAACTAAAAAAAAGTCTTATGACGCTGTTCTAAATTTTCAGATTTCTAATTTTTTCAACAAACCTTTTGACAGGGACACCGTATAGGATTATTTTATCAGTAGGGGCGGAGCGGCTCGAAAAAGTTTGGAAACCATTGTTTCAATCCATGAACTCCAAGAACCAATGACAGGGTTCACACAGTTCACAACCAAGAACACAGTAAAACAAAAATTTAATCCTTTCGCTATAAAATAAAATTTAGAAGCAGGCCTGGACGAGAGGGGGAAGGGGGTACGATTCCCCGGGGCCCGGGACCCAAAGCTTTACATATTGAGTACCAAGACTGATATCATTTTGAATATTTTGGAAATTAATTTGTTCACATAAAGGTCCAAAAATGAGAAAATTTCCAGTTTCTTTAGGGGCATATTTTCAAAAATTTTCTGGGTGAAGACCTCCAGACCCTCTTTATTACTTGTTACTCAACGTATTATCACGAAAACGATATTTTTAAGTTGAGTGAAATTCCGATATTGCCTAGAAATATTCTAAAAATTGCATTAAGCATATGAATGTATGGGTGGAGGGGATGTTCGCCCCCTACCTCGAAATGAGAATATGTCATTGGGGGCCCGACCTGGCTCTCGGCGGCCCTGTTTAGAAGTGTTCTTAAATTCCTGTACTTATTAGCGTCATCACAAACCATAAGTTAAGGAAAACTATCACCAGAATATTATGTCATCTTCATAGAAGTTATAAAATCTATAACAGGAAAATTATAATTTTTTATGAAAGATCTCGAATATCCGACACTTAGGCTGGGCGCGCACGAGTGACTAAAGTCACGGCGACCAGGATTACTAGTATCAAAAATATCACTAGAAAGCAATGGATCTCTATGAAGAAATTCTTGGCAATCGGCCAAGTGTCACGTCGCCTAGTACGCGCACTCTACCAATACTTGAACTTGTTTCAATAGCCAAGGCAACAATTTTGTCTTTGTCACCTTGACAAATGTCGCTCGTGCGCGATCAGCCTAACTCACAGGATCAAAACGTGCGAATTTTAATAACCCTATCCCTGAAAATGTATATATTGCAATCCAATAAACATTCAAATATCCCCTTTCTCAACCTCCAATTAAAATATTGGTTGACAAAAATACCTTAAACACCTAAAAAAGAGACATTAATAGTGTTTTCAAGATAAAATAGCAAAGATTCTTACCCAATTTTGAATAATCTATTCTATCAGCCTGCAAAGAAAGAAAATTATTACTTGAAGGAAAATAAAGCACCAAGACATAACAAAACCCGATGTACACAATAGTAAATTAGTAAGCTGTAGTTTACGCAAAATTTACAATTTACTAGAAACCTCAGAATCTTTATACTATAGTTGCACAACTTTTGGTGCAAAAAATGAATCTCACTTACTTTTAAATCTTGGGGGAAAGCATAACTTCCGATATAGGAAGCCGAAAAATGGCGTTCGCCGCCTATGGGGCTCAACTCTGGAGACTTAACGTAGAAGTCGGGATCACAAGAACTGGAACAAACTGGTCTTTTGGATCCTTTGGAATCACCTGGGCTGAATTTCTGGAGTATTTTGGCGACAAATTTGGGCGAACTTACTCCATGGAGGAAAGAGTAGCGACTTGGTGACTGTTTAATTGGAGAATCTGTAGTAGATTCCTCCTGTTCATTGCATTTCTTTGAGCCTTTAGGTTTTTCCAAAGGTTCAGGACCACAGGATTTCTTGGGACTTTTGACTTTATCAGGCCCACTGGACTTCTTGGGACTTTTGACTTTTTCAGGCCCACTGGATTTCTTTGATTTTTTCAATGGTTCATCGATTTCATCAGATTTTTGGGGGCTTTTGATTTTGTCTGTCGATTCATCAAGTCCATCGGATTTCTTCGAGCTTTTGGACTTTTTTGGCGTTTCATCGGATTTCTTCGGGCTTTTCGTTTTCTCCGAAGGTTTGTTGGGATCATCAGATTTCTTCAGGCTTTCAGGTTTCACAGACGGCTCATCAGGTACACCCGATTTCACCGGGCTCTTTATTTTATCGCTTGCACTGGATTTTTTCGGAGTCTTTGGTTTATCGGCTGACTTGGAACCGAAACTCATTCCCAAAAATCGCTTGGTCGCACCACTTTGAGCAGCCTTGCGCTTCTGACTAGGTCCATCTTCTGCAGCAACTGGAGATGCTGATAGAGGTCTCTGATCGCCATCGTTCGCGATTTTCTCGCCTTCAGACTTGTCAGTTGATCCGTCAGATTGCACCGTTGGGCTTTCGGTACTTTCAACCGCAGGGCTTTTGTCACTTTTATCTACAATGGATTCATCTGAACTGCCAACCATAGGGTTTAATCTCGTGGTGCTGCCAATAAGGCCGACTATTGAATATCCGTGTGAACAATCATTATCAAAAGACGGACACGAATTTAGAGAACTATTTTCATCGGAGGACAGTAATGAACTTCGAATACTTTCATAAGGACCGCTTTTACCATCAGATGACTGTAGAGAACTCTTTGAGCCATGCGGTGGGGAGCTCTTATAGTCTCTTGTGCTTTTATCTTCACCTTCAGATGGACTTCCACTGTCCTCAACACTCAATTCTTTCTTTTCAGACGTAATAGAAGAACAGCCTTTTGCGACTTCCACTTCACTTTCCGCAGATTTCTTGCTTTCCAGATCTTCGGTCTTGTCGATTGCTTCAGAGTCAATTTTTGGTGCAACCTGGGTTACGGAATTATCCACTTTTGGGAGGTTTTCTTCAGATGATGGAGGCTTCAGTGTTCCCGAATCATCAAGAGGGCGTTCTTCAGTAAGTTCTGAACCAACGACGTCTTTCCCAATTACTTCTTCACCACTAGCCATTTTGGAAAATACTTGCTTCTTACTACCAATAAGAATCGCCCTTAAGACCGTTTCCAGTACCTTATATAGTGCAGTTCTTAATAGCGGTTGCAGTTACATTCAGAAAAGAATACGTTTATGCAAATCATCACAAGATAATTGGTTGGTTGGTTGGGGTTACATATATTTTCCGGTATGTGTGCTTGATCTCAAGGATCCGCATATACACCTTCGGCAAGTAAGACAGACACAACAGAATTTTTACTGACACAAAGAAGGAAATTACACCCAGGGGCGAGGTAAGAATCGAACTTACGACGGAGCAGTGCGCAGACTGCTGGCGTGAAAGGCAGAGAGCAAACCTAACGGGCCATCCGTCCCCCCTCATCACAAAATAATAATGCTGTAATATAATATGATGATTCAAAACTAAAGGAAACAATTTTAGGAGAGGTAGGGTATATCTAAATGATTCGGAACTACATAGAAATGCAGGGTTTAAAAATTATCCCTAATCTTCTAACGACATAGGAGGTTAAGGACTGAATAATCCTGATTGGAAATTGACACTTAACTCTTTCAGATCGGACTTAGAACCAGCAAACTCTATCGATAATGGAATTTATTATATAAAACCAAAAAAAGAGCTGCAACTTCACTTAATGTTTAACCCAATCGTTATTCTCAATCTTAAAGACTTATACTAAAGCATGAAAATGACCAAATTTAAGAAACCAAGAAATTACGATTGGGCGGATAAGCAAGGTTAGTATTAGTAGAGAGAGAAGGTTGGCTCATCCGAATTAAACACGTGACGTCAGGGGGTGCTCTGCCAATGGCCGTACAGCTGTGATTCACAGCTGTAAGAGCATTGCCTTTGGCAGAGCACCCCCTGACGTCACGTGTTTAATTCGGATGAGCCAACCTTCTCTCTCTACTAACCTTGGCGGATAAGACATTAAGTTAAGTTTCAGCTCTTCAATTGATGAATATGAATATCTTGCATATATGATCCTCAAGTAAACCCCAATAAAATTGAAAAATCATTACATTACAAGAGCAGGTGAAATAGATGGGGGTTTTATAGGAAAAGTAATTCTCAAACTAAAGGACGAATGGTATATGTTATTTTAAACCACAGAGAAAAAGCCGAAGAGAGGGTTCAAAACATTATTTTCAAAGGCCATCTCATGGTAGAGGGCAGAATTGCAACTGTCTGTGATTGACAGAGGGGCGGGCAGTATAATTCGCGGTGGTCACAACTGTGATTGGCTGTGACGTGTTCATTCAATGTGCCACTTTCGGAGATGTATTAGAGGATTCAGATTCTTTTTCTCGGCCTCTCATGACGCGAC
Organism: Tetragnatha montana; assembly: GCA_963680715.1. Taxonomy (NCBI): domain Eukaryota; kingdom Metazoa; phylum Arthropoda; class Arachnida; order Araneae; family Tetragnathidae; genus Tetragnatha; species Tetragnatha montana. The sequence goes on along the minus strand of OY796674.1, from coordinate 61,406,073 downwards.
AAGGGTGAGTGAGTTTCACGAGTAGTAGATGCGATTCCAACGTCACCAGGGCCATACACAAAGGTTTTCGAATTTTCATTATCGCCTATCGTGGACTCTCTGTTAGGGTACTCTGTGGTCTTACACTAGTATCGGAGCACAATTCTCAAGAGGGAAGCCGGGGTGGCCAAGTTGGATCACGTGCAGCCCACTGTATGCGCACTGTACCTGGTGCCAAGTTCGATTCTCGGCCTTTGCCCTGGGTGTATTTTCGGCAGTGAAAACAATTTTCGGTCACGTGTCAGTGATTAAGTGTTTGCGGTATTTGGTAGTCTTTCTGGAAATTATCTTAGGCACTCTAGGGTTACCATTGCTCACTCCAGTTGTTTTTTTTTCTTCTCTATGGCACGAACAGTACAGAGAAAGAGCAATTACGAAAAGGATGGGATATTGAGCCTTATTTTATAAGTTGTTTTTATCAGATACAGTAGATACTTAGAATTTAAGGGGTATCTTTCAAAATCTAATCCTTTGCAACGAACTTCAAATTTTTTAGCTTTCTGATTTCAAGCTGTTTGAAAACACAAGAATAAATACCAGAGAATCTCTATGTTCTAAAATCCCCACAAGCTTAATTGTGATTACTTGAAAACGAACCTATTAAATTGTTTTTAATGGCTAGACTATTCTACCACACTACTTAAATATCAATTTACATGAGGGAGATATCAGAGACCACAAGATTAGAACATCATTAATCATGATCCAATTATTTATAAGTAGGTAAAGTGATTCAGGTGTCATCGTCATCTATAAGCTCATGATTAATTTATGGTAATTTCAGACCCCTCTGACTGGGACAGCCTCGTTGTCATAAATAACCGGTGAAATCGTTTCATAGGGAAAGTGTGTTTTATGTTTCACATCGAAAGTGTTTCTTAAGGCCCATTCACGCTGTTTCACTTTCACTCTTCGCCCTAATGTGTGATTCACTCTTGTGAATCGCTACTTAGTTAGCATAGAAAAGTGAAGGAGTAAAGAGTGAAACGCCAATTCACACTTTTCACTTCAGATGATTCCTCCAAAATGAATATCAGAAGTGATACTAAGTCTGAATGAGCCTTTAAATATTTTTAAAAAGGATTCAAGCATCCAATTCAGAAACAAGATTTTATAAAAACATTTTATTGTTATCTTCACATATACTAATCAGTTATATATATGAAGTAGGGTAAAAATACATATTTAAAGGGTAATGAAGACATTAATTAACCAAATAAAATGAAATCAACTAAACAAAGCAATTTTTTGCATCCTTATAGTAGTATTCAATTTACAGAATCTTCAAAAAATTTATAAACGAGTAAGAATAAATTAAAACACCTTTGAAGGTTTTCTGAAGATGGTGATGCTGCATACTGAAATAATTCCAAATTAATGATAATAAACTTTTAGAAGGTAAACAACCCAAAGAGGATTCAGAAACCTAAACACCTAAGTGAGGTCAAACGTGAAAAGAGATATTATTGTTAGACTGGGGACAAATGGACAAATATAAAATTAGTAATTTTCATGCAGAAACGCATTTAAAACTGTGCAACGCACTAACAATTTATTTTTAAGGACAGTCTTCATTCCCTTAAAGATAAATGTTTGGTTTGGTTTCCAAGATGTTAAATCATAAAAATTGGAACCGGAATTTATTATACCTCCAGCCTTTTTTCTATAGCGAAAGCAACTTTCATTTCTCTTGGTCAGATTTGTCCATGAGCGCCTATACGATTGTGTTTGAAACATCACTTTCCAGGATCATTGCACATCGTCTTTAGATAGTTTAACTCTCCTAGACATTTGTATACCATGAATTTTGAATCACCCTCTATTTTAGCACCAAAGATCGATCTTACCGTTTCATCTTCCCCGTGAACTGTAAAGGAGTCACCCTGATGCGCTTCTAGTGACCGATAGGAATTGTACGTCCTCCGTCTTTTGTCAGGATCAACGGAATGGCGCCGCAGCAAAGCATCTGAAAACATACAAAAAAAAATTAGTTTTACCCAGTGTTATTCCTAGGATTTTTTTGGAGGAGTAAAAGTACTCCTCGACTTATTTAGGAGGAATGAAATTGAATTTTAAGGAGTAAAATACGGAAATAGCAGAAAACCGCAATCAAACTCCCTAAGCATCAGAACAATAAATGAAAAAAAATTACTATGACTGTATGGAAACACAATTAAAAAGTATGATAATTAGGGTGCTGTGACTTTTGGCAATTGGCTTTGTCCAGAAGTCGGGTGAAAATGTCTCCGCTGAGAACAGTTGGTGTTTTGAGTAGAAAAATGTTTGCTGATTTCGGTGGGTCACGCGGTGCATTTTTTAAGCTAAACCTTTGTGAAAAATTCAAAGAGTGAAAATACTCCTGGCTAGTTTTTTAAAGAGTATTTCCGATTTTCAAGGAGTGAAATACTCTCTCAGAGGAGTTAAAAATATCTCTGGTTTTACCCCATTTATTTACAAAGAATAAATAATCAAGTTTACTCTTGGTAAGTTTACTCTTAAAAAAACTGCTCATCGATTATATTTTGGGATAGATATTTTGCTCCTTCGCATAAATTAAAAAATTAATTCATCAAATCTAATCAATCAGTTTTGGTCGGTCATCTTACATTTATCACCGATTGCGTCATCAATCATCATTTTCGCTGCGCTGGAAAATTAGTACTTTTCTTTCGCTAGTGGATGTGTTTTTTGTAAGTATTATATTTTTAGAGACAAAAATGCGTTTTAATGTCCAATACGTCTTTACATGTACTGTTGCCATTGGAGAGTTTAAAGGGTGTACTGCCATTTCAGGATTGATTTTCAACTTTTATTATTGTTATAGGTGGGGAATGTACCTGTCAGGTACAGTTCACCTTTACCATTAGAAACTTTTTTTTATTTATTTTATTCACTTATTTGAGTACAAAAAATAACACAAGAACAATACACATAGTCGCCTGGGACCTCTTGGTCCATTTAGGTGACCAAATAATAGTTTAGAACATTCAAATGTATATAATTGGAACAGTGTTTTATCAAATATTTAGTTAAATATAAAGTTTTACGCTACAGAGGGGATCTGGGGGCCTACCCTCAGAACATTTTTAAATATTAGGATGCACAAAAGTGTTTGTTTTTCGGCTACTTTACGGGGCTTTCGAGGGACCATGTCAACTTCTCTAGAATTGCCAGTGGACCAGTCCAGTGGTAGTATATTTAAGTGATAAAAACCTTGTTTTGAGAAAAAGCCGTTTATAAATTGAAAGCTCAGAGCTCAGTCAGTAAGCAGTTATGCTTCAGAAAACCTCAAAATTTTTAAAATTAAAACCCCCATACCATTATGAAACTTTGCAGGAATAATTTTAAGAGTATTATTATTCTGGCATAAGAGATAAGTTATTTTTATGGGAAAATCTCAAAATCGAAATTTTTATCAAATTTTGGTTGAGTTCCTTTAAAAAAATACTTCAGATCGTTTTCGACAGTGTTATCAATCTAGTAAACAGTAGTAGAAGACACGGTAGAAATTAATAATCCCTCGTCTCTCGAAAAGCAATAAAATGCAGTCAGGCGCATCTGCCAACAGGTCTTCGCATGGCGGGTTGCCAGGTTACAGATGATAAAGTAAGGTCTGGGAATCCGAGATTATTCTATTAGGAAATCTTTCTAGGGAAAGACCAAGAAAATTAAATTTCTTTCAAAATACAATAACACATGTGTATCGTTCTATATTCCTAAGTAGAACTTCTTAAATATTTTTTATGGGGGTTATGTGAAGTTTTACGAAGATGCTAGGTTTCTTTCTCTTCTATTTATGTTACCATAATTTCTGTATCGCGAATAATTTAAATTTATTAAACGGACCAACATTTTTAAAAATGAGTTATTCCATAATAAGGGATGAAATGACTAAAAACTTCCATATTTGGCTTCTGTTACCTTAAAAAAAATTTCATGTCAAGAAGTTTTACCTAAATTTGTATGTTTATGTCAAAAGAGTCTTAAGACTTTAAACTATAGTATACTTTAGAATCTTTAGATATTGTAAACTTCATTACCCCGTTAACCTTTATGTATGGAATAAATTACATTATGCAAACCTCTATTGTTTCCATTCTCGAGTCAATGATTTTCGCTAAAACCTTTTGTCTATCATTTTTTTTTCAAACCCAATACGAAGTTTTTCCCAGAAAATCACTATTTGGACAGATGGTGATTTAAGAAAAAAATTTAAGCTCATGACCTTCAAGAAGGTCTCGGGCGCACAAAAGTTGGTGGGAATGTTGTGAAACTGTTTGACAATTGTCCAATTGTTTTAATTACCAGAATTAAAAACCTAATTTTTTTCTTACTTTTGTATGTTTTTAAAGTTTCTTTATTACCTCAAAAATTCTCTATCTCCAAATTTTCCTCCATCTGAGTTTGATACAACGAGAGTATATTGTAGTTTTAAATTATTACACAAAAATTATCTGCTAATAAAATATTATGATGATACAACTTAAAAAAAAACTTATTTTAAAAATATTTCCTCCAAAGAAATTCCCCCTAAAAATTAAAAAAACTTTTTTTTTGTTTAAAAAAAAGTTCATGCCCATGTCACGATATCCCCTAGATGATGCTTTTTTATTAATTGATCGAAGGACGGGTAAGTTTACTTAACACAAATTTGAAAAAAATATCCGGAAATAAAAGATACTTGCTCAAAACATTATACACATTTTCAGAACTATCGAGTTTTAGATGCTCCCAGGACAAGGTCAATGGTTTACATTCATAGGGTGAATGATGAATAAACGTTTATGTAGTTGGTAATGATATAATAAATACTTAGGAAGTACAAATTACTCACAAGATATAACTAAACATCACGAATCGACCCTGAACTTCAACGGGAACAACTCAACCCCCCGAAGAGGGTCAAACATTGACTTTCATCCCCACTCAACACCCCCCCCCCCTGTGCAACTCCCCTCTGCGATGGAGAGCATCCCTGTAAAGCTGGATCTTACCTGTTGACTTCCTTGCAAAGGGGAACTTCCTGTTCCTCCAAATCCCTTTCTTGGGGGTCACCATGGCTCTCGTGGCATCGGGGGTCGAGAGAAACGCCTCTCTCCCTACTTTCGGGCGACACGCAAGATGGAAACGCTAAAGGAAATTTACCCGTGATGCCACTGGACGGTATTGTCTTCCCCTCCCCCTCGTGACGTCACGGGCGAGCCCATCGATCGGTCCCCGACACCTGCGTCGATGCCTCCGAGGGGCTTTTGTTTACCGGAAGACGACAATCACAGTTCGATTGAGGATTCCGAACGTCCAGCAGGGAGAAAAATGGGGCAGGAAAGCCAACTTGAAGGGTGGAAAATGAAAGTTTTTCCAGAGGAGGGAGTGAGGCGCGGATTTTGATAGAGATAAACATCCGCATCTGACAGTAAAGATGAATATGGGATTGATGAAGATGATGGGCTCATTTAGAAATATGGATGGGGTGTGTTAAAATTATATCAGTGTATGTTTTCACTAGAATCCTTTAAGTCAGACGTGCACATTGCACAACTTTAACGAGGATAAGGGCCCAAATTATGCCAATTTCAATTAATTTTGAAATTAATTTCTAAGTTTCAAACTTGAAGTAAAAGTTGAATCACACCAACTATCTACAAAATGCTTTAGACGAAATATTGTTAAATTTAAGTTTTGCTCGAAATATTTAAATTTTAATTAAATGGAAAAATAGTCGAATTTTGCAGTAGAATAATTTTTTTACCATCCAAAATTATTTCTTAAAATCAGATTTTTTTAAATTTCACCTGTTATAAAAATATTTTAAATGAATATTTCTAACAAATACAAGTACTTCAATGGACTCTAACCGCCTATCTGGTTCGAGACTTCACGGAACCAACACGTGACCTACAACTGAGCTTGTAATTGGTTGCCACAGATACTACACTAGTAGATCTACTAGTGTAGTATCTGTGGTAACCAATCGCAAGCTCAGTAGGTCACGTGTTGGTTCCGTGTGACGTCAGACGGTTAGAGTCCATTGGTCAATCACATTAATAATGTGGATACTAGAATGCAAAAACTAAAATCGGGAGTAAATATTCAAACTCCCGTGCACCACCTTCAGAATTGAAAATAGAAAAATACAGAAACAGCTTTCTTTAAAATACAGTGGAAGCTCTTATAAAGATTATAAAGACCTGCTCTTATAAAAATACTCTCTTATAAAGACCCAAAAATTAATCTCTATAAGAGCACAATAGAGCACATATAGAGACTAATCTTCGAATCGATTCAGCTTATCGAATACTTTCTTGGATCGGTTTGTTTGCGTCACACATGAATTAGCCAATAAAAAAATATCAGAGTATGACAAACAGCACCAAGTAACGATCGCATCTTCTTCTGGCTTGCTTTCGCCCAGGGTAACCGGCTACAATCCTAAACGTAATCATGCGCTACCCATTGCCTTTGTTGATTTGAGAAATTTATTATAAAAAATTATTATTATTAAATAATTTTTTATAGTAATCTGATTTAAAATCTCCATGCTATAAGAATTTAAAAATTTCGAAAACCTGGAAAAGTATTGATTTATCTTTCTTTGTTTCCAATTTTTTTTACTTATTTTTAAAGCATAAATTTTTCAAATTGCGTGCAGATGCAGGTGAAATTGATGAATTTTATAGAATAAAATTTTGTTGCATCCGACCCTTCTAAGGAAGCTAAGCTACGAAATAAATTATAAATATTTATAATAAATTTATAAATATAATTTATAAATATTTTAAATCAGCCAGGTTAACATAAAACTCGATTTAATAAATACTTTTACTAAACAAACTCCTTAGCCAGCCAAGTCCCCCCTTTCTTTCTTTTTTTTTATCTTGCTTTTATATATATATGTATGTATATATGTGTGTATATAAATATTTTTTTTGTTTTGTTTAAAGTTAATAACTCATAAAACCTGGAAATCTGTGAACTCATGGACGAGCTGTGGCTCCTTTGGGATGTATTTACAATTGTCTTTTTTCTTTTTTTAATTATGTGTAAACTATTGTAATTCTTCTTTAAGTTTTGTAAATTTTTGTTTTTGTGTTTGTTAATAAATTGATTGATTGAATAAATTAAAATCAAAATTTAGCAAACGCAAATATAAAATACGCTGTATAATATTGATCTTAAATTTTATATAAATTAAAATAAAAGCAAAAAATAAGGTAATATAACATTAAATTCGAAGTATCAAGAATTCGTAAAACAATAAATAATTATTTAAAGTTCGAGGAAAGATCAATTGGAAGATTAATTTTCAGGTTGAGATTTCCTGCAGACTTTAAAAACTTGTCTACTAAAAATATATTTTTGAGGGAATCGAGTCCACCTTCCGAAAGGCATCAAAATTGATAGTTTAGTTTAACGAGTTTATTACTTTTAAACGAGTGATATTTTACACTCGAGTGTATCACTCGAAGTTTGCTCTTATAAAGACAAAAAACTCGGTACGGATTAATTACACTATAAGAGCTTCCATTGTACTCTTAATAGAAGATATTACCAACAGGTCGCTTCGTAATATCAATTTCTTGGTATTGTTTTCCTCCAAAATGTAAAACTTTGTTTATACTCATTCTCGGCAAAAACGGGTTTTTGAAATTTTCCAACCCATTAAAATTCGAATATCCAAAATTTTAAAAATGCACTTCTAGATATTACTTCTAAATGCCTTCCAGCGAAATAACGAATATCTAGGGTCATTTGGGCTTCAAAACCCCCTGTGGATAAAAAAAAATTCGAAAAATCCCTCCTTAGTGAGCGTAAAAGGTCTACCACCATATCCCTTTTGAGTCTTCAGCCCCGGTATATTTTGTTGAGCGTTGATGAGTAAATAAATAAGAATACAGAAAAAAATATTTTGTAGAAAAGGTATATGTGGTTCCAAACATTTTTACATAATCACCAATTTCACAAGAGAATACTTAAAATAAATAAAACCTATGTATTCTACCTTATTCTTAAAAGTTACTTGGTGAAACGGTTTGCGTTTTCAAAGCCACAGACTATAAATCACAATTGAGTAGGGGGACACCTAACTGTTTCTCCTCTATCCATGGATTATTCACGAGTGAGATATTCTCTCAATAGAACAGGCACACTGCCAAACAGGACAATGACACCAGAAGCTAACCCAGATATGGTAAACTCGATTCTCGACTAACGACCGTAGTCACCGGTACTTGACCGGCGGTTAACCAGCATCAAAACTTCTGATTGGCAGTTAAAGAAGGAAAACTAGTTATCCGCCAATCAGAGGTTTGGCTCCCGGTTAACCAACGGTCAAGTTATCGGTGACTACGGCCGTAAGACACATTACACCTTTTTATTGAACATTTTTTTTTCTGTGTTAGAAGAGATCAATAAAATATTATTTCTTCTAGTTTTAAAGTAATAGTTTGAATAAAAACCATAGGGTCGAAGAAATAGTTTGAATGTCTTAGCGGGAAAAAGTAAAATGGAATTAGGCCATAGTGAATATTTTAGGTATAATTACTAATAATATATATATTTTTAAGTTATTGGTTAAAGTAACTAAATTTTTAAATTTAAAAAAAATAATAAAACCCTACCATTTTAAAGAAAAGAACTGATTTATGAATCAATAAAACGACATGTTTTCGAAAGTATGATTTGATGTCCAAGGGTAAAAAATTGAAAGGATTTATTGAAATATCCCATTGGTCAACTTGAGAAGGAGCCGACTGTTGGACAATGCGGAAGTAAAAATAACTCGACAACACTCGTGCAAGTTGTTTTCCTTGCACTGCATTTGGAAATCATAAAAAGCTAGGGATAACGAAATCACTGGAAATCAGATCTTTTAATAACTGTTAAAAAATTATCAGAAACATTTTAAAAAAAGAAACGGAGCGGAATTTGTCCAGGAAATACAAGGTAAAAAAGTCTAATTTGTGAAATTTACAGCAACAAGACTAATAATATTTTGATACTTTCATAAAAGAATAAATAAAATATGCCGAAAAGTTTAGATTTTCCAAGAAAGGTTTTTTTTTTGCATATGTGCATTTGTCCGAGTATGAATAACATAATGCCATAATGAAAAAATATAATTGAAAAATAATTTGGAAGGGAAAAAAATTAACTTTAAGGGATAGAATAGTGCAAAAAACATTTAAAGAGCTAGAATTCACATTAAACTAAAAAAGCGAATTTTGTTATTATATTTTTGAAAGTTTTAATGTTATTATAATTGTCTTATCTAACCCTTATTAGTTTCATTAAAAATCAAATATATTTATCAAACATATTGTGCAGATATTATTACAAAAGGGAATAAAAAATATACAAAATGTAATCGTCAAAATCAGATAAAAATACATGGAAATGAAAATGTTTTAACTACAAATTTAAAGAATTTAAAGAGAAATTTAAGAGAAATTTTAAGCGTGTTAAAAATAGTTAATTAATTAGTAGAATTTTTTTTTCAATGCCATCTAATCATGATCTAAACATTTTACACAAGTTTATTTAACGGCTATAAATAAAAATCATAATAGTATTGAAAACAATAGAACAAAGTAGAAAAGTTTAATTAAACTTTTTTAATTTTCTTACTAGAGCTTAGTTTTAGGTTCAAAGATTCTTCAGATAGATAAGAAAAGAATTTAATAAAATAAGTACTTTATTTGATGGAACTTCATACACAAAAAAAAACTTTTTGAACCTCAAATACCTAGTAACCATAGAGACAAGCATAAAACTCTTGTTTGAGACGCCATTTTATGCTAGAAAATCTCTTTAATGATCAAAACGAAATCAATAAATGGTCTCCAAAGTCTTTCAATTTACTTTGGTTGGGTAACTTCGTACACTTTTAAAAGGAATGCTAATGTACGTAGAGAAAAATAAAGTTTAAGAATTAAGACTTTCGTTGTAGCAGAAAAAAAAATCACTTTATTAAAACTACTTTGATGAATATTCATAAAAATTTAATCATTTTACGAACTTCAAAGCCTTCAAATAACACAAAATTAAGTAGTTATTAAAAGGTAAAAAGCTTACTACATTTAAATTTCAAAATACTGTTAGTAAGATTATTATTTCATAAATTTAAACGAGAGGAAGTAATTGTAAAAAAGCAATTTAAATTGCTCCTTTTTCTGAAACATTATATCAAGATATATAATTTGAAATTATTCTTGCAATTTTTGAATAATTTTGTGAATGTTGTCTACAAACTTATGTGAAACATTCAAACAGTTCATGAAATAAAAAAACTAAAAACAGTGAATTATTTCAAATTTTAAGTCTGAAGTGCCTTTTTATAGTACGCAACGTTCTTCTAGATTACATACATGAAACGAAACAAATTTAGGACTGTCTTTGAGAGAGATCAACTTAAAACAATACTTGAAAACAAAATTTCCCAAAATTAGTTTTAAGGTAAGGTAAGGAAAAGAGAGGAAGTTTTTTTTAAGTTCCTTTTACTAGAGAAAACCCGGAAATAGATGGCATATGATGTTGTCTAAAAATGTGTCATATTAATATGTTTTTATTTTGATACACCTATAATGTAATTTTATTTCTTTATAGAACATTAAATGGATGAAAGATTTCTTCAAACTATTAAGGATATAATGTACAAATATTATTACCTATAACTTATCATAGTAATTAAATTAGATTAAAAGGAGTAGAGAGTGTCCTAAATTTGTTAGAGTTATTTTTTAGAATTCTTAGAAATTGTTAGAAAAGACAAAATAAGATTTTCGTACAAACAATTTCAGAAACGCCTCTATGGACCACAGTTCCCAAAAGAATCTAGCATTGTCACACAAAATGTTTCAGTAAAGCAAGAGACATAATAAGAAGTTAGCTGCTATACGGCAAAGGTTATTGCGCAATAAATTTATATGAAACGCCTACACACCAAAGGTAACGGTATGAAATGAATCTCGTCTAAATACCCAATATTGTCATAAATATTAAATAATATCTTAGAAGTATATTTAGTTCGCTTTTATATGTATTTATGTTTTACATCCCTAAACATTTTTAAATGTATATTTTTTTACTACATTGATCATTAAATTTTATCGAATACAAACATTTTAACACTAACCATACTATATGAATTCACTTTAGAAAGTAAGTTAAGAAACTTTTATCAATAACAACCAAAAACTAAAAATGTTGTTCACAAAATTTATGCATTTAAAGCTAAATACTTCCAAATCTGTGGGCTATATTTTCATGGTTAATAAGTAGTACACATTCAATGGCGAACACCTCTTATAAAACCTTTAGTCCGTTGTTGCACACAAGGAAAAATCATTTAGAAATTATAATAAAAAAAATGAGATATTTTTAAATGCTAAAAATAGCCCTTGGAAGCTTTGAAAATTATAATAAGTAAAAATTAATTTTACACAGTTTCAATTTCCAATTTGAAAATACGAAACGCCTTATACACCGTGTAATTTTAATTGCTAAAAGGAGCAAATGGTTAACAAACTTTTAAAACTTAAACAAGTTTGTGGTCAAGGTAATCGCATTTCATTTTACAACCCCAGAAGCTATTCTAATATCGCAAATTTTTGTTTAACTTTCGTACCAAATAAACAACAACAAAAAACAGAAAGGCCCACCTAACACAAGTCTGGTGACATAGACTTGATTCTGCATAAAATTCATCCAAAATCCCTTCACCAAAACACCACACACGACACATCAGGTAAATCCACATCACTAACCGCGGAAAACAACAGAGCAAGCACCTTTAAACGCTACACACGTGTCACTTCTCCTAGAACACCCATAAAGCCGCCTCCCATTACAAGAGACATCATTCCATAAAAGCCAGTATTACAACAATAATACACCATCAGACATATAAACCCCGTTTATTGCTACCTACCGGAGCAGTCCGAGGTGTACCCGTCTGCGTTGACGGTGTACCCGTCCCTCCTCTTCCTCAGGTGTACCCTGAACCCTCTGAGGGCCTGCGAGTAGGACTTGGTGGTCTTGGGGAGCCGGTAGCGGCGGTACCAGCCGGGGGGTCGGGGGTCTTCGGCGGAAGGCATGGGGCGGCCGACCGGCACCGAGCGAGGGCGGCGAGGGAGTGCGCAGACGCAGGGGCTGCCCCGAATGGGTTAAATATAGCGGGCGCTATCGACAATGGATGTGCGCGCCGCTCGACAAAGAAGGCCGTAAATCCAGAGTGAAGGGTGATTGGGATTGAGGTTTTTATGGGGAGCTAAACGGTAGATCAGCCGGTTGTTGTTGTCGAAGGTGATGGTTTGGTTGGGAGCGCCCTCGTTTGGGAGGGTTTTTTTTTTTAATTTCGTTTGTGAACCTTAGTTTCTCCTTATGTCTGTGGTTTTTTTTTGTTTTAATGTTCTCAAGATTAATCGATAAATTTCTGTTATAGCAACCGATATTATGTCGACAATTCAAAATTTTTATAATGTCAGGTGGTATCATGTCCCAGATAGCAATGTAAAGGTTTTATAAATTTTATTGTAACCTAACGGCGTAACCCATTTAAGGTTTTTGTAAGGTTCGTAAGGTATTTAAATGTGGAGTAATTAGGAGCACATGATATTGACCGATATTGCATGACATTACGACGATATGACAACGGTTAGTATCTTAATTGGGGACAATAATATTCAAGAATTACTAGAGTTAAAAGAGGATACTATATCGAAAAAAAAACCATCTTTCAACCATTATTCAGTTAAAAAAATAAAGTTTATCTTCTATCAAAACTACCAATGTAGTCTAAAAATATTTAAAGACTCTTTTCAATGACAAAAAAATCTGATTAAGATAAAAAAATATTTGAAAACCATAGTTTTATAGATTAAATAATTATCATCATGTAAAATAATCAGTTTGATTTTAATGTTAGTTTTTGTTACAAAATCATCTAAGCTCAATCACTAAACTCATCGGCGCAACAGACCTGTAGTGAGCCAAGGCCTACGATGCCCATCTTCGTTTTCAAAACCGTGGGAAGCTCAATCACTTCCATACTTTATTTTCTACGTTAATACCTTATAATAGCATACCTTTTTTTTATCTTATTTAACAAAAAGGGGGAAAATCATTTGCTGCATTGATCAATAAATGTCGCTAAAGGTATTACTAAAAAATATTTAATTGAAACCTTTTGCAATCTAAATTTTAAACATTGGTATTACAAAAAAATTATCCTTATCACAAACGTAATTACAGAACTAAAAATTATAAAATTAAAATGTACTTACTTATGGATACAGTAGTTTCTTTCTGAAAATAAAAAGCACATTTTATTAACTGGTACATTGTAATTAACTGGGAAAACAATCTAAAGCAAGTAAGCAAGGTAAAATCAAACAGATCATAATTAAAAAAAAACTTTATTGATCTTGGTGGGATTATGAAACTAAATATTATAAACCTATTTACTAAATAATAATCCCCAGAAGCGGCGTAAAAATTCAGTAAAAAAATCTAAATATACTATTAATAGTATACCTTTTTCTGAACACTAGAAACCTCTGACTTCAGAAAATCACATAAAATGAAACAAGTTATAAGAAAACCTTATTTGAGGATTTTGTAACAAGAAATAAACAATAATTTCGGAAAGTATTTATGGTTGTTTTGAGTAGGAGTATATCCGCACCCATCATCCATTTTACGTTTATACCCATCATACATGATATAGAACGTAGAAGTAATAAACTATACTTATTGTGCTCTTGTAGAGCAACAGCAGTAATAAATAAATTATAATAAATACAAAATTATTAAGTTGTTTTATAAATAGTAATTCACAAAGATATTTTCGGACATTATAATTGAAATGATACCCTTTCGTCTTGTCTTCGTTTAGAGAAAACCTACTCTCAATCTTCAAAAACCACTAAAGTACTTTAAATTATTCAAAATATTCTAGAGTTCAAATATTTTACATGACTTTAAAAAAAGTAGATAAATGTAAAATTATTCAGATTAGTATAAAACACCTTATCATATAAATTATTTATCTGATTTTTTAATCCATTAAGAAGAATTCTTATACTGTTTATACAGAAGGTACTCCATAATAGGTAGTTCTTGGGTAGTTCTAATGCCAGCTGTACTAATATCGTAATCTACAAGGCTGTTTGACACGTTGCTAGTAGTAAAGGTCGATTGAAACAGAACAAGGTATTATTAAGCACTTGAGCCGTTCGGAGAAGTTCTTTAAAATAAGTTTTATATTTCCATCATACATTTGCTTTTATTCTACGATGGTCTTATGTGTTTTTCACATACACAAGCACAAATACTACTCAGTTAGAAAATTTAAATACTTCTTAATTGATGTAATAACTAAAATACGAATTATCCTAAGTTTATTTAAATGATTCTATAATCAATAGATTGATGGGTAATGTTATCTTAAATCGAGGATTCGTGTCCATCTGCTTATACTTTTCTTAAGCAAATTTTAAATACAAACTCAAAAAGAAAATATATATACTACATACACAAAAAAAACTAAACACAACTAAACTTGGGATTATTGTAAGTCATTAATCTGAATTTAAAATGAATTGTATTCATAACTACCACTATAATAAATTTTTGTTTTATTAATAATATTAATATTACATATTAATATTTATATATGAACAATAAAATATTTCATAAAAGCTATATTTCATAGCTATTGCAAATTGATATCATGATTACCTCTAGTTATCATCAAACAAATTCTGTCCGATAAATTTTGGTAAGTTAGTGTAGCAGGGTCATTCCACGTCAAATCAACACACTTTTTGGCATGACCATTTCAGATTTTTTTGAAATTTGGTACATATGCTCTACTTATAGAAACTCGGAAAAGTACCAACTTTCATTAAAAAATATCAATTGGTTCTGGAATTACAGGTGCGCAAAGTGGTCAAAAATGGGCCAAAAACGGACCAACATAAGTTCTTTAAATTGCTCTAGAGGATCTTCTAATTGGGTTATACAGATGAAATTGGTGTCATTTTAAAGTATTTTAAATGTTCTTTTTAATGGTGTAAAATGTGCTATAAAATTTTGAAAAACAATATATTTTAAAAAACAAAATAGAATTAAAAGTTCGATTTCTATCAAATGTACCACTTTTAAAATTTTGAAAAAAATTCCAGGAATAGTTAATATTATTCTAAATAATCTGGTAAAATTATAGAATGGGACAAAAACGGGATCAGTGCCAAAAACTAATTAAACCAAAGTTCGATTTTTCTAATATCCCCTTAAAAATTCTTAAAACTAATTTTTTTTCATTGATTGGATGCGAATTGAGTTGTATTTGACTGCTGTTGACAATTAAGGCCCCTGCACAAACTTGGTGTAGCATGGGCTACATATTTACTTCATGTGCATTGTTACAATACAATGACCTGAATTAGCATACAGATTGTAAATATGAAGCCCAGGGTACATCAAGTTTGTGCAGGGGGCCTAATTGTCAACAGCAGTCAAATACAACTCAATTCGCATCCAATCAATGAAAAAAATTAGTTTTAAAAATTTTTAAGGGGATATTAGAAAAATCGAACTTTGGTTTAATTAGTTTTTGACACTGATCCCGTTTTTGTCCCATCCTATAATTTTACCAGATTATTTAGAATAATATTAACTATTCCTGGAATTTTTTTCAAAATTTTAAAAGTGGTACATTTGATAGAAATCGAACTTTTAATTCTATTTTGTTTTTTAAAATATATTGTTTTTCAAAATTTTATAGCACATTTTACACCATTAAAAAGAACATTTAAAATACTTTAAAATGACACCAATTTCATCTGTATAACCCAATTAGAAGATCCTCTAGAGCAATTTAAAGAACTTATGTTGGTCCGTTTTTGGCCCATTTTTGACCACTTTGCGCACCTGTAATTCCAGAACCAATTGATATTTTTTAATGAAAGTTGGTACTTTTCCGAGTTTCTATAAGTAGATCATATGTACCAAATTTCAAAAAAATCTGAGATGGTCATGCCAAAAAGTGTGTTGATTTGACGTGGAATGACCCAGCAGCCTTTTTTTATACAAAAAAAATAAGGTTACTACAGGTTCGCATTTTATATTACCTACTAAAAAATCAACTCTTCCTAATATATTGCTAGTCTCAACCTCAAATCCCTTCGATCCAACATTATAAAGGACTGGGGAAAATACAAATTACTATTATACCTATCGATCTACGAAAGCTTAATCAAGTTAACCTTTCCCTGTGTTTGATTCTTATAAAAATAGGTTGGTTATTATAGTTAGGTTGGTCACTTTTCACTCACTTCCACAAAGATTTACTGTGCCCAACGTAAAATGTTTTTGCAGAATATTTTTTCTACTATTCCATTAGTATTTTTTCAATCACCCAATCTTTACTCTTTAATCAAAATATTTTTACGAGAATATCAACATTATCAATACGCACATTTTATAAAAAAAGCTAAATTTTATAAATGCAAAATTAGTAAACAGAATAATTCTGATAATGTGTCGAAATAATGACAATAGTAGAAGTATACAAGTTTAATGATTGCCAATGTTAATAGAATTGAGATTTTTTTTTCTTTTATGTATATCCTATACTTATAGGGTAAGTACAAATAAGGAAATAAATCCTAAATACTGAATTATATAGGTAGTGAGTTCTTTACTTAATTAAATCAGACTAAGATTATATTTTATTAAGTTATTCTGAAATAACAGGGAGCAGAAAGAACCTGAATGTAAGTTATAAACTAAAAATTTTGTTAGCTAAAGTCTCTGTTCTCTACGATTCTTTAGTGTGGATGCTGTGGATTAAGAAAAACCTTCGGATAGAGCACTTTTAGGAAGAGTGATAGCCAGTCCTTATAAAAGATGCAGATGAGCAAGATAAGCCTACAGAGATAAAGCGATTATTACGATCCTAAGAGAGAAAAGAAAAGAGCGAGAAAAGCCTAGGTCTGAAAAAATGTTTCTTGCAGTCCTTAGAGAGACTGCAGAAGAGAAAGAGGCTCCCGGATTGAGCACGTCTGAAAGTAAGATGACGCAAAACATCAAGAAAAGAAAACGAATAAAATCCTTCGGGTGTAAACGAGCAAGAGAATTCTTCGGATAGAGCACGCTTTAAAACTGCAGAAGAGCAGAGAATCCCTGGATGGACAGCTTTTCCTTAGACAGGATGCAAAAGAGCAGGAAAATCCTCCGGATGGAAAGCTCTTTGAGGTCTTTAGAGAGAATAAATAACAGCAAAAGAAGGCTCCAAATGTCCTCCTTAGGGATGAGACAGGAGAGAAAGAGAATCCTCCGGATGGAGCCCTCTTTATGGGCTTCAGAAAGGATGCAAAAATGAGAATTATCCTGATTATCCTGAATTATCCTCTTTATGTTTATTAGAGAAGATGCAGAAGAGCATTAGAATCCATTAGATTAGCATGAAGCCCTCTTCATGGTATTTAGAGAAGATGCAAGAGAGCAAGAAAATCCTCCAGATAGAGCCCTTTTCCGAAAGGATGCAGGGAAAGGCTTCAGAAAGGATGGAGATGGCCAAGAAAATCTTCGGGAAGGAGCCATTTTTACGATAGTTAAAGAGGGTACTGAAGAGCACGAGAATCCTTTACAAAGGATGCAGAGGAGCAAGAGAATCACACGGAAGGAGAGCACTCTCATATAGAAGAAGTCAAGAAAATTAATGGGGTGTCAAGAAAATTGTAGCACGGATGTAAAACTTCAAAATATAGTCCTGAGGCCATGCCTTATGGAATCCACACGAGTAGAACGCTTAGATACTTACTAAAGAGCAAGAGGAGACAAGGAATTAGGCACTATCATAATTCCTTGCGGGTGCTGAAAATCTCGCATTCGGTTTTGGGTCCTCCTTTCTAGACCAGCGAAAGCTTGCAAGAAAAGCAACCCAACGCAGGACTTTCCGCACCCTCAAGGAAGGATGAAGAAATGCAAATAACAGAGAATCTACCTACTCACCCTAGTCCTGGAATCCGCCGAGAGCGAGTTGGAGCGGCTCCGGAACAGGTCTATCATCTTGGACATGGTGCCGCCCCTGGTCTCGGAGCCCGAGCGCGACCTCTGGCGGTAGTCGGAGGGCTGCAGCAGGGCGTCGAGGGGCGGCGGCTCCGCCTCCAGGGAGGTCTTCCTGGGGGTGCTGAAGAAGGTGCTCCTCAGGTTGGCCAGGAAAGTGGGGCGCTTGCCCTTGCTGTCGGACTTGGACCTGGGGCGGAAGTGCTCGATGATCGGGGCGCGGCGCGAGGGGCTGACGCGGCTGAGGACGTCGTCGCCGGACTGTCTTCGGGCGCGTGCGGTGGGCTGCGGGGCGAGGCGGTAGGCGCCGCCCGACAGCGAGCGCATGCGGACCCTCGCCGGGGCAGCGCATTCCTCCTCGAGGCTGTGCGACTGCTGCTGCAGGAGAACGGAGTGGGAGGGAGGGGAGGAAGAGTCCTCGCTGGTCACAGTCAGCACGGGGGGCACTTGGTGCTGCAAGAGAGAGAGAAATTATGTGATGGGGGTGACATTTGGAAGAGATTTAACAGTAATGGTGTACACAGGGAGAACGAAAAGTCCGGAAGCATTTAAAATGGAGACCACTAGCATATGTGGGCTGGTGTCGTGTAAATTGACGAACATGGCGTTGTATAGTTTAAGCAAGAACTGTAAATTTGAATAAAAACTTGTTACTGACTGAATTGATACATTTGTGTTATACTTTTAGGTACCATCAAGGGAGCTAGCTTTTGCCCATTTTTGTATAATTTTGGGGATCTGTTCATTTGCCCGACAATTCGACTTCCTTTGTTGCCCCCTTGTATCGCATTGGCGATGCTGATGATGATGTCGGGCAACTGATTGTCGGGATTTTGAACCAGACCCATAATTTTGGCCTGGAATTTGGCCTGGAACGAAGATTTTTAAGTGGGTATTGAGTAAAAGAGAGCAGTTGCGTTGTCGCCGTCACCAAAGTGTGACACCCCCCCCCCCGAGATTTCAGGGTTCCCCAACAAATTTTGGTCGATTTTTCAAAGACAATTTTCTTTCATTTAATATTGGATCTTAAACAGAGTGTGGGGAACGTCTCTCCCATAAGATCAAGGTTGACGAACGTCTGGGAAGGTTTTTAGGTAGTATAATTATCACTTTTCTCTGAGAATGAATAAGTGCTTGAAAATTGAAATACATTCGAACTCTTCTATAAAAGGTTTATATTCCATCCAATTCCTTTTTATACTCGTATTATACAATTCTCTGGAATACATCAGTCATTTAGAAACTTCGACTTGCAGCCTGTCTGGTAGTAAGGAAATTTCCATAACATAAGAGCCAACCCACTAACCTGTGGTATACCAGTCACAGGTGGAAGTCTGTGAACAAGGCATAGGAGGGGATGGAAATTCGCTAGCTAGTAAGTTAAGACACGGCTTACTAGATACTTATACAGGCTAGCCGAGTTTTAAACAATGAAAACCATTTGACAACTTTTCCCGCTTGGAGCGCTACAAGACCTACCTATATCACCCACCGCCTTCAACACTGTGAATATGCTTTGCCAGTTTGTCCAATAATGCCATCTGGATTTGCGATGATTTCCGTACTCGGCTAGCCTGTGTATAGTATCTAGTAAGCCGTGGTTAAGACATCATTACAAACAGACGAGAATGAAAATATTCAATAAAGTCGCGAATCTCAACACCTCATACGTTTTACTTTTTCAAAATAATGATAAACCCTTCACACCCTAATACAACATCATGCGTTTTGCAGAAATAAAACACAAAAACCCGAAGTAACTGCATCGGTTATGACACTGCAAACCGTTGTGTCATGAAAGACACCATTGCATAATTCCATGAAGAGCTTTAAATATAGATCGAGCACTCTTTTATAAATGGGAGAGAATTGAACACTTACCTGGCGCTCTTGAGGACACAAAAATTAAACTTTTGGCCCCCTTCCAAATCACGTGCAACCACACTCGAGATAAACAGATCCACGTTTTCGCAAATAGATGAAGGTCGTGGCGGTATGGTTCTTAATTTCTAATGGTGGTCTCGGTCGAGAACAATAGGGAATTGGGACAGTTCGTGTATCATGTCTAGCTTGTGTCAATATTGTCGCACGAGACGGCTCGGCTCCGCGTTTTGATGGGAAAAGATGGCACCGGTCGAATGTTCTGGGTTTAATTGCTGAGTTCATATACTACTGTTTATTTATTAAATAAATATTTTGGGGACACGAAACTTTTCTAAGAAGAGATGTTTTTCATTCGTGACAACCGCAAATGTCTGGGCCACTCATACATTGCGTCACAACATTTAGCGGAACTATACCTAACCCAAATATGACATAATTGAAATCTTACTTAAACTTCATTATTAAAGATGAGTCTACTGGGCCGTGGTCCAGGAGGTGTTAAAAGACCTCAGCTTCGGAGGTCATCTACAGCCGCGTAAAATTGTCAAACTACCCGGTAGACTCATCTTAAATATTAGACGCCGGCCGTGTAAACCCTTCTAAACTAAACTCATTGGCGCAACAGCCCTAGAGGGCCAAGGCATGCCCATCTTCGTTCTCTTGATCGTGGGGCCCTGGGGTGCAAGGCATATGTCCCGGTTAGGTGGTCAGTCTAACGCAAGACCCCCAGTGTTTAGTTCCCAAGCACGCTTGGTCCTGATAATTCTGATGTAATGAAGTGTAAACCCTTCATCGTTTTAAATTTCACTACTTCAGAATTATCTGTTATAAATCAAAACTAGCAGTGGAGAATGCCTCTAACAACTGTGAAAAAATAGTTTTGAAGGGTGCTATAACAAATAATTTGAACTGTCCCTTTTTACACATTCAAGCCCCTCTTCTCTCTCTAAACGTGTAATGTAACATATGAATGGCCCAGAAACCACTCTCATTTACAGAAAGATTCATGTAAAAATAAACATGTCTAATTAAAAATTAAGGCTATGTTTTTAACATTGTAGGATGCGCTGCCAGTTTAGGTACTTTCGGTTAAAATAATTTGGAAAAAAGAAAGCGGAAATTAAATGTTGATAATTGTATATATTTATTCATTTAAATCAGTTGGTATAAGTTCATTTTCTCTATTTAAGACATTTAGATTAACCTCGTATTCCTGAAAAGTAGGTACATTTGATTTTTTTAAAGTGGATAGTTCTTATAGGTACAATACAATTTTCTATCGGTTAGCTTATTAAAACTTTTGAAATGGAGGCTACTCATCTTAGTAAAAAGAAAATTTCCTTAATTTCAATTATTTATCTTCAAAAGACGCGTAATCGGCATTTTCACTCCTTGCTAATCAAGTTGTTTTTTCTGCATAACGGACGAGTCTCAAAAAGGCTTTTCAACCGTGAATGTTTGTTCCGATGATTTGATTAAAAACACTGGCGCTTGCCATGTTTTTAAGAATACCTATACACAAAAAAACAAGGATCCATTTAAACCCTCAGTTTGAAAAAGGAAATAAGTCCAAAAAATGACAAATTGACTTTTTGTGCTCAAAAAATTCTCCAAGCTTTTCTCTACACATGAGTGGAAAGAGGGAAAAATAACTACCATATAAAAACATATATAGCCCATAGAATTTGTCGAAATCAATGTCCATTCATTGTATTTTTTTATTAAATTTAAAATTTAAATAAGGTTATCTTTCTTTTCTTACTTTGAGCTGTAAAGTAAGGCAAAATACAATTGTTAATTTAAAAGTGGTTTTAACTTTTTTTTTTATCAAGTGAATGTTTGACTCCATTGATATTCACTAACTCCATTGATACTGCCTTAATAACTCAGTTCTAAAATAATTTTTAATTTTATTTGTTTTATTCTTTCTATTTTTCACTTTTTTGCTGTGAACTAAGTTAAAATATAATTTAATTGTCGATAAAAGTGGTTTCTAAGATAAGATTCTTTTCAGCTGAAAATTCACAAGTTTTTCTAAATGGTAGAAAAAGGAATAAGTCTACCATTTTTTTCAACTGTAAAATATTTTTGAATATAGTAGGTAGTACTTATATTTGTTCGATGATTATTCTATATTCTAAATATTGTTCTGAATCTCCAGTAAAGATTTTGTGGTTATACAATAAAAATTTTATTAACTACTAGCTGATATGCCCGCCGTTGCTCGGGGGATAAAAGGCTTATCAAACTGTGTGTTAAAATAAATAAGAATTATCGTTTAGATGCAATAGAGTCAACAGTCTTCCCGCTAGGATTCTTTTTTGATGTCATACCACTTCGTTAAGATGTAAAAAAACCCTTTAAAAATACCACCTGTTTAGATTTAATGTGTGAAATCCCCATCCCCGTTTTTAAAGAGTAATTTTTCAAAATAGAAAAAAAGTCAGGGGACCTTCTGAACCCCATTATTTTTTTCCCTTTTGTCCTTTTCTCCCTCCATCCATTTCTGCAATTGGTATAAATGTATATGTGAGGCAAATTTCTCCGCCTTCGCTCACAATAAAGATATATTATTGAACAGCAATGTTTATAGATAAAACTTATTTCCCCCTCATCCCGCTAAATTTTTATGAAATACAAAACAATTAAATATACTACATACTTTTATACTTTTTTAAGATCTTAAAAAACCGGTTTAGAATTAGTGTTTATAACCATTTTTTAATAACGATAATCTTTTTTAAAAATCAGGGGGAGACCCCCTGAACCCCCCTTTGCTGATTTATCACCAACTCATTCATTGAAAGAAATTTCAAACATGAAATAAAAGTAAACATCATTTGAATCGACACTGAAAATGCCTGTGATAAAATATTGTTTAATTTGATCTTTGCTGGAAATACATAAATTTGATTAAATAGAAAAAAGAATAAAATTTTTCAGTGGAATGGTTTTTGGTTATTATAAAAAAAATTATTTAATCATTAAAAATTGTTTCTTTATCATATTTTTTAAAAATTCACCTGTTATAAAACATTTAAAAATAAATATTTCCAACAATAGAGGTTTTGCGTGTCCTGGAAAGAGCAATAAACGCAATAAATTTAACATTGAAGGCTAAGCATAAGAATTTAGAAAAGGGACAAAAAAGGCTCCTTGGAATTTTTTGATTCAGAAAATTCTTTTTCGCAAACCTTCCTGGTTGTGTGAGGAACGACATGCTAAAATTTCATAACAATCTCATTAATAATGTGGGTGCTAGGATCCAAAAACTAAAAACGGGAGTAAATATTCAAGCCCCCGTGCACCCCCTCCAGAATGGAATATCGAAAAATCCAGAAATTACTTTCTTTGAAATACTCTCAAGAAGGTATTACCAACAGTTCACTTCGTTATATCGATTTCTCGGTATTGTTTTCTTTGAAAATGTAAAACTTTGCTTATGCTCAGCAAAAACGGGTTTTTGGAATATTCAGACCTCTTAAAATTCGAATATCCAAAATCTGAAAAATGTCTTTCTAGATATTGTTGCTAGGTTCCTTCCTGCGAAATAACAAAGATCTGGGGTCATTTGGGACGCCGCTGGGCTCGAAAACGTCAAAAACGCTCCAAACCCCCCTGTGGGTCAGAAAAAAGATATTTCGAAAAATCCCTTCTTAGTGCGCGTATACACCGTAAGGTCTTCGACCCTACCAAGTTTTGAGTCTTTAGCCCCGGTAGATTTTGCTGTGCGTTGATGAGTGAGTGGTAAAGCTCTTTTATTATTATAGATAGTATAAATAGTCTACTGAGAACATTATTACTAATTTGTGATAATTAATAAATAGTGAAAATTTTGAACATTACTGATTGTTCGTAGAAAAGAAACTCATAGTGCTAGTTAAAAAATTTAAGAGATAATGTTTTACCTAAGGACAGGTGTATCTTCGACCACTGAACTTAAAAACTCAGAAGTAAACAGAAATTTGAATTGGTGGTCGATATTGAATGTAAGCAGATTCAATCTAGTTACTAACGTGAAATCAGCTCTTTGAATAAAAAAGTTAGCTAAATATCTGTGGGGGGAAATAAATGTGGAGGTGTCAAAACTTTATTTTATACTCAAAAAATTCTGAAACATTAGTTAAAAAATGCAATAAAATTTAAAGTTTTTACTGTATTATCTTTTTATATCATACACAAATTTTATGACTTAATTCAAACACATTTTCGAGGGATTTTCTGTATTGTAAGCGGTGTTCCAAAAATCCCCGCTTGGAGATAGTTCTTTTTAAATGTGCGAATCGCCTTCTTAACGCCGACAATTACATCATACTTTTATAATGATAACACCGCCACTTCGGTGTGTCACGATTAAATTAAGTAAAATGTTATGCACTCTATCTATAAATATAGTTAAAACACGATAAAAAAAAACAATATCAAAATAGCATAATTAAGACATGGATATCATAACCTGATAATACTTAGAAAATCCAGCTCACAAATCATTATAAAATCGTTTTTATTTACAGAAAAGGTATTATATGCCCTTCACTAAATAAACAAATTCAGATAATAAATAAACTAATTAAAAAATAAATTCAATAAGTACTCTTACCCTTATTAAAATAGGCATCTTCATATTCCTTCACTAATACATTATAAGTAATCCAATATGGGCTCAACACACATGTATTCTAACGAAGTCGATCATACTCCTTTTAAAATTAATGTTATTGAATAATCGATGGTAATCCAACAATAACATCAAAAATATCCAATCACGGTCTCTAGTTCATATACGTCCGCATGTAAATAGTCGTACCAAGGGAGGGCAATATCCTTAAGATTCAAAAATAATTAAACATTGTCTGTGAGACAACTGACACCTCATATTATAGCATTGGTGGGGCTACAACTATGAAAAACGACTTCACCGCAGTATATAGAAAAGCATAAGAAATCGTTGCAGTGTCATAAGCCCAGCTTCGAATTTAAAAGGTGCAACGAATGTGAGTGAGTGAGGGTCGAAAATAGAACGGGAGCCGGTGTCGAATGAAGAGTCGTTCATTAGCGCACTCTTTTGGCGAAGGTCTTCACAAAAGGCCTCACGCACCTCTTACAGAAAAGTAACAAAACTAAAGGATTAGTTCTCTATAGTTAATAGTATGACATCGTTAAAAGGGTAAAAACCCGTATATGAAAGGAAGGTAGGTAGTAGTTCAATTTTTTTTTAAATTCATCACTCTTTAGGTCATGTCGCATTGCAGAGTTTAGTGCGTCGGTTTAAATAAAGGTATTTAACTTAGTATAGTATTATGCGCCCTTAGCTATATTATTGTGTTCCTCCTAAAGTCGATAAACGTATATTGGATGTAGATATCAATATAGTGTGAACAGCAAAGGAATTGATCCCTAAATTACAAATGTAACACAACATTTTTAAATGCTTATAATTTTTCTTTAAATGACGAAGATAGGAGGATGGAGGATATACCTACTTTAAAGATGGAAGTTTATTTTTAAGTACAGAAATATACAAATAATTATTATTTTCCAAAAGGATGAATCCTATACTATACACTATACATGTAACCACTGAAATTACCTATTTTAAATTAATACATTTTCCCCTGGAATTTATTACATAGAAAAAAACTGCCAATATTATATGTAATTTATTGAATTAACCACAGCATTGTTAAGAAATTGTATACTTTTATTTACTCGGGATTTTTTTTAAAATTTGTTCATCATAAACCTACACTATGTTACTGTCACCATCAATAACCAGCAGATTTTAATATTACATCTCAGTTTTGCACGCACATACATAAAAGCATCTATAAGAAATTATTTTTACCAGATTGGTATTTTTTGAGTACTCTATAAACAAAAGCGTATAGCATGATTCTTAAATAAAGGCGACTTTTTTAAACGAAAATTATTTCCTAGCAGAACAGATTGTTCTAAGCCTTGACTTTGAACAATGCATTTATACATGTTTAAAAACAATAACTATTAAACAAGCAATGTTTGAATAATTATTATAATAGTGACTTGCTGTCTGAACGAATACTAAAAGTTAAAAGTTTCAAAAAATACAAGAAGAAAACTTGTTTATAACAATAAATTAAAGATAGTTGAAACGCACAGAATCAGATATAAGTTTATAATAGACGCTTATTTACGGGAATCGCTGTTTTCGAACTAGGCACAAACCGCTACTTTTGGCCCTAAATAACCAACTCTGACGTTATAAAAAAAACTTGAACATAATCCCCTTTTCAGAAACCTCAAAACGAATGCAAAACGCGCTTCTATAAATAAAATTTCACTAATCAGCAGGGACGCGGGCCTTCTTTCTGACACCGAAATACCCGAGACCGCGGAAGCTGACAGCAAGAGTTACGTGTAGTAATTGCTCTCTGCAGTGACGTTTGTTTTCACTGCCGTCGCCCCTTTCAACACAAATAAAGATGGAGAGAAGGAGTTACTGAAGCTTAAGGGTCCCACGCGTGGGGTCCTTTCGGCGAATCAGAGAGGACTTCGGGGACACTTCTACCGAGAAGAAGTGAGGTTTGTATGTTCTATGAAATTTATAGCATCTCTTTTGAGTGTAGTTCAAGTTAAGTTTGTTTCCATAAGCTTAAGGACGTTTTTGAATGAAATGTTTGTATTCTTTAAAATATAATGCCACATAAAAATAACAATTTCATCCATTGAAAAAAGTAAAGGGATAGTAAAAACTATGTATTAAGTTATAATAAGACGGATAGATTTCCATTTCCCTTTTGGATTCTTTGTCTACCATCTAAAGATTGGTAAATTACTTTTTTTTTTATATTTTAGTTACTAACATTTCTCAATAATCTTACTAACATTTCTCAACATTTCTCAATACTAACATTTCATAGTAATTAATCAACTATGTTTTTATTAAATCTGATAAATATTTATCCTTAAGGTAGAGTATCTTCTTAGTCTGGGTATACTTGCAAAAGAATATTTCTTGAACTAAATTACCATAAAACGTGTTTCTAAAAATTTTAATTAAAAATTAAAGAATAAAATTTTAAAAAAAATTATAAGTTTTAAAGTTTGGATATTGTTTACTTTTTCTAAAAGTAATAAATTATGTATAATTGCTTTTAATAATATGTGTACCTATATATTGACTGTTTTTACGAGAAAAAGAAAATAACTAACTAATAAAAAGGAGACGTTAAAAACCTCTTTTTGCCTAATTTTTGTGATTTCTGATGGAAATCTGATATTTAAGGTAATAAAATTAGGTTAATAAGTATATTTTACACAGTTTATTCTGAGTTAAAAAGTTTTTCCAAAAAATAATTTCAGTAAAGATGATAGTAAAAACATTCCATTTCAAAGACCAAAACATTTTACGTAGAATCAGAACCCATCTATGAGTTCATCCAATGCGTTTAGTATTAGAATCTCAAACACATTCCTACCAAGAAATTTAAATCAAGATTATTATTAAGCCTTTCATACCTTTAAAAATGTAAACCTAAACTTAACTATTCAATTTAAATCAAAATTGTATCATACACATTTTTCTGACAACTTAAAATTGTTTGTTTTCATCTCCCGCACAAGTATGAGAATTTCCAAAAATTCATTCCAAAATTTAGAGTTACTCAAATTTACTTTTCCTGTTTAAAATGCAATGAAATATAGGTACATTAAATTTTCAAAAATTTTCAAATCCATTCAAAGACGTTTTCCACAAATGCATTAAATTGAATGTCCCTGATAACAAAGAATGAAATACAGGACATGAAATCATAAACGATGCATAATCATTTCATAAATACTCTCCATACTTCAATCATTCATCATGAATGATCCTTTCCTAATCACTCCATACTCTAGAATGCAGAAGATCATTAACAATATTTAAGATTTTCATTAATATTTTAAAAAACAAAATCGATTGCTCTACTGTACTACAGTAAATAAGTTTATACGCCCCCTGTTATAATACAAGAAAAAAAAACTATATTATGTATTTAAACCTTTTTATTCAAAATAATATTTAGAAAATAAATCCATAACCCAGTTTATTAAAATAGTAAATAGCTTACCGGATCACAGTGATATTTTATATGACAATTTTTTTGAACTTAAAAAAGGATTTTCTTTCAGTTTATATTTATCTTTAATTTGTGAGTTTGTATGTGTGTGTATTTTATGTTGTATGTACCCTACCATAGTGTTCGGCAACTAGTGGTCAAAAAGTAGTTAACTACCAACTACTAACTAGTCTGGGAAATTGTAGTTGTAACTAGTAGTTAACTATTTCCCAAAGTAGTTAACTACTAGTTAACTAGTCTATTTAATTTCATAACCTACTTTTTGGCAAAATTCTAATACATCTTTCTTATCTATGTCACAGAAAACGTCTATACTTTGCGTAAAAATGGTCTTTATTTCTGGTTATGGTATTTGAGTACTCTACCTTTGATAAAAAATTTAAATATCTTTTTAAATTTTAAATAAATTTTCTTTTTTGAAGTAGTTGAAAATTTGAAAGTAGTTTTAACTAGTAGTTAATTAAAAAAGTAGTTAAACTAATAGTTGAACTACTTTAAACAAAAAGTAGTTAAACTACTAGTTAACTACTAGCTGACCGGTAGTTAACTACTAGTTGCAACTAGTTCTAGTTAACTAGTGCCGAACACTACCCTACCATGTAAAGGGAGTTTTTAATCTGTATGGTAGAATTTACTTAAAATAAAAATAATAATAATAAATTCTTATAAAAAATAATTGTTTCAAGAATCAAGACAAACACGCCGGCTCTCTATGCAACCAACGTTAGAGAAATCTAGGGTAACCATGCAATCTATACGCAAACAATGCACAAGCAAGTCTTTCATCTACGCTTGAAAAACAATTCCACCGCCAGGTACTTAACAAATGCATTTGACGCTAGTGAAAACAAATAGAAAAATGAGAAGACAACGGTCGGGGTCACTGCACCCCAATGTTGCGAAAGAGACATTGCCTCAAATCCCTGCTTTCTTTATTGGGCTTTCTTTGAATAAGGTGGTGGAAAAACTTATTACTTTGTGTCTTTGTGTAGAGAGTTGGAAAAGCGATGGGGTATATATTTAGAGACTGGCTGTAAGATAAAATCTGAAGGTAAAGATTATGAGATAATGTATTTGTGGCGTCAAGAAAGGTGTGTTTAGTGACAGAGTTGACTTTTTGAAAAATCTTCATCCAGAATAAACACACTCTATTTCAGAATTAAGGTAATTTATTTAAAAGAAGTGTGTTTCTCTTGAGAGGGATGAGGAATTTCTTGTCAAAGACGGCGTTAAAGTGAAATAATAAATTTTTCTAATTAAAATTCATAGATGATCTGGTTTATCGAATATGAAGTCAAGTTTTATTTAGAGAAACTATTTACTTAACTATCACAAGAGGAAAAAACTCCGCTAATACCAAATTTGTATAAATTCGACTAAAATTTAATTAAGTTTAATTTAGCCTTTTAGAACTTGGTTTGATGAACTATGGATGGATAAAAAAGAGGTAACAGTCGTAAATTAAATGATAAACTCAATAAAAATTAAGAATGTTAACATTTACCAAAGTATATCGAAAAGTTTTCATCACATTAAGATAATTTTTCCGTTTATTTCTAACATTTTGAAAGTGTGACCTTTATTTGTTTAGTTAAAAGTATCCGACTCTTATGTTGTGGGATATAGATTTCTTAGTATGAGGGAAATTATAGAAGGAGTAAATTTAATCCCTTCAAAGAATAGGGAATCAATAAATTATAGGTTATGCAGTGTTGAGCATATAATTTCTCATTATATATACTGAAACATAAAACAATTAACACTGAAAACATAAAACAATTAAATTATCAAGTAAAACATTTATTTCCATTGTTAAGAATTTCGAACGAATCTCTTTAGAAAAATGGTTTCTCAGTAGCCAGCTTTGAGAGAAGATGGGCATAACTTTACCGCATAAAAAGATAAAAGTTTCTATTAAAGGCTCATATCTGCCGGCATAAGATAACTTATCAAGCAAAAGGTAGAAGTATTACGATACCGTCACGTCAAAGGCGTATACACAAATATATGATGTTTAAAACGTACTTAGGTATCTTACATTGTATCTATACCTATCAGTACAAGACGCCTTAAGATATTCGACTTCAGATTACTTTTATTAACACATTATATTTTAACACATAATTATGCATTAAAATACTATAATGCCTGAATGTTAGAATGAATGATTATAATCATTCATTCTAATCATTAAAATTCATCTGTATTCTATTGTATTTGTATGTTATTTTTTTTCCCCAAAAAAGTTACATTTTATTGCTTTACAGGAATCCGTACCCAGTGTTTTTTTGGAGAAGTTTATAAACTACCAGATGAATCCACAATTTACCTACTGGAAGAATCCCAAAACTCTTTTCTTTCTAAAAACTTCTTTGAAAACATTATTTTTACTCCTTTTGTCCTTTGAGAAAGTTTAAAATCTGGGTGAAGCCTCCCTTATTAAATTAAAGTAGGTTCTACAAATAAACAAACGGTCCATTTTCACAAAAAATATTCTCTGTCTCCCTTGGATTGTTTCCAGCTTTCAGCGGAATGTGCAGTGTCATTTCTATTTAGTCTCATACAACACTTGTGATTGATTTGATGCCGAGTATGTCAAATCCCTCTTAGTCCCCCTTTTATAAAGAAAAAAAACGTAACGTAATCGGAAGTTGTTGGCAAGTTTACTGTAATGCTATATCAGGAAACGTTGCTTATATTCTTTTTCATGGAGAAATTTAAATTCGAAATCTTTTTCAGCCGAGGCTGATACTGAGACTATTACTAATTTGAAAGATTTTATAAGCTGATGTGAAAAAATGGAAGGATGTATAATTTATATAAAATATTTATAAAAATGTTTATAAGCTTAAGAATTAAATTAATAGTTGTTAAAATTCATCTTTACGACAAAAGAATTTAGTACTGAATGATAGTATATATCATAATGACACTCTACTTGAAAACATTTGTGTCGTGTCATATCGAAATTATCAGTTAATTTTGCGTCATCTAATTATCCAGTTAAATTTTAGCTACTTCTTTTTTATCTAAACAATTTTTACTATTAAAATTTTACTTATTATTATGAATTTATAAATATGTTTATATTGAATGCTTTAAAACGTTTTTACACATTTTGCACAAATTTAATTAATTATAAAGTAAAAGTTAACATAGAAAAAATATCCTCGTGGTTTCACTTTATAAACAAACTCAAAATTTTTTAGTGATATAAAACTAAAGTTACCTGGTATGGATTATAAAACGAATTCGACCAGTGGATTACAAAACAAAATTTATATGTGCAGGATAGCAGTACATTAAGATGTAATATTCAATTTAAATATTTTAATTTTATCAAGACATGAGGGCCACGTCCATTAGTTAATCACATTCGAACAAAACAAATAGCAGCTAAGTCAGCGAAAATGAAGATTAAATACATACCCATAAAATAAAACCTGTTTTCACTGCAGGTAAAAAGGCAGTTATTTATTGATAATTATTCTAATCAGGAGTCGATGTTTTTGAAACTTTTGCTGTTAGTATAATCCAATTAGGTTACTTATAAAAGAGTAAATCAATCATTTATCTTATTTATTTATTGAACGCGTCGTGGCGCTAATTACAAAGGGTGAAAGGATCTCCGGAATACAAGTTCGAGTCTGTTAAAGGAAAACTAAGCGGAGAACTATGTAAACGTGTTTAAAATATATTAATTAAAACTAAACGGTTACTCTTTCAGAAACATTTGAAACTATAATACACTGAAGCTTTTGAACATAATGACTTAAGATAGAAAGAAAGTTTTCTGATTTTATTATGTATTGTGTAAATTTTCATTGCATGCATATAACGTAAAATTATGTCTTAGTTTATTTATTTTTAATACTTCACAATCAAATCAGTTGCCACAACTAGCTACTTTTCGCCCATTTTGCTCATTTTTTAACTACTTGTCAGTCGCTCAAACTTATTTCCTATACCAGCGGTTCTCAAGCTGAGGGGAGCGCCCCCAACTACAAAAGGGGGCATGAGCCAAGACCTGGGCCCCTCCCGAAATTAAGATAAGTGTACAAAAACGAATTAAACCCTGTTTTTAAGAGTCAAATTTCTAATATTTTTTGAGCAAGCACCCCTAAAACCCACATTTTATGCTTAAACCTCTGTATCACCCAAAATTCTATGTATAAAGTTAATCAAGAAGCAGATTCTCATTTATGATTTCTAAAGTGTCTCATGTTTAGACCAAAAGCGGTAATTTAGGGCTTCGAATGCATGGTGCTTCATTATGCAATATGCACCCAAGAAATTACAGTGTAAAAAATTACTTTGTACATCATCAGAATCAAAAGTCTTGTAACTACCCCCCGGGAATGGCCCCTTCGAAAATATGTTCTGGACTAGGATAGTATTGTAGCTTTAGCTTCAAAATAATATCATTATTGCATTGCACACATTAAAGAGGGAGCACAATGAAAATTATGATTGAAAATTGGGTCGCCAGTATCGAAAGTTTGGGAAGCACTGTCCTATACCATCCTCGTTGACAAAAGTCAAATTCAAAAGAGGATTTAGTTAATAAATTCCCTAAAAATTTAGTACTTTAAATACAATTTAAATTCAATTCATTAAAACATTATTACAACATAACAAGTAGAATAACTCACCTTCTGATAGCGATCTTTCAATAAGAGGTAGTACCTTTTTACAGGACCCATCTTTTAACAAAATATTAACTACATTTCTAAAATTTTAGGAGCTGAAACACATTCTTTATTGCTGTTTTCCTATAACTGGGAACACTATATATCGAAGGAAGTTCAAAAACTTAACTGAGAACATATGTGTTTCTGGTTCTTTTCCTGCTCTTGATTTTACCCTCATTGTGTTAGTGGTATTTGTTTCCTTCATTGTTTTAATCTCAAACAGGAAAGAACTTATCGAAATTCCTTATCCACACACGACAAGCTGAGAACGATGTATAGTTATCTGGTGAAGCTACCATTTAATGCTGCTGCGTCTCATAAAACATGCAAATAATTTTTTTTTCAGAAATGACTGGCTAGTAAATGAGCCAAGTTACTAATAATACGAGTGCGAGTAACAAGTCTTAATTTTTTTTTAAAGTCATGCCCAAGAGAAATGTAACTAAAATTAATTTACTCTAAAAGTTTGTTAATCAAGATTTAAGTAACATCAAGAAAACAATTAGTTAAGTATGGTCAATAAAAACAGCTTATCATAATCAATAATAAATCGCCCTTTTTTGTACTCCTTATGTAATCATTTTAATATTTATTCTAATTATATAGTATTTGCATAATTTATTATGTATATGTCGTTTCTATTATGTATCAAAGACGTTCTAATGGTTTATGTTTATGCTCTAACGTTTTTCATAACGATTCTCAATATACCATTGAATTGAAGTTTTAAATCAAATGTTTGAATCTCTTGTAGCAAATAGTTCTCAATTAGTATGCCCATAATAAAATTTTAACGGACTGTGTCAAGTCTTTTACTGATGTTAAGAACCGCATTTTAAAATTATTGTCAAAATCAATCTCAGTTTTGGTTAATGTTCCAAGATCCAATGCCGTATGTAGTTAGTGATCTGTTTAAAATTTTTAATTGAAGATGTTAAATTATTTCAGACCAGCCCCAAAAGTAATGTCGATGATCATACCCAAAACCTTCCTTTATCCTAATCGGAGTGACAGGGAAGGTTCAATACCCCAACTTTAAATTCGTAACTAAAATATATTATCGTTGATAAAGCCAGCTGTTTATTATCGACAAAATTCCTCAAAAAAAAATAACTTCAATAGGGAAAACAAAGGCGATAAAAATTTGGAGATAAACCCCATACAAAATTAAAGCTATTCTTCCATAGGAATTCTCATAGGACTTTCAGAGAAGCGAGTCACAAATTACAACTCCTTGTGCTTGACAATTTTATCGGCCGTGGCGCCAGAATGTTCGCCAATTAAAAGCGCTGTTCGAGGATTCTGCCAACAAAAGTCGTGTTTCTAGAGAGACACAAATTAGCCTAAGGAATAATGAGGTGCCTTCTTTTCTAATACGCTAAGGAGGGTTCTGAATCACTTTTTTTGCATTACCTATCACTCGTGTTTTGTGCATGATATTTGAACAAAAGCGGGCCATTAAATCATTAAGTCAGTGTCTAAAATGCTTCAGGATACTTCAGACTTCTCCAAAGCATAATTCGAGTCTAGAGAAAGAAGAAATTTCCTAAACGTGTACTATTAAAGAGTGGAATGCAATCTCTCTTTAATTTTATCCTTTAACTGACTGAAGAAAATGGAATAAGTTGCAATAACGTATTCGCAATACTGGTGTATAATATTCTTTCTTAACAGTTAGTTTTGAAAGAAATATCAGGGAAACTTGCCATTGAATAATATGCAGCAAAGTCGCTTAAAACAGTGAATAAATATTTTTTTTTATAATTATTCAAAAATTGTAATTTGAAAAGAAATTAACAAACAATGTGTGGTGGAGAGAATCCCTAATAAATTATTACGGAAATACTTTAAAATATGTAGAACTGAACAGTGGGCGTGTGTTAAGCAATTCCCTATGTTTTT
Organism: Tetragnatha montana; assembly: GCA_963680715.1. Classification (NCBI taxonomy): domain Eukaryota; kingdom Metazoa; phylum Arthropoda; class Arachnida; order Araneae; family Tetragnathidae; genus Tetragnatha; species Tetragnatha montana. Next base: position 61,371,389 of record OY796674.1, on the reverse strand, counting down.
AGGCAAGTCGATTTTAATAAATTTCAAAGAAATTTTGAGTATGTTTTCAAAAAATATAAAATTTTGTAAATTTCAAGAATTATTTTTTGGTATATTTGAGTTTTAACTAAAAAGAAGTTAAAGAAGTTTTAGATACATTTTTCAATTATTTTAAACACACATTATCTATATTGAGTTGATGGTTCTTCAGATAAATCAATGTTCATCTTTCGACAAAATAACTGCTCAAAATTTCTTATCCAGAAATAAAATTCAAAGGCAACCATTCAAGGCAATAAATCGCATCTAAAACCTTTGTAACGCCTAGAATACAAATTTAGTTTAATATTAGTACTTTTACATAGTAATAGTTATTCTCGTCGGAAACCTCATAACGCGAAATTCTTTCACTGAGCATGCGACTGTTCTCATCCTCGTTGAAATACTAATAAGTAATAACCAAACGACTAGATGGGAAACCGCGTTGTACTCACTATAACAATATCAGATAATCTCAGGAAATGAAAGTCCATACATGGCACTTCCTGTTTACATCTATGCTAATAACCATTACAGTTTCACAGATGGCTTCCATGCTGAACATCTGCTATATTAGCTCTACTACCGTCGAAACAACCTCGTTATTTGGATGCAAGGAAAAGGATGAAATGTACAGTGGAAGGGAAGCCTTCATTCATTAAAGAGAACGAATCGTTATGTCGGGAGAACTAATTGCCTTATAGACAACACAGCATGAAGTTTGATAATTTTTACTACACCAGCCTATCGAAAATTAAAATTTCAATAGTTTTTCAGTTGATTCATAAAACAGGTAGTACAATATTTTTAATTGATTCCTTACAATGTTTTAGGCTCAAATTAAAAGTTTCAGATATGAAGCTGTGAACACTCCACTTAATCTTCTTAGTCCATTCCCTAAAAACTGTAAAGATAATTTTTGCAACTTTTCTTTTCCATGAATTAACAAACTAACAGGCCATTCATAAATTTTACATTCCCATTTTTTAGGTAGAAAGAAAGAGGGCGTTCTCTACGTCTGAAGCAATGTGACAAGGGAGAAGTGAGTTCAAACAATTTTTTTGTGTTGTGACACTAGGGTGTTTCGAAAGTCTATGGTAAAATGGTAATTTTTTTTTTCGAATTTCCCAGATGCCCCCCCCCTCAAGTTGTTACAAATACTACTACAAATTTTCAGGTCTCCAGGACGATTTTTGACCCCCGCGCCCTTCAAAAGTAGGTTTCCCATGTTAAAGTATAGGGAAAATATTGAAAATATCGTCATTTTTGGTTCTTTTCAATTTTACGAGCCTGAACGCAGTCAATATCGAATTAAAACCTATACATCATCTTTGGGACATCATTGCCTCAAGATCCTATCGGAAAAATATTCCATGGCACTTACTGGGGGGTAGTTACACGGGGGTGAAAAGCGAGCTTTCACCGAAAAACGAGGATGCTTGCCGGCGCTTGCGGCAGGAGCTGGATGAAGAGGCCTCTCATGGGGGGTCCAGACACAACTCCCGCCAGATGGGTTCCAAATGACCAGGTACCTTAGGAAAAAGGTTCAATAAACACTTAAATAGGCTTTTATCCAGGTCCCTCCGCAAACGCCGGCGAGCATAACCAGCACCCGCGGCAAGCATCCTCGTTTTTCGGTGAAAGCTCGCTTTTCACCCCCGTGTAACTACCCCCCAGTAAGTGCCATGGAATATTTTTCCGATAGGATCTTGAGGCAATGATGTCCCAAAAAGGATGTATAGGTTTTAATTCGATATTGACTGCATTCAGGCTCGTAAAATTGAAAAGAACCAAAAATGACGATATTTTCAATATTTTCCCTATACTTTAACATGGGAAACCTACTTTTGAAGGGCGGGGGGGTCAAAAATCGTCCTAGAGACCTGAAAATTTGCATGTAATAATGTTTTGGTATTTGTAACAACTTGAGGGGGGGGGGGCAGCTGGGAAATTCGAAAAAAAAAATTTGAAACACCCTATTGTGACACACATTACATTTTTTTTTTTTTTCCCAAATCAAATCAAATTTATTTTCAAAAAGTCACATAAAAAAACATACACACAAGAAAAATAATAATAAACATTGATATTTGGCTATCCCAAAGGAGCAATTGCTCGTCCATGGGCAAATGGCATATCTAGTATATTTAAGTCAGGTAAAAAAAAAAAACAGTGGAAGAATTGGAGAAGAATTTATTTCTTTTTACTTAGAAAGTAAAAAAATAATAAAACGAGAATGGCTTGGCTGGCAATTAAATTTATATAATAGGAAGAGTAAGAGAACATAGATTGCATGTAAATCTGACAAATTAAATTAGGGTTTCAACATTATTTTGGTCTAGAATAAAAGCAATACAAAGTTTTTTAAATAATCTGATATTAGATTCTGTTTGAATTTGGCTTGGTAATTTGTTAAATAAAAAAACAGAAAGATATTGAAAATGTTTTTTGTATATTTCTTTACGAGGGGTAGGCACTAAGAAATAATTTTGACTGCGGAGAGTGTATGAAGTGTTAGAGTTTATAGTTGCCCATGATGGGAATTTTTTTAAAAAGAGTAGACTATTTAACATAAATAACTGATGCACATTTAAAAGATGATTATTCTCAGGAAAATAACGTAAAAATTTCTTTTGTAAGTTAATTAATGGTAAAATATTGGAGGTGTAGTCTCCACCCCAGATTATTATACCGTATTGTATTCGAGATTGAACCCAAGCAAAATACAATTTTAGAAGTAAATCAGAATCAAAAAAAAAATTTTAGGTGGTAGAATTTGAACAGAATATATCTTAATTTGCTACAGATTGAGTTAATATGATCTTTAAATTTCCAGTTTTTATTAAATAAAATGCCTAGATATTTTAATGATGGGGTGTATTTAAGCAGATGATTATCACAAGATTTTATTTTACAATCACAAAAGAATAATTTAAGCTTAGTTTCTTCATTAGATCTTAAAGAAAACATAATGTAGCTCGTTTTGTTTATATTTACCTTTAACTCATTGCTTGAAAACCAAATAAAAATTAATTCCAAATCTTGATTTATCATGTTTTCTAACATGTTGTATGAAGGAGCTGAATATAAAATTATTGTGTCATCAGCGAAAGTTATTACTTTACCTAAGAGATTCAATTTACATAAATCATTGATATATATGTTAAACAAAAGAGGTCCAAGTCGTGAACCCTGAGGTACTCCTTTTTTAGAAGGAATAAACGGACTGCAAAGAGTATTCATTTTTACTCTTTGTTTTCGATTTAAGATGTACGATCGGAACCACTCTAAACAGTTGCCCCGAATGCCTGCAGCATATAATTTGTAAAGAAGGATCTCATAGTTAACACTATCGAATGCTTTGCTGATATCTAAAGATATTGCCGCAGTTTTTAAATTGTCATTAAGATTGTTAGTGATAAAAGAGGAGAACTCTATTAGAGCATTAGTAGTACTTAAGTTATCCCGGAATCCAAACTGATTGTTGGCAAAGAAGTTGTTTTTGTTCAAAAAATTTTTTACTCTTGTAGAAACCACTTCTTCCACTATTTTAGAAAAGACAGGTAACAAGGAGATGGGTCGGTAATTAGTGAAAACATCGGGACTTCCAGACTTTAAAATAGGTACAATAGTAGAAAATTTAAGAGATTCAATAAATTTACCTTCCTTAATAGATTGATTTAGAATAGATTGTATGAAATGACAATGATATTTGCCAAGTATTTTGAAAACCTTAGAATTTAAATTGTCATACCCACTTGTATTTGTATTTTTTAGTTTTGAAATAATATTCAGAGTTTCAGTTACTGAAACATCATCTATAAAAGCTATGGAATTTGCAGAAGGCAAAATGAAATCCCGATATTTATCACATTTTTTTACAATGTTACTACCAATATCAGAGAAAAATTCATTAAAAGAGTTGACAACTGACTGAGAAAACTGGATAGAAGATGAATGTTTCGAATCACAACCCAAGATATTATTTACAAGCTAACTATTAACATTTTAAAACTTTTTACATTGGTTTTTACAGTGCTCCCCTTATCGAGCCATTTTTTCACCTAAAGTGAGGATGGAATAAAAATTAGTCATTTTTTTTCTCTTTAGAGGAAAACTGATACTTGTTTTTTGTCTGTCTTACTTTTTTAGTGATTTATAATTATAAAACAAAATGTCTTGGTAATCAAAGGAATTGTAATAGCACAAAATTCCCCATTTTTCTCTCCGTAGTACCAATCAAAGAGGTCTATCTTATTCATAGAAGTCACATTAGTAAGAATTATCAGTTATTTCATCATCCAACCCATAGTCAGTGTAAACACGAAATGGGAATCAGCTGTCGCAATGCAAATCAAAACATCAACTGCATAAATTATCTCCAACACCGGCAAAAACATCCAAGTTACTCCAAGCCCTGAACCACCATCAACACATTCCCGTTACCTCTTGTTTTGAATCAACCGGAATTTTTGTTGATCCAGAGGGTGGGCGCATATATGTACTCGCGCACATATAGGGCCGCCAGGAAATTTGCTTTTCCTTCCTGGCAACAGTCCAAAGAAAGTCGCGATTGGAGGAGTAGCAGCGTCTTCTTCGCTTTTGCTATTTCTGTTTGTTTGAGCTGATGAAAAGCGGATCCAGGGTGTCAAGGTCACGCGACATTCGAAAGCGAACGACTGCACTGCTCAATTTATTGCTTCTGTTCCATTTGCATACGTCACAGAGTAGATACGCCAGGAGAAGTTCAAGGCGAATATATACAAATGAACTCTTCTGAAAAATTTCCTTTAAGAGCTGATATAACTTATTAACTAACTCTGTTAAAACTTAAGATAAGGTGTTATTGGAAAAACCATGGAATTCAGTAGTAAATCCAGTGGAGAGCTTCATGAGGCTTCAGATCCACAAACCAAGGCCTTGAGACCATGATTTTAGAGGGCCCCAAATTGTCTGAAAGCCAGATAATTTTATTATTTGTGTAAAATTACTTTTTATATAAAAATATTTTGTTTTTAACCGTACAGTTACGTTCCCCCAAAGTTTGCATATTCAAATAAACCATCATCATTTATAATTTATATAATCATTCCTTTTACTCTGAATCTTATGTAGTGAAAGGGGGCTCCTAAAGTATTATTAGAACCTTAAATCCGCAACTAATAAAGAGCCTTGTTTATGAGGCTAAATTAAAATTCTGCCTTTTTTTTTAAACTCTTTACCCTTATGTTTTAATCATTTTATTTTTAGCAAAACAACGTGGCATATGAAAGATTGTATAAGGAAAACACTCATGTTTACTCTAATAAAATATTTAAAAAAGTTACGACGCGACGGTACAAAGTTTCACTCTCCCCGCAAATAATAAGTTCTGGATTTTCTACGGCAAGCCACCCAAGTAGACGAATGACGTGATTTATGACGTCATTTTTTCGTCAAAATATGCCTTAAAATTGACGTCATGTTTTGCGTCTAATGTCCAATCTTTCGTCGTCATTTTCGACGTCATAAATGACGTGAATTTGACGACATATGTGACATGAACTTTGACGTGATTTTATGCCTTAAAATTGACGTCGTGTTTCGCGTCGGATGTCCAACCTTTCGACGTCATAAATGACGTGAATTTGACGGCATATGTGACGTTAACTTTGACGTGACACGTCATGTTTTGCGTCGAATGTCCAACCTTTCGTCGTCATTTTCGACGTCATAAATGACGTGAATTTGACGACATATGTGACGTCAACTTGGACGTGATCAAATTTACGTGATTATCACGTGATTTAATGACGTTCTTTATACGTGGTTAAAGGACGTGATTTTCACGTAATTGTATGTCGTGAATTATTAGTGATAGAATGACATGTTTCTTTTGTCCTAGCCACTGGTTAGTCATAAATAGTTAAAATATGCTAACTTTAATTCAAATAAAATCCATTTTATAGAATTGCCAAAATATATCTATAAAATGGATTTTATTTGAATTAAAGTTAGCATATTTTAACGATTTATGACTAACTAGTGACTAGGACAAAAGAAACATGTCATTCTATCACTAATAATTCACGACATACGATTATTCAATCAAGAAATAATATTTTCTAAAAAATCTAAAATACTATAATTCTTTACTTGAAAGAGATTGTGTTTTCAATTAATGTGAGCCATTTCTTTTTCTCTAAAGACATACAATATTAACAACATAAATAAAATAATTCTATTATGAAAATAAGTTTAAGTTTTGCCACAAAAATAAATAAAATCTATAACCTCTAAATATCTATTCAAAAATATTAATTATCCCAAAAAAGGGAAAAAATAATTTTTGTTTAGTTAAAAGATTGAAAGAAAATAGGAAAATTTTTCTTATTTAATATTTATTTCAACACATTAAATGCAAGTAGTAACACAAAAATAGTTTATTGAACAGAGATTTTTCACAAACTGACAATTAGCATTTCTGTTATCCCAAGGGCCAGTTGAAGGGATGTATACAAAATGTAAGACAAGTTAAAAATATACAAAATGACACAAGTGAGGTTCCCAGTAACAATATTACAAAATTTGAATTTCTTCGTCAATACAAATAAAACATTTTTCCTTTTAACAACTTATCAGTAATTTTCGCAGACTTCTTTGAGGAATTTTGCCAACATTATATTCCACAATAAAATTTAACATAGGAGAGAAATTTTAATTTTTTTTTCTTAGATTATTGTTTGTTTTATTATATGACTCAAAGGCATTTTTGCTAAACAGCACACAATAGGTACTCAATTAAGCTTTATAAGAATAACTCTTAAATAAAAATATATATAACTTTGAATAAATATAGCTTAAAAATTAAAAAAAAAAAAACCCTTACAATTTTGACAGTGCAGGGAAATTCAATGCAACCATTGTTAATAACTTTGAATGCAACCAGATTCAATAGCCCAGAAAGTTAAAGAAGTAATAATATTTTTTAAAGAAGTAATAATATTTTTTAAAGAAGTAATAATATTTTTTAAAATAAGTATTTTATAGATTGCATGCATTTCCAAAACATGCTTTGTTAACATTTTAATTAAAGCATGTTTCAATATTACATTTCCAATCAATATTGATTCAGATTTTACTACTTGGAAAAGGTATTTTATACTTACTCATAATTAAAAAATGCAAAATGCTTGACTTAATTTAAGATATTAATCAATAAACTGAAGAAAATACTATAAGGGAAAAGGATACAGACTTGATTGGAAAGTCAACAGTAATTACAAGATAAGCGTAGTTTTAATTTAGTTATTATAAATACATTTCTCAAAAAGTATGAATATAACATTCATTAAATAATGTTTTCACAAATGAAATAAAAATAAATCAATCAAAGGTAAGAATAGCATTGAAACGTACTTCCAATTTATTGGCATTGGAAAGTCGTTTATAAAAATAATAAAATTTGCATACTGTAATAAAAATGCAAGGATTTACGAAACAAAGTACTCACAAAAAACATTTGTAACATTAAATAATAATTTTTCATCTTTAAATATATGTATTTTCAGAAGATTTTAATAAAAAAATAAACACTATATTTATAGTTCTTGATAACTTTCAGTCCATTTCAAAGTAAAATTACCCCATTTCGTTCAATAAAAGTCGGACGTTCCAAAGTTTTTCCATGTCCTTGTCACATCATTTTCTGCAATAGAATAAATATGTCCTCCTCATCTTCCTCGCTATATTTTTCAGTAGTTTCTTTAGCATTAAACCTGAAATCAATATAAAATGATCAGGAATAAAACTTATAACACAAAAGGCCAGAAACAAGGTTGGCAAGTTTCTTCCGGAGTGGAAAAAACCGCGGAAAAAAACATGGAAAAAACCGGCCGGAAGAAATAGGTTTCTTCCAGATGGAAGAAACTGGAAAAAACCTTTTTTATTCAAAAAAATTGACAAATAAGCTTTAATTTATAAATTATAATGTTTTACTAATAAAATTATACCATTAAAAATATAATTATATGCAAGTACTGTGGTGAGTTAATAATTACACCAATGTTTTTACTAGGAGGTTTCTTCCACTGGAAGAAATCTTTTCTTTTTTTTAATCTTTTAATAATATTTAAATAAAGAATGGTTAGGTAACATTTATACAGAAATAGAATTAGAAACCATTCTAGCCAACATCCCCTTTAAAAACATAAGTAACCTGAAATTTAATGTTAAAAGTAACTTTTTTCAAAAAATTAATTATTTTAATTAATAATTAATTAATAGTAATTAAATTAACTTTTATTTTTTAGATTGTGGTTTAAATTGTTCATTTATGTAGTCAGTAAATTTAAAAATGTGGAGCATTTGTTTGGCTTTCAGTGGGTTTTTTCCACTTTCTTCCGCTTCTTCCATTTTTTCCAGTGTCTTCCACTGTCCTGGAAGAAACTAGTTTCTTCCGGAAGAAACCCAACCCTGGCCAGAAACTACTTTTTAATTTTACAATTTGTGCGTCATACCCAGAGAGGAGAACATCTTAATACATTCAATTTCCTGTGGATTCAATTAATTTAAAAATATTTTTCAGTAATTGTTCATTTACAAAAGAATATGTATTTTAGAATTAAATATAGGAGATTGTCTAGACTTCACTTAAAAGGTTTTATTTTTGCAAAAATTGAAAATATATTAACTTTTCAAATTAAAAATCAGTGTTGAATTGAAGAAATTAATTAGTTGCATGCTTTAAAAAATGGTTTGAAAAATTATTTCCATTATAATTTGTAAACTTTATATTTATACTATGATACACATTTAGCATTTATACAATTGCCTGCAATTTCAAAAATAAGTGTTACTACCATATTGACCCTTTGATTATGAAAATAGCAAGGGTTTGGAATCAGTAATTTAATAAACTAAACAAGAATTAAAATCCTATAATTTTTTTTACCTGGTATCAATTTTTTAAAATGTTTAGATGATTTTTATCAAAAGCTTATTTATAGTAATGTTTCTCGATCCAATTTTTGTCTTACACTACATAAATATCAATGGTTTGATTTTATTTTTTATCACTATTGTTTTAAAGAAATAAACATTACTTTAATGGGTAAAATTAATTTAACTAATCAATAAACTCAAAAATTTATTTCAATTTTACACAAAAATCAGGCATGATTTTTTCATTAATGTATAAATATAATCATTGTCTTGATTTATTTAGTAATGTATAAAAATATAATCATAGTTATAATTTAAAAAAATAATTATTGATTTAAAAATTTGGTAAGTACTTAGTGAAAGAAGGGTAAAAATTTTAGTAACTAATTGCACAATTATTCATTCAACCTAATCACAACAGGTATATATCACTGATGAGATGGCATTGAACTTCTTCTCTTGATTTAGTTAATTAATTATATTAATAAGTGCATAAAATATATTAGAATGTGATGCAAAATTATTATATATCCCACAGAAATTATAATATCAATATATTTTTAACCAGTTTCAGAAAATACAGAGCTGTTAATTCATTTAAATGAAAAAAAATCTGATTTAGATAAAAAAAAAATCCAATTTAAATCAAATAAATATGATTTTTTTTATTTTTTAAAAAAAAATCAGCATCCCTGGGTTATACTATTGTAAAATTTGTTAACATGGCAAAATAATGACAAAGGAGCATAATAAGGATCTGTGAGAATGAAAAATATTGTAAAGATGAAACTTTTAAGCTAAAACATTTTAAGCTCAAACAGACCTCTAAGTACAATTAAAAGTGCAACATAATGGGGTATTAATTTATGAATTCTAATTGCTAGATTTTCAGATTTTTAAAAAAATATATTGAAGTAAAATGGAAATCATTTTTATGTTCAGGGGAATTTCTGTATATATATCCTCCCAGCAGTGCATAAAATTTTTCTTTTCCTGACAGTATAAATTGTGTGAATAACAATATTTCCCTTAACTATTTTTTCAAAATACTACATCAGATATTTGTGTAAAACTTAAAAAAGTATTTCTTAACTGTTCAATATATTATCATGTAAGATGGAAAAGGTTGTGGTTAAAAATACAAGTAACTATATATATTTCAAAAATCAAGAAAATATATTACTTTTCAACTTTCAAATTACTCCATCTTTCCTTGGAGTTTTTTTCTACTCTGCTACTGTTGTCTTCAATCAGGTCATTTTACTTGTACATGGCTACTGCTCTCCACCAGTCTTCATAGCTTTCCTATAGTAGAAATTTAATATATATTTTCAGAAAACACAAAACTTTTAAAATTAATAGTAAATTTAGAAGAGATTTTTAAAATAAGTAATATTTAATACACTTAAAATTTAGCTCAGTCAGTATTAACTAATTGCAAGGATAATTTTTATTTATTCCCTTGAAAACTATCACTCAGAAACATATTTAAAAAAATTTCGAAGCACAGCATCCATATCCAAGGATTGCACCATTTTGTTTTACACGATCGTGTATTCGGCGCGGCGTCTCAATGTCAATCACATTATATAAAATCAAATATCCTGGTAAAAATAATTAAAAAAGATATTAATAGAAGTTAAAAAAATTATTTGATTATTTCATAAAACATGAAAATATAAATAACTTACATGCGCGTTGGTTTGACCAAGGCGTTACGATCCGGCACGGCGTCCTCGGCAACAACAAACAACAAGCCAACTTCGGTACAGCCATCTATCGGTGAGACGGATGCTAATAATCAGGGTTGGCCAATGGGTTTTTTTAAAAAAAAAGCTTTGAAAAACTCAACTAATTTTTAAATAATCCATGGAGCTTTGAAAAAACCCACTTGATTCTTAAAAACCCCACATTCGTCATGAGCCCCTACAACATACTAAAATTTCAAAAAGATCGAATGAGAACAATGCATTTGTTCATACTTTGAAATTTCCCATAGCCCATAGCAACAAAGAATACAAAGACAGAGGAATTCGTAGTGTCAATATTCAAACGGCTGTTTCTTCCTTTCTAATTGAGGTACATACTTGAAATTTTAATATGTTGTAATAACAGTAAATCTATATCATAATAAATCTATAAAATTTTCAGGGTTCGGGGACAATTAGGGGGTCGTATACAAATTAAAAACCGTTCAATACAGAAAAAGGGGCGGGAAAATTTCACACGCCACATTAGTGCGATACTCCGGTCAAAGCGTCACTTTGAGTTGCACAACATAGTAAAATTTCATCAAAATCGGAAGACAGGTTTTTTAAACTAGAATTTTTTCAAGTATTAAAATACACCGGATGTGTATGTAATTAGGCTAATTAAGAGACTTCCTATAGAGATAGAAGCATGAAATTTTAATATGTTGTTCATGGTGTGAATCCACACAATCTATTAAATTTTCAGGGTCCAATTCTAATTAGGGGGGTCGTATACATAATAAATACAGTAATAAACTCGAATAATCTATAAATCCAGAACTAATTCATCAACCTCTTAATGCGATACATATTTTTGTTTGCCTAAAGGTCTACTACAACACATTAAAATCTTAAATATTTATCTCAATATTTGGTAAAAAAATTTCAAGTAAAACGAAAATTCTTTGAACCTAAATTACAAACCCAATATGTATATATTCCCCTTAAAATTTGCAATTTTTAGAACCATTTTTTATAAGCTTTCTAAATATGTAAAGCATTAAAATGTGACATTAAAAGTAAACAAACCGAGAACTCAAATTTGGGAAATATTCCAGAGCCATTCGCGTTAAAGACCAGTAAGCTCCATTCTGCTTTCAAAAATTCTCAATTGCGTCATAATCACCATGGAAACCCGTAATCCTGGAAAAACTTTACCATAACGGTCCTTTACTCATAAGTAAAATGAAAATTTTTTTTAAAATAATATTTATCGATTTATTAAGCAAAAAGTGGACTTGTGTTTTTTAATGATCCCATATATTTTTTAATAAGTCTAATATCTCATTAAATTATAAAGTTATATTCATGAAAATTGGATATGACTTGCATCACGATGTATATTTTAAGAATCAATCACCTTTTAAAAGATTATTAAAAAATAAATCGATTTATTTCAGAATTATCGGCGTTTTTTGGTGAAACGTCTGACAAAATAGAATCCGTTATAATGATCGGGTCCCTAGACGTCCCGAACAACCAGTGGCGGATCCAGCCTGGACCTACGGGGGGGGCAACCACATTTTTGGGTTAGGATTTTCCACCAGAAAATTTTTGAAAATAAGACCCTAAAAACCCATTTTTGGTTAACTACAGTGACATAACCCCCCAACCAGACTTATGTTTCCAGAAATGGTTTTAACTCGCAATTTCTTTACTAAGGTTCCTTCCCCCAAGTATTTTATGGATCTAATGTGAACTTTCGCTGAAAAAAATGTGCAAATTTTACTGTCGATCCTTAACCTAAGGAACCGTGGGGGTTCCGGGGGTCCTCCCCCAGAAATTTTTTTGAAAACGTAGACTAAAAAAGTAGTATCTCGACTCATTTTTGAACATTTCAGACGGCATCTGGATCGGAGGATGAGACCTTAATTTAGGTGCCCTAATAGATTCGATGCCCTTAATAGGTTCAATGTAGCTTGTAAATACGTTTTTAGATATTAACCCCGATTTACTGTCTTTCATGGGACCAAGAAAATTTGAGTGAAAACGTTGAATCTGGGTAGGACATTAACATAATACTGGATAAGATTACAAATAACAGTCCTATCAAATGGAAGAATCTGAGAATTATTATAGATCAACATACTTTTTTATTTATTAGCACTATAGTTCCAGCATTATTTATACTTATTATTAATTATCTTCCTTTAGGATACACAAATAAAGAGCAGCCAAATTATTTACTATTGTTCCAGCATTATTTATAATACTTATTATTAATTATCTTCCTTTAGGATACACAAATAAAGAGCAGTCAAATTATTTATGATACTACATACCTTTTGATTTCGTTACAAATATTTATTCCTACAAAAATGCCTTTTATAAAACCGCCATTTGTGCCCCTTCTCACTTTTGAAAAACCATTTTTTTCACAAATATTCGCCGACTCTTCCCAGGCTGATGAAATCATACGAAGAGAGGGAAGTTCGACGAACTTAAGATGTAAAAATAGCAATTAAAATTGCTGTGTTTCATCAAAATTCCACATAACAAAGACATATGTTTGTTTTCTCTTAATTATGGAGACATAGTGCTTCTTTTTTTTAGGAAAAAAATTTGTTTTAGGAATGTATAGAACGTAAAACATCTGCCTTTTATTTACTTCATACCAGCTGCTTAGAAAAACAGCAGGCGTGCTTTAAAAAAACACATGAAATTACCAATATATGAAGTTTTAAAGCCAAACTTTCCTACCTTAAATTCATCGAATCATCCTGAAACTATGGCATCTTAATCGAAACATTTCAAATATACAGTAAAACTTTTTTTAGCAAGGAATTATGCGTTCTTCCTAGTTTTTTAAACAAAAGAAAAAAATTACGCGAAAATCGTCGTTTACGGTCTTTTTTTTCAAACCGCCATTTTAAAAAGAAATAATATCACGAGAACTACCAAAATAACATGTTATGTTTATAAATATACATAGATCAAAATCCACTTTGTTTGAAATCTCCACCTATTACCAGTTTTTCATAAAAAATTTTCAAACACAAAACTTCGTAAAAAGTAACAGAACTTATGGGACAACCCAATATCTAAATCAATTTTTTTACTAAGCAACAAAAACACTACAAAACAAGTTTTGTTGAACTAAATTTTAACACTTAAATCGCAGATTTGCAGTAAATATACTGTTCGAATACTTAAACAATTGAAAAATTTTGAGATAAAAGTTGCTTTTCAAAGCGAGTTTAAAAGGATCAAAAATAAAATACACCACAATTACGAAAATAGACCATTGTGGTTATAGTATCACTACCTGAAAATTTCCAATTTTCATCTTAAAAATTACTTTAAATTATTTATCTCCATTCATAGATAAAAGGGGGTGTCCTTCCTTGGGATTTTTTTTTAAGTTTTAGCATGTTGAAAAGATTTCTAGATTTTCTATCATCACCGTAATATAAAAATAAAAGGAAATTTATTTATAAATTGTTAAAGTAATTAATTTTTTTAAAAAATTACATTTATCTCTAAATTTAAGGTTACTTAAGATTTTAAAGATAATGGTTTCCTCCTTTCATTATTATCCTATTTTTTAAATAAAACAATTATTTTCATTAGCTAGTTAAAAAAGTATTTCATTGCATTTCCCCTCTCTTTCTTTTGAAATTTAGTTTAAAAATTGAAGCATTTATATTATTAATACTTTTGTCTGAAATGCTTTAATATTTCCACACATATTCTAAATTTTATTGGCCTGATACTGATAATCGCAAAGAGTACTAAAATATAGTCTCCTACACACATGTATCACATGCCTATACTACAAGAATTTAAGAAATAAATAAATTTGTTTAAAATTTAAACTTTAAAAAAGATTTTTCTTTGTCTTTGTTAAATTTAAGTATTTTTTAAATGATTTGTTACCGAACATTGTCAAAATATTTTCTGTTTCACTTGATTGGAAAATTTTACCTGTGATTTCAAATTTCACTTTAATAAATTAATTAACTAATGACTTAATCACCAATGGTGGTTTTTTATGTTATATAGCTATATAATTACGATATTCATGGAAAAATGACTTCGGAAAAATGCCTCAAACATTTATAACAGGAGTTTTAAAAAGGTCGAATTTTATGGCCAAATAAAATTGAAAAAATTATTTTTTTTTTACTTGTCCCATTTTTAACAATATTAGTGTGGAATTATTTAGGAAGGGGAAACCGTGTGAATTACTTCTTTCGCTGTTATTTTGTGGTTTTGAGCGATGTTTTCAATTTGAGAGACGTTTCTTCAATTATCAAATTTTTTAAATTTATATTTTATCTTTTTTCAATTTAAATGGAATATTCGTATTTAGCAGACACATTTTCTGGTCATTTTTAAAGAAATAATAAAAGTTAAATTTAAGTCTGTAGCTCTTCTATTACTTTTAGTTTTTCTTCAAGAAAGTGATGAAGGAAGAATGTTATAATAAACTTTCAATGAACTTTTTTATAGAATCTTGTAAGAATACTACATGAACGCTTGTATGAGAGTAGCTTGTAGAGAAAAACGGCTTTTAACCCTATGGGCAAAAATGGGAGAATTTTTAAGTCACTTGTCTTACAAAATATCAAATCATAAAAACCAATTGTAATTATTTAGATAAAAATATAAAGAAAACATAAATCCCTTATCCCCTTACTACTTTGAAAAATAAATATAAAACAACTTATCTCTTTTTGGGAAGCTATACTTCTAGCCGTTAGATCCAAGAAACCAGCAGCCTCTTTCTGGGATCACAACCAACAAGAGACTGAAGGACGTCTTCTGGAAAAATGTGTCACCCCCCAGAAAAAAATGTATCCTCCCAACTTCCCATCGGTCATTTGGGGAGTGGGGTGGGAAAACAAGAATCTACAAACAATTAGAGGCCATAAAACCATAAAACGGTGTCCCATCTCCTGCGAGAGGCGGCAGCCCTGAGAAAACACAAGCGCCCGCTCCTCAATACGCGGGGCTATAAATATGGATTGTCAGCACATGGTATAGAGTTACCATCCTTCTGTCGCCGTCTGTGTGTGGCCGAGGGGTCGAATCAGCCACCGAGGTAGCTTATGTTTTTCACTCCCTTCTGCGAACGATAGCATAGCATGGACAATGATAGAGGAAGAAGAAAGTGTTTACAATGTTTTGACGCCGATCAGGGCCCGACTTACAAGTTTGGGCGCCCAGGGCAAAAGACTCGCTTGGGGGCCCTCGTCATGTCTTAAAGTTAAAATTAAATTTATTTGACTTAAAGTAACAAAATCAATCATTTTCAATCCTTGTGTAAGCATTTCGTAAAAATTCTTTATTTGAAAAGTGCCTAAGCTTAATTGATTTTAAATTCATAAGTCAATACATTTATTTTACATTCTCACATTTTCTTAGCTTTTAAACAGTTTTGGGGGCCTCTTTGAAATATGAAATGAGGGCTTTGGGCAAGTCCGATCCCTCTAGATAACGTCTGGTTTCTCCCAGGGAGTGTTTTTGTGGGTCGAAGATGAAGACTTCCAGTGCCCTGTTTAAGCTAAGGCAGCAAAATCAAAGGGAAGCGTGGTATGTGAAAAAAATTCTACATTTCTCTCGGGACCTCATAGCTTCTGCCCCCATTTCGGTGGCCCTCTCACATTTTGAATTTATTTTTGAAAAATTGTAATTTTGAATAGGGCCCCATCAGGGTGGCGATCGCCACTCGGCCCAGTCTGGCCTAATGATTTACATATTCGTAATCTGTGAAAACTCTTCGTCGAAACTCTTCTACTCTTCACACGACTTGCCCCACAAAAATGGAGTGTTAAAATATTTCATTTTTTTAGGAACTCAATTAGAAATATGTAATACCTAATTAAGTATTTGAAATAAGTGAAAGAGGCTATTTTTTATAAGCATATAAAAACGTAATCGTCCTGGACTAATATACTACATTTAAATTTCCTTTAAAATGTATGTTCTTTAAGGAAAATATAGAAAATATGACTCTTAACACTTATAATATTCGAATTTAACGTTTTTGTATTTTCGTTAAAATTTTTCTGCACAAATTATTATAAAAGTACTTTTCATAAAATGGTTGTTCTAAATGTAAGTAAGATCTAGTCTTCTTCTAAAAATCCTGGATGACCTAAAAATCCCCATGGAAACCCGTAATTCTGGAAAAACTTTGCCATTACAATTAGTTATAGTTACAATAGAAAAAATTAAGAAAAAAATAATATTTTCGGATTTATAAGCTTTCTTTTTACTTGTGTTTTTTCAAAGTCCAATAACTGCCTTAATTATCAACCGATTTTCACCAAAATCGAATATGAGGTATATGGTAGGGTATATTTTAAGGTTGAAAACTGTCGACCCTGGAATAAACATTCTTATAACTTGATTTTCTCTTCTCTCTTCTTGCTCGCTTTTCCATCTTCTTTTTGTATTTAAAAAAAAAAAGGCGGCTGAGCCCACGGGGGGGGCAATTGACCAGTTGCCCCCCCCCTGGATCCGCGCTTGCGAACAACATACTGAAAAGAAAAGATATAAACTTATTATCCTTGAATGGAAATAAGGAAACCATTTCTTATAAAGAAACTTTGAACCTCGAGGTTCAAAGTTTCTTTATAAGAAATGGTTTTTTAAGTCAATGAACTCACTTAATTTTGTACAAACCCCACACTATTTCTGAAAAAAACTGTTTTACGTGGGTTTTTTCAGGGTGTTTTATTGAAAAAACTCGATAAAACCCAACCCACTTGTTTTTTTTTAAAAAAAACCCGGGGTTTTGCCAACCCTGCTAATAATGCATCAATTTTTAGCGGATAGGTGTTTTTGAGGGAAAAGGGTGTGAGTCTTGAAAATTTCACGGACGATAGTATCCAGTCAGACGTCGTGGTTATATTGTTCAAGTTCAAACATGGCGCCGAGAATGCGTGAATCCCCACTGAATAGCAATAGTACTAGAACGCATGCGCATTTAAAGTGACGAAAAAATGACTAAATTTGTAACGTGTTTAAAAATCATGTCATTTAAAGTGACGTGAAAAGGATCAAATTTATAACGTCTTACAAATCAAGTCCTTTTAAGTAACGAAAAATGACCAAATTTATTACGTGTTTAAAAATCACGTCATTTAAAGACACGTGAAAATGACCAAATTTATAACGTCTTACAAATCACGTCATTTAAGAGACGAAAAAATGACCAAATTTAAGGTGTGTTTTAAAATCACGTCATTTTAAGTGACGTGAAAATGTTAACATTTATGACGTCTTACAAATCACGTCAATTAAGTGACGAAAAAATGACCAAATTTATGACGTATTAAATATCACGTCATTTTAAATGACTCAAAAATGACCAAATTCATGACGTCTTTAAAATTACGTCACTTAGAGTGACGTAATAATGACCACATTTATGACGTCGTATAATTCACGTCATTCAAAGTGGCGTAAAAATGACCAAATTGTCACCATTCAGCAAAATGTGGTCATTTTAGGTGACGTAAAAATGACGTCTAAATGTCGGGTTAAATTGACGTCATTTTTTGTGACTCAAAAAAGACGTCATAGTTGACGTGATTTTTTCCCAATTGACGTCATATGAAAAAATATGACCTGATTTTGACGTCACAAATGACGTCATTCGTGTACTTGGGCAGAGTAGATAAAGAGGATAAAACACACCCATCCATAAAGAGGAGAATAATAAAATCAGTAAGTAGCATATCTTTAAATTGTTTTGAAAACAATAAGAGGATGAATGATAAGTGAAGTACCATTGGTGATTAATAATAGTATTTTTAGGTGATAGGGAGTTTAGAGAGAGTTTAAAAATTATCAAAAATTCCGTGTTTCAGATAAGAAAATTTAAGGATTTTGTTTAGATTCAGTCGTATCTGAATTCAGAGCTCTCAGGCAATACTCAAAATACCTTTGAGAACTTTCATGTACTTCTACACTAACTCCAAAATTCACACATTAAAAGACCCTATGGAATACACATATTCGTGCGAGTGCGTAAACGTAAAGGGGAACGTAGCACCTGGGATGCAGCATGCAAACGAATGCAAATTGAATAGCGCCGGAATATTTCGGCCTTGACGAGATGGAATTGCCAGCTCCACATTATCCCCGGTGCTCACAGCTGTGCATGCACAAAATCTGGATTCAATTAACGGCCACTCTTTTGCTTTAGGCCCGATCGAGAGAGGAATGCCAATGAATAGACAGTGCTAATGATGGGAGATATAAAGGAGGGGTTATAGACTGAGATGGGTTTTTCTTTGAAAAAAAAAACCTGGGTTGTTGAGGTGGATATTATAAAGAAAAAGGCACTCAGCAGGAATAGTCCGCATCAAAGTGGATTGGGTGTAGTATGCTTTATAGGGAAAAGATATTAATAGAATAATTACCGTAATATGAGGTAAATTTGGCCCAAATGGAGTGTTTCTCTCTTTTTCACATTAAAAGCAAATAAAAGTTGCTTACCAAAACAAATTTGACAAGGTCAGTGGTTTATATTATTTGTAACATTTTCAACTGTAATATAACCCGTTTTCAAAGTATGGATTTAGGTTTTAAATATATATAATTTTTAATTTTGAAATTTTGGGCCTAAGTTACCTTGAATTGGGGTAACTTTGGCCCAGACCTCAAAAAGTTTAGGTGTTGAGTTAGTTTTATCCGATGATATTTAAATGTGATGCTAAATTATTTATCAATAATAATAATAATAATAATAATAATAATAATAATAATAATAATAATAATAATAATAATAATAATCTATTGCAAGTTCCCATTTCAAGCCTAATTTACGTATGAGAGAAAATCAATCAACTAAAATGTTTCCTTATACTAAATTGATTTTATTTTAAAGTTATCAAAGGAAATTGATAAAGAAAAGACATAGATGGACAGTAAATAGTATTTTAACATCCTTGGTATCTTTTTTGATGAATCGATTGTCTAAGTTGTGAAGAAAAATCTGTTTTTGGAACAAAAAACTGATATTTCTTTGAACACCATCAATTTCACAACAAAATACTATCAACACCATAACTATCTTTAAGGTTTATTTACTTATAATTTGAATATTTTTAGTGTTAAGAATTACTTTTTTATCCATATTTGTCCACTTTTTCTTAAACTCAATTAGTATTTCACCACGTACCATTGGGCCAAAATTACCCAAAAACGTGGGCCCAAGTTACTCCAACGCAATAAAAATTCATTAATACACAAACCACAAAGTGAAACAAAATAATGACATTGAAAACAGTTAAAAAAATACTTTATAATTTATTGAAAAAGACGAGGATGAAAATGCAGACCAAATTTCTCCACTTTCTCCTTCAATCCCCAAATAGGAGAGGTTACGTAGTCAGAAACCAATTAATTAATCCACGACCTTCGAAAAAAGATAACGGAAACGAAAAAAAGTACAGAGGATCCTTGTAGTTCGATAACACTGAACTTGATAATAGAACAAACTGTATGCGGAAGCGAAAATGATTACGCGTGTTATCCGTTATCCTTCTCACACAACAACACTGTTGGCACTCGATACTCCTCGGCTTTGCTCAGATCAACTCTTACACTGATTCTCTCGTTCCTTGGAGCTGTATGTGTTTTGGATTTGGGCCGAGAATTCAACCCATTGTTTACGTTTCGACTCTAACTTCTGTTCTAGAAGGCTCCTTCATTCTTAGGGACGCGCGGAGTTGGCGGGAAAATGCATCGTAAGACATGTGTTACAGAAGAGTTGACAACAACTCTTGGATGCTTTTAACCTATCTACGATTCTACGAAGAAACTAGGCATCGTGAGATTTAATTTTTTTAGGTTTTTCGAGTTTTTATATGCTAGAAACTTCTTAAAAAGAATTGAACCAAATTCACAACATCCTTTAGACAGGGTAGAAGAGTGTTACCACTGAAAAGGGAAGGTTTATTCCAGGAAAGTTGAATTTGGAGTTTCAATATTATAAATGGTTTTAAAAAAGGTTTTTTCTTTGTTGAGTAAAGGTGTAAGGTGATTGTTTTTCAACGATACAACATTAATTCGAGAGGAATATAACTTTCCCAAATCTTTCTTCAACAAATAAAATTATTATTTCCTTTCAAGAAAAATAGTAACTTAGTTAAAAATTCACAATTTACGTAATGGATTAAATTTAAGCTAATTAAACTGGCAAATGTAAAAAACCCTTTAAGGATGCAATAAAGTATGGTCTATCTTTCTAGTAAAAAAACTACTCTTCAAAACTAACTGATCGGAAGAGTTTCATTAAAGATTGAAATATCCTTTTCTAATTGGATATTTCAATCCTTAATGAATTGATCTTCTGCCCATTTAAACAGCGAATTTCAAGTATCAAATAACTCTTACCTAATTAAAGATAGTGATTTATTACCATCATTAAGCATCATTCCTTAATGTCTTTTCCTCTCCAGAGTTCTTCCAGAATCCTTCTCTACTTTTAATAACAGGAAGATCGCCCTAATTAGTATTAAATAATCCCAGACCACAATGGAAAGTCTTATTTGGCATGTAATCAAACCGTGGGTCATTTAACTCCCGACAGCTTTCGAATTAGTTATTCTTGTTGCTCGCGCCTAAAAATAGAAACTGCCACTCAGACTAATAAACCATCTCGGACGCTTAAAAAATTGGTAATGTGTCGAACTGTTTGCTTCTTCTGAAAGCAATTTCGTCCCTCGAAGGATTAAATCTGTCGCTTAAATCGAATGGGAAGTTAATTTGTAGCAAGTGTAGGTACTTTTCGCACGTAACGCACCCATAACGTAATTTTGATTTTTATATCAAGGGTGCGGTTTTTCTTAAAGGCAGAGGTTCTCAAACTGTTGGGTGGGTAAGGAGTAAGGAGTCGATTTTAATTTCAATGAATTTAATTTTTATAAAATAAAAAAAAATTCTGCAAAAACTATCTTTGATTGGATGTCTTCCTGTATCTAATTATAAGCTGTTTGTGTGTTAATGCGTTTTATAATATTGCATGTGATAGTTTTTTTACGAATTTAAGTTCCATTACCTTTATATTTAAAAATTCAATGAAGGAAATATTAATTAAAAGTGAAAAATGGATAGATATTAATCTAACATGAATCTAAATGAACACTATAAAGTTTTTAAATCTGAAATAATTTTTGCGTCTATTATTTTAAGTGTTAAAATTTAAGTAAAATTGTTTGTAAACGTATTGCTTATTTAAAATACTTCTACTCTGGAGTGTGTATGAAACAGAATAGTATCCGTTCTATTACATCTGTATTAATTTTCTAATTTATTTTATAGAAATTTCATTTCCATTGCAAAATTTGCAACACCTTTCCCTTATAATAGAAGAAATCTTTGAACATGGTATAAATATTTTTCTCGTAACATTTTTTTACCTCAAACCACAACCGTTGACCTGACACTAAGTTTCATGCAGAACTTAATCCAGAAATAATTCCAATGAAACCACCTTTGAAAGAGTTATTCAACTCATATTCAATCAACCTACCTTCTTTAAAAGACTTTTAAGTATCAAACTTCAATTCTATATTGCTTGAACTTCTTACAAACATTTGCATACTACTAAGAATACTGGAATCAGATAAAGTGCAAGAGAATCACTGCGCATTTTTTGTAGATGCTAATGCAGTCAAAATAAGCAAAAAAAAATTTCCATCGAAATCCGATAACTCGGTTTGTCCTTCCATGAATAATGCAAGGTGAGTGGGCACGTCAAATCAAACTGCAAATAGACACTTCTTGAATCTTCCAAGATCGATAGAGACAGCAGTTCGTTGAACTGGATTGCTTTTGGATCAAATCCAGTGAAACCTAGACCTTCCCCACCACACCTCTAAGGTTTCAGTAGGGGAAAAGGAGGGTGGAATAAGAACAAATAATTTTGGGGGCCCCGTTTGGTAGATTGCACAGAAACACATTAGGCCGCAAGCAATCACTCCGAATCACGCAAAAAATGAATTATCTTTCTTATTGTGTGGGCATTGAAACAATTTTGTTTGGTTTAGCGCAGGGTCAACAATCCTTGACGTGCGACTTAATTACACGTCTGTTTCCCTCCAGGTTTGGACATTACTTTTGAAATTACTCTTCTAATGAGTTCGGAAGGAATGTGCTTGAATTACAATACGATGGGGGCGAAATATCGATATTGTGAAATTTCACGTGTCTAGCAAAAGCTGGACAACTCTTGATGGATGAATTCTGAATGAATTTTTACTGCCCGGTGAAAAGTTTTCAAGTGTTTTGATAAGTTAGGTGTTCATATATAATACCGCCAGGAGAAAATTTTGACACAAAAACCAAAACTCTGAAAAGAAGTACAAAGCCAAATGATATCCACGCAGATTTTGCACAAAACGTTTTTTAGCGTTTATGTATTACCATCACTCCTGAAATTGAGTGGAAAAATCCATTTCCATAACAATCGCAACGTATTGTAAGACGTCAAAAAAAATTCTTCTGGCAGTTTGACTATAGTAGTTATAAAAAGCCAAACATGTGTCACAAGGTATCTCTCCTTCTTTGTAAACTATTCAACACTTTTTCAAATCTTTTAACAAACAAAACCTGCCATTAGAAGATGCAATAAGAAATTTAAAGGAAAGATAAGATGAATTTGTTTCGAGAAAAATATTGCAAAATCTTCTATATACAATATTCTTTATGAAACAATGTTATTTAAAGTTTAAAAGACCTTATACAGTTATTTTACATCTTTTAGAAAATTGTGAGTGATTTTACAATTAGATCGGTCTTATCTAAAATTTTTTTTTCCAAAAGGATAGTTTTGATGGATATATTTTCTCTGAATGTCAAGTCTTCGATTTCATTCAAAAACAGTTCCTATTACATTATAATTCGTTCCAGGATCAGCTTTTATCCAAAACAAAGCTCTTGAATCCGTTAGAATTTATTTTAGATTTTTGTATCGATAATTTTTGAAAAGCGTTACTGTTCCCTAAGAAAATAAGACATTAAACACAAAAAATATAGGAGAGAATTCCTACATACAAATTCATCCAGAAAAATATATTTCTAAATATCATTTGATTATACCTTTTTTAGGAACAGCAGGTGCAAAGCAGTTGATTTAATAATTAGCAGCTAATTCAAACGACAAATTTACTGTTTTCCTTTACAGATCCTTAAAAAATAACAACCAAACAGTGAAAATTTTCGGCCAAACGCATATTTAGATAGTTCTATAATAAACTAATTACAAACGCTTTAAGCCCAAGTTCATTCCTATGGCTAAAATAGTTCCGGGCTCATCTATTGACAAAACACGCTGCAACAAATTAATGCAAAGAGGAGGAAGCAAACACAGAAAGTGACTCACTTCGTCGTTTGGTGAACTAGGCGCTTCTGTGGGGGAAGGAGAAGGGTTCGAAGGGGGAGTCTTGGAGAAGGGGCTCCTGGGATCTTCTTCCAGGTGGAGGAGGTTCTCTTCCGTCTCCTCCGTGATTTGGGGGAACATCTTCAGCTCCTTCATCGTGACATTGGAGACCTCCCTGTCGAAGAAACAAGAGTTTAATAGTGAGTCATTCGATGGCTTATCTGTATGCAGTTGAGGACTATCAGAGCCATTAAGTTTTCAAGGATTTTCGTATGTTTGATGTAGGAATAAAAACGCTTTTATGGCTGTAAATGTTTTTGAAACGTATCTCGGAGTTGAGGATAAAAAGAGGCGTTTTTTTTTTCTTTGGATGCTTTGGTTTGAACTTTTGGCTCCAAATCATTCGGGTTTGTGATTATAAAGTTACCGAACTTTGCACGGTTGAATATTGAAATAATTGGTTTCTATGAATTGCAAAGGGAAAATAATGCCTTAATGAAAGACGTTTAAATTGATGGCAATGTTTGGCAAAATAGAGTAAAATTGGTAACAGTCGGTGTTTTTAACAATCTTATGAATATAATAAAAGCTAATAATAATTACTATTTTTATAAAACATTTCAACTGATAAACAATGTACGGAAATAATGAGAGAATAATGTTTAAGTTTTCAAGGAAATGTATAAAATTTTATTCAAAAAAGGCAGAATCCTGATTATGTTTCAAAGAATTTTCTGATAGTGTGCAGTGTATGAAAACCAATTGCATAAAATTTAAAAAGCTTAACAATTCCAAATTAGCATTAGAATATCCATTTACACGCAGAATATCTCTATGCAAGGACAGGTACACATTTAATAAAACATGATTCGTTCATGAATTTGAAGTAAGATGTGAATACTACGGATATCGTTACACAACCGTTCAACTTTTTATAAAATATTAATTAAATTTATAAATTGCAAAAAAAGTAATCTCTTTCCTTTTTCTTTCAGAATTTTGCCTCACCATACAGTCCTCGGACGGCACATCACTTTCTTGACCGTCCAATAAGCAGCAAAATAATCAATCAAAACTCAACAGCTCCAGTGTTGCCATTCCGTATCAGCGAAAAAACATCACAATAATACTCTCTGTTGCCGGAAACATGTGTTTTCAGCGCAGACACGACCTTCGATTTTGCCTGAGTGGCAGCAGGTGCCTCGCTGCATGGCGGCCTTGACTTTGAAAACAAGCCGGGCTCCCGCGGTAGATGTGCGACAGGATCACATGGGGGAATATCCATGTTATTAGAATATTATACTACACATGTTGGATGAGCAAATACAGTAGAATATACGACGATAATGACTGTAAAAGTGTTTTGGAAACGAACGAATAAGAAGAACGTTGGCAGTGCACTAGTGAAATAGCTGACATTTTTCTTAGGAGATATGTCATGTTTAAAAAAAAATTAGCTCGTTAATCTCTAAAAATGCATGCACTTATAAATGAAAAAAAAAACAATAGCAATTTTCATTTGTGACGTCACACTTAACCTTCCACTTAATAAAATCCTTCGTACATTCAGAACCTTTTACTAACAGGCGTAATTAAATACTTATTTTCAATTCATATTCTCCTATTCTCAACACCTTATTTACACAATTTTTTATTCTGCATTATTTTTCTTAATCCCAAACAGTGCCAGTCTCTATTCAGGCATGTGCCGCAAAGAGTGGATAAATTCTTCTATTCTTAAAAATAATGCTGAAATACTAAACTGAAAATGCTCTTTTAATGTCTATATTAATTAAGCACAAATCTCTCATTAAAGTTTCATTAAAATTATTTTAAAGGAAAATTAATTAAACTCTTATTGAAGGTGTTGTGTTTTTTCGTGAAAACCTTGATCTCATTGAATTAGATTCGGATTTAACTACTGCTGAAGCTATATTGTTATACAGCAAAAGCTTGACATTGTGCTTATTTTCTGTTTACCGTTCACATGACTTTTCCATCTTGGATTTTAATTTAGAACTTCAATCTACTTTAGATAAGCTTAATTATGAAAATATAATTTTAATTGGTGATTTAAATATAAATATTCTTAACGATGCTAATAACTGTATACAAGATTATCTAAATTTAGTATATCATTATGGTTTTCAGTCTTTCAATATACCAACTATGTCAATATACCAACTAGATCACTGCTTACTTCTACGTGCATAGATCACGTATTTATTAAGCATCAAAATTATATGTCTCCCCAAACTGCAGTTTTTTTAAATGACTTAACGGATCATTACCCAATATTATGCAAATTAAACTCGGGCAAAATACTTAATTTAAAACACAATAATAATTCTTATTTCTCAATAAACTATAATCAGCTATTAAATTACTTATCACAATATAAAATGAAATGTGATACCAAAACCTCTCTGGATCAACAATATAATTTATTTTTGTCTAGGATTAATTCTATCATAAACAACTTTAAATTTAAAAGAAAATTCGGTAAAAAATTTAACAAAAATTGGATGGCTCCAACTATCTATTCATTGGTTTTGAGGAAAGAAAAATTGTTCAAAAAACTAAAAAAATATCCTCATGAGGAAATCTATAAAGTAGCATATAAATCAACTGTAAATTCAATCAAAATAAAAATAAAATATAGAAAAAATGAGTTTTATAGAGAACAATTTGTCAAATGCTCATCCAACAAGCAAAAATGGGATTTAGTGAATAATATCATAAACAAAAGTAAGTCAAATAAACTTCCTGACTCATTAAATAATTGTGAATTAGCATTAAATTTTAATTCACATTTCTGTCACAATAATATGCCCTCCAACGTCTTAAGTGATGATAATTTTAAACAATATATTTCACCTTGTAATAAGTCTTTTGTTTTCTTAAAAATATTTGATTATGAAATATATGATGTCTTAAATTCTTTTTCCAACAAAAAATCTTATGATTATGACGGTTTAAATTTTCAAATTATGAAGCAATTTGCCATCAATAATGTTGAGTTTTTGACAAATTTTTTAAATTCATCTTTTGAATTAGGTTTATTCCCAAATTCATTAAAATGTGCCACCGTAACACCCATTTTCAAATCTGGTGACAAAAATATTTTATCAAATTATAGACCTATTTCAATCCTGCCTGTTTTTTCTAAATTGATTGAAAAATTAATATCGAATCGGATTTATGATTTTCTATATACGACAAAATTTTTTGCTGAAAACCAATATGGATTTATAAAAAAAAGAAGCACAACTGATGCACTTTTAAACTTTACTAATTTTATTTACACCAGCATTAATAATAACAAAAAGACCCTGGCCATATTTTTAGATATATCAAAAGCATTTGATAACGTTAATCATTCAATTTTAATTCAAAAACTCAATTATGCTGGAATAAGAGGTAACATTTTAAATTGGTTTGTATCTTACTTACATAATAGACAACAAAGAGTAAAAATTGGCAGTGATTTTAGTAGTTTTATTTCTCTCACGAAGGGTGTTCCTCAAGGTTCTGTTTTAGGACCTTTACTTTTTCTTATCTTCATAAATGATTTCTGTAAATTAAAATTATTTGGATCTATTATTTCGTATGCTGATGATTCAGTCCTGCTTTATTCCTGTTCCGATTTAAATACTCTTAAATTGCAAGTTGAACAAGATTTAGTTACTATTGGTAATTGGTTTTCATCAAATCTCCTAGAGTTAAACTTGAATAAGACTAAATATATATATTTCAGTTTGAAGAACTCTAACTTTAATTTTGAACCTAAGTATCACTCGCCTAACTGTACTGCATTTTCAAATTGTTCATGTTATTCACTTCAATCTGTTAATACTATTAAATACCTTGGTTTGTATATTGACTGCAACTTAAAATGGAAAACGCAAGTCAACGAAATATCAAAAAAACTCCGTTTTATTCTTTATAAGTTTTATTATTTAAAAAATAAAATTTCCAAAGACTTTCTTATTACTCTTTATTACTCATGGTTTTATTCTATTATTAATTATGGAATTTTAGTTTGAGGAAGCCAAATCCAATATAAATCCAATTTGTATCCGTTAATATCTGTACAGAATAAATGTTTCAAAATTTTAAATTACTCTAAAACTACTAATACATCTCATTATAAATCCCTAAGATTACTACCAATCCGTTATAATGCCTTTTATAGAATAATTTTACAACTATTTAAAAATAAATCACAATGTAAATTAAAAGAAAATATTTCAGATAGACGTCCAAATATAATTTTTGAATTTCCAATAATACGTAAAGAAATCTATCGCAAGCATTTTCTTTATTTAGCTCCTAAGTTATACAATAGTTTACCATTTGAGTTGCAGTCGGAAAACAATTATTATCATTTCAAGAAAATTTTATTTACATTTTTACTTGAAATTGACGATATCGGTTTATTTTTCCACATTTAGAAGCGAATTTTACTTTATATTTTCCAGTTTGTCCAGAATGTTTAATTATGTATTCTTTTATAAATTTATGTCTTGTGTTCATTTCCTAGTTCTAAATCTTTATTTGTTTTTTATCATTTGTGTTTTGATTTTTGTAAACTATATTTTTTTCCTATGTCATGCAAGTAGTCCCCAATACTGGCTCTGTTGCCTCTTGGTGACCAATTTTTATTTTGTAAATTGTATTTTTTTAAAAAAAGATAAATAAAATTATTATTATTATTATTATTATTATTATTAAAAGAAGAGAACCAAGAATGTGAAGAGGGGGGATAAATTAAGACTCATTGACTATTGTACTCGGTTTCAACATCGTATAAATTCAAAAAATAAAAAATAATTTTAAAAAATGTACAAACGACAATGTCTTAAGAATGTTAATTAATTATGTCTTAAGAATGTTATTCAGAGTAAATCTTAGGAAATATTATTTTTAAAAATGTTCGGTAATAGAGGCTGCAAAAATTGTGGAACATGGAACGGGGCAGCCCAGATACCATTATTTCTTTTATAATCTTGAAAATGGCGAGTTTCTTTGGGATCAGTAAACACTTGGAACCTCCTTCAGTGCATTTTTATCTCAACAACTTACAACTCACACTATCAAAAGTATTGCTTCCTAAAAATAATTCAAATAAAAAAATTTTTGTGTTTCATAGTTGATTAAGTAATTTTTGGATGAAAGAAGCATGTTATTTAATAAAAAAAACTTTTCATTTTCTTAGTTACTATATTATAATAAAGCAATTAAATTAAAAACAGAGTGCAATCAATTCGGTTGAAAATTTTAATGTTTAACTTGGTTTATAAAGGCTAAAAACAAAATTTAGAATTACGTCACCAACAATTTATTTGTATTGTTTATAATAGATGTTCTTTATAATTATGGTTACAGAAACGTTTCAATCCTAATAGTAAGGAGTATCACAAAAGAAGACTTTTTAATTTGGAATTAACCAAGTGTATTTTTCTAACCGAAAATTAAGCGAATGACTTGATTAGGATAATGTAGTAGGAGACAAAAATTTTTAAATTCCATCATTTCACAAATCACAAGAAAAAAGGTGTGACAAAAACTCTTAAATTTACATGATGCAACTTAAATTTACTTCTTCCTTCCATTTTTGAATAAGAATCCGCATTTCTGTGTAAAATTACAATGGACTGAATAAATTCATGTGATGAGGAAAGTGCATGCGTTTTGCGTTGCGGAAACACTAAAAAGTCTAATAAAAGTAAAATAAATATAGGGAAATATTTCTTTACTTTTGTGACGAAAATTCAAAATATAAAGGAGGTTGTAGCAGGAAATTCAAATATTTCACAAAAAAAAGTAATTATTTTCCTATAACGCAATTAAGAAAATATGTGTGTTGCATTTAGATTTCATTAATGAACGAATCCTTTTATAAATATGCTTTACTAACTTGTAACTTGCACTAATATCAAAGCGCATTTCTATTATTTTTATCAACGATATTTGAAAGGGTTAAGATGTTTAATTGTGGTACGTTCGTTTTTGGTTTCTTTGGTTTAAAATTTAGGGTATTTTCTAAAAAATTTCAACCGTGAATATTTTTAATTGAGTATGTTTTAAATGGGAAACCCATATAACGTATGTCATTAAGAGGCTAAGATTTCTGCTCTTTAGATTCAAACATTTGCGTTATTCAATCGACAATAAATTTTTACTTCAGTTATATTGTGCTTGGATTTACCCAATTTTTTCATATGGTTTAACTACATGGGGTGGTGGATACGTTAGTAATTATTTAGCTTTAATTTCACTCCAAAATAAATTCATTAAAGTAATATTAAACTCTACAGACTACACAAATCTTTTAATGTACCAAACTTTATCTATTCTACCATTACGATATTTTTATTTTTACAAAACTTGTTTATTCATCTACAAAAACCCTAACTTTTGTGAAAGAAAAATACTAATTAACGCAAGAAGAAGTAATGAAATCTACAAAATTCCATATCCCACTAAAGAAATCATGTAAATAACTGTTTTCTAGACTTGTATATTTTCCCATCGTGGGGGTATTTATTCAAAAAATCTCCCATTAGCCCCCACTTTCCCCTAAAAATAACAACCTAACCTACAGCACATCTCTTCCACAGTTTATTTTTAATTTTAATTAATTAATTATTTTTAATTAATATTTATAAATATTCATCATTTATTATCAACATCTAACACATCTATTATTCTTATTAGATTTCAGAAAATAATTTGCTCTTGGAAACGAAATAAAATCAGTCGTTAAATAATTATCACTTGAAGATGATCAGCCTCAATCTGTATAAAAAAAAGTTACTTAATTTTGAAGAATGATTGGTGAGTTGAAATAACTTCAAATAAACTCGTGGTCTTAGAACTTGGCGATGGATATGCAAGAAAGCCATATGACTGAAAAAAAAGATAGCAGAAAAGAACACTTGTACTGTTCTAAGTAAAATAATGATAAACATGGATGGTATTTATCTTTGGATAATCTGTTACGATGTGCTTTATATCTCAGATATAATCTGAATCGCCATTCATGACTAAATTAATTGAATAAAAACAATTATAATTATCAAAATTCAATTGAGCCAAAAAGACACTCTCGAGATATTTCT
Source organism: Tetragnatha montana (assembly GCA_963680715.1). Lineage (NCBI taxonomy): Eukaryota > Metazoa > Arthropoda > Arachnida > Araneae > Tetragnathidae > Tetragnatha > Tetragnatha montana. Next base: position 61,340,235 of record OY796674.1, on the reverse strand, counting down.
CCGTCTTTTAACTGTTTAGGAACTTGAGGGCATTATTAAAATTTATGCATAAAAATAATTAATTAAATTGTTTTCATACCTTACATTATCTTTTTATATTTTTCATAACTGTCTAGTCTCCCCAGTCCTAATCCTGAATTAGTATTTTTTAAACAGTTTTGTTTCTTCTAACATCAAAGCCCCTTTTTTATAATATAAAGGCTTATGCGTAAATAGCACATGACGCATATCCCAGCATGAGTATAAACCAAAGCACCAGAATATGTTATAACAACTCACAAACGTTTCTCTATGATAAAACCTACGAGATAACAAACTAGCTACATCAGAACCTTCAAAGAGCATTACATTTACAAGGATAAAAATAGTAGTTAGAACTATATTTAAAAATCAAATAATGTTTCTCTTAAAATTTTAGACGCATCATTAACCAAAAAAAAACCCACCTCTTCTAAATACTCCTGAGGAGGGCTTTTCTTGAGACGGTTCTAAGAATTTCCTTTCCAAACAATGTCTAGTGAGAACATCAAGAAAGACTGAAGGAGAAGATGTTATCGAAAGCACCTAACAGCACTCTATAAATAGAATGAGCAAACACCCATTGCTGCCTGAAACACTACAAATTGTCCCTACAGCTTCAACTGAAGACATTTGTATTTCTTTTCGTACATTTTTCGATACCATTTAATCGTAAAACATCATAATATTTAAAGATAAAAATTTAAGGATAAATAATATTTCGCATGCATCTTTCTACTCTGAATTCTTTTTGCATGTACATTTTCCATTCTTAAAAATTATTTTATAGCAATACTATTCGCGCTACAATGTAAAAATATTTCTCCTATATAATATTTCTCTATTTCTGCATTGTTGTCGGAATATTTCCGCCATTTGTGAAACATTCGTCTTTCCGTCATTTGAAGGATAGTTCGCTTTATCTTTGTAGGACTAGGTATAAGTGTATATTTATTTAAACACAATACGTAATTTATTAGCATTACTTTAACGGGACATCCATATATTACGTGAGGCCAAAAAGGGGGGAGGGTTTGGAAAAATCTCACCAAGGGGGGGAGGGGGTTTGATTAAAATCTCACGTCAACTTTTTAAGTTAGAAATTATTAGAGAGTTAACTTCTATTTATTGCTGTCATTTTACAAATTTCGACCGGATGATAACATAATGTCCTTTCCCCCCACATTATTAATAAAGTGAAGGTTATAGGTGCTATGAAGCACTAAATGCAAATGAAGAGGATAGAAAATCGTTTTTAAAAAGTTGTTGGTGAATCTCACGTGGGGGGAGGGGGGGTCCAGCAAAATCTCACCAAGGCGGGAGGGGGGGGGTCCAGATTTTGGAAAAAACACCTCACGTAATTTATGGATGTCCCCTTAACTAAAATTGAAACAAATCTTTTAAATAAATTAATATTTGGAAAAATTTAATCCAATTCAAAATACTTTGATGCGAATATGTTTTTGTAATTTAATTCTAAAAAAACAGGGTAACCACAAAAAGGTTATTTTTTACGTCTTATTTTTCCAGAAATATTTTTTAAAGTTGGAGGAAACATTTTCCACTATAAGTGAAGGAAAAGTAGTACTAAGCGTTCAGATTATTTTTTATGGTTTTAAGATAATCTGAAACTGTTTAATTAGTCCTTAATATGGATTCTAAAAATACTTTTAGGTGGATGTATTTTTTTAATGATCTTAATTATAAAATAGTTTTTCTATTTTAGCGGACGTGCACGTTAGAAGAAAGATGTTCTGTATATTTTAAATGCTGTGATTTAAGAAAAATTAAAACGTTGATTCACTTTTAAACTATTGTAAAATTTTTTTATCTTAAGTAATCAACCTTTATCCCGGAAAAACACTTATGTTAATAATACACTGGATGAATTCGTGAAAAATTTCAGGGTAAAATTCCTTTTTCTAGTTTACTGAATTTGTAGGTGAAAAAATCACGTTAAAATTAATGCATAAAAAGACGAAATTTTTTACAGCGTAGGGAGATAATAAAATGCGTATTTTTATCTTTAGTCTCATTTGTAAATGAAATAATTAACCCTTCTAATACTTCTGACAAGCTGTGAAACTTCAAAGGGCATTTTAAAAATATTTTCTTGGGATTAAAATCAGTGTTATCAAAATTATCTTCTTAAACTTCAGTTAACTGTTTCCCTATTTAGGCTTGAAATACCCTGCAACCTTTTTAATGGAAAATGATTTAATTTTAAAGATGTTGAGTAAAAAATGCGATATTCACGATAATGGGCTAAGATTTTTTTTTAAGTAGGTACTTTACAACTTTAGAAGTTTTTGTTTTCTCAGCGAAAAAAAATTATTATAAGGTCACACTAAATTAGCATAATAATTAGCATTTGTATTTATAATAATTATGTAGATTAACACACTATTCAAAAGCTATTTCTACTTACTTATTTCAGTAAAACTAATAATTTTTATTTCATTCCTTTGATTCTTTATCGCTAGATTAGTTTGAAAATATTACCAAAATGTTGTGAACAAATTTTATCACAGATTAAGATCTTTCACGTTTTGCAATTGCTGTGAATTTTAATCCAGTTTAACTGGGTGTTTTAGATGCTCAGAACGTAGGTGTTTAAATGTAGTATATTAGATGCTCACTCTGTCAATGTCAAGCTTAAGTTGGCCGAATTTAAGCGTGATTAAGTAACTAAAGGTTTTCTTCTGTAACTTTTATTTTTGAGACTGCTCGTATAGGCCTATTAGTACTGATTTTTTACAAAGGCAACAATCACACTAAATTAAAGATTTAAAAATAATCCCAATTCCATGCCCAATTATTTATTTTATTTTGTACTTACTCCACCGTCTTTCAAGCAGCTAATTTCTTTATCCAAGTACAAATTGGTTACTGACTCGGCCATCAAAACCCTTTCGAAAACCCAAGATAATAATAATGATGATGATAATAAATCCCGGTTCTTTGCTATAAAAATAGCGAGATCACACCACCCAGACGTCAATAAAAGGTCTCCTTTCATCAAATGAAATTTTTATGTCCCGGCATTTGCTATTCAAAAGAAAATCCGTAGATAATAAGTCAAAAAAGATCATTATCGAGTGCGTTCTTAAAGTTAATGAGGCGATTAAGAGCCCTCTGCGAGCCCTTATTTTCGAAATAATAAAGAACTCTTTGAGAGAGGTCACACCGCACCAACTTCGAAGGGAGTAAGTCATTGGACAGGAAGCACCCTACGTGTGCATTTGTGACGTAGAACATCAGAGGAAGCATGCTAGCGTAATCGGAACTGTTCAGAGTTATAGAAGGCCCGCTAGAACGTTATAATTAATTCGTGACCTAGCTATTTAATAGTAAAAATTTTAAACGTTACTGTTTGTGCGTAGAAAAAGAAACTTATAGTGCTAGTTAAAAACTTCATCCTTAAAATTAATTATTTTATGAGTGGACAAGGACATGGTAAATCGCTAAAAATCAAGGAATTGGTGAGATGAATTGAGAGTTGAAAAAAAACAGAGTACCTAGATTATTTTGTTTCTGAATACTGTCATGTTTTATAGAATTCTACGAAATGCATTAGTAATATGATAATAAACGGAAATGATTCTTAGAAAACTTCATTATAGGCTAAAAAGGATATCCGTATGGAGAAAAAAGGATATTTAAGGAAGAGTTAACGATTTAAGTGTTTTAAAAGAGTTTCTACATTAGCACCCATCCAGTTTGTATTCTATAGACTACATGTGCTCCCCCCTCAAAAAAAGTTTACAAAAACTCTTCTAGGTAGATAATACTCTAGTTAAGAGATTTCCATACGCTCAGAGAAAACACTCAGACCACCTAAAATTATGGTACAAATTCGTGTTTTTTTGACGCACTTAAAATAAATGCCTGTAACAATAAAATTTAAGTTTTTTTTATGAATTTAAGTAAAAAGTTCTCTAAAAGAAAAAGCAAAAACAATTGCAGCCACTTTTATAGTAAAGAAAGGGAGACTTGTTTAGAGTTGAAGAGAGAGTAAAATTTTGAAACTTAAAAGAATTTAAGATATCATCGGACCTTAAATATTTTTATATTGTAATTTCGGTGTTATTATTCCACTTTAAAACAGATATGTAGTGTAATGCGCTTTTTCAATAAAAAGGAATTTTTGGAAGAAATTAGCTTTTTTCGTTGTAAATCCTTTTAGTTTTGACATAATTTGTATTTTTTTTTCTAATTTTATATTTAATAACTAAATGCTCTCTGAACTTTTTTCCCAATTTTCTTGTTTTTAAGAGCATCCCTGCATAACTTAAACACATATATACTATCTATACATGTGTTGTACCTTCTAAACCAATGCAATAAGAAAACACATTTAACCTCATATTTTTACACCAAAGAGGTAGCTAAACACTTCATGGCAGACAAGTAACCCTCACATACCTTCTACCCCAAATATGGCGACTGTAAATATATTATTAAAGAATGTTTTTACGAACCTCTGAGGAAAACGGTGACCTTGAGAAATTATGTCTTCAGTAGAGGGATAAAAAGAAAACACCCCACATAACAGTCTGATCACAGACCATGGAAGACGGCAAGAAGAAAAGTCCGGATTTTGAGAACACACTTTCGTTCCCAAAATAACATAATGGGCCGAGATCTGCATAACAATTCTGTTTTCCCACCAGAAAGTGAAAATACCGGTTCTCGGAGCCGTCCGAGGAGAGAAAGCCTGATGTCATATATTTTCTCCAATGGGCAAAGCAAGATTGGTTTCGGCTTCAATGTATCGAAAAGGAAATCTTAAGCTGGATTAACTAAAAAACTGAATGATTTGCAGAGGAACGCCATTGGAATAGATATAATGTTTTTTATACATTTTATTCCGTAGATTCCCCTAGTTGGTCTATATGAATCATTGGTTTCGCCAGGTACAAAAATTGTTTTGGAGAAAACCAATTTTAAGACTTTGTATATGTAACAAAATAACTTAGTTTTACTATCAAAATCAATTACATTTGATTAAAAATCTCGAACAATTTGGGAAACGCGCATCCCCAAATGGAATTTCAGTCCCTGATAATATACACCACCTCAAGGGTAGACTTTGACCTGCAAGAGATCCATGTCAACGAAACAATAAATTGGGGGTGCATGAGATGATTCTGATGAGAAAATTCTAATTGTTTTCGGCAAAATAATAATGAAAATAACCTGCTCAGAGTCATAGTAAGAGGACCCCTCGGTTAAAGGTGGAAAAATTATTAAATATCTGTTCTATTTATAGTAGTTCACTTTCTGCTTAACAACTAAGAACAAGTTCAGTTTTGTGAATATACACTATACAGGGTGTTTCACGGCTTTTATTTGAAACCAACTTCTCTTTCATGGAAGTAAGGTGGGAACACAGGTAAATGACCATACTAAATCCACTGAGATGGGTTAGAGAGCCCCTAGCGGTAAAATAAAAATGTTGAATAATTAATTGAAAATATAAAGGAGAGAGAACGAAAACTTCAATTGGAAAATTGTTTGCTGTACCTATCATGAAAAACGCAGAGAAAAAAGTTTCATGAAAGTATCTGAAACATTTGAACTTGAAGAGGTTAGTACTTTTTCAGGCATCAAAAAGGAAAATATCTCAAATTGGCAAGTTTTTCATTCATTAGTCATGAATTTTTAATATTTTTCATGGGCCATGTATTTTTAATATTTTTAGGTAAATTAAGATAAATTATTTTAATTAAAAATCAAAGAAACGTGCAAATTTGCGAACTTTTCTTTTTTGGGGGCCTGAAAATGAAGAATATTTTCAAGAGACTTTCTTTTAGTGCATTTTTCACTATGTTGCAAACAATTTCTTCACTGAAGTTTTTGTTCTATCTCCTTCAATTTTTTAATTATTATTATTTTTTTTTTAATTTTGTTATTTTGCCGCTAGGGAGGACTGTTAGCCGTCTCAATGGATTCAGCATGGTCACTTATCAGGTACACCTTACTTCCATGACCCTAGGACAAATGCAGTTAAAAGTACTTTTGAAACACCCGTTTCAGCATCGTAAAATGCATCATCCTCACAATTCAGAAAATAATACACTAAGTTTCCAGAAAAATAAAGGAATAAAAACCATCGTTTATAAGAAAGCCAAGACATGGGGAATATCCTTACACCCACAATTTAAAATATGGTAATCATGTACTCGTATTCTGACGGGAAAAGGAGATCTAAATTGTGACACATTGGGAGAATGGAAAGACTTTGTGACACCGTAATACTAACTGCTAGAAAATTTATGAATAGTTCGAAATTTCTCTAAACTGTATTCAAAAGAAGGCTTAAGTTACGTTCGTTATTTTATTGTGTGATGGAACTTTAGTTTGAACTTTCATTGAAAATTATGGAAAGATTTTTATGTAAAAAAATAATAATAATATATTAAACACAGAGGATAATTATAAATACACAGATAGGTAAAAAAGTTTAAAAAACGGGAAAAACGGTATGTTCCAAAACTTATGAAAATTAAATTGTTATGAAGATAAAACTTGTTTAAAAAATTAGATTCAGAGCAGGGTATTGTTATTTCTAGGGGTATATTAGGTAGTTTTAATCCTTTTCTACGGTCAAAAATGGAATATTTCTGAGTTTCGGGGGGGGGGGGAATACCTCTAAATCCACACCCTAGGCTACACTCCTGCCTTCTTGTATTAAAGGAATTTTCGGTACCCCTATTACAGGCAAAATTATGAAACTTTTTGACCCAAATAACTACCAAATCAAATCAAATCAATTTATTTACAAATTATAATTACAATTTTATATTAAAATTTAATAGAACATCACAATACACAGAGAAGGAAAAAAGAACGGGGAAAAACACAATAAAAACAAATAAATACCAAATAATAATTAATTAAAAGAAAAATATTTTTTAAATGTGAGGTATCATAAGAGCTATAGCTCGTATATGATATCAAAATTTCGTATTCCTATGATTACTGACAACGCTATTGGAATTTATTTAGATATTGTTAAAATATTTTCAATCGTGTCTTGTGCTTCTATGAATTTGATGATATTTGTTTTAAAATCTTTCAATCAAAAAAACGAAGATTCTATAAAAACCATGCTTTTGTCACCTATTTTTATAATTTTTGACCCACTCCCCCACTGATATTCCGAAAATCTCAAACATTAACCCATAGCTCGACCTTCTCCGAAACCGGCTGCAGGGACCAGAAACAGTCCGACAATACAACCAAACGAAGAGGGAAAAAAATCTGTTTTATAAATAAACAAACGGGGCTGACAACACTGGCAACCAACAGTGGCGGAGAGAGGATCTGGCCTTGAATTCAGCCCGAAAGGGTTGAATGTATAGCAGGGCAGTGTGCTGGAGCGGGCGATTCCATTGAAATGGAAGTCCGCCCTTCGCTTGTTCGAGTGCGTAAACACACTTTCATCTGGAACAAAAACGTGGCAGGCTGATAAGTGCAGATTAAGTAACCAAATGTTTGTCTTGCTGAAGAGCTGACCGATTATTACAGTGAAAAAAATTCCGATATGAAAAAGATGAGTGCCAGATAATATAGTTTGTGGCAAACTAACGGGTGGTGTAAAATCAATATTTTTTTTTATACAGACAGATGCATGACAGATAAAAGACTAGCTATTATGCTCAAGATCTCCTTATAACAAAATTATGCTGAGTACTAGAAAACTTTTCCCTTACTTGAAATTTCTAATTCAATCTGTTTCTTCTCTCCTGAGAGTTAAATATTCACCACTCGATAGCTACTGGAACTCTTAGATTTACCATTAAAAACTAACTCCAATGATTTTAACCTTTTTAGAAATTAAGCAATCAAAATGCCTAGTTGTTGGAAAACAAAAGAAAGAACTGTTAAGTTGCACGTATAAAGTTTCTTCACAGAACGAAGATTCACCCTTATTTTTTTTTAGTAAAAAATGTAAAAAAACCAACCTTTATAAGAAAAAAAACAATTTTAAATTAGACAAATTACTAAAATTTGAAAAAGAATTCACCCTCAATTTTTTTAAAGTTAAGTAACGAATCTGTCAAACCATAGAACACAATGTATGTTTGAAGTTAAGAAGATCTATCCCTATGACACACTAAAGCTAAACTATAAAAACCGACTAGGAACAACGGCGCCGGATAAATTTTTTCACGTCGCTGCTCCCCTCGGTGATTTTTCCCTCCCCATCCCTCTGTATGAGAAACCACCCCCTCGTTCACTCCCCACTCTCTCTTGATTCCTTCTTTATTGATTTTTTCCGCACCCCTACGGAGATATGAGTACCATTGCTTGTAACATTGTTACAACAAAGCCTTGGATATTGTATACGCAAAAACAGCCACTCCGATACATACGAGCGGAGTTAAGTGAAGTTAAGTAAGTACTGAAAGAGAGGATACAAATAAATCGATGATGGACAGGAACAAAATAAAACTACGCATGAAAAACTTGAAGCAAAAATGGCATTTGTCAGAATACAAAATTGCAATAAATCTATGGCATCACAAGAGAGTAACTTTATAATATCTGAGAAAATCAAATTTTAAGAGCAAGATTTAAGTTTCATAACCAGTACGATTTTAAGACACTAATAGAAACAAGTATAAGGAACTGTAGCGGATGTTTATGCAAACAGTATGAGTGGTGTAAGAGAGATTTCATTGATATATTTCAATGTTTACTGATGCAAAAGCCTGCAGATGGAATCCCTCTTCATTAGAGAAACAGCTTATTTCTGCATTAATCAATCATAATCCTGTAAGAGTGTCTGCCAAGAAATAAGATACTGCTTGTTTTCTACACTTGCGAATTAGTCTTAATGGTTTATGAATATCTTATTTCCTTGTCGCTAAATATGACATAGGACTGGCTCTCCTCATATCAAACTAATAAAAGTATTCTAACATCTCCATTACACTTTTATACGTAGAAGAAGTTTATTGAGAATAAAGATTAGTAAAGTAATTTTTCATTCATTACTAAGAAGTTTATTAAGTTCATCCTCGTCATAAACTTAATATAAAAACTATTTAATTACACTTGAAAAAGGATTAATCTTTGTATTGTGAAACTACTAATAGAATAAAAAATGAAGCAAACAAAATTTAATAGGATTTAATTAAACGCTACATAGTGTATAATGTTTTAAACTTGGGAACTGAGATAATTTTGAAAGATTCTAAAATAATCTAAATCAGTTTATGAAAGGATTAAAACGGTAAATAAAGCACGATAAAATATTGAGAGCAAGCTGTACAAACTAAATAAAATAGTAAAGACAACGTTTTTTTCGCACATTTGATTAAAAGATCTAAAAAATCTAAAAACAGACATGTTTCGAGGATAACATGGACCCTCTTCGTCACTGTGACGATAATAACAGGAATTAACAGAAATAAATAACAGGAATTTAGCTGTTATTTACATCATCACACTGACAAAGAGGGTCCATGTTATCCTCGAAACATGTCTGATGTTTTTAGATTTTTTAAATCTTTTAATTAAAGTACGATAATCAATGCAAAACCTGAAAGAAAGTGTAATTAACATTTAAAATACCAACAATACACCAGGCTAATAGTTAAAGAAAAATCTCAATAGGGAGAAGTTAACAATCTTTTAAACTGTCCTTTCTTCGCAATTGCTTAAGTTTACCACAACTGTCATGTCATAATAACAATTCAATGGAGTTCATTCAAGAGACCCACTATTTCTCTCCATCAATACATGAAAGATAATTCCTACTGAAGGAACTTTTTATGATGTCACCCACGCAAATAATTGAAAAATGGGAACAAGGGAGATAAATGACTTCAACCACTAAATGTGAAACACGAGACTCGATCAGAAAAATATCGGTTTTATCCTCTTAACTTATCGTTTATTCCATTTTGGAAATGAGATAGTGGTTCTCGACCGAAACGTTATGGGGAACACTTTCTTCATTTAATAGTTCTTTTCACCTTTTAAGTAGTAAAATAAATACTAGTTAGTTATGAACATGAGAGAAGTACTATGTGTTTGTAAATTCGATTGGCGGGAAACTTTCTCAACTGCTTCTATAACACCTTTATATGTTTTTTTAATAGGAATTGTTTTTGGAAAAGAAAACTAGTTAAGTAATTGAATTCAAAATTCCTTTCCTGAATTTTCTGAAGGAGTGCAACAATCCATTAGAGACCGTAAGCTTTCATTTAGATTTAACTCAACAAGTGACAACTATATTTTTATCTAGATAACTGATGTATTATCTAATAAAATAATTTTAAAATATCTGATCAGCAATTTAGTGTAAAAGCAACACGCTTGGGAAGTATATCTTAGAATTTTTAAAATGCTTAGGTACTCTTATATTCCATTAAAAGGACGTACATGACACACCTGAGATCCGGTTGAAATTTTGCCTCCATTCTAGACGAAATTATATTTTCGTCTTTTACAATAAAAATACAAATTTGTGTCGTATTACAAATCCGGTATAGATACAACTCAAAGTCCTTCAAAGAAAGTTAAGGAGAAAGGACTGTATCATGGTTGACGTAATATTCATTTTAAATTATAAAAATTAAAATTTGTTTTTGTCAGAAAAACTAACCCTTAATTTTAGTAATACATTTTCGTCTACTTACCAAAACGATTCGCATGAAATTTCTGCAAGAGTCGCCACACTTAGAGCTGCCAGATAATCTTCTCTGTAAAAATAGAGTCAAAAGTCCCTCACAGTTCAACAACACACTATAATATCTACCTCAACAAATTTACCGACTAAAAACCTCAGCATCTCAGAGAGCCGCATCTACAAAGGCACTTCTCCCTCAGTTAGCAAGTTAGCAACAACCAAATCAGCAGGACAGTTAATTACCCTAGATTGAAGGGGGCAGCCCCGAGGTTCCTGAACGGGGGAAAAAAGTGCAGAGGGTTGCTTTCCAAACAAGGAATGACTACGGACGATGCACAAACACAAGAGATCGACTGTTAGCGAGCGCACGTGGGTATGGAACGCCGAGAGAGATGCCGCTTTCCCCTGCTCCGGAGACACACCTACCAAAACAGCCGACGAGTGGGCATGCGCCGTGCGACCACCAAAGTGGCCTCGCTGTTCTTTTTGCCCACGTCGTTTGGGGTGCCGTAAAATCGTATATAAATGTCCACTTGGTCGTCAGAACTGACCTCGTTCCTTTCTTTTTCCCCCCAGCATCCATCGAAATTCTCGTCTTGCAGTTCATTGTTGCTTGCTACTTTTCTCGGAGAAGTTCTCCCTCGGAGACATGATTGGGATTCGGGTGGCGACTTTCTATCTTAATGGTCGAAAATGAATTCGATTGGGTGTGATTTCCCTAGTGATTTGGAAACTAATTTGTTACAAAAACATAAAAAAGAGTTCCGAAAATACGTTTTTACGCATTAATTTAATCATTCATTCGTTTTTTCATTATAATTATCTAATTCAAATCAAATAAATTCTAAGCGAGCTCTTATTTCGAAGGTGTAATTTTTATAGTTATTTCGATTATACCTCTGGGTAGTAAATTATACTTTCCACAGAAATGTTGTTCCGTTTTTTGTTGATTTGCAGTGTGTGTGATGTCATAAGTCCCCCCCCCCCTTCTACATGTCACAGATTGATAAACACCACCTTTCCCTCCAAGCATGGCATCACTTAAGCTGGTTAGAATAAAAGGGGTATGAGTCCACTGAATGTTGTTTTGAGTATTTGAAGGTTTTCTCTACCGGCACGTGTGTTGTCCCTATGGAGAAAGATTTTTTAGGGAGCTCTAAAGTTTCTCAAGTTTTGTGTTTTTGGTAACCTCAGATACTTAAATTTCCTAATGCATTTTTTCGGATGAGGTTCTTGTATTTTAGTCAATCATGTCTCCCCTTGATTTTGTTATTCATTTTTTATTTAGTGATGTATACTTACTTATCTTACAAATTCAACAAAACTATAAGAAACTTTATTGAAATGGATGAACTTGACGTAAACCTAAATAATAAGTGGAATTTTCTCTAAGAAACAATAAATTTAAAAGGTAAAAAAATACGAAGTTAGATAAAATAAAGTTCAAAGAGTTGGTGCAAAATGAGTCAATAACGATTATAAAACGAAACACAATAGGTATCAATACAATAATATCGTAATATATAAGATAATTTTCCTTTGTCCCTTTTACTTACCCAAATGATTTGTATATTTCTGTTTGAAAATAACATTCTTATCAATAGTGAATGATCAATCAATTTTTTCACAAAGTTTTTGTAATTAGTTCTTAAAAACTACAAATAATAAACCCAAGAATATTGAAAGGGACCGAAGTACCGAGCTATTTTTTTTAAATGTTGTTAACTCTTTTAATTTTATTATGAAGAGAGACCAAAAGTAGCCTGTCATCAATTAATGATAATAATTAATAATGTATTCAAAATATATTACCCATTTTGGGAGAATTTATAATAATTAGTAGAGTTCAAAAATTACGTAAAAAAACGTCTTATTACATCTTATAATTGCATCGTGAAGCAAATTCTTTTTCAAAATGTATTACTCTCCTTCATACTGAAAAGCTTTTCATTGAACCTCTATGTTAAAGTTTTAAATTTCAAAATAAATCTGTAAACATCTTATACGTCAGTACTTTATCAAACAGTCATAAAACAAAGTTAACAACGAACGTGTGCGTCGTATTTCTTACGAACAGTACGCCTACGTGTTACGGATCTTATTCCATACCTAAAAGATCATGCTATAAAACATAAAGTGATTTTATTTGGCTAGTTCACATTGATGTACTCCCTACATTTCCATATCAAACTCTATGAGGATAAAGGGATAACTTGAAAACCTTTATTCCATGGATATTTCAAGATTAATATGCGTTCAAGTTTAAAAAAATCAATTTATAGAGTTACGTGATTTTTAATAATCATGAGTCCTTGATATTGTTTTTCCCAATTGCACTTAGAGCCTGAAACATCTGTAAAACTAGTTTTGTGGTATGTTCATATGGTATGCAGTGAAACTCACTCTAAACACAGTCGGCAATTTTTGTCTTTTATTAAAAATTGAAGACGCATGGTATATTTTTCTATCTAGGTGGCAGAATTTCCATAGAACAAAATTTTGAAGAACAATATGATATCTTAATCAGAGGATGTGATACTGTCACATACATTTTCAACGTAATTTAGAATGAAATAACTTTTCGTTCTAGTCGTAAATTTTTTTAAAGGATGGACACCAGAATAGATAATACTATCTCGGGAGGATGCGATAATTTAAATAAAGTAAAATAATTCATTCTTGTTCTTGTAGAATGTTTCTTAAATAATCTATGGTTGTATCCAAGACCGAGGTTTTTGTGGGTTCAATGTAGAAGAAAAGACAGTTAGGATTCAAACCCCTTTCGAAATGTTGGTGATTATTTATATACTATTCTTTACCACAAAAATTTTCTATTGCATACAAAGTACGGTCCATCCCAGTTGTCACCGATGGGATCCCAAATGCCGAAAAATGAGTTAAACAGTTTGTAATAAAATATCAAGTATGCAAAATTTTTTAGAAGGAGATCCTCAAGACCTCCTGCAGCAGGAGGAGGATTTAGTATTACGTACTGCATTTTGTAATTAGATTCTCCAAGATTCAATTACTACCTTCAAATGCATAAAGCTACACTCGGACCTAAATATACCCCACACAAAAATCTAGGTATAGACCAGTTGGTATGTAAAACCAAGTTGTGTAATGTAACGCATCAGTCAAGGAAAGTGTGGTGTTTATGTGGTAGTAGAGAAATATCTTTTTTTTCTCTGCTTTAAATTGGTGGTGGTCGTGAACCTTGATTCAACTGTCGATTATGTCCAACGTTTTAAAAATAGAAAACTAGTTCAAAAAACATCAATGCAGAAAATCTGGGCTCGCATCTGAGTGAACGTTTTTTCACCTCACCAGAATTATCAGTTCCCGCGATCACTTTCCTAATCATCCATTCGCATAATTGCGCAATTAATATCCATACGAGCTAAGAAAATAACCAAGCTATTGACACATACGCGCGCGTGTCCGAAATCCCAAATGAAGTACCGGTGGTGTCACCTTGAAACCGCGCCTCTGTCCGCTGGCCAATCAGACCCAGATAGCACGTATGCTTGCTTCAAGTTTGAGATTTCCTGTAATTTAAGTTGACATGTCAAACTTGCAAAAAAAACCTTACTTCAATTAATTTTCAAGCTGGATGTTTCAAGATGGAAAAAAATCCAACTATTTTCAAACTTGAGAGTTCAAACGAAAAACAAGCTTGACTTTATCAAACTTACTTCGATCATTTTTCAAGCAAGGAAATTCTAGCTTGGTTAATACAATATTTTTCAATCATTAAAGTTGGTTGAAAATACAAGCAAATCACAAGCTTGACTTTATCAAACTTACTTCGATCATTTTTCCAGCAAGGAAATTCTACCTTGGTTAATAAAATATTTTTCAATCATTAAAGTTGGTTGAAAAAACAAGCAAATCACAAGCTTGAGTTTATCAAATTTACTTCGATCATTTTTCCAGCAAGGAAATTCTAGCTTGGTTAATAAAATAGGTTTCAATCATTAAAGTTGGTTGAAAATACAAGCAAATCACAAGCTTGACTTTATCAAACTTACTTCGATCATTTTTCAAGCAAGGAAATTCTAGCTTGGTTAATAAAATATTTTTCAATAATTAAAGTTGGTTGAAAAAACAAGCAAATCACAAGCTTGAGTTTATCAAATTTACTTCGATCATTTTTCCAGCAAGGAAATTCTAGCTTGGTTAATAAAATATTTTTCAATCATTAAAGTTGGTTGAAAATACAAGCAAATCACAAGCTTGAGTTTATCAAACTTACTTCGATCATTTTTCCAGCAAGGACATTCTAGCTTGGTTAATAAAATATTTTTCAAACATTAAAGCTGGTTGAAAATACAAGCAAATCAAAAGCTTGAGTTTATCAAATTTACTTCGATCATTTTTCCAGCAAGGAATTTCTCGCTTGGTTAATAAAATATTTTTCATTCATTAAAAATGGTTGAAAATACAAGCAAATCACAAGCTTGATTTTATCAAACTTACTTCGATCATTTTTCCAGCAAGGAATTTCTCGCTTGTGTAATAAAATATTTTCCAATCATTAAAATTGGTTGAAAATTTAAGCGAATCACAAGCTTGAGTTAATCAAACTTACTTCGATCATTTTTCCAGCAAGGAATTTCTTGCTTGGGTAATAAAATATTTTCCAATCATTAAAATTGGTTGAAAATTTAAGCAAATCACAAGCTTGAGTTTATCAAACTTACTTCGATCATTTTTCCAGCAAGGACATTCTAGCTTGGTTAATAAAATATTTTTCAAACATTAAAGCTGGTTGAAAATACAAGCAAATCACAAGCTTGAGTTTATCAAATTTACTTCGATCATTTTTCCAGCAAGGGATTTCTTGCTTGTGTAATAAAATATATTCCAATCATTTCAACTGCTTGAAAATTCAAGCGAATCACAAGCTTTAGTTGATCAAACTTAGTTCGATCATTTTTCCAGCAAGGGATTTTTTGCTTGGGTAGTAAAAGTTTTTCAATGATTAAAATTATTTTGAAAGTTCATTAAAAGTTTTTGTTCAAGTTAATATATTGTTTAAAGGATTTCAATACAAAAATGGGAAAATAAGTGTGCCTTTTTAATTGTTCAATAAATAATTGTTGGTTCAGTGTAAACCAAGAATATTAAATATACAAATAAATTTTCATCCTATAAAGATAAAGACTTATGAAATTTTATTATAAACTATCGTTAACTACGTAAAACAATATAATTAAAGATTTGGAGAAAAGTGCATAAAAACATCCCTGAAAATTCCATTAAATGTTTCCCCAAAGTTTGTGTTGTTTTGTTTAGAACTATCTCTGGTCATTGAAAGTTGAAATACTAATGAGATAACGATGAAATATGATACTTTATTTTTAATGAGTAATATTAATTTTCTGTTGACATAAAAACAGTTAGTAATAATTAAAAGCATTTAACAACACGCATGTTAATTACTAGAAGAAAAAAGCTAAAAAAACCCCAACAGGTTTCAGTAGGATAGAAGATTAATAGCATTGATTACATCAATATCATGGTGGTTGATTGAGACGAAGAGGATATTTATTGCAACAAATATTTAATTTTGGTATTCTAGAACATATTTTCCTTACGAGAATTCTAATTAAACGGATTCTATTATGTCCGGTGTTTTACCGAAAATCGCCGATAATTCTTATATAAATCGGTTTATTTTTTTAATAATGGTTCAAAAGGTGATTGATTCTTAAAATATACATCGAGATTCATGTCATATCCGATTTTCATGAAAAAATCTTTATAACTTAGTAAGTTATTAGACTTATTAAAAAATATATAGGATCGTTAAAAAACACAAGTCCAATTTTTGCTTAATAAATCGATAAATATTATTTAATTTTTTTATTTTATTTTACTTATGAGTAAAGGACCGTTATGGCAAAGTTTTTCCAGAATTACGGGTTTTCATGGTGATTATGACGTAATTGAGAATTTTCGAAAGCAGAATGGAGCTTACTGGTCTTTGACGCGAATGACTCTGGAATATTTCCCAGATTTGAGTTCTCGGTTTGTTTACTTTTAAAGTTAGATTTTAATGCTTTACATATTTAGAAAGCTTATAAAAAATGATTTTAGGAATTGGAAATTTTGAGGGGAATATATACATATTGCGCTTGTAATTTAGGTTCAAAGAATTTTCGTTTTACTTGAAATTTTTTCCAAATATGGAGATAAATATTTAAGATTTTAACATGTTGTAGTAGACCTTTAGACGAACAAAAATATGTATCGCAATAAGGGGTTGATGAATTAGTTCTGGATTTATAAATTATTCAAGTTTATTACTGTATTTATTATGTATACGGCCCCCTAATTGAAATTGGACCCTGAAAATTTAATAGATTGTTTGAATTCACACCATGAACAACATATTAAAATTTCATGGTCCTAGCTTTATGGGAAGTCCCTTAATTAGCTTAATTACTTGCACATCCGGTGTATTTTAATACTTGGAAAAAATTCCAGTTCAAAAACCTGCCTACCGATTTCGATGAAATTTTAGTATGTTGTGGAACTCGAAGAGACGCTTCGTACAGCGTATCTCACTAATGTGGCGTGTGAAATTTATTTATTCCCACAGTTGTCACATGCAGGGCTTAGGCTTAACAGCTCCATGATACATGAGGCATGGGCATGCCAGAGAGTAAACAGTTGTCATTTAAAAAGGAAAATTCATTATTTAACAAGTTTGTTAAACTAAAATTTAAAAAAAAATGTTTTCTTTGATATTTAATAACTATTTAAGTGATTTATTACCGAATCTTGGTTGTTTTGATTGGTTTGATTCTTATTCAGTTCATAAAAATTACCTATTTACTCAACGAACTAACATCCTAAATGAAAAAAGAAAATAAAAATTTCAATAACATGGACAGTTTGCTTGAAATAATTGGAAATAATGATAAAAAATACTAATTGTCGGTTTTTTTTGTGTTTAATTTCACCCCACACACAAACCAAGTGAAATGAAGCAAGAAATATTGTTTTGGCGGGCGTTAGTTAGGGTTAGCCACTAGCGTCAGCGTGACTAGCGTAATTCAAGTAAGTACAAATATTTGCTTATATTGTTGATGCCCTTTTAAATGCTTTTAAAATATATTTTCTCTTTAAAAGCAAGGGTTTTTATGTTTGCACATTAGAATGTAACAAAAATTAAGAGAGTGATAGATAAATATAGTGCTAGTTGAGATATTTTGAGGGTGTTACACAGGGCCGTAACCAGACTTTTGTTTCGGGGGGGGGGGGGTTTTGACTCAAATATTTTCTGAGGTACCTCCTTACAAGTACTTTTATATGTTAATTTTTGGATGACAACACTGGATTGAAATTTTGATGCACTAAATTTCAAATTGTATGGACAATATGAATTCCAAGCAAAAGGGGGGTCTGGGGAAAATTTTGGAAATTTGTCCCTCAAAAGAGTGTTTTAGCTCATTTTGAGACCCTATAGATAACTCCCAAAGAGAACCACTCATTATAAGCGGCCGAATTTTCAAGGTAGGTATATTGTCATAAATGGCAAAATGTTGAGGGGGGGTTTGGGTTCCTACTCCAGAAAATTTTTTGAATTTTGTCCCTAAAAGTGGCATTTTAACTCATTTTGAGACACTTTAAGTTGCATCAAAGAGGACCACTCCCTGTAAATCACACAAATTTGAAGGAAAAACCATACTTAGTAGATTTCAAAATTTCGAGGGGGTTTGGGGGTCCTCCCCCAGAAAATTTTTGGAAATAAGTAGGGTTTTGACTCATTTTGAGACCCTTTGGGTTATACCCGAAGAGGATCGCTCCTTGTGAGACATAATTTTCATGAAAAATAGCAGTATAAAAATTGATGTCAGAATTTCGGGGGGGGGGGGGGGTTGAACCCCTAAAACCCCCCCTTGGATACGGCCCTGGTGTTACATTTCATTATTTGATAAGTTTCGGCAATTCAGCATATTCTATGCTGCGTCAGCTAATCCAAAAAAACTTCCGAAATCTTCCCAAGATTTTTTGGGTAAGAAATTTGATAAAATTTCCAGACCTGTGCACCATATAACAAGCAGCCTATATAGTAAAGCCTGATTTTAAAGATTCAACTGCTTTAGTTTAACAGACTCCCATTTTTAAGCTCATATTCATTAACCATACTTTTACGTTAGGGGACATCCATAAATTACATGAGGTCAAAAGGGGGGAGGGGTTTGGAAAAATCTCACCAAGGGGGGTGGGGGGGTCCAGATTTTGGAAAAAACACCTCACGTAATTTATGGATGTCCCATTAGGTGTGCAAAAGTTCAAATCCTTTGTATAAGTACCATTAAATTTAGTGTGTAAAAATACTCCCCATGGGGTAAGGGGGGACCAGGGAAATAATGTTGAGTCAACCCCTAGTCTAGTCACTAGTATTTGCAACATCAAGAGCGAAGGTAAGTATCCTTGCCCCCCCCCTAACATGAAGGTTAAACTTTATATGCCAAGGCCTTTTTCGCCAAGTTCTGTTGTAACAATACAGTCGAGTCCTATGTGATCACATTTGTACAAGATCACAATAACAATATCTAATTGATGATAATAAGCAGTCTATAAAAAAGTGACAAACAGTATAATTCCAGTGTTTGCATTAAAATCAAGACTAGTCCTAATTGGAGTGAATTTCTAGGGTGTATTTTGCAACTTAAACATTGTTAAAGAAAAATATGAAAAAGTGGATCATATTATACTTCACATTAATGACTCATTTTGTATGTTTATGTACTAATAAAATTGGCCTTCCAACAAGAAAAAGGAGATTTTTAAGGGATTTCACCAAATTTTGATAACATTAAACGATATTCTGATCACATAAAACAATTGAATTAATTTTGCGTTAATTTAAATGGGAGTGATCAGGACTAGACTATTTTGATAACATTAAGCGGAGTCGACTGTACCTTCAAAAAAGTAATGGTTTAATTCCTTTAACTGTCCCATTAAATACTGCCTAATATCACTAAATTTTTATTCTTGTTATTTTAAGGAATTGTATATTTTATTGATTAGAGTTTGCAATTTTACAGAATATTTCTAATTTTTGATGTCTAAAATAGCTTGGTAATATTAAACAGGATATTCAATGAAATTGTACCAAATGATTTTTTATGATCTGTAAATGTGTGAGATTTAAGTGGGCATTCCACATTTTAGATTGCTGTATAAGAGTAATCTTAGTTGGAGGGTGGAGTCTGCGTTGACATAGACTGAGATTGGCCACTACTGACTTCCTGTTCTCGATGGCATCCCGGCGAGCTGCATCTCTTCACCTGACAGCGACTTGGATGTCCTCCTCATTATGTGCCCCCCCTCCCCGAAGATCCCCTACGCCACTCTTGGATGGAACGCTACACAGCAGCAGGTGGGTGCTCCCTTTCTTCCGATTCATGTATCGGTACTTACGTATTATCCCGTCAACCGTGACGCTTAATCCGAAAACGTTATCAAATCCCATTGACTTAACTACTACTGTGCCACTGAATTAGACGGCCGCTGAACGGTCGACGGAATAATACATAAGTACCCAATCTTACAAAATGAATTTTTGTTTTTATTTACGGGCCTTGCAAAACTCGCTTTCTGAATGGCCCCTGTATTCATTCAGATATTTTTAAATGTTGTCACACCGATACCAGGGATTTCGTGATACCCGTCATGCTGATTTGTCTCGCCCGTCACACAAAAAGTCATACAAAATGATAATTTTAAAACCTTTTAACATTTTACATGTGTTAAGAACTGCAACAATCAGAACTACTGAAACCTTCAAGTATTCAAGTGAAAAAATTGAATCTTGTGTAATAACCATCTTTTTTTGTGACGAGTGTGACAGAAGGAGGATCTAAATTTAAATGCATCAAAAAATGTTTTTTCTTTAAATGTTTTTTTCAAAAATTGAGTGTTTTATTGGATAATCAAGGTCAAAAATAGTGACATTATGCTCATACAATGAAAATTCTGCTGCATTTAGTATTTTTTTGGTCAATATGAAAATACCCTATTTTACATACTTGAAAAGTTTTCAAGTAACTTTGAGCCCCCAAAAAATTATCAAATAATAATATTGTTAAAGCTTAGCTCTCTTTAAATCCATCTTGTTCATATCTCTACCTTTAATAATAAATAATTTATAGTATAATTTATAAACCAATTTGCATCAATTTAGCCCTTATGTCCACTTTTTCATGGACTGACCCTAATATTTATGTAAGGCATTAAAAGTGTACCCTCGGTCCTTAAAAGTCCTTGAATTTTGAATATACTCCAGCCGTCTTTCGCTGATTTATCTAAATTTCCTTTCCACATTTAACGGCAATGTTTGAAACCATAAAACTGTGATAACTAACTTAATAACTTAAGATGATTAACCAAGGTTATCTAAATTATTATCTAAATTTCCTTTCCACATTTAACGGCAATGTTTGAAACCATATAACTGTGATAGTAACACCCTCTACATCGGTTCCACAAGTGAACAAACTAGTTAGAAAATTAAGTTGGAGTCAGTAGGCAGTTTAAAAACACCTCCAATTGCTCTAGAAAGATTATAATTTTTAAATGTCTGCAAAAAAAGGTCCTTGAAAAATTTTGTTGAGGTCCTTAAGTCCTTGATTTTCAATGTTTTTGAAGAGATGAGACATTTTTTCTTTTAAGCCATGTAAGTTGTTCATTGATATTTAGTACTATATTTAAAATAATGTCATTACTGAAAGTTTGGTGCAAAAAATAACTGAAAATTAGAGTTTTTCTTGCATAGTTTTAAAGGGAAGTTAATATTAGGGTGACCATAAGTACCGCTTTTGACGGGTTGTCTGTGGGACATCATGAATTCCAAGATCCACTTCTGCTTATACTGGGTATGCTTATACTTATAACAGGTATGCTCAATAACAATTATACCCTAATATTATAATTGCTCAATAACAATTATAACAGGTATGCTCAAACTCTACACACCCAGATTCCTTGTATGTAGTGCATTAAAAATGCCTACTGAACTATAACTCTACAATGTTTAGTTTTCGATGAAATCACAACAGAAAAGCTACATACTACTCCGAGTAGGGATCATGTAAAAAAATTCACTGGTAAAATGTGATATTGTTAGGTATTATGCATAATTTTCGGATTAATCACAATTACTGTAACATAAATTTGCTAAATTATTTAAGAATTATCATTGTGTACATTCTATTTTGTTTAACAGGTTTTTGACTGGAACCCCCAGGGCCATTGAAACAGGGAAAGGCTACAAAAAGATTGGAATGTAACAGAAGCAAAGCATCTTGCCACCAACTGTCAGGTGTAAACATGATGGAGGCCCTATGCTCCAGTTAATGGAGTGCGAGAGGAATAAATTAAGTAAGTCATTGTATTTTAATTACAGAAACCAATAAAATTAAGAACATTAAAACTGTTATAAAATTTTTGGATACTGGGCTTATATAAAATCAACATTCTAGTAGAATTGATAATCAATTATTTTAGTCTATATCTTTTTGCGCTAAGTGGCTAGGAATGAGAAAATGCAAATTCAGGTAGGGGGTGGGAAATTCGGGTAGCTAGCATGGGCATGAAATTTCTCACTAGCCAAGAGGGTACTTACGTATTATCCCATCGACCATTCAGCGGCTGTCTAATTCAGCGGCACAGCAATAGTAAATCAATGGGATCTGAAAATGTTTTCAGATTAAGCGACACGGTCGACGGGATAATACGTAAGTACCACCAAGAGTAAAAAATCCGATATTCTTGGACGTAGAAATTATAAAAATTTTAAGAAAAAATACTATGGTAAATTGTCATCTGCTTGACCACAAGAGTTAGTGTAACAAATAGGACCATATGGGCTTAATTAAAAGACCTGCCTGTAGCAATGAGCTTCATGAAAGACAAACCACTTCTTAATAAGTAGGGGAAAGTGGGAGATAATGGGACATTTTTTAAAAATAAATGCTAGTAAAAAAAAAGCATAAAAGCAGTTATTTTTATAATGTTTATGATTTAAACCATTTACATTTAAGTTTTGTTTATAAAAATATTCCTTGAAATGCCTTTTTTATTTACATATGCTACTCTATATATTGAATATGCAAAAATTGTTGTGGATGAAATTTCAGCATTGAACATTTTAATACCACAATGTCTTCTGCAGTGTTTAGTTTCACTAATCCTACTTATTTCTTCACTAATTGGAATTATCATAATAGGGTATGGATAATTCTAGATTTAGTAAAACTTATGGGTTTAAAGTAATTTATTAATTTATTAAAATATTGACTTTGGTAAAAATATTGACTTTGGAACAAAGTATAATAAAAGTCCCTTGTTTTGTTTTTATGAATTTTTTTTTTAAATTCATTTAGAACTAGATACTTGAATGCATCATAAAAACCACACAATTGATTTTTTAATGCTTTAAAAAGAAACTCTTTATTTTTTTTAAATATATGAACACCAAATTTGTTTTTAATCCATAAAAAAGACAAGATATTTGAATCTAGGATAAAAAACAGTTGGTTTTTATTTATCAATAAAAAAACCTTTCTTATTATAAAAATGTACATATAACCACTGTCTTTTCCATGCTATAGAAACTTTTTAATGCAGCTAAAAAATCTGATGGTTTATATATAATTTTTACTTTTTAAAACTTAAATAAAATTAATTTTAATTAATAAATTAGTTAAGTCACTTGAACTATTTATTCAATGCATTCATAATTTAAATCAATCAGAAATATTTATATTTATGTGTTAAAGGGAAATTTAAAAAAAAAAAAAACAGTTTAAACCAAACCTGAAAAAACCTGTTTATTTTTTCAACCCTGCTTA
Source organism: Tetragnatha montana (assembly GCA_963680715.1). Lineage (NCBI taxonomy): Eukaryota > Metazoa > Arthropoda > Arachnida > Araneae > Tetragnathidae > Tetragnatha > Tetragnatha montana. Next base: position 61,316,697 of record OY796674.1, on the reverse strand, counting down.
ATACATATATAGGAAATTTTTTTTGAAGGATCCTATTTAAAATTACTAATTTGTTTGCCTAAAATGTTAAAATTTGTCCACTTAAAAAACTATTTAGTTCTTATTATCTTATTCTATTATTAACTTTTTTTTTAAATTTTATATGTTGGTAATGACTGTCTAATTCTGTTTCCATACTACCTAATTAAATATGCAAAGTCAAATAAACACTACAATGTTCTTTTAAGAAATATTCAGCCATATTAAGTTGTCCCATTAGCCCCCACAACACATGTAACATTAGCCCCCATGATGAGGAATTTACAATCCTAGAAATAGTTCTTTAAATGTGCAATTTTTCAGTAATATTTCTTATTTTCCAATATTTGTAGAATATAAAAGTGTCCTTAAATAAGATTAAAATATTCTTAAAATACAAATGTTTGTTTGAATTTTTGCAATTGATATCTGGTTTTGTATTCCAATGAAATTTATATATTTCAAAGAGCATATTAACAATCACATTAAATAAAAGGAATTTAGCAATTTAGAATAGACAGTCTTTAGATGTTAAGCAAATTGCAATTCACTGTTTAATTTCCGGATAGTTGCAAACTTATTTATCAGAATTTGAGGACAGTAAGCAGTGTTTAAGGGGTTTAAAAAAATGTCATTAAAATATAGGGGTTTCTTTCAAGAAGGTCCCATGGAAAAACACTTTTCTAAAAGGGTCCCTAGCTTTACTCAATTATTATTATTTTCATTTTATTACTTTAAGAAGTCTAGGGATTATCGTGTCAAATTTTCAGGTGAATTAAACTGCACTACCCTCAAAAAATTGTTTGAAATAAGTTAATTTCTTACAACTAAAATCTAAACCTTTGTCTTGAAAGAGAATATACAATGCAAATAACAATGAGGTACAAATATTTTTTTTTATATCTTAAATTTTGCTTATAAATGGTAGTAATCTAATATTTATCCTAATACATCTTTAGTTTTGGATTTCAGATAGTACCCAATGCCTAATAAATATTGTAATTGTATCATCCACATTAAAGAAATATGTATTTATAATCTCATCTTAAATAATAACTCTTTGTTTATGACTCAGTGACCATAGGGGTAAACATTTAAGACCATGTGACAGGTCTATAGAGTAACAGCAATGGTGGAAAAATAAATTTAATTTTTAGTTTGGCACAAAACCAGTTGCACTAATCTTTTACTATGTGATACTTATAAGTTATACATATTATAATATTTTTTACCTTTTTCACAGGAAAAGAGAAGAAGAAATAATAAATGATGGAAATGATCTATGATCTGGTCTTTTTATGTTTAAATTTTTTTGTGAATAAAGCATTATTTTGAATATTTTAGTTAATAATTTATTTTTAACAATGGTGTTTGTGAAAGTGAACTTTCAATACTAATGATTCAATTAAATCTAAAGCAATTAATTTAACAGATAAGTTGTTGAGCATTTAAACTGGATTAATAATTATGATTTCAACTTTAAGAACGGTTAATTTATTAATCTTTAACGTTACCATAATTCAAAGCTGCTATTATTTCAACCTTAAAACGGTGTAATATTCAAGCTTAAAATTAGCTATTAAATATTAATTTAAGGCTGAAACAAGCAATCACTGGTACAAATATATGCATAAAAAATTAAAAAAAAAAGTTTGAAATTTCAAACTTATAAATTATTGAAATTTCAAACATGGAGAATAATTGAAATTCAAACCTGAATAATAGTTGAAATTTCAAACCTGAATAATAGTTGAAATTTCAAACCTGAATAATAGTTGAAATTTCAAACCTGAATAATAGTTGAAATTTCAAACCTGAATAATAGTTGAAATTTCAAACCTGAATAATAGTTGAAATTTCAAACCTGAATAATAGTTGAAATTTCAAACCTGAATAATAGTTGAAATTTCAAACCTGAATAATGACTGAAATTTCGAACATGAAAAAAGATTGAAAGTTACAACATGAAAAATGATGGAAATCTCAAGCTTTAAAGTATTCTTTTTTCCATCTATATTTCAAACTTGAAAAATAATTGAAATTTCTATCTTGAAAAATGCTTACTTTTAGCATGAAAATTCAATCCTTCTTTATACATGATTCAAGATCGCCGTGGTACAACTATACACATTAAATACGGCTAAACTACCGTAATTTTCAAGTTTGATTCAGGTTTATCAAGCTTGAGCGCTTAAGTTTGATTCAATCTTTTTTCAATCTTTCTGTGCTATCTGGGGAGAGAGGGAGCTGTGAACTAATTTCCCCTTGCATAAGGGCATCTTTCTCTGAGAAAGAAAACAAACTGGACGAAAGACTCGAGCACAACTTCGTGGGAAAGATCGCTCGAAACCTGCTTGTTTTGGAAGAGATCCCAATGCCAGTCGCAGATACGGCTGGTTTGCATATGATTGATGAGCCTATAAATTAGTTATAGCTACATGAGAAAAAGTTTCAAAAGTTGAAATTTAGTGGTTTCGAAACTTTTGCACTTTAGTTTCACAAGTAATCCTGGAATAATACTAAGAAGTACGAATTTAAATGTGGAAGGAAGAGGAAAGATAAATCTTGTCATTTTAGCCCTTCTAATTTCTAATAAAGGAATTGAAAGCAACAACAAAATATGCAATTAACATTTATTTTGTTAGATAGTCCCCAAAAAAGGACTGAGTTTTCTCTCTGTTCTCTTAATTTTCTATCTTCTTCTCTGTTTACTCTGTTCCTTCTTTTGCTTTATCCACAGTATCATTCATCTACCTCTCTCTTTCCTTTTTACACCGGTTTTTTTTTCGATGAATGAAATTATAAACAGTAGAGGAGACCGGGGTCAGTTGGCATTCTGCATTTACTTTTTTTTTCCACAAAGTAGCCAGAATACTGAAATTTGGTAGATAAAATATAAAACTACAATACCCATCCTCAGTCTGTTGCGAAGCTTTAGGAAGGAAAGACCCTAGATTAGTTGTTTTTCTCACTGATGGATAAACTTATTCCACTTAAGTTGTTGTTTTTTATCTTGTGAACTCGTAAATGAATTAAAGCATTGCTAATGTCAGTTTTGGAAAGAGGTGTTTACTGCGGATTCATGCATGCATGTATTCATGCATGATTCATGTACCTTAAGCTTCAAATATTTGGAATTGTGGGGAATCAATTTTGTTTTAGATTTCGCGGAGGGGCTAGTTGGCTTTAAATATTTTTAGTACGTAAAAGTAAGAGTTTTTATTAATTTCGATAATGATACACATTTAAACAAAAAAGTTTTCAATATCATCAATAAAAAAACAGAAACTCTTTTAATTTATTTATTTTTTCTCTTTTCTTCTTTTCTAGTTTAAAAATTTTAACTTTATAATATAAAGTACGCATAATCTTTTCCCCCCTTGTCAACAAATCGTTACGCTCTTTACTTTAATCAAAATTATTGAGCAAAATTCCAAGTGCAGTATTGTAACAGCCGTTATCAGTTGAAACCTTCACTTGGTTAGATGAAATATCATTAAAACATGATATAAGTATAACTTTAATGCTTATAAATGATGGTGCATTTTCAGCTCCCAATGATTAATGAATCCAACATACCTTTTTACTGAATTATGGTAATGAAAATGAGTGGCAAAAGTTGATATGTTCACAAGAAAATTCCTATAACGTTAATCATTCACAGAACTCGTTTCAAATTAATTCATTCTAAAACATAAACCGTGAGAAAACTATGATTTGAGAAAGTATTTAACATTTATAAGTGGTTTTAGTACTTTATTACTATAAATGAAAAATAGACAATTATTTAAATTAAATTCTATTCAGATTAAAGATATTTTTTTACTTACTTTCAACCAAAAACGCTTTAAAAGATGGAATAAAATTATTTTTTCTCTAATGAAATAATTATCATTACTATTATTATAAATATTATGTAGTATTATTTTTGAAACAGTATGTTATAATTGTATTAAAAATATTTTTTCTTACAAAACTTTGATAAAAAAACGTCCTAAATAAATTCAAGGTTAAACAGAAGCTGAATTAACTGGTAAATTTATTTGTCAACATAAAAACTAAATGATACTTTCATAAAGATCATTAGAGACTCTGTGTTTGAGGGTATTATAAAAGTTGTAAGCATCTTCTTTAGTCTCTATCTTAATGTATGAGAAAGTTCGCTATGAACTCCATTATGGTGTGTACTTGCATTAAAATCTCCTCGTTAACTTTTTCAAAAACATTTTGTGGTTTGTTTAATTATTCTAAGACCATATTAAGGGAATGGGTATGAATTAACTTTCCTCAGCAATAATAAAAATGGTTATTTTCCAGAATGTTTGTTTCCCTTTCGAAATATTGGCTAGCAGGAAAGCCAGTTTTACAGAGTTTAGGTCAAGGCTGGAAAAACTATTCGTGCATGATATTATGATACACTGAAAAGAAAGGTGAAAAGCGTAATACATTTTATCCTTAAAAATCTTCAAGGAATAAATATTAATAAATGAAGATTATGGATACATACAATCAAATCTAAATAAGTTGGAATAGACGGTGATCGACGGAGTGTTTTAATCCCACTTATCTGGTATTCCATGTAGATGGGTTTGTTGTTATTTCGTTCCAATAATCCAAGTAGAAAGGAAAACGATGAAAACATTTGTGAAATGAAAAGACATAAACGATGAAAAAACCCAGTATGAAGAGAAAAAAAATAAAAAGCAAACGAGATGCGTCTTCAAGGTTTTCAATAATTAGTTGTGAAATTATTTATAATATATTAAAATCTCCAAGAGGGAATTTCTATACTTATTTTTCTATTTTTGGTCTGCCAATTGACTTTTGATTTGAGTTGACTGTTTTTATCCTCCCTTTTATGAGATAACTAAAAAAAATTCACTTTACAATCGCGAATTCTTCAAAACGATAAAACTTAAAACCAAAAATAATAACATTCGAATCTTTATAACAACAACAACCGGTTACTAAAGGGAGAAAATGGGAGAATTTTTTTTTTGTTTTGTATTAACTTGCAAGATAAAGAATGATACGAAAAAGAATATTTGTGTATACCCATTATTGGGGAAACTGCCTTCTTGTAGTCCTTGGTTTAAGAAACATCCTCTTTTCAGACCATTACAGTTAACGCTTAAAATCTTATTACTCCTGAAAATCCAAAGCAATTTCCAGTGTAATGATGCGTGATGTATACAGAGAATAGCCACTTGTTTCCACATGTGGCCTTGCACTTGACTTAAAGAATGACTTTTTCACGCTATAATTTTTCATTTGTCGCGTACATTCTTTTTGCTCTGACTTTTATTACTGGTTATGTGGGATCTTTCTTTGAAGGTCTTTTAGGTTTTCCTTAAATTTTGGAGACAGGGACTATTTAAGAAAGAGTAGGTATATACTCTTTAGTTAAATAAAGTATTTCATTGAAATTTCAAACTAATAATGTAAAATTTTCTTAAAATATAATCGTAATCTTAATGCCATATTATAATATACTTATTTTTCATTCTGGATAAAATTGTTCGTATGTTTTTTCCGGTTAAAAAACAACAAAATACATTTCCCACTCAATAAAATACTAAAAAGTGAAAATTCTTGTCAAAATTGTTGAAATAAATAAAAAATGTTGTTAAATTAAATTTAAAAACAATACAGATTAAACTTCAAATGTTCAAGATCTTGCATTGAATAACTTTTTCAAAAATTAAATTTAAGTGGTATTTTAATAATTGTTTTCTACAAATATAACATTTTATAACTTTATTAAAGAAGACTTTAAGAATTCTGTGTGGATTCAATTTCAACAGTGATTGTTTCATAAAAAGGATCCTAATACGTACTTCATACTAATTATAATGGCATTAAAAGGTAAATTGGAAAAGTAGAGACAAAATGAAAAATATAAAAGATAGGATTACATATTTAAAAAAGAAAGCATGCATAAATAATTAGGTATAACCATTTTCTTTTGTTAAGTTTAAAAACTTGAATACAAAAGATACTGATACCTTATCTTAATTATCAAGTTACGAATGAATAATCATTTTTTTTTTTACATAAAAGAATCAAACAGGTGTCGAACTTGAATAAATTTTCTTGCGAATCTCCAATGCAATACTACGATAAACGATTTTGTGAATTAGTTTAATTTGTTACGTGGCGTTGTGTATTTCTACTTGAATAAATGCTATAGTTTAAAACATAAATTATTTTGTCTTAATCGATCTATCAATCAAACTAATGAATGGGAAGAACTTTCTTCCTCGAATGGAAATTTAATAAATTAATTCTTAATTGACCAACACGAAAGAATTTCTTGGTTACTCAAAGAAAAACAAAAGTGATACTTCCTGATAATGATATCTATAGGATATCCTTAGGTATAGAGAGACAGATGTCTAACACTATCTGTGAAATCAATGATTTTATAGATTTAAATGTAGGGAAGTATTTGATACATAAAAATATTTGACACGTTGATGCAAAGTATCAACTGTCACTCTAAAACAATAAACTACAATTAAAATTTTTGGGAAAATTAAGAGAAACGTGATGAAGCATAGGACACAAATTCTCAACAGCAATCTAATTTTCTGTCTCATTCTTTTCAGTGTGTGTATTTACGGAAGCTTGAAGGTCAGTGCTGAGAGTTACGCCTGGCTGCGAAAGGACGGACGGCATTTTCATCTTTTCTCAAGGTGACCATCGTTTGCTCAGAAATAACACGATTCCGCCTAAATGTTTACAAAACGAGAATTTCCCTACAGACGACTCGTCCACTTCAAGTCCTCCTCCCTTTCCATAAAGACGTTCTTTACATTCGTCTCTTCTTTGAACACTCGATCATTAGTCTCACATGAAAGAAGTGACAATAGAATACATGAAACATCATCTTACTACCAGTAGAATGGGGATTAGATCAAAACATGGGATATCTATTCATTAAAAGAAGGAAGTAGTTGTTCGTTTTGTTGAGGAACTATACAGTTCATTATTTTGGAAGATAAGAATAATATATCGATACAATTGCATAATTACTTTATAGTTTAAGAAAGAATGTCTCGTTACTTAGACCGTTAGTGTGTCAAAAACTTCTATCAATAAGAGTGGTTTTTTTGATGGGTGTTTATTTCATAGAAGCTTGATAACTTCATAAAATGGGAATTGAACTATAATTTATAAAATGTTCTTCTGCCTAAGGTATAAATTTAATGTGGAATGGAGATTTGAGTCATTCCGATTGTGGAAGGTGATGCTGTTAGCTGAAACAATCTAACTTATGAACTAAACTAACTGACGGCGGTTGATTAATTTTTTAAATACCTGTTTTGTATTCTAAGTTGAACTTGAAAATAGCCCTCCATGTAAAGATGTATAAGATTTCAACAAAACTAAACTAAACAACTAAAAATAACATAAGTGGGAAAACTCCATCTTATGTTCCGCTAACCAGCGGTAATGGTGAAGCTCTCTCTCTCTTAAAAATAGCATGTTTTTATGTACACGAGAATGTACACATGTATCCAAAAAAATGTGTTCTGAGATTAAACTTATATTTTTATTCACCAAATACTAAAAATATAGAATGAATTTTTGGGAGATATAAGAAATACACTTTCCCGTTACAACATTATTACACTTTATTATTACACTTTCCCGTTTACATACAACAGGTTTTGTTACAACAGATTTACAATTAGAGTTGAGGTTATTTCGGATGCTTTTGAAATGCAACGTAGTTCAGCGAGTTATCTGGATCTGAAAGAACAAACAAAGAAAAAGTCAAGTTTCCGTTTGAAAGATTCCGGTTATTGTAGTAGGCCATTCACGTTGTTTCTTTGTGTTTCCTTTCAAGCGGTAAAGAAGATGACAAATAAATCGTGAGAAAAACCAAAGTCCTTGGACTAACTTTCCCTAAGGAGATATGAAGGTCATCTTGAATGGATAAAACGCCTGTTGTCAAAAGTAAGTGGACAGATACCTATTTCTTTTAAAAATTTATTTTACTCATCGTCTGTCGAATTTTCGTAGAAATTTTTAATTTCTCAAATATAGTTTTTTTTTAACAGATAAGTGTTAATCTGGTAAGAACTTTTATGGCTAGCTTATAGATTTTGACAAAAAAATTTATTCGAGTATAAAAAATAAATTAAAAGTGGGAAGATAATTCCAAGGATTCCTTGTATTTAAAAATTACAAGTACCTACTACTCAGTTGTAATTTGAGTATTCATATAGGATAACAAATTATGTCTCTAATTTTTATCATAAATGATAAATGGTTTTTTAACAGCAGAAAATTTAAGAGAGGAATAGTAAAACTAAATACCTAAAACACTTTGCAAGGCGATTCTATGATGTTTCTGAACAGTAACCTGCTTAGGCTGAAAAAAAGGAGTATGATATCCTAACACTCTTTTAGGTAATAAGGTGTCGATTTTGTTATATATTTCATCATTCTGAGGTAAAAAAAAAAATATTTTCAGGGGATATCCACGATACCCAACCTCATACGTTATCTCTTATAGTCTTACCAAAAGAATTGTTAGATTTGTTTTATTATAGAAAAAAATGCTACAGTTTTTATTAAAGTCTCAACATTTAAAATCTTTTGGCTTCATTGAAAATTTACTGCTAAGTTGATAATTAAAATTTAGGTTATAAACTTAAGGATCTCGATGAAACCTCAATATAAGTAGAAATTACATACCCCTCTGATTTGTGTTGTGGGTCTAAACTTCGTTTCTAGCACGCAAGGGTTGTTAAGGGATCGATTTTTTAGGGGGTGGGAGTTAAAACTTGTAAGGTATATCTTGACCAGTTATCTTATAGATATTAAATTAAAGGGGAAATGGTGATACTTTTTTTTTAAATATTTGCAGGAGAAAGTAAACAAGTTTGATTGGATTTATAAGGATCAATAGTTTACCACTTGAAAACAAGAAAAACATTTAACCTACATTCAAGGAAATTATTATTTTTTCCATTATAAGCAATAAAATTTAAAATTAACTCTATAGGATAAGCTTTTACTACCATTTAAAGTATCATATTAGTAGTACACAACTCTGAGATACCTTAAAGTATTCTATTAATAAAAAAATATCTTAATTATGAGCGTTTATTGATACTTAAAAGTATTAATTTTTCATTTTCCGTAGCTTTTTATAAACTTAAATAAAACGAAAATAAATACCACATTAGAATAATACATATATCAAAAGGTCTAAATATTTTTGTGATAAATTATGGTTTACTAATGAAATTTGAATGAGCCTGAGCCTTTTAAAGTTCATTGAATAATAGTATTTTCTCCAATAATAGTACTTTCGTACGTATTATATTTACTAATTACCTAGATGTTTTTAAAAATCTTTCTAAACAAAATTATTGATTAATGAAATTTTAATTATGTGTTCCAAATATAAATAATTTGATTATTTTATAAAAAAATCTACCTTTAAATTCTTTGCATTTTATTTGGCACTATTTTGTTTTATAAATTAAATCTTCGCAATCCATTTTAAAACCGTATTTTTAAATTTCACATATTTTCATTAGATAGTAAATTTAGTTGAATTTCAAATAATAATTCCTTGATTTAAGGCATTTTCTCGGTTAAACAAAAGTACAAAAAATAGAGTGAAAGAGATGGAGTACAAAATAGATAGGAAATAAAAGTAAAGTACAAGATTTTTTTTATAATGGTAAAATATATAGAAATAGCTTTCAGTCATAGCTACATTTCCATTAACATAAAACCTTAAATGATCAAAATAACGGACTTATCAAAATCACTTATTTTATTACATGACTTGTTAGAAAATGTTAAAAGTTTATAAACTGTTAAAAAAAACTGACCACAATCATCTTTTTTAAGTCATAAAAAGGATGCAGGAAAACGTAATTTCATTCACAATTTTACATTAAAAAAAAACTTTTTAAAAAGGAACGATAATATTACTTATTTATAACATATTAGATTAATTTAATAACCAAAATAGATAGCCAAGATTATACCTACATTGGAGACTCCGTCCTTTCAATAAAGTTGATTTGATATAACACTTGATCTACGTTTCTCCTCATAAAATTTAAGAAGTAAATTTTATTATTCTATTTATAAAAAAAAAGGAAAAAGTATCAAAAGCTTTCTTTTTTATAGAGTGATGAAGGGTAATAGAGAATAGTTCAGAGAATAGTTTTAAGTATTATTTTGAACTAAAATTACTTCTTTAAGTAGTATTTTACTTTTAAAAAAGTTTTTAAATTTATTAAGGAAAACATAGCATATGACACAGTGGATGTAGTTGAATCCACCAGCAATTTTTAGCCATCCCCTTCTGCACAGCTGCATGCAAATGAGAGAAGCTGTGTAAAGGGTTGAAACCCCCCCCCCCGCCCCCACACTCACCAGCCTCGAAATCCGATTCTGGGGAGTTTCAAAGTCAAGGTTACACAGCATGTGGCAGAAACAAACTGGAGAGTCTGGTTGCTAGCTGACTCAGCTTCAGAAAGTGATCGCGATTTCTGAGGATTTAAATGCTGCTTGAAGCAATCGGACTAATATTAATTAAAACAGCTTGTTTTGGTGGTTAATGATGATACACAGTTTCTAATGATATACGAATCCAGGTGGTTCGACTGCACAAAAATGTAATCAAATTATATTAAGTTAGTTATTATAAGTAATTATTCGTTTTACTTTTAAAGTTCTCTCCGAGGGAATGTATTATTTAGCGTATAAAACGGGGAACAAAAAAAAAAAATACACTGCGGTCAAAGTATTTTGTAAACTTAGTTTCACAGCAAGAGTCTTCATGTAACAGGAAAACAAACTTCATGTGCTTCACTTTTTTACTCTTTGTGTATAAATTTACTCTTACGTACTGTGGTCAATGTAGAAGTTCTATTTAAATTAGTCTGCTTTAAGTAGATAAACCTCTATTTGGTATTAAATGTCGTTGATAATTATAACTTATTATATTAACACGATGAATGTTTTAATCAAAAAGAGTAGGTATATATAATTTTCAAAAGAGAAGAAGCAAAAACATCAATCAGTTTTTAAAACATCTTAAATGCATTTTGTATTACATATCAATATTTTATTTTATTTTATCCAAGAATTTCAATAACCAAATTTAATTACTTAAGAATATTTTTTCTTTAGGTCCTTTGACTTTATTTCTATTAGTGGAAATCATGATAAAATTATTTCTTAATATTATCATAAATTTCAAAATGGAAAACTACGTATCCCTTTTACTATTTCTTTTCCTATACAATTTACGTGATATCACAAACTATATCTAAAACCTTATTGAAAGTATAAAAACTCTGTCGAAACTAATGAAAATCCAAATAAATATACATTTTGAGTAAGTAAGAAAGATAACTATATTGTCCATAAAAATAAAAATCCGAGTTTTTTAATGACTGATTATAGGATATTGATACTAAAATTTACAACACAAAATAATGCAAAAATATCATTTGATATCATTTCCTTTCTTTTTTAATGCGTTTCTTGTAATTAGAACCTCGCATCAATATTAATACATGTGAAAATAATTCAGAGTAGTATCCAGTTGAGTTACTCTTTACTCTACGTGAAACATTGGAGAAATTAATATTCATTTAGCTTCAAAATACTAGATAAGGATTCGGAGACAGTTTGTCGATGTTTTCATCTCTTTTTATGAATTTTTGTAAAAGTTGACTGCAGCTGTCCAGCGAGAAAGGAATTTTCTGTGTATTTCATCATTCTACTGTTTAAACACACCTGAATGTAAAAATGACGTCGTTGTCAATTGAAAGAGAATTTGCCTCTGGCGCCAGTTCACGAATTATAATGCTACTTCCATCCATTTCTTCCCAGAACACAGAAAACTCTCCATTTTCAACCCCCTTTCATTCTGAATATATCTATGGCATTTTTTTTTCAATCTTGATGAACTAGATAATTTTACTTCTAAAAAAATTATTTTTAAACTACAAATGAAATACAGTGGAAGCTCTTATAGCGTAATTAATCCGTACCGAGTTTTTTGTCGCTATAAGAGCAAACTTCGAGTGATACACTCGAGTGTAGAATATCACTCGTTTAAAAGCAATAAACTCGTTAAGCTAAACTATCAATTTTGATGCTTTTCGGGAAGGTGGACTCGATTCCCTCAATGATGTATTTTTAGTAGACTAATTTATAAAGTCTGGAGGAAATCTCAACCTGAAAACGATATCATTGGGATTTAGAACACAGTTCGAATCATCCAATTGATCTTTCCACACTTTAAACAATTATTTCTTATTTTATGAAGTCTTGATACTTTCAATTTCATGTTATATTACCTTATCTTTTGCTTTTATTTTAATTTATATAATGTCTAAGATCAATATTTTACAGAGTATAAATATTTGCTTTTTAAATTTTGATTTACACAGACTATAGAAAGGTCTGATGCTTAAGGGGAGTCGGAACCCTAGTAACGACAAAGCAGCATCCCGTCATGTTAAATGCACCTTTCTCAGGATATATAATAGATACATGATTGAAATTTTTAACATAGGTTAACTACATCTATTTCATTATACTGTGAAAAAATTTTGTTAAAATATTCATTATTTGTATATTTTTTTGATTATTTTCAACCTTTATCAATCACCAAAAAGACGATTTCTTCGATCTGCCTTTTCTCAGAAACTATTACACATATAGTTCTAATTTTTTTACTGCATGTTTAATATGTGTCCTACTTTATCCTGTGAAATATATTTTTCCAAAAACCAAAAACTTTTTTTTTTAATTCAATTATTTTGAGCGAAAAATGTGCTTTTTTCAATATTTTTACGTACTTGGCTGGAAAATTTAAACAAATTAAATATTTTACCAATAACTTTCACAGTATAATTTTACATCTATAATTAACTTACCATTTCAAATTTTAAACTTGTACCTATCATAGATTTTGAGAAAAGGCAGATCGAAGAAATCGTCTTTTTGGTGATTGATAAAGGTTGAAAATAATCAATAAAATATACAAATAATGAATATTTTAACAAAATTTTTTCACAGTATAATGAAATAGATGTAGTTAACCTACGTTAAAAATTTCAATCATGTATCTATTATATATCCTGAGAAAGGTGCATTTAACATGACGGGATGCTGCTTTGTCGTTACTAGGGTTCCGACTCCCCTTAACAAAATTTATTACATCAATTTCACCTGCATCTGCATGCAATTTGAAAAATTTATGTCTTAAATATAAGTCAAAAAATTGGAAATAAAGAAAGATAAATGAATAAATTTAAAGTCTAAAATCAACAAGGACATTAGGTAGCGAAAGGTTTCGTTTGGGATTGTAGCCGGTTACTCCGGGCGAAAGCAAGCGAGAAGAAGATGCGATCGTTACTTGGTGCTGTTTGTCATACTCTGATATTTGTTTATTGGCTAATTCTGGTGTGACGCACACAAACCGATCCAGAAAAGTATTCGATAAGCTGAATCGATTCGAAGATTAGTCTTTATAAGAGCACAAAAGTGCTCTTATAGAGACTAATTTTTGGGTCTTTATAAGAGAGTATTTTTATAAGAGCAGGTCGCTATAAGAGCTTCCACTGTATAGGAAAATCAAGGAATGTTTAAAATATAAGAAATAAGCTAAAAATCGTGATTACAAAATTTTATTTTTATAGGCACACAACAAAAGAATGGGGCTAGATTTATACGTTAATAGTGATAAATTTAACTACAATTTATTAATTATTGATAAACTTACTAACCATTTTTCAATTGATCTCCCAAGATTTACTCAATCTAATATTTTGATTGTTCGAAGTTAATTAATACAAAAACTCATAAAAAAGATGCAAAAATATGTACCTCCTTCAAGAATAATTTCACATCTAACCCCCTTAATTTTTAAACATTGGAAGAGAAAAATATAAATAAATACATATGCATAATATATAATGATGAAAATGAACCACTTAACGTACAATAGATTTTTAAACAGAATTATTATTTGAATATATGATGTAAAAACATTAAAAACAACGAAGTTAATGGGAATCAAACAAATATTCCTCTCATTTGGGTTCATTCATCCTACTAAAAATAAAATGAAAAGGTTTTCTAATATTTAAATTATTTTTTAATACTTATGAATTTATTTATATGGGATGTTATTTTATTGCCTTAAAATTTTATGGATAAGGTTTTTTTTAACTTTTTTAGATTTTCTAAACGCCCATTTACTTATGGATTTGATCTAATTTTTAGAATATTTTGGGGATTAACCAAGATAAATAACACATAAAACTTTATCTTTTAAATCATTCATCTTTTTAATAACAATTACGTTTCGGTACTCAAATCGTGATAAAAAGACGCTTTTTTTACGTTACGGGCAAAGTGATAAATCCTGGCATTAATAATGACCGCATATTTCGGGCAAAGTGATAAATAGTCATCGATAAGTGCATTTGAATTTATCACATTGCCCGCCTCACTTCGGGCATAATTAATAATGCCCGGTTTATCACTTTGCCCGTAACATATACTTGGTTTTAACAAACTAATGATATTTTTAAATTGACGTTCTTAATTTCACTCAAAATTCAGACACCGCGCTGGGAACTCCACACTTTGTTTCTCCAGGGTCAAGTAACGTTGTAGTCTGGTATAGATGGAGCACGGGTGTCCCGCATGATCTACAGACCTGAATTCTAGTTATCTGGGTACGAGTGCAAACGATATTGAATACCTAATTAGAACTACCTTTACCGACTTGAATGCATGTGTGTTTCCTAATTGTTTACAACAATTAATGAAATTGTTTTCTAAATTGATTTTACGTTTTAAAAAAGTGGAAAAACCTTCAATACGTTTGTATAATAGCAGTAGAATAGTTTTGGGAGTAGAATAAATAATTTTGGTAGAGTTAGTTTGATGGCCTTTCTGGATTTGTCTTAAATATTTTGAGAATCTACTGATAAAAATTATCTGATTTTATTTTATTCCATCATAAAATATATTTTGGGCGTTTGCAGCAAAACTTCAATGTAAAGATGTTGGAGTTATCTCGTTGTTGCTGCAAGCGCCTCAATTGATAAACTTTCAAATACTACTTTCCACAAAAATTATCTATTTCTAAATATATAAGTTAATTTTTAGTGTTTTAGTCTAAGTTTTATTTTTTTATAAGTTTATATTTAATGTTATCGATGTACGAAATGGATTCTCCTTTCGGAAAAGATATAGTACTACCTTAATGATATATCAAATTGTAAGTTTCAAGGTTTTGGGTGGGTAAGGTAGTGCTTTTAATGCAGGGCTGATAGTCCCAAAAATAAAATTTCAGGACTTACAAATATTATGGGAGAGTGGGGCACATTGGAACAGGGAGCGGGGCACTAGTAGGAACAAACCACTTATCTCTATGTTAAATTCAATTTAAAAATCTGAAAAAAAATATCAACAGGTAGCTGTATCAGTACGATCCTTTGTCTGAGTTTTCAGAGAAGTGGGCCCATTGGAACCCTTAGTGTTTGAACATTGCCTGCTTTGGGAGGTACTACAAAGTAAATTTTCTTTTCCTTTTATTCGTGTGAAAATTCAGTCAAGAAAGTTTTTAAAGTATTATAGAAATTTTGCCTTGAAATCTATTGTGGCATCAATAAAGTTAAGTGTAGAAATTTTTTTTCCCAATTTTAATTACAAATATCTATTTTTTACTCTTAAAGTTGGAGATGAAAGATGGGGCACATTGGAACACAAAAAGTTGGGGCGCATTGGAATAGTTCGAGAATCCCTTCTAATTCCTTTTCTTGATTTTTAATGCATTTTTAGACTTTAAAAATAGTATTATAAGGTACTTTAAATTTAATTAGTTCAATTATTTCTAGTATTAAACTTAAAGTTCAAAGTTTTTAGGATTTTTCCCATTTTAACTTCTTATTATATGTTAGAAGTTGGATAAGTTTAAAAAAAAACATGCGGTTTTTTTTTGTATAAAATGTTTTTATTTAACATTATTTAATATTAGTCATGCATGTTTTCATTTATTTTTGTAAGCCCTTTTAAAATCAGTTGAAAAATATTTTGTTTAATATTATTAGAAAAACTTTACATTATGTTTTTATCTCATTTAAGAAATATATTTGTCATTCTTTACCTATAAATTTTCACATACACACTTAGAAACATAAATTGATTTATTCTCTATTTAGGTAATTTAAAGCTTTGCAGTAAAGCTATAAATGAGATAAATAAAGGAATAGCTTTATAGGTTATGATTTGAAAAGTAAAGAAAATCCCCCTTACACTAAACATCCTTTATCTATTCACCCATGATAGTCTACTAAAATTACCAAACCATCAACTTCTGGAGATGCATTATTGAGTTACTAGCTTGCTCATTTTCCTTAAAAACTGAAAACTAAATTTTTTTTTAAAAATTTTCTCATTGATTTTATTAATAGACAATATATTCGTTATGCGTTTTCCCTCGAAGTACTCTTTTTTTTTATCAAAAACGTAATCTACACTGAAATTTCAGTCAAAGTGTAAAAAAACTCGAAAATTTAAGAAAAAAACCGTAAAAGTGGCAAATATCCAGCTTAATTGATTGCTGTAAATGAAAGCTTTAATGTGCAATAAATTTTTAGTTTGTAAAAATAATAGATTTAATTGAAATGTACCCCACCACTGGAGCACATTGGAACAGAATTTCAAAATTTTTAGAGCGATGAAAGTGTAAAATTTTTGATAAATTAATCTAAAATGGGTGCCAAAATTTCAGGAATGCTGTAAACTTATGAATAAATAAGTTTTTGTTTCAATATCTTATAAATATATAGAGAAATAGTCAAAAATGTACTTTTTGTTCCAATGTGCCCCACACTCCCCTATATTTTAACAAAATTTTAGGACATTTTACGAGAAATGTGATTTAAATGACCGAAATCAAAATTTAATCTCCCTATATATTAATTAAAATACAGAAAAAAAGGATGGTCACAGTTGATCCTAGAATAATAATCACTAGGAACAACTAGAGAGTTAAATTTAATGTAATACTCCATTTCAGCTCCCTATGAAACACAAGAAATCTATTTCTATATAAAGAACAGAACCATGACCAAAGACCAGAACAAAGCTCTCTGGTGCAATCAAAATGACCACTACAACGTTAAACGGTCACTCCATTCTTGGCCTTGACTACGAAGCCGAATAAACTTGAACTGTAGGTTTGAGGAATTCTTCTCTTTCTTTCTATAACTAGCGGGGAAGCGAAAGCCGGTAAACAAATCGAAGGACAACTTCCAGGTTCTTTTTTAGCCTCAGCTTATCATTGTTCTCGGAGGAACTTCATTTTATCCGGTCTTTTCGCACAGGATATTTATCTAGTGTCGTTATCGCTGTCAAAATTTCCGGAGCAAAGCGTTTGACGGTGTCGACACTTGGGGGGTCAGTCAGAGGAAAACGCGAAACGTTGGTAAGGTCTACTGAGATGTGGTTCTCGTTTCTGGCCTGTCCATCAAATTCAGGGGAAAGGGGATCAGGGGAAATGTACCCCGTACTACCTGGTATTACAGGGCCGTATCCAAGGGGGGGGTTTAGGGGTTCAACCCCCCCCCCCCGAAATTTTGACATCAATTTTTATACTGCTATTTTTCTTGAAATTTATGTCTCACAAAGAGCGATCCTCTTCGGGTATAACCCATAGGGTCTCAAAATGAGTCAAAACCCTACTTTTAAGGGTAAAATTTCCAAACATTTTCTGGGGGAGGACCCCCAAACCCCCTCGAAATTTTGAAATCTATTAAGTATGGTTTTTCCTTCAAACTTGTGTGATTTACAGGGAGTGGTCCTCTTTGATGTAACTTAAAGTGTCTTAAAATGAGTTAAAATGCCACTTTTAGGGGCAAAATTCAAAAAATTTTCTAGAGTAGGAACCCAAAAACCCCCTCAACATTATGCCATTTATGACAATATACCTACCTTCTTTTTACCTTGAAAATTCGCCCGCTTATAATGAGTGGTTCTCTTTGGGTGTAATCTAAAGGGTCTCAAAATGAGCTAAAACACTCTTTTGAGTGGCAAATTTCCAAAATTTT
The DNA here is from genome assembly GCA_963680715.1 of Tetragnatha montana. Classification (NCBI taxonomy): domain Eukaryota; kingdom Metazoa; phylum Arthropoda; class Arachnida; order Araneae; family Tetragnathidae; genus Tetragnatha; species Tetragnatha montana. Next base: position 61,298,560 of record OY796674.1, on the reverse strand, counting down.
TCTAGGGGAGGACCCCCCAGACCTCCCTTTTGCTTGGATTTCAGAGTTCATACAATTTGGAAATTTAGTGCATCAAAATTTCAATCCAGTGTTGTCATCCAAAAATTAACGTATAAAAGTACTTGTAAGGAGGTACCTCAGAAAACATTTGAGTCAACCCCCCCCCCCGAAACAAGTCTGGTTACGGCCCTGTGGTATTACCCCTTTGTTACAAGTATCATGTATGTTTGAAATGTTTCACCGCTTTTGGGAAGGTGAAACCTCCAGCTATGCAACATGTCCAGTAGGTACATTGATCTGATTAGTAGTATTTAAATTTCTGGTTTTTCAAAGAGGTTTCTTTACACAATCAACCAAATTACTATTTAAGTCATATGCATAGCCATATAGTTTTTGGAATTAAATGTCCCATAGAAATATTATAGCACAGAGAGTCCACAGCCATAGGCGATAGTGGAAATCGAAAAAAAGCATGGAATATTGTATAAGTTAGGGGCTATTTTGGCGCTGGGATCGTGTCACGTCACGAGAGACGGAGAAAAAGTTTGATCCTCCAATAGGTGTTTAAGGAAAAGAGAGATGCTTTATTTAATTCTTGATTTCTTTAAATCTCAGAAAATGCACATTTTTAAAAATATTCTTTGTATAAATAAGAACTCCTTTGCATCACCTTGAAAATTGCTGCTTTCTACACCAGCATATTCAATATCACTTCCATAATTTTGTTCTAAGCTTTTGAACATTATTGTAATACCATATTCACAACACAAGAAATGTGACTAGAAAGGAACAGAACTCAGGATGTTTGTTATCTTGTTATTTTGGTACAGAATTGTAATATACACTTTTCTTAACAGAAGCTGCTTTTAAGTTTTTCTAATGAAATATTTGTAAAACCCTTTTAATACCTAATGAAGACTAATTTACTTCCTTCCTCCTCGGCTCTACAGTCCATGTAGGACCATGGCCTCCCTCACAAGGCAGCTCCACCCTCTCCGATCCCTGGCTCTTGTCTTCCAATTTCTCACCCTTAATTTCCTCAAATCTTCTTCAACCTCGTCCAGCCATCTCTTTCTAGGACGTCCGATCTTCCTCTTACCCTCTATTTTTCCTCTGTAGATTTTCTTTGTAGCTCTCTCGTCACTCATTCTCTCCAGATGTCCAAGCCATTGTATTCTTTTAGATTTTATTATATTGACAATATCTTTTTCTTTATACAGTCCACGTAACTCTAAATTGCTCCTAATTCTCCAAACCTCTCCATCTTTGACTGGTCCATATATTTTCCTAGACTAATTTACTACTGTTAAAAATAAATTACTTTAAAAAATATTACTCTTCAATCTATTATTTTTTACACTATCCATGTTTTTACTGCTTCAGTTTTAAATATTGATTTAAATTTTTAGCAAGGAGTTCATTACTGAAGCAGCTAAAACTATTCTCTTATAAGGAGAGTTCAGGAGTCCCCCCCTTGAATTTTTCAAAATTCTGATCTTTTAATGCCAATATTCAACACAATTTTAAAGTGCAATATCAAAGGATAAGTTTGCACATTTTTTGCCTACATTTCATAATTATTGTGAATCATCTTACAAACATAAATACAGAAAAATTCGCAAGATGAATCTGTATTAAAAGTTTTCTTTTCCAAATATTGTTTTTACTAAAATATTTATTATATACATTTTTATTTTTTTTCCCTTTCTTTTTTCCAAGATGAATAAAATTGCTAGGACATATTTTTGTCTCTGAAAAGAAAACTTTCTTCATCTTAATAAATAAGCTCTAATACACAAAATTTTGGTACAGGTCAAATACAAAGATCTTTTATTTAAAATATTTTAAGATTTGATCCTAGGTGACAGAACCCATACTCAGAGTTTTATAAAAACAGTAATTAATACTTAAATGATATTTGATTTTCAGACCAAACAGACATTTTTAGAAAAGTGCTAAAAGGAAAGGAAATTCTGAGACAATCAGTTGCACTTCAAATTTAAAAAAAAACACAATAAGAATCCATATTGTTTATTTACAAAAATAAAATTCAAACAGGAGTTAATACATCTGGATTAAAAAAATTGAATAAATGCAAAAAATGGTCATAACTACAATGATTCACCTGAGGTAGAAACACTTAACAAGGATTATTAAAGAAAATGGAATGAAGTATCAAAAGAAAACCTTTTAAAGGTTTTAGAAAATTAATTTTAGTAGGTATTTGTAACAATTTGAACACTTGTGCGTCTTTTTTAGAAAAAGCTCTCTGTGAAAATTCTTCCAGCTCGAGAAAGAGATACTATATTTAAAAGGAAAATAAATTAAGTAATCTGAGTTCATTTAAATACATGAGTGGTCTGGCTATTTAGTAAACTATCTTCGCTCACACCATTGAAAGTAAAAAAAAAAAATAATGGAAAATGAAATGTTTTTTTAACATCTTGGCTATGATATTTCGAATTCACAGCTTGAAAAGTTTGTTGCTCTTTATCTTTTTCATAGTGGAAGGTTCAACAGAAGGCACATCTTTCCTCTTCAAATCAGAAATCTCACTGGTATCAGAGATGTCTTTATCAGGTGGGCTGTGATTTTGAGTCTCTTTGTTGTTCTGAGAAAGGGATTCATTATAAAAAAAAATTATAAAGTAAAACTATGGTTATTTCGTATACATTTAACAAATTTTGTAATACATTAATATGGGCTACAACAACATATGGCCTGCAGGTCAAATGCAAACCATTAATATGCATTTTTGGTTAGACTTATGATCATCTTAAAAAAAAAAAATTAGAAACAAATATAAAAACAAAGTCTTAGTTAAAGTTTTCAACCTTTGAGATGATGTTGTTTAATCTAGTATAGTTCTAAAAATTGGGAAAAATACAATATTGTGAATCCTTGAGATGAGTGAATAGATTAGCCAATGGAAAAAGAAACTAGTTTATCTATTAAAATTAGATCCTTTTTTACTCTGACATACTCATTCAAACTACTACTAAGATATAAACTTTTGCTCATTCAAGACCAATAACTTATCTAAACTAAACTAAAACCATCTAAATAATATTTTTTTTTAAAAAAACTTGTTCAGAGTGAATAAAACTAAATATATTTTCTTAGCATATAACTTAAGTGGTCAAACTGCTGCTTTCTTCTTAAGAAAATATCTTTTCAATCATATGTGTTTTCTAAACTAGGAACTTGTGATCGAACTAGTAAATTACAAAAAGACTAAATAGTGTAATAAGACAGATAAGTCTATTTTGTGTTAGTTATTATTTAAAAAAGCTGTAGGAATTAAATGTTATGTACCCTCTGAATTTTTATAGTACCCTAAATAGTTTTTATTTTAGACAACTATTCTTTACAAAGCTTCTAAAGCATTATCAGGCTCAAAATATTCACTATGGTAATCAACTCTGAATACTTCTTCTTGGTTATATATTTGAGGTATATAAATTCTACAATATAAATAACATAAATCTACTTACCATGAGATCTACACCTTCTGCTGCTTCCCCTTTCTCTCTCTTCATATCATTGATGTTACTTTGAAAAACAGCAAGTATGATTTTTAAATGATTAAACTCGATATATTCTGGACATAGCTGTTTGATAGGAGTCATTCTACTGATATCTGAAAAAACACCACCCTTTGATATCTAAGTATACAAAAATAAATTACAAATCTTTTTCCTTGATAAAATGAGGGATTGGGGAACAAAAGAAAGTTAACATCTTTACAAGCAATAACAAAAACTAACAGCCTGATAAATGCACCCTTCTTTTAAAAATAAGAGGAAGTAATTATTTGGATTTTAAAATTAAATAATTCCACTCTTCATCTTGTAAAGCCAATATTACCAATGGCTTGAGTTATCTTACAATCTGTTTTATGTACGAAATACTTGGGTTTGCACATCGATTCAAATTTAAAGTGGAAAAGTCATGTTAAAGAATTAAGTAAAAAACTATGTTTTGTATTAGTGAAATTCTATCACTTTAAAAACAAAATTGAATAAAATTTCTTGTATACTTTATATTATTTGTGGTTTTAATCTTTGTTAAAACCATGAATTGTATTTGTGTTATTTTATTTATTTTCATTAGTTATAAATTTTTAGTTTGTATATATGTATCTTAGTTTTTTTACATAGTATATTTATTTTTCTTTCCTATTTGTGTGGGGTTTTTTCTTGTTTAAAATGTGTATCTTTATTTATTGTATAATAAAGTGTTAATTTCTTTCGGCTGCTTGAATGGGACTTTCACCTTGGCAGCTAATACCAATAATACTTTATTGCAGCTAATACTTTATATGCATTTGTGTATTTTTCTATCAAATGTTAATAAAGATTATTACCTTTACTGGGCTAAACAAAGCCAATGCAGTGGAGAATTTCTAATAGTATTCTCTATTAACAGATGGTACAATAGTAACAGACAGTTTTAAGGGAATTTAGTTGATCATTTTTGGCAAGATAGCATTTAATTTAACATTAAAAAGGTTTTTTATTTTCATTTTAATCTCTATATTTTTCTTTTTCTCAACAGTGAGTAGAGAAGTACTCTTTTCAATTTTAAATTACAAACCAAAGTTAAAATGGTACTCATTGAAAAAAGAACTTTAAAAAATGATAAATAAGTTAGGAGTGCAATTAAACTTCCAAAACTGCTCTTTCTTACCAAAATTGATTGGTGGAGATGTAATAACTTTTTTCACAATATCAAACATTTCTTGAGTCACTCCAGTACCCTTCAGACGAACAGGCAAACCAATTTTAATCGCTTCTGCTAGGTGACTAACAACTGTGGATGGAGCTAATTTCCGTTCCATCTGAACTTGTTCCAGATCTTTACCTTCTATCTCATACAAGGTATAAGTCACTTGTGCTGAGCTGTGCAGTTGGTAAATCAGGTGTTGATCAGATTTGTTAACACCGGAATTCTTAAAATAAAACAAGAGTTACAAGAATATACATTAGAACTTTATAATGAGAAACTCTTACATACACAGCTTACTTGTGGTTTTTCAGTTTTGTCAAAAGCATCTTCCTTTAAATTGTTTTCTTTGCAAAAAGAAGAAACCAACTTAATCATTGGATCTCCAAATTTGGATATGCGAGCAGATGTGATGCCTTCAATTTGCGACATCGATTGAAGCGATGTTGGGCGATGTACAGCAATGTCCAAAAGATTTCTGTTGCTGAACACCATGTAAGGTGCAATGCCATCATTGTCAGCTAGTGAATTTCTTAAGGACATAAGTTGTTTATACAGTTCAGCCTGAAAATTTTAAAAGATACAAACATTACTAAGCAAAATAATACATATTTTAGACAAATGTCTTAGAAAAGGTTTTTCTGGAGATTTTAGTCCAAATACACATGATTTTGTTTCTCCTAGGAAATTGAGAAAAGATGCTGAATGAAATCAAATTCTTGTTCTTAACACTAGAAGCGCCAAGATTGAAGATAAACCAGAAATTGGGGTCCCTTTGACCTTATTAATTAATAAACCTTTATCAAATGGAAAAAAAAGTTCCTTAAAAAGACATTCTATATAATTCCATTCATTTAAAATGCACAAGTGACAGTTTTCCCTCAGCTTGTACCAAGTTTCAGAAGCTTTAGATACTGATGTGTGAAAATGCAATACTCTTTCTTTATTGTTTAATAACTTAACCTGACTAGGTTTCCTGCATATTTATGCCTAGGTCACTTCACATATTCAATAGAAACATGAAATAAAAATATTTCGTTTTATAAAATAGCTTACTTACAGCTGGGGTCAAAATGACCCATTTGGCTGCAATAGATAGTTCATTGATTATTAAAGTATGTAGTTAAAATAAAACATGGGAATTTTCTACCTTGTTCACAGATAATTTTTTAGAAACTCGTTGAGTATCATACTTAACAATCCATTATATGCAGAACTTGCATATAATGCTTGATAAAGTCAAAAAAGTGTGAAAATGACCCCTTTGGCACTTCTAGTATTGAGTTTAAAAACACTTGCTTGCAAGACGTATGTATTGATTTTACCAAAAAAATTCAGCTAAAATTTAGCTGGCATAATGACATCTGATTTACAGAAGCTACGTGAATATAACTTTGTTACGAAATATTTTTAGTTCAAGATGTTTATAAGGTTTTATAAGAAACTCAAATCCATTAACTCTTATTTCCATCTTGATAAATGCAGGAGTTTTCAAATAATACACTTAGGGAAAATTAGATAAAGAAATTACATTCATATAAAAACAAAATGATGGATAAAAACAATACCTTTAGCTCTTCTTCAACTGGATCCAATTCCACTTCATCCTCAATTTCTGGAAGAGGTTCCTGAGGTTCATCAGGGGAATTAAGAACTTTTTTAGATGAAGTCGGGACATGAGAAAATGTTCTGAAATAATAAAAATTATAATTTGAAATGTGATTTAAGCAATGTGATTTTGCTGAAGTTGTTAAGTGTGAGTTAGAAACATGGGGAAGTGTGCAATAGACCCTTGATATTTTCAGAGTAACTGAAAGGTTTATGTGATGGTTTACTATTTTACTGAACCCCACTAACTTTTCCTCACTTATAAAGATTATTAATCGTAATTCCACTTATAAAGCGCCTCATCAATGGGATTCTAAAAAGCGTGTTATTTAACAGCTGAAAAGAAACTTACGCTTTAGCAGCAGCAATAGATTCCAATTTAGCAGTAAATGCATCCTTAGCTTCTTCCAAATTTGTCATTTCTGCATTCATTTCCAATATTAATGAAACATTTTCAGTTGAACTCCTGTTTACTTTTTCAAGCCACTGCTTGGCTTTGGGAGTAACATTTATAGTGGACCCAGCAAAACGCTTTTTTGACCCAAAGTGAATAGGTTTTTGTTCTTGGAGATATTTTTCACATAACAACAAACGGCCTAGAAATCAAGAAATATTTAAAATTAACAATCAACAAATAAATACTCCAAAATACTCTTAAATTTAAAAGTAAGCTTTAAGTTATAAACTTTCAATACTTAATAAAAGCACGAGTAATTGTATATTCTGGCATATAATGCATACTTTGAACACAAATAACAATATAAAAATTTGTGCATTTGTAGCACCTATAATAAAAGTAATTATGTAAATGTATATTTCAAAATATCAAAAAGACATAATTTGGTGAAATAGTTGTGCAGCTTATGCCAGAGTACAGTAGAGCCCCGATTATCTGCGAGTGGATGATCAGCGGTGCAGATTATCAGCGAGTGCCACAAACACTTTTTGTTAACCGTACAGTATATTGTTTTTTGTTTACTGTTCTTTATTTTAGTGATTTAGATGTAGAGCAAAGGTTTCTGCTGTACCGTACATTTTTCTTGTTTTCACCTCATTTTTAGTATTTCTTCAGGTTATCCGTGATTTTCGCTATCCACGGTACCCTTGCCACCCAATTCCACGATTAATCGCGGCTCTACTGTATATGTTATAACATCATTTGAAAAATGGTGTTGGTTCTGAACCTATATTCAAATATTATTTAATATATTGTGTATTACATGGGCCTATCTTTTTTAACTGATTTTATTGCTTTTTTATGATAATTTCTGTCAATAGACAAACACTTACTGAGATAAGCTTTCCTCAATGAAGTTATGTTTGAGAACAAAAATTACCCCTTTTAAACTTAATAAATGCATCAAGAAACTACATCATAATGTAAATATTAGCAACATTCAGAAAAACTGTTATAAGCCATAGCAACAGAGTAAATGTTATGAAAATTGCCATTTGCTCTCATTTTTTTTCCAGCAGCCATTTTTAAAAGAAATTATCTAAATATGATGCCAGTTAAATAGTAATAAATTCTAATTTATTTAAAAGGTTAAAAACATCCTATCTCTATATGCATGATTAAGTATAAGTACACAATAAAACTTAAAATTAATATGGAATTATATATACATTTTCAGGGGCATTGCTAAAATTTTAAAAATGCTAGCCAAAGTAAAACAATATTAGCCAAATATATTCATAGGGTTGCTGAATTAAATGTAGTAGAATTCATTGAAATTCTTTTTTATTTTTCACTGAACAAACTTTTTTAAATATGCGACCATGTTTTGAAACGTAAACAACAAAAAGATTCCCAAAAAACATTCGCCAGTTTTTTTTTTTTTTTTTTTTGTTTACTTGCTAATATCACAAGGTTTTCGCATTTGGCACATTGGCAAATGGTTAGCATGGCCCCTGTACTTTTCATTTTATAACATTCCTGTTGTATAACAATAATGAAAAAAAATATTGAAGGCCCTTTTTAAAATGGTTGCAAATATTATTCATAAATGAATATTATTACAAACTTACCTAAAGCTTTCCACCACTGTTCACTACGGTGCCTAAAAATTTTTAACTTTATTAATTACATATAATATTTGTGCTTGTTTTATTGAATTAGTAAATAAATTTACTTTCTTCCCTTTTTTATAGGCAATATTATTTTACTAAACAGAATACTGTTTAGTAAGAAATAAATACAAATACCTTTTATGCCTTTGTTAACCCACGGCTTACTAGATACTATACAGGCAGCCGAGTTTTGAACAATGAAAACCATTTGACAACTTTTCCTGCTTGGATCGCCACAAGTCCTACCTATATCACCCACCGCCTTCAATACTGTGGATATGCTTTGCCAGTTTGTCAAGTATTGCCCTCTGGATTTTTAATGATTTCCGTACTCGGCTAGCCTGTATAGTATCTAGTAAGCCGTGGTTAACCTCAGATGATTATCATTCAGATAAAAAAGATTTCTAATAGGAAAAAGAGTACAAGGTCTTTGCATACATAGTTACATTACATGTTTTGTGTAAAATTATTGTAATTAAAGTAAAAGATCTAAAATATTCTAATGTCATAAGAATAAAAAGGAAATAAAAATACTTATCATACTGAAAAAGATGTTAGATTTAATGCTTACTTTCCTTTTCCATAACTCTTAGATTTTTTCATGGACTCTGAAATTCTTTGATTAGCCTGAAAATAAATTCATTCATATCAGTACATTATAATGATAGAGAAAATATGAGGGTTGCTTTTTTTTTTCAACTTCTATTTTGCTTCTGAAAAAAGTAGTAGAAATTTCAAAATAATTTTGGGCTGGAAGTTAGGTACATCCTTAAGAACCAATTTGCATCTTTACTGGAAAAAATCCTTTTTTTTCTAATAGTTATCGAATTTATACCAAGCACGCTCCTTAAAATTACTTCCCATAGAGAATTTCGCTTTTTCCTTAAAACTTTGTTCGCTCCGTTCGTGCCCAGCTAGCTCAGCATTAAAAATGAACAATGGGTGGGGGGCAGTTAATAATCGCAGTAAGCAATTGAGAGGAAAGCAAAATTCTCTATGGGTTAGGAGGAAATAATTCTGAGAAGGAAATAATTTTGAATTTTTTTTTTTTTTTTGATTTTATTTATTTATTTATTTAATCAAGAGAAACACTTAAAACACACAACACAAAATTACAAAAAGAGAACCATAATCACCTGGGACCTACTAGTCCATTTAGGTGACCAAATATATATTTAAATAAGAAAATATATGAGTGGCAAACAGGGTGTCAGAACAGGGAATTTCGATAACTAATAGAAAAAATGTCTGATTATTTCCAGTAAAGATGCAAATTGATCCTAGAGGATGTACCTAACTACCAGCACCTAAATTATTTAGAAATTCCTACTAGTACTTTTTTTTTCAGGAGCAAAATGGAAGTTGACAAAAAAACAAACCTCGTACTTCAAAGATCCCTTCCGAAAACCTTGGATTTCAATCAAAACTTTACTTAAAATGGAAAATATAGCCATTTTCATTTCAGATATTCAGTTTAGTGTTACTTTTACTGGTATCACACCAAATACTTTATAAATATGAGAATAAGCATAAAATAAATTCTAAATATTGCAATAAATAAACACTAAAAAATTATACAATATTAATATATTTTATAATAAGTTTTTTTATTTTAAAGATCAATAGTCATAAAGACAATAGAACTTGCTTTGGCTTAGTTTATAACAGAGATACTATACAAAGTGTTATTTTTTTTAAACTTACTGATCCTCTAACAATGTTAACAGGGAGTGTAAGACCATACGCTCCACCAGTGTCCTGAAAAATAATTTATTAAGTGCATTCATAACACAAAACTACATATATTTTTAAACTACTAGGGGGCTTTGCCCCCTGCTCGCTATCGCTCGCCAACCCCCGTCCCCTAGGATTGCTTCGCAATCCTGTGCTCGCTACACTCGCTCGCCATACGCTGGTACAGCCTAGCTGAGATTGTGTACTACCTGGATTTGAACCCACGTTATTGAGCGTTTCGTGATTACGAACATTGTACATACACTCACCAAAACGTAAACAAAACACAAAACCACAACAAACCAACCGTTGCCAACGGGAGAAAACAAATACTGCCAAATTCGTAAGCCACGTATGTAAGAGAATTATATATATAGATTAGATTTAAACTACTAGTCCGTAACTGCTACACAGCTCTGAGCAAGCAAAGCTCGGTTGTTACATTTCACTAACTCTAATGACTACCCTCATCCAATCTAAAATATTTTATTTCTCTTATCACTAATTAATTTGAAATCTTTTCCCAATAAAAGAATCTGTCTAGAAAGTACTGACAAATATCAGATTATATCAACTAACTTCCCTAAATAATGACTAATGAATAAAAATAATGACTAAACCAGCTAATCTTATATAAGCAGAGAAAACCAACTTTCTGAAAAACCTCCACCGCTCATCTAAATTTTACTCATTTGTAAAAATAACTTTCATTTATTTCTCTAGAAGTAGTTTAAAAAATTATTAGAATATATTAAAAAAATTATCAAGCAAGTGTACTAATAACTATCACCAACAAACTTTTCAAATTTCATAAATTTCTATCAATTAGTGTGAGAGTTTAAAGAGTTAAAAAATAAAAATTTCTGAAACAGCGGCAGTGATGGTAACTTTCTTTTAAAATAGAGAAAGTAAAGGAGTGAACTCACAATAATAGCTTCAAATAGCATTTTTGCTTCAACTGAAAAGTCTTTCTTTCCATCTTGATTTTGCTGTGATACACCATTAACATTTGAAAGTTTAGATCTTTTTAACCTGAAGCAGATAAGAGTACAATGAAAACATAAAAAAAAAAAATACTTATCAAATGAAATGTTTTAAAAAATTCATTAATTGAAACTATTAAGGAAATATAGAAAAAAGTAAAAAATATTTAATACATGGAACATTAAAAAGTCCTAAACTTTACATTAGGTATATCTATGACACATAAAATTATTTAAAAAGTGCATGATAGCAACATTATTATCTAACCTAAAACAATACTGTATAGAGTAGAAAAATATACTCCTGTTCATAAAAAATGCAACACCATGAAGGACTTGTTAAATTATGATGAAATTTGCACAACTGGTCACCTTTGTAGATGCAAATAAATAATTAAATTTTCAGAACAAAGGAACAAAATTAAATATCGAAAATTAGCATTTTTTGTAGTCCATACGCGCAGCAGTGAGAGCCTCTATATGACACATCATTGAATCAAACAGATTGATTTTTTGCCTGAGGATAAGATTTCCATCAAAGATTCTTTGCAAACCCAAAGTTTACCAAATCCGGCAATAGAACAAGCCTTTTGAGCATGAGGACTAATCAACGAAATTTCAGTCAAGCTCCATAGGTGAAATATTGGGTGAAGAAATTTGCTGAAAGAGAAACTGCTTTTAATGGATATAATGGAAGTTTGGAAAATCCCAAAAAACATGTGTCCGGGGTTTGTCCTGATTAAATACAGCTTCAGGAATTCTTCAGTTAGGTATAACTTTTAGCTCCAAAAAATTTTTAATGCATTTGTGGCTGTTAAGATCACCTTCATTTCTTATCTCATAAGGTTGCCCATGATACTCAATAGTGTTCCAGCTCATAACGATGGGCGTTCGTGCGGTATGACACAAGATAAAACACTCCAAAAGTTGGTGTTTTACAGTATAGCGTCCAAAGCCGATGTGGGTGTCATGTTGATGAAAATTAAAATTGGATTCGTTTAAAAGGGCCATTTGTTGCTATTAATCACGCGAAAAAAAATTTTGTGGACCCCGTGATAGCTTTACGCACTGATGGAATTCAATCAATGGAGCTCTTTAAAAAAGAACGATAATTTGCGGAATTTGGTGGAGCAACCACCGATTAATTGTTGGAGCAGACAATGATAGACCTGTAGCAGTGTCTTGACAGTTTGAAAGATGTCGAAAAGTCGCTGAGAGATCCGGCACTGTCATGCGAATGAAGTCTCTTTGATCACGTGCTGACATGACCATGCGGCGTTCAGTCCCCGATTTTCAACTCTTGGGACCTCTGCTTTCACACCCATATCACTATTATCCTATTGGCTTTCATCTGAGCATCGGTAACACAGTGTGAAAAACACTCTTCAGGGAGGCCTACCATTGATCCTCGTTCAAACACTGTTAAATGCTCATATGGCATCCGTTAAGGTATAAGGGGTATAATGACGTCTAATGACAAGATAATCAGTGACAGACAACCTTCTTACAACTTCTTAACCACCCATTACAGCCCCCTATATATACAATTAAATTAGTGATTGAAAAGGCGCTGCTCATCTCACGCATGCGCTATAACTCTGAATTTGTAATCATTTGAATAGCAAACCATAATGAATGTACCCTGAAAATTTCAAGTTGATCGGACAATTCCTTCTTGGTGTTGCATTTTTTATGAACAGGAGTATATTAACAACTTTATTTTTAACATAAATTAATTTACAATATTTTACTAGTGCATAGTATCTACAAATTAAAGCTTTTCCACACATATATTCTATTTTAACTAAAATTTCAAATGTATTTACTTTTTCTTGCAATTGTCACAACATTTATCAGAAAGTTTATAATTTTGGACATCAGTTCCTTCAAAATGAGATAAAAGCATTTGCCGTCTGCACTGGGTGGAGTTGAGATATTGCTGCATCTTAGAAATCATGTCAGATCTGTGTTGATAAAACTTATCGGACTTACAATCTTTCAAGAAAAATCTGTAAAGAAAATGTTTTGAAGTAGAGTCATTTCTTTTATACAGTCTGTTAGCAAATAAGATTTCTTTGAAAATACTCCAGAAACTAACTTTGAAGTCATAAAGTCACCATTTGCATATATAACCTGGCAAAAACTAGGCAAGCCATCTCGTCCAGCTCTTCCAATTTCTTGATAGTAAGATTCTATATCTTTTGGAGCTAAAGAGATTTCAAAGTTTCAAACTAATGTATAGGGAATCTATAAAATAAAACTAACCAGCTGAACAGTAAATAAGTAAGCATTTCAAGCAAAATAATTTTCAAACAGCTTTATTCCTTACAAAGCTAACATATTTATAAGAACTTACCACCATAGTGAATTATTCTTCTTACATCTGGTTTATCGATTCCCATTCCAAATGCCACAGTTGCAACAATTACCTGTAAGATTTTAACATCAGAATATGACTTGTTAACTTCAAACTAAAACTCATGAGTAAAATAAATTAGAGTTAAAAACGTTTTCAATCTGTAACTACTAAAATTGTTCCAAGAGTTGAGTTAAGAAAAACTCTTACTTCAACTTTATCATACACAAAATCTCGGTGAGCTTCTTTTCTTTTTTCAGGGGATATACCAGCATGATACTTCTGGCATCGAACATTCATACCTGCAAAGAACAAATGTAGAAAGTCATAACCCAGGAAAAATTCAGAGGGGAAAATGATTTTATAGAAAGTAGATTATAACAAACAATTAGATGATATTGTAAGTAATTTTTGTTAGCACATGGTTTTCTAATTAAAACTCCCTTTTAGAACTAGAAGAACAGCCTTCAACTAGAAAATATCAGCTCACTATTTCTTATAGGAGGCTATTTGGTTTTGCTTACAGTTGGGCCTAGTTCAAAGATTTAATTCCCGCCTGCCAGCAAAAATAGATCATGCTATGTGTGCACAACAATGAAAAATTCATTGCCAGTCTTCTTGTTGATAGTAAATGTTTGCTGGTTCTGCCACTTAATGATCTGATTGATAAGTATAGACTATTCATTTTTAACTTAGTACTTACTTAGAATGTTCTTAATTTTTACTTATGTACTTAGCAGCAGGATTTGACTGTAGTTGAAAATAGAAAATTTCAAAAATGTACATTAACCGCTTGCCTGTTTTGCCCGAGCACCGCTCACGCACTCGCGTGAGGTACTTCTCTGATTATCCCGAACGGCGCTCGGGCAAGGTGCTACGGCGTTTGTCTGTTGATTCTTGCTTTGTGTGCTAAGTTTTTTCAAGATTTTTTCATGGTTTTAGTTTCTCTTTTTTTACATAGATGTCTCTACTTGTCCATAGAAGTTATCTTCACTCTTATCAGTCAACCTTGAAGAACCAATTGGTCACACATTCCTTATTGCTTTTGTGGGCGATATCTCCCCTTTTTTTCAATTTTTCTAAGAAATAGGGGTCGAGGGAGCATGTTCCTATACCAGTTTCTTGCCTTCATGGGGTGCAATTTCCACTGCTGCTTGAAAACCAGCTAGTACATAGTCTTTTATTTTCAATATCCACAAACCGAGCCGAGCCACAACACGTGAATGTTGGAACGTTTTGCTTATTAAAATGAGAGTGATAGATTGCGATATGTATCTGATCACTCAAAAGTGTATTTTTTTTTTTAATTTAAAGAATTCAAGTCATAAAATATTTTATTTACCATCCTTTCTTGTAAAATCTGCCTTCCGGTTGAAACCGATGCTCGGAAAAAAGCCAACTTTAAGTAAAAGTGCCGCATTTTCGCTAAGTTTTAAAACGGCCATATAATGTTAAAATCATAATTTATATGAGTTTTGATTATGTTTTAGGTTTGAGTTAATTAATCTAAGTTCGAATACTGTTTTGAAAAATATGCTTCTTTTTAGACCGATTACGCCAAAATAAAGTAACAGTTAAGTGGTTAATAATTATAATCAAATGAGTTAAAATTGATGGAACCACATTACAAAAATTTTACTACAGTTACCTTTCTTTACAAGGGTAGTCTGAAAAGTTCTTGGCTTCAGTTATAAAATAGTTCAAATAAAATTTTTAGGTTGTTCTGATCAGAATTCAGCTGTTTGCAGTCATATAAATAAGTAAAAGTGAGCTTATTGTTAACAATGGGAAAAATAAAGTATGAAGCTGTGATAAAATTATTTTTAAAAGAAGGGATAACAACAAATGAAATTAATTCTATGATTATAAATGTGTAAAGGGACTCTTTACCCTTGTTTTCTCCATGAAAAAATTTGCTTTGAAGCTTAAACTTCGCTGGGAGGGCAGGGCCTTCATAAAAAAACTCATGAAAAAGTTAAAAAAAGAGTCACCATACTGGAAATTATCGAAAAGTGCCCTCTATGATTTTAGAAGATTGATGAAAGAAGGTGGGAGACACTGCTAATAATCTAGGAGTATCAAAGGAACGCCCTAAATATTTTTTGCACAAGAAATTCGACATGAAAACACTTTGTGCAAGAGGGGTGCCGTGAATCCAGACTGTAACTCATTAATGTTGTCAATTAATGTTTGACATCCTTTACATAAAATAAAAACGATTTTCTATGTTTATATGCAGAAAGGGAAGGGATTATTAGAGCTTAGACAATCGTTTAAAGAAGTGAGGCAGCTTAAAGGAAGTCAATGTTGAAAAACAAACCATTTTTGAAACCATAAGCTACCATTTTCATCAACAGGCCAAGAACTGTTCAGACTACCCTTGTAAAAAGCAAAATTTTACTTACCTGACAGTTTTTCATGAATACTATCAGTCATAGCTCTTGTAGGGCAGTATATGATAGTAGGCCCAGAAAATCCAAGTTTTCCATTTGTTCTTGTCATGATTCTTAAAATATCATTCTCAAATGATTGACTTTTCATGCAGACTTCTAAGAACAAATTTGGTCTGAAAAATGGATATAGAATGTGACAACAATCAAGCAGCTCAGATATGTGGATTTAAAATTATATTTATTAATGAAAACTAGATTCTTATAAAGAATACCTATCAAAACTAGAAACAACTCTGAGAGGATTTTTCAACTTTAGAGAGCTACAAATATCATTTTGTACTGTAGGAGTAGCAGTTGCTGTCACCGCAATGAAGGGGACCTTTAAAAAAATAATTTTTGCACATAAATTGAGAAAAGAATCATCTGTAAAATTTAATTACTTAGAAATAGAATTAATTACATTGTTGAAATTGGAGCGTAATGATCCCAGGTTTCTGTAGTCTTTTCGAAAATCATGCCCCCATTGTGAGACGCAATGAGACTCATCAATAGCAAACAAGGAAATACCTAAAAATTATAAAACAATAGATACAGCCAAATCAATGCTTACTAAATTTATAAGGCAGAGGTTCTCAAACTGCGGGTCGCTAGTCAGTTTTTGGTGAGTGAAGATTTTGAATTTGTCTGAATATAGGGAAAGGTAGTGTACCTCGGACCACTTTTCACTTTTTACACAGCAACTTTTTATTTATTGAAAATAAATTAATGAAACAATTTCCCCTTGATACTTTAGCCTTTCATATACAACATATATTTTAATTGAAGTATTTCAATACATAATTAATGAAAGAAAACACTGAAAATAGGTCCAAGGTACAACATTGGTATTGTACCTTGGTTTCAAGGGTAATGTACCTCGGACCTATGTCAAAAACAGGGCCGCCGAGAGCCCATCTGAGCCCCGGGGACAGAGTTGAGAAGTGGGCCACCAGATCTTATTTTATAATTAATATCTCTTATTATCGAGGGGGAAACTTTTCTTAAGAAACTCAACACATGCATATACTAAATGTAGTTTAGAACATTTCTAAACAAGATTTGTATATTGATGAACTTAAAAATTTCGTTTTCCACCAATTTAAAACCAATTAACATGATGAGTAACAAGCACTAAAAAGGGTTTGGGGGAATCCTCAGAAATTTTTTTGAAATTTGACCCAAGAGTTTTTAACTCATTTTTGGATTATAGTTCACAATTTAGTGACACCCAGAGATGGGCTTTTTCTGAATTGAAGTTAAGCCTAGGATCCTTTGAAATAATTATTTGTTTGAGTATGAAATTTTAGTGAATTATCTTCTTCGTTTAATGAATTCTTTTAGGGGTCTGGGGGGAACCCCCAGGAATATTTTGCTTCTTGAAAACTGGAAATTTACTCATTTTCGGCCTTTGGGGGAAAAATTTATTTCCAAAACATTAAAAATGATATCCCTCTAAGTAACCGATATGAAAATATCTGGGTCCCGGGCCCTCTTCAGGCGCGGGGATTGTACCCCTTCCCCCCTCTCGTCAGGCCTGGTCAAAACACTTTAGTTGCACCTCTAAACTTAATAAAATGTTTGTGGAAAAACTCAAGGAACAAGTGCTCATTGAACCACCCAGATGTATAAGCTTATAGATTTAGTTGGAGCACTTTTCAGCATAAAAGTTTTAAAGCACTGTTTTTTGACAAAAAATTATAGATTTCCCTTAAAATTAGTGTTAGTCATGAAACCAAATCATATTCTGCTTTTAAAATCAAAATACTAATGATATAAAAGTCAGTATAGTGTTTTTTTAATCACACAAGGTAGTAAAGTGTATCTTGAATAGGTCTAAGGTACAATACTTGATCATTTACTGAAAATTGTCTAACCACCATGTTGATTTTAGCCCTAGCCTCATTTAAAGCACATGTTATAATAGCTAAAACAATCCCTCATAACATATTAAATTCACTGTAAAATCAAATCTTTATATTTTGAACAATAGCTTACGAAAGCAAAGATAGAAAACTTACTTTTGAAGGGTTTCAGTTTAAAACAGATATCTACCAAATAGTCGGCTTTTCTAGAAATAATTTAGCTTGACTGAATTGAATACTCTAGTGGTAAAGATGGAAACTACATATTTAGTACTGCCATATACTAAAAGTTAAGCTAAAACCATTGTAGGACTGAGGTACAGTTAGGTCCGAGGTACACTACCTTCCTCTATAGTATTTTTCTTATAATTTTTACGAACATGTTGTTGGCTTTCTACACAAACCTCTCTCTCAAAATTGAACTCTGCAACCAACTGTTTATATAGTTGTGTTATTAATCCAGTAATAACAGGGAAAGAAAATTTTAAAGATTAGAACTAAATATTTTAAAAATTATAAATTCTTCATAATCAAAGTATTTCAGTTTTATTTCTAAAACACATACCTATATTTTTATTCAAGGTACTTAGTATACTATCCCCACTATTATTCACAGCAAGTTCAGGAGTCATATATATAACCTTATATTTGCCACTGAAACAAAAGTTTTTATTTAGAAAGTCATTAAAAAATAATTACTCTATTTAAACATAATTCAAGCCTTTTTCAATATTACATTCAAAATTTATGCATTTGTCTAAAAATTCCTTAATTTGTCTTTTTTAAATTTTGACACCTTTTACATTCAAGCTATCAATAAGCAAGTTTGATCTTACCAAGATACATTTTCTAGCTATTGCTAGAAAATGTAACTAATATTTTAAAAGCAATTATAGGAGTTAAAAGAATATAATGAACCTTAGAATTTAAAATTCAAAGGTATATCATACATTAAGTTTTAGGTTTCACATGGAATTATAAGATTTTTATTAAAAAACATCAAAAAGATATTGAAAACAGAACTTACATTAAAATTTCCCTTTCAACTTTGGCCTTTTGGGATTGAGCAGAACCGAGAAAGCATGCAGGTATATTTGCAACACTGAAACAGATCAATATGATGCTTATATAAATATTACTTCATTCTTAAACATAATCAAAATAATGTCCCATGATACCTACATACATAATGTCCCACATAATAATCCATATTAAATAACAAACTACCCAATATGTGCAGAAATACGTTATTCTTGAAAAGCTTGAAAATATTTTCCACCCTAGCCTTTTTACTAAATAGGGATTCATGAGTTTACAAGTGTGCACCAATTCAGTTTTTACCATCAAACCATAGAGATTATAAGCAATAGAATAAGACTTTAAATGACATTGAAACTTTACTAAGATAATTTTGTTTTTAGACTTTTTTTCCAAAAATCTAAAGTTGAAGAAATTTATGGGATAGCGCACGATTTGACTAGACACCTGCCATCTTCTTGAAAACTTCCAGTATAACTTGAACAGGATGCAAACATTACTACATCCTTAGGAGGCGAAAAATGTCTTGCTTTTCAATAAATCGAATTTCAAAGTCAAGAAAGGTTTAGAATACAGTATTTTATGAGAAATACAGCTTCAATGAGATTGGAAGAATCTTTTTCTAGCTCAATGTGTTCGTTGTTGACAAAAACAGAAGGAAGAGCACTCATGTAAAATGTGTTTATTAGTAAAAAAATAGTCTAGTTTTTCCAGTACTGAATGAGGAAAGTTAAAAATTTCGCAGAATGGGATTGGCATTGACAAAAAATATCTTTTATACCTTTTAATTAGTTAACTATGTATTACTCTTTTAAATTAATTAGAGATTTGTTCAAAATAACCAGTAGTTAAATTCTTTGAATTTTTTCCACAAAGTTTAATGGAAAATTAGTTACTATCTATATATTTTTAAAAGGTAAAATAAAAGGTCCTTATTCTTCTTCATTACATTTATTACTTTTGTTAATTTTTGTTATCAATTACCCTTTTTGAGCAAATTATTCAATGTATCAATGTGTCCCAAGCAAAGCAATGTATGAAACTGCCCTTATATGGGGGCATCATTTTGGACTATAAACAGATGGGCAGAGGAGATAACCAAATGTTTGGAAATATACACTAAGCTTATTAGGGCTGAAAGGGAAAAACATAAAGCTAAGATATCTAAGGACACATCTTACTTGAGTGACATAACTTGATCTTCCATTAAAGATATTAAAGGAGAAATCACAATAACTGGTTTGTTTAAATAAACAGCTGGATATTGATAACATAAACTTTTTCCATAACCTAAATAAATAATAAAATCATAAAACATATTTATCTAAAATGGATAAACTATGATTTATATGATGAGTAAGAGGATTTTTTCCTCAAGCTTTGAACAATTTAAACCTCAAACGGCATCAAATAACAAATATACTAAGATTCATAAATAAATGAGTGAATAAAAAAAGCAAAAGTTGTCCAAACAAAAATCTTTGGGTTGCAAAAATTAAGAAGCTCAGATTAATTTTTTAGACTTAATTCCTTTAAAAAGAAAACTCTTTTAAAAACTTAGCTATGATATACTAGTCCATATGCAATTTTTGCCACCCTAAGCTTTTTGATAGGACGACTTTTGCTTTTATAAATAACAAAGTATAAATAAACCCAGACTTGAATAGTATAAATGTACAAATAAACGCCAAGCACAGA
This sequence comes from Tetragnatha montana, assembly GCA_963680715.1. NCBI lineage: Eukaryota > Metazoa > Arthropoda > Arachnida > Araneae > Tetragnathidae > Tetragnatha > Tetragnatha montana. The sequence continues at coordinate 61,278,054 of OY796674.1, read as the reverse complement.
AAATTTTAGAATTTTGAAGAAAATCTTGCTAAATAATTTAAATTTTTTACCAATAAATTTATTTCTTCCAATTGTTGTTGCTTAAGAAGCATTATCACAGTATTTAGTTGACAATATGTCTCTTATTGTGGCGTAGTAGTCAGGTGGTGTAGTGGTCAGCATGCCTGGCTACGAGCATTACCGACCCAGGTTCGATGCCTTGCGGCTTCTGCTTGGGTAGCTGGTCATGGATCAACTCAGCCCTTCATCCTCCCGGGGTCGATAAAATGAGCCCCAAGCTCGCTTGGGGAATTAACTGGGGGTCCAGCGTCGGGCTAGCCACTCGGCCTGGACACAAGCTAAGTAATTAGCACCCCAAGCCTGAAGGCTAATGAAACGGAGATGGGCACCGCCTGATAGGCCACAAGGCCTGGGCAGAATTTGATTTGATGTCTCTTATTAATATTTAAAGTCAAAATTTAAAGAAGTTGGGGTGCTTAAGTAATTTGCAGAAAATTTTGTGCACAGAAAGTTTATTGATTTATCCGTCTGATTAAACGTTTGAATAATACAATCTTGTTTAAATGGTTTGAATGCCTTACTTCCAAAGTGCACAAACTGTGGGTCATGACCCAGTTTGGGAACTAACAGTATTTCAAGTCTATTTTATTAATTACTATTAGCTTTTATAATTACAATTTCACCTGTTTGCATTGAATTTAGTTTTTAGAACTACATGCAAATGAAATGATAATCCAGCAGTATTTTAGCTCACTTTGTCATTAAACCATTTAAATACTGTAAAGATTTTAAAAAGTCTTTAAAATGTTCTTTTGTGGTCAAGTTAATGTTTGAAAAAAAATTAAATACCTTAACTGAGGATGAGATGGGTTACTTCTGTTTATAAAAAGTGGGTTGTGATGTTTAAAAGTTTGGGAACCCCTGCCTTATTTTATTTTACATCAAAGGCATTCAGGCAATCATTTAAAAATATATATTAAGTTTTTTAACATTTAATTGAACTTATCAACATAATAAAAACATATTTAACAAACCAGTGGCCATGACAGCACTAACATCCCTCTTCTCTTCAAGGACAGCTCGCAATATTTTCCACTGCATCCTGAAATAAGTTTTAATTTGTTTTGAAAAGCATTTCAAAAGCATCATAATAAATTAAATTAAATAAAGCAATCTTGAAATAGCCTACCTCACACACATTGTTTTAGAGAGTATTTTGTTTACATAATTTTTGGTAGCAAAAACTACGTAAAAATTATTCAATTCAACAATATTGTTATCATTGGCATCATCGGATAACCTCATATCTTTGATTTGGGGAATATACAGTACAAGACTACGAAATTTGTTTCCTCTCCAAACAGATTTTCATGAACGACCAATAGAATTGCATTTTAAAAAGTTGTTGGAGAAAACAGCAGGTGTTCCAAAGGATCACAAGAAGGCTGATATGTATTTTTTATTATTTCACTCTAATGTTATCACATCACCCATCACCATTAAGAGAAATTTGAGAACTCCTCCTCTCACTTTACCCCCAGCTCACAGTCAATTCAGCAGGTGTGGTGGACACCTTCTTAAAAAAGCAACATCAATACTAAATTATTCAATTCAGTTCTAATGTTTAAAACCAATATACTAAATAGAGAAATTCTTACGGTCTAAAAGATGCATGGCCAAAAAACTGTTTTAAAACTCTTAAATGTGCTTCAGTAGGAGGATCACAATCTGCAAAATAGAGAATTCTGTATGGCAATTCTTTTAATAGGAATCTAAATAAATGGCAAAAAATCACAGCATATATTTATTTATAAAACATAAATTTATTACCAAATGACTCAGGAACAAAAGCACAATTATCTTCACTTTCTTTTTCTGGTTCTTCTAACTGAACTTCAGGCTCAAAGCTTTTCTCATTATCAGACGCATCATCAATACAATTCAAACTTTGCTCAGCATCTTCACAAGCCTGGTAAAAGTGATTGTTTGTAATGAGTAAACTGGAAAATAGAAATATTCAACAATGTTATGTTATGAACCTAATTGTGCAGCATTTAGTATTTCCTCCAGAAGTTGGTGATGCAATATTTAATCATGTTTAAAATATTTAAACATGATTAAATATTATTTCGGAAGTGGGGAACCTAGTGGTTAATAAGAAATCGGCTTCAGGATCAGAAGGTCCCGGGTTCGATTCCCGACACCGCTGAAAACCCACATAGTATGTGCTCGTAAAATCTGTGGGTTCGAAAGACCTATGGTCGGTCATTGCGCAGTTTACCACGGGTCCAGGTATCTGGAGACTATTTCCCTCCCCTTCAGAGCAATGGCAAAATTGTGGAGGGGGTTATAGATGGTGGCAACATTTATCATCCGAGGTTTAAGTCAAACTCCTGCCATTTCATGGGCCTCACTTTCTCAGGAGCCGCACCCCCTTTGTCCAAAATCATGTACGCTTTGCGGATGGAACTTAGATATTCCAAGAAACAACAACAAACTATTTAAGAACATTAATCAGCCATATGTATGATTTATGCCATAGTAAAATACTATACAAATAGTACTATTCTTTAGTCTTTCAAGATCAAGAAAAGTTCTAAAATTAGGAAGACAAAGATAAGAACCCAAGTACTGTTTTTTCAAGTACTTGAAAGTACTGTACTTTCAAGTCACTATTAAGGCAACCATGTCCCCATTTATATATACCTACTTTTAAGTTATTAACAGAGTATATACAGTTCTTGAAAGAGACTAGGGCTCAGTCAAACCAAGTCATGAAGAGCGATGGTTGCTAAAAGATGTGGTAATTATTTCAAAATAGTTAAAAACCAATTTCTAGTAGAAATTACTGTAAAAAGTGGGTAAGGTTTTTGTTTTAACTAATTGTACTTTAATAATATAAATTACCAAGCTTTTGTGGAAAAAATCTAGTGGAAGAATCTCTTAAAGAGGGAATTTCTAATTGTGGAAAAGCAGAAAGTGAGAAATTATTTATCAAAAAAGATTAATTGAATAAATAATTTGGATTGCTGGTCTTCCAAAGAGGACATAAAAACAAAAGGTAGGTAGATGAAGGAACAAAATGAAATCTATGTTATTTGTGAAAGTCAAATGGTCAATTATAGAAGTTGTACTATTGCAAATCATTTCAAAGTTTTTCTCAAACAGCTACTATCTTCACTTATCTTTGTCCAGAAAGAAGAATACTTGGTTTCAAGTTACCTGAAACACCAGAGCTGAATAAGGATTTGAGTTAAGAGTTCCTAAAAAGTTGTTGCTTTCCTCGGATGCATAAAACTACTGGAACAACTATAAAAAGCTAGAGGAAAAAATTTATCCCATGGTTAAACAAAAGTGAATGAAATATATGATGCATACCTTAATCATATCACCAAAGTCATCATTTTCTCCCCATTCATCTTCACTCCGGTGTAGATCATTATCACTGTATTCATCAATATGCACATCATCTTGGATAGTTACATTTAGATTCTAAGAACGAAAATGACCTTTTATTTTATGAAACTATGTTTATACCCAAAGTTTCTACTATGAATAGTTTGTGTGATACGATATCAGTCTTGTAAGACTATCTGACTTGTAATACTGTATATACAGCCACAAGACAAATTTAAGCTTTTAAAATGTAAATCAAACAAATTGATAAACTAACTGTAAATGAAAACAATATAAATACACAAAATAAAACAGAGTATTAGTATTATTAATTACTTCTGCAACAAAAAATCTACTTTTTTAATTACAAAGCACTTGATTTAGAGTTAGACAAACCTTTAAAAATGAAATTTGAAGCCCAAAAAAAATTTTGATTTTCTTAATTACAACAAGTTTTCCAAACTTATTTTTTTCTTGAGCCTTTTATGAGAAGCCCTATATGATAACACTGCCTTTAACTTGACATCAAATATCTTAATTACAACAAGTTTTCCAAACTTATTTTTTTCTTGAGCCTTTCATGAGAAGCCCTATATGATAACACTGCCTTTAACTTGACATCAAATATCTGATTCACCTTTACCTTTAGCACTTGATTTAGGGTTAGACAAACCTTTAAAAATGAATTCAAAAAATTTGAAGCCCAAAAAAAATTTTGATTTTCTTAATTACAACAAGTTTTCCAAACTTATTTTTTTCTTGAGCCTTTCATGAGAAGCCCTATATGATAACACTGCCTTTAACTTGACATCAAATATCTGATTCACCTTTACGTATATAATAAAGAACAAAATTACCCTTTCCTCTCTGAATTCACTCACGGCATTTAGAGCATTGGTGGCCTCTTCTAAATATTTTCGAAGTTCAAGAATTGAGTTCCTACCAGAACAGGTTCTTAAAAATCCAATTGCTTTGTTGAAACTATTTTCAAGTTCAGAAATACATTTTTGGAGCTCCAATTCTTCAGTCATGCTATTTAAAAAAAGATACAAGTGTAGTCATTTTACAGATACAGTGGAAGCTCTTATAGTGTAATTAATCCGTACCGAGTTTTTGTCTCTATAAGAGCAAACTCCGAGTGATAGACTCGAGTGTAGAATATCACTCGTTTAAAAGTAATAAACTCGTTAAGTAAACTAAACTATAAATTTTGATGCTTTTTGGGAAGGTGGACTTGATTCCCTCAAAGATATATTTTTACATTAATTCCAGGTTTTCCAAATTTTAAAATTCTTATAATATTGGGTAGCGCAAGGTTTCGTTTTGGATTGTAGCCGGTTACCCCGAGCGAAAGCAAATGAGAAGAAGATGTGATCGTTACTTGGTGCTGTTTGTCATACTCTGATATTCGTTTATTGGCTAATTCATTGTAACGCAAACAAACCGATCCAGAGAAAGTATTTGATAAGCTGAATCAATTCGAAGATTAGTCTCTATAAGAGCACAAAAGTGCTCTTATAGAGACAATTTTTGGGTCTTTATAAGAGAGGATTTTATAAGAGCAGGTCTCTATAAGAGCTTCCACTGTAATAAAAAGTTCCTTAAATTATAAAAGCATGAAAAAAAAGTTTAAACACAGCATAAATAAATGTTGTTTTTATATGTATATATTTTAGTTGGTTAGTTTGCAATTTTTGGAACTCAAATCAAAACTGCTTGCTGATATGTAATGGGATAGACAGCAGAAAAATCTTGATTCTTATATTTGCTTTATTGTTGAATGTGGGTTTTTTTTGTACTTTATATGATTGGGTCTATAAGAGCAAAGCATGTGTGCAGCAGGAATGCCTGCCCCTGATGACAGAAAAAAATTTCTTTATTGAATGAGGAATCAACTATCTTATACCTGATGATTACCTAATAAGCAGGGTTTAACAGATCATCACTAAATCTTACATATTGCCAAGACCAAATATGATGGTGTTGAATATGTCATCAGGAGAAGTTCCACATTCGAGTTGGGTTAGATAGATTCCCAAATCTGGCAATAAATCATGATTGACGTAGTGACAAACATGTTATTGCCATTTTATCAGATTCTTTGATATCCCTACTCTGCTATTTTTAATAATTTAATTAAAATGATAGTTTGGAAAAGTAATAAAGACATTTTAATTAAATTTTCCTTTTTAAAAACCAAGTTTAAAATTATTTGAACTTTTCTGGGCAATTCCTTTCTCTTAATCATCACAGGGACACAGTAGTTTAATAAGTCAGGTAAAACTTGTGGAAGAATAGCAATTATTAATATAAAACAACGTTTGATCCCCAAAACAATTGTTTGCTTTTTAAATGTTTTTAAATTGTGGATTAAACTTTGTTTTATATTAATAACAGTAGTAATACTTCAGTCCTATCATACATAGCTTCCAGTTCAGTGTGCTGATCAAAACATGACATTTTATTATGTTTGTAATCTACACTAAAAAGACATGCTTTTTACTGAGTGAGTTAAATAATTCAAAATATTATTGTGTTTTTATTGGAGTATTTTATATTACGTGCTTGTTTCCCATCAATTAGATTAAAATAAAAATGACCAACTTCATATTATTCAGAGTTTGCCTTTTTGTATCAACAATAAATATCCCATATTTTTAAAATTGTGGTTCAATTCCATTAATAGTCCCGCTAAACAACGCCAAGCTCTTTTGGACACCAAAAATCAGATATGATGCTAAATAATTTCAAACTTCTGTATTAAATTTTTCAGTCCAATAACTGTTCAGTTATATCAGTAAAAAACATAAAAATTTGTTGATATTTGAATGAATGGCATTCAAAAGAGCTTGATAATATTAAGTGGGACCGTTAATGGAATTGAACAAAAATCATATTGAAGTGCTAAAAATTTTGATTCACAATTCCGTTAGAGTTCCCGCTAAATATCGCCCGGTTCTTTTGGACACATTATATCCAAATATCAACTAATTTTTCTGACTTTTATATTTTTATATAGTTATTGATCTAATTAAACATTTTAATTCAGGAGTTTGAAATTATTTATGAATAGTTCTACTTTTTATACTGCTATAGAACCAGGCAATATTTAGCGGGAACTCTAATGGAATTGTACCACAATTTTTAATTTGCTTTATTTATTTCAACAAAAGAAATTCTAGATAGGGACAATCTCATTCATTTGGTGAATCTATTGTTAAAATTATGGGTTCTTGCGTAGGTATTATCGTGTAGACCGTGACGCTTAATTCGAAAACGTTATCAAATCCCATTGACTTTACTATTACTGAGCTGCTGAATTAGACGGCTGCTGAACGGTCAACAGGATAATACATAAGTACCAAATGATGTATCATTGTTATTTTGTTTTGCAGGGCCGTATCCAAGGGGGGGGTTTTAGGGGTTCAAACCCCCCCCGAAATTTTGACATCAATTTTTATACTGCTATTTTTCTTGAAAATTATGTCTCACAAGGAGCGATATCCTCTTCGGGTATAACCCAAAGGGTCTCAAAATGAGTCAAAACCCTACTTTTAAAGGTAAAATTTCCAAAATTTTTCTGGGGGAGGACCCCCAAACCCCCATGAAATTTTGAAATCCTTAAGTATACGGTTTTTCCTTCAAACTTGTGTGATTTACAAGGAGTGGTCCTCTTTAATGTAACCTGATGTGTCTCAAGATGAGTTAAAATGCCACTTTTAGGGGGAAAATTCAAAATATTTTCTGGAGTAGGAACCTAAAACCCCCCTTAACATTTCACCATTTATTACAATATACCTTCTTTTTACCTTGAAAATTCGGCCGCTTACAATGAGTGTTGCTCTATGGGTGTAATCTAAAGGGTCTCAGGCATGGGCGTCATTTAGGGGGGCAGGGGGGGGCAATTGCCCCCCCCCAAGGTTTCCACTCTTAAGTGAAAAATTGCTGAGAGTCCCTGGAAAACTTCCACAAGGTGCAACAGATTTAACTCAAAACATCCCAAAAGCAGTTAAAGCACTACTTTTGAGGGTCTAATTTCAAAATTTTCTGGGGGAGAACCCCCAATCCCCCTCCTGACCTTTGATGTCTTTTATACAATTTGTCTCCCTTGAAAATTCTGCCGCTTACAAGAAGCAGTTCCCTTTGGGAACCAAAGAGTTTGAAGCCCCTAGGAGTCTGGTTTAAAGGGGAATTTTCAAAAATTTTTACTGGGGGAGGATCTCCGCCCCCCCTTGAAAATTTTACGTTTATTTATAACTTTTTTCACCTAGAAAATTCTATGCTTTACAAGGAACTGTTCTTTTTGAATGTAACCCAAAGGACCTCAAAATGAGGTGAAACACTACTTTAAAGAGGCAAATTTCAAAACATTTTCTGGGGGAGGACCCCCAGACCCCCCTTGAAAATTTTTAAATATATATTATGTTATACAGTATATTTTCCTTGAAAATTCTGCCACTCACAACAAGCAGTTCCCTCTGGGTGCTCCCCAACGAGGTTGCAAGAGAGATAAAACCCTAGTTTAAAGGGAAATTTTCAAAAAAAATTCTGAGGGAGGACCTCCGGCTCCCCTTGAAACTTTGACGTTTATTTGTAACTCTTTTCGCTAGAAATTATGTGGTTTACAAGGGGCTGTTCTCTTCGGATGTAACTTAAATGTTGTAAAAATGAAGCAAAATTTAAAAATTTTTCTGGGGGTGACCCCCAGACCCCCCATTTTTACTTAGAACTTATGATGTTGAGTCACCCCCCCCCCAAAAAAAAAACAAGTCTGGTTACGGCGTGGCTCAGCCCCACTTAAAAAAAATCCTTGCCCCCCCCCAACCAAAAACTGAAATGACGCCCCTGGTCTCAGAAATGAGCTAAATCACTCTTTTGAGTGGCAAATTTTCAAAAATTTTCTGGGGGAGGGCCCCCAATCCCCCTTTCACTTCGAATTCATATATTTATATAATTTTGAAATTTAGTGCTTCAAAATTTCAATTCATTGTTGTCATCTAAAACTTAACATATAAAAGTACCCGTAAGGAGGTACCTCAGAAAATATTTGAGTCAAAACCCCCCCCGAAACAAAAGTCTGGTTACGGCCCTGTTGTTTTGGCATCTTTATTGTTAAGTTACCCAATTAAGGAAAATTAGGCAAAAGTTGTGATGGAGTAGTGGATTCTGCCAAGCTGGTTGTGTAGATGTTACACTGCTTGCGGCTTACCAGTGAATGAATTTGGAGAAACAAAAAATAACCGAATAATTAATTAGTAAGAAAAGAACTATTAAAAATTAATTTTGATGGAAATTTCTTGTAGAAAATGAGGTTCTATAAACAATACTGATTCTTTAAGATTTTTATGTTTTAGAACAAATGGAGTTAAAAAGAATTTAATAGACTAATAATCCATTGGGCGGCGGAACTTTACAATGCATCTAAAAATAAGGTTAAGTACAGAAGTATGTAAAATGTATGCATGTAAAAGAAGAAAATGACTAATTTTTCAAATTTCTTACATAAAGATCCAAATTTCTTTTTAAAATTTTGACTTAAACAAATTAGACATGGAATTAGAGCTTTGTTTACATAATAACAATATTTTCGAAGAGCGGCGAAGAGCGGCTTTTAACTGATGCCATTTTCTATTTTCATTTTCTTCATCAGTATTATTTTAAAACTACGATATCTACAAAATGAGTACTTCATAAATTCATGAAATAACACTTGAAATAAAGAATAATGTCTCATTTTTAATACCTTTCTAAACATCCAGTCCAATTAAACTACATTTACATTCTCATCTATAATCACGTATCAACGTTCAGCAGAGAGAGCATTTCAACGTTTCAACTCCGAAAAAAACCATAACAAGACCGAGATCAGCGCGCCGCGAAGCACTAGCACTAGTTCCGAGAAAGAGTACTGGGTTTGATTCAGTTTGATTCTTTCTGTTTCTAGCAACGATATTTGATCAGCATAACTAAATTTAATTTTCAACTGTCATGAATTTAAAAAAGAAATCTAACGATCGTATGGCTTCTTCATCTTCTACAAAGCATCCCAAAGTATCTGAAATGGTGCTTCTAGCTATTGCGATGCTGAATGAACGCAATGGATCATCACTTCAAGCCATCAAGAAGTACATCATAAACTTCTTCAATGTCGATAGTAAAAATATTGCTGTTTATATAAAAAGATATTTGTTGATGGCTGTTGCTTCGGGTACCTTAGTTCAGACGAAAGGTAAGGGAGCATCTGGATCGTTCAGGCTAGGAGGAGCTATGAAGCTGAAACTAAGTGAACTTTTAACGATTTCTAATGGCAATAATGCAAATTCATCTGCATCTCATTCAGAAAAGGCAACTCCTTCTACAAGTGCTAAAAAGCAGAAAAAAACAAAATCAAAGTAACAATGATTACAGCTGAAATAACGATCTGTGATGCGATTTTTAGTGTGATGAAGTATAAGTCACTTTTTTGAAACACTAATCTAATGAATGCAACTTATTCTATTTTCTTTTTCTATGTAAATACTTTGAGTACTGTGATTTGATTATGCGTGCTTTTGTTTCAGTTCTTTCTGTGTTTTAACATCTTTGTATTCCAAGTTTGGTGGGTCATTTCATGGTACTTGGGACATTTAATAGAGTCCCTAAGGGTGGCTTGACAGCAATGTTTCTTGTGATGAATTTTACACACCTAATGCCATTCAGGGCCTGGTATCAATTCTAGGCGATTAATGGTATTAAAACTAAAAACTAATGGCAGGCCTCAAATGTGTAAAATGCATTGCTTAAAATATTGTATGTCAACAACCCACCTAATTTTTAAATACATATAATGTTTTCAACTTAGTCTATTAAAATTATTGGAAATATTTGTTATTCAAGATCTACAATTTAGTGAAGAAATGTACCCCAATATTAAGCACAATAGGTGAGAGCATTATTGATTAATCCCAGGAATGGTTGAATTGCAGTTTCCTCTGCTTGGGTGACAGTTTTAGCATAGTGACTGAAAAGTTGAATGGGTAGTTTTGAAAGCTATCAACAATGAAGAAATTGTTGTCATCTAGAATGTTTTAAAAGTATACCTACTAAAGATAATTGCTATAATACTATTTTCTATACATTTTTTTCTTGTGGTTTGCTTTTATTTATACATAAAAGTTTGTAAAGTGCATTTAATAATGTGATACATTGCCCTGTGATGTTTAGAAATAAGATGTTGTGATATAAAATAGAAAGTTTCCAGTTCAACACCTATAAGTTAAATTTTCTTATGCGCAATATATTTATTTTTCTACCTCAGAACATTTGTGTTATTTTATGTGCAATTTATTTTAATTCTCATATCAAGGGTTTAAAATATTTTAATACATTAATTATTAACAATGCATTGTTCCTGTTCTCTGTAACTCAATAAAAATTCATTTAAGAAATTGTTAAGTTTTTATCCAAAACTTTACTTACTTTTTGTTTTTAATAAAAAGCAAGGTGAATTAGAAACTTTAGCTTGAAAATTATTCATCACTAAGTACTAATTAAGATTAATAATTCTAACATTTTTGGTTGTGCCCAATAAATAAATTTAAAACTTTCTTTAACAGTATTTTCACTACCAAACTAATCAAAAATTAGTCTACTTGATTTTTAACAACTTCTGTTTCTGCACAAAATGTGTTATTAAATTATAAGATCAAATGCCTGTGTTTGGTTCTTATTTCTTGTTGATTCTTGACAGAGAATTAATAACAATAAGTCCCAATGAGGCAAAATCAGTATATTGGATAATTTGTCAAAGTCAATGTTGCCAATACTTTTTTTTAAAAAGTTGTAGGATTACTTTGTTAGGCTTTAATTTAAAAAGATTAAAACAGGATATAAAAACCTTTTGTATTTAGTACTTTTACCTTGTAAATTTATTTAATTTCCTTCAATTGTAATTGTAACTAGGTGATAACATACCAAAGATAATGGTTCAGCATCGGTTATCCAAATACGGCTGATTAACCTAAGCATCCCAGCATTCAAATTTGCATACCATCGATTCTTATAGTGGTTTTGGGCTGCTAGTTTTAAATTTCTCCTTTACTAAGGTTTTATTAAAGCAGAGCTGTGTGTTTAATCACTGGGGGGTCCATATTTCTCCTGTCCTATTACACTACTAATGGGATTTATTGGATAATCCATGCTATACTGTATAAGTGAATAATCAGTTTATACAGGAAGTTTTCTTTGGAAATTCTCAGAAATAATATTTAAAAGATTTAGTGTGATTTATTTATGCTGGTTTCTGTGCGCTATTGATTTGCCTTGGATTTGAACTCTTACATATTTCGAAGCTAAATATTCTTTGCTAAAGCTGTGTAATGCAGGCAAATATTTTAATTAATGAAAGTGCCTACATTGCCAATTTTCCCCTAGATGGCATAGAGGTTAAAGAATAAAAAGATGGTTATTGTTTGATGCCTTATATTTAAGGTGATATTTTCAGAGATGGCTTCTCCCTAGTTGAGCACTGTTTATTTCCAATGCACCTGAGAGATTGATTATATATTTTGATATGAAGGGTGGGTAGTTATATTTTCAAGGGTTCATCTAGAAAAAAATGGATCTGTTTAAGGACTCTTCACAAAATTCATTTTCCCCAAGATTAAAAGCGGTTTGAAACTTGCTTTCAGAATATGATTCTATCATTTTTTTAATTGAATTTTCTCAATTTTGGGTCCATTTCAAAAGTTATAAAAACTGGTTGTACTATGGGCCTTTGATTTTCATTTTTACAAAAATAAATGTAATTTTTCACAAAATTCCTAAAACAGGACCTGGCAGAAAAACCTGGATGAACCCCTGATTCCTAAACAATATATAGATTATGGCAGCATTTAATGTATCTTACTTTCCTGAACCTTGGAAAAAATTTTGCAATATACTAATTGTACCTTAAAATTGACCAGCTTAACCATTTTATTAAAAGCTTTCTACTGTTGAAATCTTAAAATGTGATCTTCATATAGTGTGATGTAAGTACTTCGGCTAAATCAAAATTTCCATGTGAGTTGAATGTAAATAAGGTTTTTGCTTAGGTTATGCTCAATCTATCTAAATTCCAGCTAGTCATAAGTTTCTGTTATTTCATAATTTTGCACTGTAAATGTAATCAACTTGTTATCATTCATCTTATGAAACTTCTAATTATATTAAAGTGTGTGCTATTTTATAAAAAATATTTTGAAAAATTTCTACAATTTTGATTTACATGAACATTATAGTTTTGCATTAATTTTTAGTAGAAATTCTCTTTGGTATGCCTATAATAAATATCTAAAACTCAGAAATGAACTCTCTTTTTTGAAAATCAAAATATGTGGTTCAATTCCGTTAAGAGTCCCTGCTAAATATCACCCGGTTCTTTTAGACAACAAAAGGTAGAAATATTCATAAATAATTTCAAACTCCTGAATTAAAATGTTTAATTAGATCAATAACTATTCAGTTTATTAATAAAAGTCAGAAAAATTTGTTGATATTTTGATATATTTAGCGATTTGGATATTGGCAATATTTAGCAGGGACTCTAACGGAATTGTACCAAATATGTTTATGACGTTTTTTTTTTCTTGTTCTTCATATCAGTGTAACACTGATTCAGTGTTTATGTTACTACTAATAACCAAGAAACATTTTGTATTCTTTTTTTCCATATTAAACTAGATCATTTTAAATTGTTATTTTATTAGCAGGCTTGGCCATTTTTTATGAAAGTCTGTTGAATAGTTTTGCCATAACTATTCATATGTAGATCTGAAATTGCTAATTTTGTGATCTGTTTAAATATTTTAAAATAAAAGTAATCAAGTTATTTTTAAGCATATTGTGTGGTTGATTGAATTGGTTATACTTATCAGTTTACATACTCAACTTTATGTTAACCTCACTTTAAATTTATTTATTGGTAAGATTTATGTAGTCATATTCAATTATGTTCAGGGGGTGAAAGTTCTTCAGCCTTCCCTCACAATGAAAATCATTCAAGAAAAATTTCGAGGACAGAAATTTGAAGATGAAAAAAGTTTACATCCAATTCAATTCACATCTAATGAATGAAAATTTTTCAATTTCTTTACAAAAGTTCCTTGGGGGGAGGTAGTGTAAAAATCTCAAATTTGAATTTACAAAAAACTGTTAGAACTAAGTAATATTTGCTTTGAGTATTTTTTTTACTGAAAATCAAAATTTTTTAAACATTCAATAATTTTTTACTATATAATAATATAGAAACACTCCTTGCAGATAATTTAGAGAAAGGTGCTTAGCAAATTTTTATCCATTATTTTGAGTACCAAAATGTTATGGGATATTTTATGAAAATAAAAACATAATTTAATTTTGGAAACTTAATTATGTAACCACTTTTTCCCATGCTTGTGTTAATAATTGCAAGGTTTATAAAAATTATAATTCCTTAAAAAATCATAAGAAGGTTGTATTTATCAGTATTAATTATTCATACAATATAAATTAATATGTAAAAAATATGTGATGGAAAAACTTTCTTTGAATAAATAGACACATTGTAAATTCAATGGCTTTATAAATATAAAGTACTTTTGAAGGAGAAAGTTTGTTTTGAAAAACCATTTCGAAAAGGAGTATAGATTTATTGCAATATATGACATACACAGTTGTAAATTCTAGTAACTACAATCAAATAAGTAAATATAACACTTTATGGTTTGGAAAATCTCTAGAGAAATCTTAGTACCTAGCAAGTCTTAAAATATTTTCCCTCATATTTGATTTGAATTTGACAGATTGTCAATGCTATCAATTATTATGTGTTACTAATTCTGGAGCACAATGCTTTAAAATTTTTAGCTTTAAATGGCTTTTAAACTCTCGAGTAAAACTATGAACATTTTATCTTGTGTTGTATTTTTAATGTATTTCGTGATATAGTTTAAATACTGCATTATTTAGGTTTCATCCATATAAGCTCATTTTACATGCTTTAATTCACCTTTATCTTTTAAGTTAATTTAGGATAAATCTGTAGCCTTTTCTTTTAATTTTACTAAAACAATCTTCATATCTAAGAATTGGTCCAGCCAATTTTGTTAAACAGATCATTAGAATAGTATTTTAGTATTGGCACAAATAATTTAATATAAATAAGTACAGGGTATATACACTAAATGTGCGCTAAATTGTTACAGAAAACGTCAATTAATCTGCATACAGCAAATACTTTAAGCAACAATTGTTCACCTAAATTTTCATTTTTGGTGCACGTTGTAAGCTCATTGCTATAAGGCTTTCTACATTATACAAAAAGTACCTATAGGTTAACATCTCTTACACCTAAACAAAATAACTTATTTTTAAAGTAACCCAAACTTTGGCTGCATTAATGTACATAAAAGGAAAGATCTATTGAATAAAATATGTATCCTTTAAAAAAATTATGGTTCTTGAAATTCATCTACTATGAGCTATTAACATATATACAAGCCTTAGTTATACTTCTGTTGAGTTCTATGAAGGTTCAACTAGGAAAATAAAACTTAAAAAATAAAATTAAAACCTAGAAGTGAAATAACTTAACTCTGCATTAAGGTTTTTTTGTTAGAAAATAATTTACCATTTTAATTTAAGGAACTGTTATCTTATATTATGTTGTAATTTAAAAATATTATTTCATAATAATTAATTTCCACTTATATAATATATTGATTTCAAACATTTTGTTCCATACATAAGTACGAGGTGTTACTAAGTAGAAGACAAATTTTTGAACTCTTATGATGTTTTTCGTATAAAATATAATTCACTTATTTCATAACCTGTCAAAATTCTTCATTCCTGAAATGAATCCATACCACAAAATCCTTCAGAAGTATAAAAACAAAAAGGATAAAATATGACTGATATCAGTTATAAAAAATAAGGCATGCCTTATGCACACACACAAAAGAACTTAAGTTGAAAACATACAACTTGACTGTTATAGGCTTCTAGAAACACCAAAACAGCTACAGAATTTAATCATCTTGTAGACATGATGTAAAAAAGCAACACCTAAATCAAGAGTCATTTTCCTTTGTTAGAGCAGTTTTGTTTATACAGCACCAAATTGAGCACATCTAGACATTCCTTCGAAGCAAGCCTACCACATGGGTGATTTGTTCTCCGATTTCTTCGGGGGAGGAGGAGGTGGGTACTTCTTTGAATTTGCAGTGCATTTGGGGTCGTCGGAGAGAGCTAAGGGCTCGGCGTAAATCACTTTGTCTACATGAGCAGGGAGGGGCGGAGGAGAGGACGGGGACCGATGCAGTGGGTGCCTCCCTTTGGCCGACGGAAGGCAGTTGGGGTCCCTGAACCCCAGAATTTGGTGGTTGCTGGCTTGAGGAGAGCTGTCTGTGGACAGTTGCTGGGCCACTTTCCACTTCTTCACCATGATCTTCTGCAGGTTGAGCAAGAATGTTTCTGGGGGATAGTCCTCCAGATCGTGTGGAGCCGCGGAAGCCGAGGCCGACCTCCTCTGAGGGGCAGTGAAGGCTGAGGACAGTTTTGTATTCTCACTCCTTTTGGGCGGGGAGGGCTTGACCTGAGATCTCGATTTGCGGTCCGAAGCCGACGGTTTCGAGGGTTCGGTCGGGGAAGTGATCGAATGCACTTGCAGCTGGCCGTTGGGCACACAAGGGGCACTTATCCGTCTGCTTCGGGAGGACGCCCTCGGTTTGGGGTGGTGCTCCTCCCCGCAAGAAGTCCTGTCAGACCGGCTGACGGCATCGGTGGAAAGGTCCAAGTTCAAGTTGTGCTTCGACGGCTTTGGTTTGATCACTATGAGTTTGTTGTGGTGCTCGGTGAGCCGTGGGGGAGTCGAGCGGGCGTCGCTCTCCGACTGCCGCCGCCTCACGCCCTTCCTCGGCTTGGGCGGAACGGCTGGCGAGGACTTTTTGTGGTGGTGGTGGTGATGCTTCTCGGAAGGAGGAGGATCATTCTCCAACGAGGGTGGAGGCGGAAGTGAACTGAGGTTGGATTCATCGAGCCAGCTCAGATCTTCTGACCCGTCGGGCAGTAATGGAGGTGGTGGCAGAGATTCTAAATTTAGGGTGCCACCCGTCCTGAAAGCCTCAGGTGGAGGTGGAGGTAGAGTGTCGAAATTCATGCACTCGCTCAAGTTTGTGATTTCTGGAGGGGGTGGAGGGAGAGGTAAATCTTCCCGGAGGAGGGTTGATGGAGGAGTCTCCTTTAAACAGAAAGTATTGTTAGTACCCAGAAGCTCCCCAGGGAATGCTTCAATTAAGCACAACACAATGCATGCCTCGACAGTTCAAAGCAGGGTTATCAAGCTAAACCAAACTAGAAGCGTTAATTGAATGAAAAATTCATAACAATTGCTTAGTAAAAGCATAGAAAAGCAGTACATTTTTCAAAGCCATCATAATTTCACAGCTATTGAGTTTCAATTAAACTAGTAATATACTTGTGAATTATCTTTGAAAACTTTTTGACTTGGAACTAGAGTTCACATAATGAAACTATCAGTTTCAAATAACTTTTAGTAAACTTCTGTTGGATAAAATTATTTCAAAAATTTTTAAAACTGGAATTCTTACATTATTTCAAATTTTTATAACTGAGCTTGATGCATAACAAGCATAATTGGTTTCTCAAAAGTATATAATGACATGCTTTAAAACATTTCTGATAAGTGTAAACTTTCTTTCAATAAAAGCTTCATTTCAACCCTAAGTAGGAGTGAATTTTTCTCAACACAATTCAAATGACATTTATACTTTTTTTTTTAAATATTGATTCTTTCTCCATATTTTTTGTTTGTTTTGAGTAATAGGATATTAGGACAGTAGGATTTTTAAGTTGTAAAAAAGCATTAAAAGCAAAAAATATCAGTGCAAAAAGAATGCTAAAGCATGCTTTGACAAAAGGAAAAAAACCGTGCAGACAAGAAACAACTATAGATATTTGTGCGAAAATTCAAAGGCAAGTAAAAAGAAACATGAACAAAATAAAACAATTTTATTGGTGCAAGATTATCATTAATACTGAGATAAGCCATGCCGTTGCATCATAGCACGCCATTTAGAAATAAAACACGAGCAACAACAACATAGGTACAAAGAAGATACTAGTTAACATATTATGATTTCAAGAATAACACTACAAAGTGCATACTTGAGAGTTTAGTTTGGATCTTCTGGACAAGCTGCCAAACGATATCCTGTCGTCTGTTTTGGAGCGCCTCAGACTGAATCTGCCACACGTGGACCTGCCGAGGCTTCCGTTGAGGCTGCCATTGCAACTGCTTCCCCCACTTCCGCTGCCCATGCTCATACCGTCCAGATGAGAACCCTCTTCTCCTGACTGCTTGGCCAGATTGCGAGTGGTGCTGGTGAGGGGAATCTTTGGAGTCATGCTGGGCTTCCTTTTAATGGTTCCTGCAAAAAGATTCAGAGTCAGCATCTAAGCTCTAGCTAGGGTTCGATAAACAAGTCTTCTCACCAAGTACTGGTATTAGTAGTTGGTGTTATCAATATTTTTTCCTATTTACTCCTGTAAAATATCAGTCACTATTCTGGCTAACTGTAATATGGTTCTGATAGCTGTATATAATTTCTGAATTTAGGAAAGGGCTGCGAGTTTTGGAGTCAACCAAACAAATCAGAGTTGTCAAAAATGATAAGATTTTAACTGTGTAAATACTTTCCGAAATATCAACTGGAATGATGTTATGAAGAATGTGACAAATGCTTTAAGGACATAACAAATTTAATTTATTATTGAAAATTTATACTTTTTCGGATTGGTTTTATTTACACAGATGAAATAAAAATTCTTACCCATAGGAAAATCTGTGTCAAACACCAAGTGGTCTGTAGTAGGAGTTCCACTGCTGGACCTCTCAGATGGGCATCCACTGCTACCGCTAGTGTTTGATTTGCTGGACTTGATGGAATCTTGTCGACTAATGACCCTCAATTTGTGAAGCTTTTCCAAAGTGGTGGGAGGCTCGTCATCCAGCTGATCTAAATTAAGGGATCTCTCGTTATGCTTGGCGGAGTATTCAGAGTTCGTGGCAGTGTGTTTTGCCATAGAAGAAACTGAGAAGCTGCGAGCATTGGCAAGACTTTCCAGGTCCTCTTCAGCAATATCTCTCAGGAGGTTTTCATAGTTTTCTTTGAGTTGGGTTCCATACTGAAATTTTAAATATAATTTAATTATGAATACATGCTCTTTAAAAAAAAACCTATAGAATACTTTATTATTAACTACAAGAGTAATTAGTTTTAAAAATAAAATAAGAAATTAATACGGAAGTAAAATTAATTAAAAATTTTGTTTACTATGAGAAAATAATTTCATTATTGATTAGATAATAAAAAAAAATTAAGAGATAAAAAGCAAGATTACTTTTGCTAAACGAATGCCCATCATCCATTGCTTTAGAGACTTTTCATCTTCAGCACATAAATATTTGATGTACTTGGAGGATTTGGTTTGAATTTGAGGGTGCTGAAAAATGATTTCAATAATAAGTATAGATCACACATAAAGTAGCACAAAAGAAAATTAGTTTTAATACACATTTTAAAGTATCTTTATAATCATTTTACTATTTTTTCAAGCCTTATATTTGCATCCATACACTTAAAATTTTTGTAGCTAGTACCTTTATAGCAAAACCAAATTCAGTGGGAGCTTTATATTTTTTCTTCCAGCCACATCCTAAGTAAACATTGTTCATATCAAAAGTTGTCAAACATAACAGATCTTTAGAAAGCTGTAAAAGATAAAAAGACTAATTAGAGAAATTACAAAAACAGGATAAATTGCTTAATTTCTTAGGGGAATGTTTTCAGAACAAAACTTTCAATAAATTCTATGGACATTTAACATGAGGAAAAGCTATCAGTGTCACTATTTTTCTCATGGATCTTTTGATATGCTAATTAATCATTAAAAATCAAATAATAATATCTTACTTTTGATTTCCCCTTCGGACAATAATATAATCCTGAAGCACGAAGAACAAAGAAATGTTTCTTCCATGCTTTTTTTCCTTCACTTTTAAGGTAAAGAGAACCTTCTACTTCAGAGACTCCCACATTAGATGAGAAAAATTCCTGCAATGCATATAAGGTCGAGATGTGTGAATAGAATATTAATTTTGGTAGTAATAAAAAAATAACCATCAATATAATGGTTCTTTACTTACATCTAACAATGTGGCTTTAGCATCATCATCAAGGTCAGCATGCTTTTCAGATGAAGATCCTCCAAGAAGATAATTCTATTAAATACAAAATATTTAAAATCAGTAATTTTGTTTATGAAATAATGTGACTAAAGAAAAATAATTGTTTTTAGTAAACTATATGTTAAAGAGGGATCATCTGTATATTTGCAAGCCATTGTATAATGTCATTTACTATGCATTCTAATGTCATTTCTAGTTAATTCTCCATTTAACTAAAGAAAAGTAAAGAACAAACCTGGGGGTTGATAAATAAATCATATTTATCTTCTCTTTCTAGAAAGAACAGGCGATTGCAAGAGTCTCTGGTCCAGAGTAATAAATTTTCTACAACATGTTCATGGTCTTCATAAACTCTTTCTGAAATACAACATTTCACAAATTAGAAATAATCCCAACCAATAAAATTTTTTAAAGTAGATACCATAACTATAATTGAATTTACTAACCAATATAGAGCTCTGGTATGTGCTCTACAAGAGCCCATTTCGGATCCATAGACACATGATTCTTCTCAGCCAAAAGTTTACACACATGGCCAACCGTCATCCTTTCATCTATAAGAAGACTCTTAGCACTGTTGTCTACACTAAAGGCTTTGATGAAAAGCTAGAATAGGAGATCACGTGGGATATATTACTTGAACTTTATATCATTAGATATTATTGTCTATAATAACCATATAAAATATTATAATAAAATGCAAAGTTTTATTTCAGGGAATTAAAATTTTAAGATACCTTTTTAATACTGGCCTCTTTCATTTTTTCTAAAGCTATTTTAATTTTTTCTGCTTTGACCCGTGCAGCTTGTTCAACCTGAAAAAGAAGTAGCATTTTAAGTACATTTACATCACTTACCCTAGATTCTAACGGGTTTTCTATCGTAAAAACACAAAATTAATAGATTACATTTTCTGTTTTTTAAAAAACAAACATAACGTTTATTCATCACTAAAACTAGATTTGAAATAATCTTCTATACAAGAATAGGTTCCAATCACGGGTGTATCAAAATTCATGCGCAAAAGGCAAACAAGTCAATTAAAAATCCAAATTATCTATCTACTTTCACTAATGAAAACCAAACAATGATATTTTCAACATCATTGTTTAGATTTT
The DNA here is from genome assembly GCA_963680715.1 of Tetragnatha montana. Taxonomy (NCBI): domain Eukaryota; kingdom Metazoa; phylum Arthropoda; class Arachnida; order Araneae; family Tetragnathidae; genus Tetragnatha; species Tetragnatha montana. Next base: position 61,257,270 of record OY796674.1, on the reverse strand, counting down.
AAATAAGATTTTAAGAGCAAATTTCTTAATATAGCTTAAATAGCTTTTCCGACTTGTAACTTTCATGCTTTATTTCCACCTAAAATTCCAGATAAAACCTTCCTATTCCTACACCAGTGTGTAGCCAATCGAACAAGGATTGTAAGAAAGGAGGCTTTATACCTGCGTGGGGGAGGAGGCGAGCGACATGGAGCTGCTCTGGGAGGACATGCTCCTGCTGGAGTGTCCCCTGACCCCTCCGGAGGATGCGGAGGACTCGGACGACAGCATGGACACGTTGTCCGAGAAGGCGGAGTCGTTGTCCGGGCTCTCCGTCCGCAGCTCGCTCCTCTGGGACCCTCGGAGGAAGTCCTCGCAGTACATGTCCACCTGAAACCACAACCATTGCTGCTGTAGATCTCCCCTTTAACCAATGCAAATGATACTACATCGTTAATTATTAAGGCCGCTTAAAGCAGATACCTGGATCTTAAACGGAGGCTGTTACGAGGAAGTCTACTGTACTACATTGAAATTAACAGTTTAGTGGGTTTAGTAAAAAGAAAACTCATCTCCAGTTAAAGAAAATAGCATTGTAACAATAACCTCTCGCAGTGGCGTATATAAGGGGAGGGGGGGGGGCGAGGGGGCCCTGCCCCCCCCCCCGAAATTCGGACTCGGTGCACCAAAACTAAGTTAAAACCCTGTATTTAAGGGTCAAATTTCAAAAAAATTTCTGGGGGAGGACCCCCAAGCCCCCCTTTAGTGCTTAGAATTTTATTAACAACTTCATTATAATAAGTTCATCCAAATCCTATCAAAAAATACATGTCCAAAATTCGGACTAAGTGTACCAAAAACCCTGTTTTTAGGGGTCAAGTTCCAAAAATTATCTGGGGAAGGACCCCCAGATCCTCTTTTGTACTTGGAACTCTATTTTAATAACTTTTTAAATATTAAGTTCATAAAAATGTACATCCAAAATTCGGGCTTAGTGTACCAAAACTAATTAAAAACCTGGGTTTTTTAAGTCAAACTTCCAAACATTTTCTGGGGGAGGACCCCCAGACCCCCCTTTGGTACTTGTATTTTTATTACTAACAGCTATTCCTATATTAAGTGTTTCGGACCTAAATTATCACCTAAAAAGCTACATTGGACCTATTAAATATGAGGGGGAGGGTCTGGGGAGTAATTTTGGGCCCCTCCCGAAATAAATTCCTATATACGCCACTGACTTCTCCTATGAATAAAGTGGTCATAAATTGCTCTCCAGGGTCCCAAAACGAATATAGGCATCGTAGGCTTCAGCCCCCATGGACTTTTGCACCAATGTGTTAAGTTTAAATTAGAATAGAAAAAAATCAATGAGGCTAATTCAGTAAGTTTTCAGTTACATTAACTCAAATTGTATTAGAATATTCACCTGAAGTCCTCCTATTTCGAATTTGGGCCTAGTTCCACTGCCTCCTGAATTGGATCGGCTATGTCCAGGATTGGCTTTGGACTCAATTTGATTCCTAGAATTATTTTGAACTGGAAAATTATAGTTCGGTGCTCTAGAATTCATCCACGCATTCCCTAGAGCTTGATTTGCTGACTGACTCTTTGGCATCATTTCTCTGTCCAGCTTATCTTCGAGAGCACATAACTCGCCCAGGATGGCATCCAATTCTGTATCTTGACTATCTGCAAAGTGAAGACAAACGAAATTTTAAAAAAAATTAACACGAAAAAGTAGATTTTAATTAACGTTAAAGAAAGGAAAGAGAAATGGAAGAATAGGTATAACATAAAGAGTGTATCCCAACTGACTTACCTTCCATGTTGGCCATGGAGAACCTGTATGTGTCCATTCTTGGAGTTGGAATGGTCAACTTGTTGGGCATGCCCAGTTTGGTGGAGGGAACGTGTTCCAAGCCCTGCAAATAAGATTTTAAATTAAAATACATAAAACAGAAATATAACAACTTACCAATAATCAACAACAAACTCAATAATAATCAACTCAACAAACCTGAAAAAAGTAGCTACAGATAATATATCAGGGCGGTTTTAAATAATAAGCGCAACACATCTTTCATAGTTGTATTATGTATTCATAGCCATCAACTTAAAATACAGTGTACTCTAATGTCCCCCTGTAGGGTCACTTGGGGTAAGTGGGTCCCTGGGGTAAGTGGGTCACCCCCCTCAAACTAAACTATGTAAAGGACATTTCACACTTATTCACATTGATCATGTTACATTTTGTCACACTGATAGGTTTTGCATATATTAGAGTTTTGTGTCATTTCTTTTTAAGATTATTGAACTATTGTAAAAAAATTTCCATAATTTTTTTTTTGGAGAGTTCAAGATGCATTTTTCCAACAAGTGTTTCCAGGAAAGTTTTCACTATATTTTAATGTTTTTTCAACTGTTGTGCCAGGTTTGACTTAAAATAAATACATACTGCAATTTGAATTTTTACAAAATCTCTTATTTAAAAATTTTTAAGAGGGGGTCCCACTTACCCCGTAATTTAAGCATAGTAGGGGTAAGTGGGTCCCCTCATTATCGGGTAAGTGGGACACCCTAGACTCACCATTTTAATGTTTATTGGAAAATTTATAAGTAATTTACTGAAATTTTATATTAATTTTGCGTTTTAATATAAGCTGTGGTAAGTAAAGTAAACTATTAAATTGAGTTTTTTTTTTATTCACATTGCCGAGAAATTAATTAAAACACACAGTGGGGTGGGGGAATAGTTTCAAGGGTTTCTTTATAAGTCTCCCGAACCATTCGAACCTGAAGAAAACATTCTGTAATTGTAGTGTTCCAAAAAGGGGTCCCACTTACCCCAACCAACCCTATTAATTTAAATGTGAGTAGATATCTCGTACATGGATTAAGTTACAATAAAATATTTTGTACCTAAAACTTCTATACTTTATCAAGTAAGACCCACTTACTCCATCTTAAGTTTTGCTTGCTTTCAATCAAAATAAAGAGGGGGTGACCCACTTACCCCTTCCTATGGGGTAAGTGGGACACCCGTCTCATTTTTTACAAAAAGACCAGTTAAGAAAAATGTAGAACATTATTTTAGAACCTAATTATAAATTTTTGTTTATTAATAGTGTCTTAAATAAAATATGTCATTAAGTTCAAATTGAACCTCTTAAAAAAAATTTTATGAAGCTTCAAAAATGTACTGTTCCAAAAAGGGGCCCCACTTACCCCAAGTGACCCTATATTAAAAACAAAGAAACGATAATTCCACAATTACTCTACACTCAAATGGCAGAATTTCCAGAAGTCCATCTAAAAAATGTTAAACAAAGCCCAACCACTTTCACCATCCCTTATTTCTTCCCCACACTTAGTACGCTGAAGCTGATGGCCGCTTTGTAGGAGAAAAATCTCCCCGTCTCCCCACTCCATCCCGAAAGCAGAGATCAAAAGCGTTCAATGATTAGAAATCTTTTGTTGTTCCTCCGCTGTTTCGGACCGAGGAGGCCGTTTTATTTCTCGCCCCGCACAAACCAACTGACAGAGAGCGGCTGCTAAATGGATTTCGTGAGCTTTTCTCTCTTCCCAAATCTCCCCTTCTGTCACTCTTTCGCTTCTATCCGAAATCCATTTCCAGCAGAGCATTCCGAGATACTTCAAACGCTATCCATTCGAGTTTTCCCATCTTCGGTATCGATCAGATACTAGATGCAGACGGAGGCCAAATAATGTTTAAAAAAAGAGAATATCTTCGCTTCGTGTGTGTGGATAAAGAAAGATGCTGGGATGTTTGACTGGGGTTGGGAAACATCGATTATATTCATGTATAGAGCTTTGGTTTGTTTATTGTTTGTTTATGGGGGATGAAGACAGAGAAAATGGAAACAGAGCTTTGGGGACTTTCTAACATAAAGCGACTTTTGAAACTGAAATAAAAATTAGTTGTTATCGAAGTTTAAGCACATTTTATTGAAAGCATACTATGTTTCCACTTCTTTGTATTGGAACAAAATATAAAGTATTTCATCTCCAAACGTCAATAGAGTATTTTTTTTTATTCCGGAAGTGCAGTACAATCGTGTAATATTTGCTTTAGTTATATCGAGCTTATTGCAATCACATACGATAGAAACTTTAAACTTTTTAAATACGATGTAGAATAAAGATTGCTTGAAGAGATTATTCACAAATTACAACACACACCTTACAGGGGGGTTTACACTCCTCTATATGAAAATTTAAATCTTTTGTAACGAGTCCCTATAAAATTATAGGCCAAAGACAAATTTATTCTCTATGCTTATCCCCTTGATCCTCGCTTATGTCTTATTGATTGCTTGGAAGGAATGTAGGTCAAGCTCAAGTAATCTTACTACGGACTCCCCAGGGAACCCCATTTTCAGGAAACAAAGGAAATTGCGTCTGAGTGGATATCGCAGCAGAATAGTGTTATTGACTTAGGACTAAAATTGAAGTACATCAACACAAATCGATGAATTCCTAAAGTTAAGGGGATTTAATTAGGAAGGATTATTCTTGGGAGGGATGGAAGGGAGCAGTATGATTGGTGATTCGCTCCGTTTTATCCAAATTTTCATTTAAGGAGCCTAACTCCATAAATTCGATCAAACCACTAATTTATTTTGTAAACTATAATACAAAGCACAAAACTGTTAAAGTTACTGTTTTAAAAATAATATTAAATACAAAATTAGTTTTAGTATTGAAACCACAGAGAAAAGTGTGATGGTTTGTTCTTCCAATTGAACGGATTTAAGCATTATAAACAACTAATATTAAGAGATTCAAGTAAAACAAGTTTACCTTTTTCTACCGAATGTTTTAAGGTGTTGAAAAGATATTACAGAAACTCGTCTATTAAAGTATAATTTACATAGAAACGCATCTTATTATTTTTGATATTATATTAGCAAAGGAATCATAATATGAACACACGATAACCAGTATTTTCATATTCCAGTATATGCTTGATTTCTTATTTAGGAGAGAGAGAGGGAATGAAATAATTGGATTGGGAGTAGGACGGGGTGGAGAATAATTGAAAAAGAAGAATTAGAAATGAGAAGGTATGAAGAGAAATCAAAGGAGGATCAGCAATGGAAAGAGAGAAATGAGAGAGAAACAATTATTTTCCAAAAGAAAACATTCCAAAACCTTAAAGCCCCATAGAATCCCGTTCGAAAAATGTCATTTGATGCATAAAAGCACTCAAAAAATGAGTTCACCCCAAAAAAATCAAAATACTTTTTTTAATAATGGCAGTCCACTTATTCCAGGTTGACTCCAGCCAGCTGTCGCACTCGTGCTCGACACACGAACAACAAGCGACAATATTTCTCTACCCCAGCTCCCTCTTTTCAGTAGTAGTGTCCTCTTGGCGGCATGGAGCTCCCTCCAAAACGATGACATATTTACGGGTCGGTAATTCCGCATTGATTTAGTGCGAGTGTCACTGTCAACACGAGGGCGTCGCGGCGGCCAGATTCCGAACCGACGATAAAAATCCCCAGGGACACCCACCCGAACGACGAGAGAGAGAAAAAAAATTCGAACAAATTCGAAATACGCGGAGAATTTCGAGTTCTTTTTTAGAAGTGGGAGGAGGAGGAAAAATGCAATCTTGTGCTTCGAGGTTCATTTGCTTTTGGAGAGCTCTTCTGTACGTAAGATGCGAGAAGAGGAAGGCTGCCGAGGAAGCTATTGATTTATTTGGAGTTTGTGACCAGTGTGTAATGATGTGTTTGTGATGAGAACCGCTGTGTGACCATTTGTCACAGAAGGAAGATTAATGTCGATGTGTGTTGGGTAATGTGCGTTGCGAGGATTGCATTCCAAGGGGTTGTAAACATTTCCCCCATCAAAAGATTGCTTTCTTGGCAAAAACCAGTGAGAATTAATTGAAACGTGTAATTTCTGGAACGCAGGCTAAAAGTTTTATTCAGAATTCGTCCAAGTGGAGTAGGAAACTGGTGTTTTCATCAAATTAATATCGGCTGTTTTTTTTTAAACTCTTAGTTTCTTCAGATTCCTAATACTCAATATTTGGTTGGTTGGTTATTTAGTGGCTGAAGGAAATAAATATTTGAGTTCTTAAATTATGTCTATTTCATCCAATGATGGAGATAGAAGAGAAAAAAGGGAGAGAACCAGAGTTAAAGGGAGAGAAGTTTTAAAGCAAAAACACAAATTAAACCAATAAGAGAAATAACTGGAAGATATATGAAACAAATGACCGTTTCATGTTCTTTTGATATCGTTTACAAAACCACGGCTTACTAGATACTTATACAGGCTAGTCGAGTACGGAAATCATTGCAAATCCAGATGGCAATACTGGACCAACTGGCAAAGCATATCCACAGTGTTGAAGGCGGTGGGTGATATAGGTAGGTCTTGTAGCGCTCCAAGCGGGAAAAGTTGTCAAATGGTTTTCATTGTTTAAAACTCGGCTAGCCTGTATAAGTATCTAGTAAGCCGTGACAAAACAAACTGTCCCCCGTCCTCAAAAATCAATGTGTAAATGCATATGGATACTGTTTTTGAGTTTGAATAAAAAAGAAAAGTTAGAAGGGTGCATTTAATGGATCATTAACTATGCACTTGTATCAATTTCTATATATATTTTTTTTGCGAAGAATGCATTTAGCATATTTGTTCTATAGTAAGACATTGTAGAGGAATGTAAGCGGAGTTGGCTGAAAGCAAGGGTGTTAAAAGGGCTTTTCCCCTAGCGAAAGAATGTGCTTTGTTTAATAACCCAAAGCTTAATTTTTACGATCAATGAAAATTCCAGATCTCTTGGGAGCGGAAAAGTTTAGCATAAAAGGGGGGAAATAGCACTCACACAAGAATTGCTCAGGCTTGAAATTCTCCTGCATAATATTTAGTACATAGAAAGTAATATCCTATTACTACTACAGACATTAACTCTAACCTCGAAAAATATTTGTGTGTTGCTTCATACAAATGGAAGATTCAACTGAAAATCCAGAGAATCAAAAGTAAACAAGATAGGATTTTATGATAAAGATTTTCGCGAGATGTTCTCAGATGATGATTCCATTCATCAATTTTGTCAAATAAATACCAAAAGTGACAAAACAACTGATAGTTTAAGCTAGACAGCAAGTGTAAGGGTTCAAACTTGTCATCAGAAACAATTATTTAAAAATAACCCAAATCCTTTCATTCAATTCTTCAAATACGCTAAAATCAATAATGATGGATGCCAGGAAGAAGCAAAAACCATTATCTTCTCCATCAATCAATAAATTTCAAACACGGGAGGAAAAAGTCGGACGGATTCATTCTGATTCGAACTCAAAGAACAGAATAGAAATCCATTCCTGGTCTCATCGAGAACTGACAGAACCCCCGCGAAAGAATGAAATGAGATTCATAAGGGATTGTCGTCTCTATAGTACTTCTGCGGCCGAACTTAAGATCAAAGAAAATAGCACTGCGGTAGATTTTTGTGACAAAGTAACAGCGATGCAGCAGCAGCTATTGTGGCTGCAATAAAGTTACCATGACAACCGACTTGATTCAAAAGACCATTGAACTCAACAACGGTGGAAAATCATATTCTCTCGCGGAAGGCGAGAACTTACGGAAACGAAACCTTCCGGGGTTCGAGGAGAGTTTCCGAGGAACTATCTTTTCTCTACAGTGGAATGGGGACGGTTAACAGAGGGAAGAGTTCATTAAAAGGATCCCCGAGGATAGATAGGATTCACAGAGAGACATTTTATGTTCTTCCGGGGCAGTAAAGAATGGCTCCATATTTCGAGAGTGGAGAGTTTCAAACGTTTCTTTGACTTTTATATTGTTCGAGTTGCGAAGACTTATGGCATAAAAGTGAAGTCAAAAGAAGAGATAAGGATTCGACTGAATAAGACGCATAAAATATAAAAAAGTAATACAAATTTACTCCCTCTTCAGTTTTTAACAGCAAATCCACGTATTTGTACTACGTGTAAAAGAAATGACAACACATTTTTTAAGTTTTTTAAAAATGTGTAGTCATTTTTTTTTTCGATTTTTCTGTTTGGGAATCTATTACTTTCGATTAAAAACAATTTTCAATCAGAATGTGAAAACAATTCAGAAAAGATACGATGGATGGTCTGAAAGGAAAACGCAAAGAACTTTCCTGCCGAAAGCCTACTATAGCAGTAAAACAGCATTTACATGTCACGGGGGGGAAAGGCAGTGAAAAGTAATTTACATGTTTCGAAAACTACTGAAAATCCACACATTAGGTTCACTATAGTTTTTAAACCTATTTATCGGTATCTCTTCAAGGAAAAAACTTTTCTGTCACAACCCTATACTAGCAGTGGAAGTGGAACACCATTTAAAAGTTGCAGGCAAATACTCTGAACCAAGGTTAACTCTGAACGCACTTAGGGCCTCCTTACTTTTGAAGCATAACATCCTTAACTCTTTTATTTTTTGGAAGAGCTTCACTGCTACAAGCCTATTCTAACAGTAAAACAACATTTACAAGTCACGGACAAAAAGCCAATCATAGCAGTGAAACAACATTTACATATTTCAAGGACAAGAACTGAAATCAAACTATTTAATCAACAAATCTAATAATAAGTTTTAAGTACGAAATACGCCAATACTAACGGGAACATAAGATAATAATAAATAAGATAAGATTAATAAATCAGGACTGGCATCAGTGAATGACGCTATGCAGGAGGGCGAAAGCTGACTCCTCTACAATAACTTCCATCCCCACCCACACCACACGACAATTATTTACTTATTTTGATTCAGTCTCCCATCCTCCCCCTCACAAAACAAACCTTCTCCCCAAAAACATTTGCCCACCTGGTCCACCGGGGGGCCCACTCATCGGCCCCAGGGGAGGGAGCGCGAGCGACACGTCATCCCGTTACCATGGCGCCCATCACAGCACGTGAATCACGACTTGTACTCTATATATTTCCATCAAGCTTCTGCTGCGGCAGCGCCTTTTAATCGGCCCCGGGCCCCGAATAATCTGATCCTTCGATGAAAAGGGATATCAGCGAATTTATTCTTCTGATATTAAAGTTTAATTTATTTTCATTTTGGCATTGTGCCGTCCGTGAATGCCGCCCGAGGGAAGGTTTTGCTTTTGTCTGCAGAGTGGGTCGAGGGAAGGTTTTTTTATATGTAATTCGAATAGCACCCCCAGGCTCTTAGGGGGAGGGGTGGAAAGGAAAATGGGTTCCGTCACTCAAATCTTATTGATTTTTGAGTGGGAAGGCTGAGATGCTTTGATGGTGCTGTTAATATCTTCAGTTATCAGATAATTTAGAAGGTCTATTTCATTTGGATGCCAGAAAAACGAACTTTGAACTGAGATATAGGACCGGGGAGAGTTTTGGTCATACTCCATATGGTTAAAAGCGGGATTTCTGAGTAGAAGGGAAATTATTCCAAATCTCCCTTTCGGTCACGTTAGTTTAGATATTCTCATAATAAATTAAGTTTCTTTGTAGAAACTCTGTTAAAACATGTGCTGTGTCCAAGATAGATGGGAGAAGAAAATTAGAATAGAAACTTACCAAAACAAAGGGCGTTTCATAATTAAATAGAAATGAAATGTTGCTCTTTTAGGAGAATGCAAGTCCATAAAAATTCAGGAAGTATAAGTGTGTTATAAGTGAAATTATGAAGAGCAAAAGGGGCAAATACCATCAAAATGAATTATCATACACACCTAATTTTCTTCGTACAAAATAAAAATGATGAGAAGCACAACAATTACAAAAGAGAAGAGTGAGCATTAATCATAAAAGTGAAAAAAAAAATCTAAAAAGTTGAAACAAAAACTGTTTTCTCACATCCTGATCAAAATTTCCTGAAGGCATTCACATTCGTGAAAATTATCGATCTCTCGTAGTTTTTAAACATTCCTCAGACACAAGCACATCTCTGGGTGCATTTCCTCGTATTTTACCCCAAAATGGTCCCAAAACCAACCACAACACCCCCTCAAGAGCAACAACAATGGGGGCGGGGGAGATGCCGGAACCGTCAACACGAAGCTAATGAAGATCACGTGGAGGACAGAACGCCAATATGAACGACGTTTTAAACAGGCAGTTATGAATACGGTGTCGGAGATGTTATTTCTTCGTTAAAAAGCCTCTATTTCGGTCCCCGCCACCCCTCGGTTGGGGGCCATAAAGTGCCGAACACCGAAATAGAACGCCTCGAGGAAGAAAGAGGCCCGAGAGCAACGGAAGATCGAACGGGAGGAGAGATGGAAGCAGAATGTTCGCGGAAACGACGGGAAATCAGCGGGAATGTGTGGAAAATTTGCTAAACAAAGTTAAGGTTCAATGGTCTGAACTCTTTTCGAAAGCACGTAAACATTGGATAGTGGGCTAAAGATCTCGCAGGTCGGCCTTGTATGTTACAACTATATTTATTTTTTTCTGAGTTCAGCATGTTTGATTGAAGATTCAATCATGAAACACACAGCGTTTAACATATTTTGTCTTTTGCGTTAATTTATATATTTTATGCAACACATTGAAAGGAAAAATACAATGAAATAAAAGATTGAATGTATCAAATTAAAAGGTAGTATAATTGTAAAATAGTAGTAGTTGAGAAAATACTTCCAGATTGTAATTTTCACAACTATCTTATCTACAATTTTAGGTAAAAAAATGGCAGATAATGGAACTTTTGGAAGCTTTTTCCTAAGAACAAGTAGGAGAATAATAAGAAAAAAAAATTATGTAGTCTCAGAAAGGTTAAAGTATACTTTTACAATTTTAAGCAGAAACAAATCCCACAAAAATATATTCGATTCGACAGGAATCTTTTTATGAACTGGTATACATGTTCTTAGTAATAAACCCCATTTGGATCTCACTGTTCAACTAGCCCTCAAAAAATCACTTGAACAAGAGATCAAGTATATGAGTGGAATAATATTCATAACGAATATATTGGACAAGTTAGTTTTAATGTAAAATTCTTTCGCATTATGCTAAAAAGACGCTATAATTACTTAAAACTTACTAACACGGAAGGTTATCTTTCAAAATTCAATTGTATGTATTTCAGTTAACAGTATCACTTTTTACATGCCCTTTATTTGCGTTTCTGAGCCTATTCTCCGTCCTTATTCCAAACCTTCTTTCAGTCAAAGCAAAAACTCCACCCTTCGACCATCCCATCCAAGAGAGAGCACCCTTCAGCAAACTACCGTCCATACATCCTTTGCACATGACTTTCTCGCCCCTTCGCTACACAGGTGCATAACTCCATCTATTCCTAGCTGCAGCACTTCCTTTTCCATCGGGAAAAATAGCCGACAATACAATATAACGACGGGGGAGGAAGCCGTGACATCACGGACCGGCGTCCGGCACGCTTCCCGCACGTGACTGCGAGCGCACCGACGGATTTGCTCTCCCCTCATCCCTCGCCTTGTGAGGCCCTAATTGCTGCTGGGAAGAAATACGCTTTTCAGGAAGTGAACACGTAATTTTTATGGGATGCGATTTTCAAGGGATAAATGTGGGTGGGAGATGGGGATGTCGTTTGAGACCTGATTGAATGGATTAGGCAGAGGAGAGATGATGGTAATCAAATGTAGAGGCTCAAGATGAGTAGGAACAGATCAATATTTTTGAGAAATTCAGTTACACAATGAGGTGGTAGGTCAAAAGTCAATAAAATATCGTTGAACATTTTTAATAGAGCATTCGCACATGACGTCACACTTGACGGCGTGGAGGACAAAAACAACGTTGGTTGCTAAGGCCGTTGTTAAGTCCGAGTCATGTGATTGAAAATGCTCTATTTATGAAAAAAAGTTAGTAAGTTGACTTAATGTTGATGTCTTTCAAATTACTTGTGTGATATTTTGTAACTGTTTTGACGGTTTATGATGTTTTGATGTTTTAAAATAACACGATAATTTACTATTACTACTTGACAGAGTTTTTTTTTTCGCTAAGTTGGTAGAAAAATAAAACTAATTAAATTATTATCCATTTAAAATTGTACATTTTAATGTTTTGCTAAAGTTAAAAGTTATTTTTATAGTACAAGAAAAGAGCAAAAAATATACGGCGAAATGATGCTGTATTTAATAAAATTCCAATTTCAAAAAAAGAAACATCGGGGGGAGGGGAATCTCGCATTCCTCTTTAAAAATACATGAAACGCTAACTCAAGAGAAACGAGTGACAAAAGATAATTTCTAGGAAAGGAACAACAAATGATAGAATGACATCAACCCAATTTTTATGGAGCATTCGTGTGTTTCTCAAATCCGAATGCAAGCATCATTATGATACCCATTCCACACACTTTACATTTCTGCCGCAATTATTGAACAGTAGACTTATTACATCACAATGCAGCACTTTCTTCAAGAGAAAACTCTTGAGCTAGTAGTAGTAGTAATACACAAAATGGCGGTACTATATCCCTAGAATAATGTATGTGGAGGGTTCATTTCTACTGCTGTGTTGTGCTTTATTATCCCCTTTCGTTTGGGCCGTGTAGGGGTAGTACAGGGCGAATCGATAGTACCGTCGTATTCTGATTCATGATGCGGAAGTGGAGCTTTATGGGATAATGCGGAGGCCGAACTCGTGTGACGGTTCTGTCAATTTATCTAGGATCTAGTATTTCACAAAAATTCGCCGCTTCGATCGATGTCTGCCGGTGAAGCTCCATTTACAGAGGCATTTTTCTATTTTCGGTATTTTTATCCACTAGGCTAAGGCTGTTTTATTTTAACAATCTCCCAGAATATTATGTTAAAAATAAGGTAACTAGTCTGCATTAAAAAATTTAGACATAACTCGAATTTACTACTCTTGTAGTCTCGTAACTTGTAATTCAGTTACCTAATAGGTCACGTTTCAAATGTAAGTATAGAAAATATTTGTTCTTTTAAAAGAATTAACTATTCATTCATGGATTCCATTTATAATATATAAATACTTTAATTAATTATAATTCACTTATCTTAATCAATGAATGGTTGCGGAAGGCTTGCTAAATGGTAGTAAAAATTAAAAATCTCGTAAAAGAAAAAATCTTTCTATCCCTCAAAAATTCCTTAAACTAAGCTTTTTCAAAGGGAGAAACGTTTTCCTATGTTGGTTTTTCTGTAGAACAGCTTTCCAGTAAAAATCCAGCTTCTATACTTATATAATAATAATATACCTTTCGAAAAAGTTTTCTTTAATTGTTGGTTTTCCTCCACAGCAGTTTCCCTCACTAATGTTTTCCCCCACGTACTTCAGTTTCCCCGTAAATGTTCCTTTCCCTCTACAATAGCTTTTACGGGTAATGTTGTTTTCTCGTCCACTTAGCTTTACCGTGAGTGTTTCTTTCGCCCTTACAACCGCTCCCCGTTAAAATTTCTCATCCAGTCTCCTAAATTTTTTTTGTAAGTGTTGTTTTTTTCTCTAAAAGTTTCCTTTCCATCCTTTTAAGTTTTTTCCCGCAAAGGTCGGATTTTAGTCTTATTTTATCTTTTTTAAACGTATTCTACGTTCCACATCTTTTTAAAATTTTACAACATCGAAACAAACAACCAACGAACTACTCTCAAAGCAACACACTTCATTTTCAATCAATTCAAACAACATCTTCCAACTCAACAACACAAAAAACAACAACATCTCAATCCGCATCCTTCTCTGGACCCAATGAAACATTTCCACGCTATTAACTCCCAAAAAACAATCTCAGCTCCCTTTTCAAAAACGGCCGGGAAGCTTACACCAGCTTTAAAACCCCGAGTTCAAACCCCTAGGAACAAAACAGGGGATCATTTTTATCTGCCAAAAGAATAATAACAATAACAACAGCCAGCAGCATCCCTATCTCTCAACCGCACTCACTTCTCCCAGAAGCCTCCAACAAAAGGAGATTTCCGAAGGGGCCAATAAGTCGAATACAAACAAGACTTGCTCTGGAGCTTCTCCAATTATTTTCCGGGGGATTGACAATGGATCCCCTACTTAATACCCAAGGGAAGGGATGATCACTAAGTTGCGACTAATAGAAAGGATAGGAGCATTGAATGGGGGCTTTTTTTTCTCTCTTGCGGGGGTGAAGGAAGAGAAAGGGGTCCGATTTAATGATGTCCTGTCACGAACATTTAAAGGGAGGGCGTGTGTATGTGAGAGAGCTATAATCCATAGTTTAAACAAATTTGCGTCTGTGAAGGTGGGTGATGGGGTGTTGGAGGTAACGATGCAGGTGAGGGTGCTTTCTTTTCGTAATTTAATTTGAGGGGCTGAGAAGAAAGGTGTGAGAGGGGAGAGAATGCTGAGAAGGGTGAGAATTGGGAGTGTGAGGTGTTAATCGTTTTAGCAGTCTCATGCAAGATTCATTTGTAGAAGTGTGTTCCAGATGGTGTTATTTTGCGAAGGAAGGCATTGAGGTAGATATATTGTTTTGATTTGGAAACCGTTATTTGGTTTTGATCTAAAAAAAGACATTAATTTTTAAAGTGAAAATCATTATTTCTTTCTTTAAAGAATTAAAATCACGAATTTCGTAAAAGTGCCTTTTTTCACTGAAGGCTAGGAATGAATTATCTTTATCTTTTCTGGTAGTGATGATAAAATCGCCAACATAAAAATTACCAACAAAAAAATTTTCCTACAGCTTTATATTGTGATGCAGTGTAAGGAAGGAAAATCATTAATTAATATGAAATGGTATCCTCTGAAAATTATAAAAATGGGGTTTTTAAAGTAAAAAGCTAAAACACAATTCTTTAGGGAAAAAAATCAAACAATTCTTTTTTCCCAATAATTTAATGAAATTAATTGTTGATGTACCAGTAAATAATAAAAATATTTTGGATTTCGTAATAGTATTCTTGTATATGAGAGTTTATTTCTAAAGGATAATTTAATATCTAGGAGGAATTAAATAAAAAATTAAAATAAAAAAATAGTATTTGGACAATAAATAAAAAATCTCCCCCAACACAAAAGAATCAAAATCCGTTCATCCATAATGACAGAAAGTTTCACACATCTAACCATTATCTCTCACATTTACTTAACACTTTCCTACCAAAAGGCATGCATATATGCATGTCATATATCCACGACAAAAATGCGGAACTTCTCCAATATCGATAACCCCCCCACAAAACATAACCCTATAGGGAGCACCAGCACAAAAGCAATTTTCCCACACAATCTAATAACAAAGAAGAAAAAAAGTTCCCACCCAGATGGCGAATTTATAGGTGTTAAAACATGCAAACACTCTTTCGGGAGAACGACCATTATTCTCCAAGGGAAGCTTGTCATCGGCCAAGTTCCATTTAGATAGGGTCGAATAAAAACCACACATGTTTAGGGGTGGGTTATAAAACGGATAACGGTGGCAGGGCTCGGCTATAAAATAACTTGCCATGTAAATGCGGTTCGGGGTTCAGATGGGATAAGAGATATTGGGGCACTTCGCGATAGGAAAAGGGTGGGATAACCTTATCTATTTTCGGTTGGATTGTTTCTGGTACAGTGGAGTGATCACAGAGAAAAATAATGAGGAGCCAAACATTCAAAAAATATGACTCAAACAGAAGGAATAACTCAAAATTATCAGGTAGATAATTAAAGAACCATACGATATGATATTAAACATCAATGAATAGCTATCCCACAATAATATTCACAATCTTTCAAATAGTTCCTAATATTTATAGCAAACGACTGAAACTTCCGAAAATTTTCCAGATGTAATCATAATTGTAAATTCGATTTATATATTTACATAAAACGCAGCAATACTTTAACAGAACGCAAGTTGTACTATCCGCAATACATAAGGATAACTGCCATCAGCCTCCTCGATTTTTTTAGCTGAATAGCTTAGGTAAAGAAAAGGGAAGGATTTTAATAGCACCATAACTTGTCCACACTTCCTGAAGAACACACACAAGCACGACTCACAGGACTGACTTTTCAATGGCCGGCTAGCTCCAGAAGGAAAAAAAAAGTTCGCCTTCACAAAGAATTCCAAAAGCGGCAGCAGCAGGTAAGTCATTCCGAGAGATAGGATCCCCACTGAAAGGCACCTACGCTTACACGAAAATCCCACCCCCAAAAAAACTCGGAACTATTGAAAAGGCGGGTGGAAAAAATTCAGGAAGGAAAGTGCATTTTTTAAATCGTGCCCCCCGAAAGGTTCTGCTTCGACACACACAATCCCTAAACCGTTCACCCATAAAAGAAGGGATGCCATAGAAGGGACGTGGGTGACAAAAAAAAATTTTGTCTCCCCCAGGTGAGACTCACGTGCGATGAGCGGACATTACACGCATCAGGGGAACGTAACGAAGTTTGAAATACTTGAGGATTTAATATCGGTGGGTGTATACGAAGATTGATTGAGTGGCGAGAGATCTTTTTCGTGGAAAATCTGTTCGTGGGAGAACTCGTGTCATTAATCAAGAGCTTGGAATTTGAAAAAAGCGATTAAAATCGATGTTTTTAGGGGAGTTAAAACAAAGGAATTAATTTCTGTAGCACTTGATTAAAATTTTCTGGATATAAGTATAAGTTTCAATTTTGATTTATCAGATGCAACAAATGCTTCATTTGGAAAAATTGATGACAAGGTAAACAGTATTGGATGATAAAAGAATTCAGCTGAGAGAAAAATATCAGTACAAAGATGAAAAATGTGCTCCCCATTTCGGTGAGGGATAAGTAAGAGAAGATGAAGACTTGATGAAGGTTAACCTACTAGAGTCAAAACTTTTCTCTAGATTCTGAAAAAAAATATTTTAGCTACTCCATATTGTTGCCATATTATCTGGTATCTTGTGAAGAAGTGAGTTTTTCCTATTTCTGAGCAGAGCATCTTCCTTTAACACTTCCATCCCAAATGTTTTTCCTTCATTCAACTACGGTAAAATCACTGAACTGCATAACCAATGTTCTGGTTCAATTGTTGTTCAATTGTTTCAAACAAATACTTCCACCTATAGCTAGGTGTTCCATTCCAATAATTTCAGTCCATTCTCAAAAACCCTCCCTCCTAAAAAAATATTAATTAAATCAGTTAAAGTTGAAACCTTCACCTTAAAACACCCATAAAAAACAGTTTCTCACAGAAAAAATTAATTCCCTTCGAAACCCACCAACCAAGGACTCGAAATCGAGCCGAATTCTATGCAAATCAAAAGCAGATGTTCCACGCAAACGAGAAAAACTACTCAAACCTCCCCGACAGGGCAATCCGGCAATCCCGGATTAAAAGCGGGGGTGGCGGGTCGCGGATATTGTGTGTAGGGCGTTGCCGGCATCGTTCGGCGAAGGCGTAACGCAAGAGAAGCAAAATAGAGAGAGAGAGAAAAAAAAGGTATATCATAAACAAAACGCGGAGTGAAAAAAAAAGGCTCTGGGGAGATGATTGTGGCGCCAAGAGCTGTCATTCGGAGTGTTGCGGAGGGGGTGGGAGGGATGACGATGTCGAGCATGAGTCGTGTTTGTGGAAGCAACGAGAGCGTCGAGACGCCATCTTTGGCCGCAGGACGACCGACTACCACAACACTGTGGGGACGAGGTGTACCAAAGACGGTCAGGGTGAAAGATATTGGTGGAATTAGCACGCAGATCTGTCATATTGGGAGACCTCGGTGTTTAGAAAAAGTATTTCATAGCGTTTATCTCCTGTAAAACTGCACAATGTAAAATTCACACACAGAAGATAATTTTCATGGCTCACTCTATACTTCTGAATTAGCAACCAAAAGTTTAAATCCTTTTGCACACTCGTCAAAGTTTCGGTAGGTTCGTAAACATCCTACCTACTAGGAAACACAATTAATTCCATTACCTAAAAATGGATTTAACAACTCCAAAACCTTCTCGAGAGAATAGAATACCAAAAATTTTCAGATTCCATAATTGATGGAACACCAAAGTTAAAAAACACATAAGACTAGTTAAAAAGGATAAACAATGTTTCAACGCGTTAAACCATTGGTTTTCCTCCTAATTACCTACTTCATTATATGTATTAAGATTCCATCTATCTAAGATTTCCTACTTTTAAATAGACGGTATTGTGGGTAAGGATTAGAAACCACCATTACAATCATCTTAGCAGCAACATGAAAATTAAGTTCTATGAGTCATGCTCATGCAGGCACATTGGCGATTGGTAAACCGCAGTTCAGGCTTTCCTTTTCTGAATCCACCCATTTTTCCCTATGCTATTACATAGCACCGAACAAATCAACAACAAAGACAACTTCAACTGCCAAAGGAACCAACATAACGGGTTGATATACCTTCTCTTTCTCAATTCAGCAATAAATTCCCTTTTGTTATTATACACCACTACGAAATAGCGCTGTTTTTCCGTGTCCCTATCGTAATAAAACTTGGGATTCAGAAGAAGGGTCTGCGGGTGTGTTTTCGGCTTTGTCTGGCTATTAATAATCACCGCTTGCACCACTGGAGGTCACCAGATGTTAATCCGCCTTTTCTGCTTTCACAGTTCCGCCTGCCGCCGGGATCTCTTGATCTTTGCCCCGAGACAGTGGGTCAGGAAGCAGAAGGGGATATGGGCTTGGACAAAGACACAGGGTCACCCGATTCAAAATTAGATGATGGGCAAGATATGAAGGCGGGTTTTTCTTTAACAATTTTACGAAATCGTGATTTATGGAGGGAAGTAGGATCATTTGAAGTGATAAAACTGGCCACGAATTTTGAATTTTATTCGAGTTGAAATTCAGGTTGAGGCAGGTGATGTTTATTGTTTTTCATTCTAGGATGCATTCTACAAAATGTGGGTTGCACCAAAGAAATTAATCAAAGTAGTAGTAGGTTAAATTTGTGACTTTAACTAGGTGATTTTTATAGTACACATGCTTAATAAACAGCAATGAAAAAAGCACAAAAATATCAAGAACACAAAATCAAGGAATCATTACTGGTATTAAAATCATACAGCTAATCTAAAAAACCAATAAACTCTCCACATGTATAGTAATATCGAATAAGAATAACTGCAATTAAGACAGTGTAAGGTTACTAAACCGTTCCCTCTAGCCTCAGAAAATTTCGTTCTTAATATTAGGTTAGCTTTTGTTTATTTTTTAAAACAATAAACGACTTTTTGTTTTCTCATTCCAGTTTTCTTTCCATACGACTCAGAGCTACGACATTCAGAAAGAAAACTGGAACGAATATCATAAAATAGTTCAATCTGGTTATGTTATACAATGAAAAATCACACAATATATACCTACTACAACACATAAAAAGATGTTTCCTACGTTTCTTATACACCGAATCAAAAATACAATACAGGATCCACCATCATAAAACAAAAACTGTTTCTCGTGTGACTGGAATCAAAGCAGGGAATACGCAGGGATCAAAGGAAGAGTGCAAAAAAACTCCACAAAACGAGATTATCCATAAAATAGCTCAGGGGAGAAGGCAAGAATTGGAGGGACAAGGATTTTCCATATCTCCTTCGCCAACCATCGTTCATCATAATGGCTTTATAACGGACGTCTGAGAGGAAGAAAGGGAAAGGTTGATCGCTTTTCGGATATTGCAGAAAAGATCTTCTGGGGAAAAACTGTGGAAACCGCAAATAAACCACTCTTTTCTCTTAGGATTGATTTCCCGCTCCTCCATCCCAGGATTATTCCATAATTCATTTCGGATATTATTTACGACAGGAGAGGCCTTCGAAGACAGTCCATTGGAAATCAGTCCATTGTTTGATGGGAAAATAACTCCGCAGGGAGCGACGTTAAGTGGGGATTCGGAGTCGTAAACTCTTGTTTTTTTAGTCGGAAAAATGGATTGTCGGATCGCTCCGAGGCACTTATTTGCAAATTACGCAAGAGTAGATTGGAATGTGATCGCAACGAAAAACACATGAAGATTGAGACATTATTGGAAAGATGGTTCCTGTTAAGAAAAAATCATCGGGTGAGACACATTTCCAAAGTGCTTGAGCCAATAATTTTATAATCTATCTTTGCTATCAAATCGTTTTCTTGTTAATTATATTATTTTTTTCAAAACCATGATTTTCAACACATAAGACTAAACGGCAGGCCTCCCTGGCAATGTTGTGCGTACAGTCAAGCCAGAACCTATCGGCTACTTAAAACCCTCCACTCGCTGCTGCTGTTGGAAAAGGTGTACGAAGCATCCATCTCAACACAAGGGTCGGTGGCCCTACTCCTGAAGTGTCCGATACGCGCGGAAGTCTTTTATCGCCGTTAAGAGAAGTGGAAGGAAAAGATGTTTTCTGAGGCGTAAATCTCGAGGGCTCTTGGCATTCTTTACGTCCAATGATAACATGGTTACCGCACGGAAATTCGAGATTAGGCAGCAACGGACTCCAATTCGAAGACGTGGGAAAAAGTTTCATCAATGAATTTTAACGATTGGACACAGGTCAACAAGCTGCTGGAATGTTATTAACTCCTCATCCCTACAGCTTAAACAAAGATGCCGAGCGATGAATGGCTTTAAATGAACTTATACTTGAATGACAGACGAGTAAAATAAAAAGAGAACCCACAGAGTAAAAGGTTCCTTCGTCCAAAAATCATGCAAGGGAATTAAACCGGTGAGTAGGGGTCTGACGGTGTGAGAGGAATGAAAACTTAGGCATCCCAAGATGTTATTATAACTGAAATGAACACATTCCCTTTGCAAAAAGTAAGGAGAAATAGAACTGAAACTTTCTCCAAGGAAGGGCGATGCCGAAGTTGTGTGCTTCAAGAGATGTTAAAAAATGACAATTATTTTTTGTGCAATTGGCTTACTAAATCATTTCTTCCATGATTTCACACGAAGAACTAGTGGCATTCAAAATTAATTTAGATGGAATTTCTATTGGAAAACAAAGCCTGTAAAACTGAGAACATATAGAAGAAATACAATGCAACATACAAGATAACCACACTACTTATAAGTTACTATGTTAACGTGCCAGAACTCACAAACTTCCTTGTGTTTAACAAAATGTTTTAATTACAACACCCATCTTCTACTCAAATAGTAAAGGTCATTAATTACATCAGAATTGGGGAAACAGTTAATGAAGGAATGAAAACACATAGTTACGACGCAATAGAAAATTTCCTCTCATTATGTTAACATCCTTGCATTTAATTTACGTAGTTCTACCGAAAATTTAACAAACGCAAGCATTAACACATTGAAGACATTTTAGAAGTAATGACGTAAATATCGAACAATTATAAAGTTATGCATAAATTAACTGCCAACTAAATTTCATTTGAATAATAAAGATTTCTCCGAGTTCAACCTCCCTTAGTTTTTATCCTTGATTTCTAGCAATCAAGGTATTATAATGCACTTAATTTTAATATTTCATATAAATGCAAATCACAAAAAAAAAGGAACTAGAGGACGTAATCCCATTGTATAATAGAAAGAGAGTGAGAGGCATGAAAGAAGCTGTCAAAACTTTGAGAACGCATTCAAAATGTCCGGAACCACCTACACAAGAACTTTTAATATGATAGTCTTCAATAGGACAAAGAGTCGCACACATAAACTCAAATTTGGACCCAAAGGATAAGCCCCCTTATTGTTCTCTGCTTACGCTTTGTGAAAATAGAATACACAAGTGTACGTGAAGATAAATTGGTGATGCATGCGATGATTTATGATTGGTAAAGGAAATACGATGATAACTCATTCACGAGATCTACAAAAGTTGTGTAAGGGTCACCGTAAAGTTTTATTACAGCGAGTCACTGGCTGTAATAAAACACTTATCTCCAGGAAGAAACCTCAGTTTATGGCACCGGTTTCTTTGTGTGGTCAATTACCGACCCCTCCTCGGACGCGTGTGCGAGGGAACTAACAAAGAGATTGGAGGAGCTAAGTGTTTTATTATAGCCAGTGGCATGGCTGTAATAAAACTTTACGGTGACCCTAAAGAGGACTTTAAAAATACAAAATGTCAAGTGATCCCCCCCCCCTCTCTCAAATCCCCTCTCCTCTGTTTAGTGATAAATTAGATTCCAGACAATCAAATCTCTGGGTATGGTATATCCAGTTTACATTCTACAGCTAGCACCGTTTCCACTCATCAATCGGATCTCTTGTATCACAGCAATTCTGCTAGATCCATCCAAATAGTAAAATGTTCGTTCCTTCCGTTTATTTGATTCGAGCATTGGTCCCGCAACAGAAGGGGAAAGTGGAAACGGTGCATAAAACAAGAGGGGAGTAATCGCCAAAAAAGGTACAAAGAAAACCCCAATCCAGTCCAAAAAATCATAAATCCACAAGTAAAGAGAACGGTGAGGGAAAACGGACGGCATAAAACATTCAAGTACCAAGTCCGGTACCGAAGCTGGGTAGGGAGACCTCCTGGGATCCATTTGGACAGCACTCACGAGGGCCAATTTTGGCTGATATCCGGCAAACTTATTGCGGTGGCTAAAAAAAGCACGGCTTTCAACGTAGAGAATGTCTTGGCCCGAAATAGAGAGTGCTGCTGTGATAAGATTTATGTATTCATGAGGGCTCTTTTTTTCAATGACGATTTGCATTTATATCTCGAGAAGGGTTAAGAGGGGGGAAATGTCTTAATAAATAATAGATGCGGGTTCTTTTCCCGGTTTTTTTTTCTGGAGTTTGGCTTGGGAAATGGCTCGCAGCTACTAAGTAGCAATTTTCGCTTTTTACTCGGGTTGCAAAAAAATACCGGTCTTTAACAAAGGGGGAAAATTATGCATTTAGTCTTCGGGAAAGTCTTTTATGTTAATGTAGCAAAAAATGTCATATTTTTTTCCACTTTGGGAGAGTTCACTGACTTCAAAGCATTTTGCCAACAGGCTTTTAATTTATTTAAAAATTTTCTTTTGTTACGTAAAATACGAAGGTTTTGTTTAAGGAGAAAAGATAATAATCAATTAAAATACAAGAGGTCTTTTTCGGGAGAATTAATTGAAATTAATTTTACACACCAAAACTTCGAAGTAATTTTTTGGTAAATATCAAAACAGGTG
The DNA here is from genome assembly GCA_963680715.1 of Tetragnatha montana. NCBI lineage: Eukaryota > Metazoa > Arthropoda > Arachnida > Araneae > Tetragnathidae > Tetragnatha > Tetragnatha montana. The sequence continues at coordinate 61,234,229 of OY796674.1, read as the reverse complement.
TGAAAATTCATAAATATTGACCTGTACAATAGTCTACTATGATTTAATTAGCTGCTCATCAAAAGAAAAACTCGCCTATATCAGCTTGTTTAATTCAAGGAACAATATCTTTCACGCTTAATTCATACTACTTCAATGAAAAACACATGTTGCAGAACTAGTTGATAAATCGCTTAGCATTTGGGTTGCCACCTCCCACCGATGAACTTTTTCGATACCATCTCTGAACGTACTCATTAATACATTAATACACGTCAAGAAAGAAGAGAAATAAATTCATTAACAGGGTATGCCACAAGAGTGGCGCAAGAGACCCATATGAAAAGAGTACCAAAGCACTTGTACTTTGGCTCTGAGCCACAAACCACCAAAGAATAAAAAATAATCCCTGGAAGGCCGAAAAAAAAAGTCTCCAAAACGTCCCGAAGCGGGGCAAAAGCTGAAACATTCGGCGAGTAAAGAGCAAGATACTAATGACTTTGTGCAGAGTTTGTTTCATTAGGAAAAAAAACTTTCCGGCCTTTATCGCTGTATAAAATCTGAAAACTCGCGTTAATATTCGCCCTGTAGTGTTGAACTTTTTTTTATCCCTGAGAAAATGATCATTTACAATCTGCTCGGACCGGAGACATTACGGAACGATTCTTATTAAGGGCGCGATCGGTTATTTAACCGTTCTTTTTCATTATCCGCCGACTCCTTCCACGACGGTCGTTAGGAAGTAATTATGGAAGTTATCTTTTTTTTTAACTGAATCGGACTCGCTATTGTAATGCAGATAAGTTTCATCGTAGTCTAAGAACTGGAGCAATAACGTCATAAGCCACAATTAATTACGACGCCTTTGGGTTGTTCCAGCTATTTATATTAGAGTAATCAAAATTGAATTAGTCCTAAGCAAATATCGCGCGTAAAAGGTAGGTAATTACGGACACTATTAACCTACAGTTTTCGGTTTTTCTTTTATAAAGACTAACAATGGTGAGGACCCAGTGATATTTTGTTTCAGTAAATTCACTGATTTACAGAATAATACTCAAGCGAAATTTTTGCACTCAGACGTCCCTTTATGTTTCAAAGTAAGTTAGTAAAAAGTATTTTTTTTTATCCAGTAAGGCCAATATCCAATTCTAACATTCGATTAAAATATAAGCCGAATAGACATTTGGAACTGTTTCCCTTATTAGTCAGTTAGTTATTTCCAAACAGATGACATGAACCAATATAGAAATTCCGAGCAGTATGACAGGCTGAGGTTAGATGAGTCGAAAAGAGAACGCTGACGACAACCCATGACATCACAAAAGAGGAGGGGCTGCTCAAAATACTTCTCTCACACGTCAACCACCGAGAAATCAGCAATAAACAACCCTTAATTGGCACATGGGGTTAATATGCCCCACAAAAACTAGCAAATGAACGATTATGGAACAGAGGAGAGAGAGAATATTTCTAGCACATTTTTTTGCACTCGGCCTAGTTGATGAGTGCACGTGAATGCCACTCCCAGACGAAAAATGTCCTAAAAAACAAAGATCCTCGCAACAAAATATACCCGAGAGATAAATATTTAGCATACCGAGAACAACTCCACCCACAACACACTACCACTACCGACCGACTAAAAAAAGAGAGAAACAGCCTGCCTCTCACATCCCGTTGTCTGGAGCCGAGATAAGCAAGAAGAAGACCGAGAAGAGCAAACAGATGAGGCCGGAGGAGTCAAGGACGGGATGGATGAAAAACCGGAGGTTCACTACACTAATCACGGTCATCCGACGCAGAGGAAGTCGGAAAGGAGTAAAAAATCGATGGATGGATGTTCTTGTTGATTAGTGGGTCGAGGACTGGGGATTTGAGGAATTTCGTGGACATCCAACCCTTTGGAAGGATCAAACCTCTATGGATCAATCGAGATCTTTTCTTTAGGAGGAGGGGAGATGTGGATGACAGCTGTCCTGAGCTGCTGTTCGTGGCTGTTCGTCATTTTTGCAAGATGTTTGTGGGAGGTTAGAGGAGTGAATGTGTTATATTCCCAAAGGTGGTTTTGTGGGGTGAAAAAATAAATGCAATGTAACATTGAAATAAAGTAAAAACAACAGGAGAAATATAAAAGCACGTCATATTCATACTACCAGACTCTAGACTTTTTAAATAGACTTTTAAACTTGATGAGCTTTTGTGAAGTGAAAGTTTAAGAGGAAATGTTGAGGTACTAGAAAAATAAGCTGCAAAAAGTAATTGGATTAAACAGTTGGTGTGATGAAAGAGGATAGTTTTTAAAGTTTACATATATTTTTTATTTTCTCAGTTGAAAATAGTAAACCAAAAATCTAAAATTTTGTACCGCACAAGATGAAAGAGAACAGAAGCAATAAAGAAAGATGTGTTAATGTGGACCTAACACTTTTTCAATGTGTGTCAAATTCCTTCTAAACACAAGAGGTGCTCGATTATTTTGAGATAAGCCTTGAGAATTTCAACGGAGAGGTAAAAATACCTCCTTACCCCTTAAACACAATCCCTATTGATTTACTGTTATTCATCGTTTACATTCCAATTCATTTTTAATTAGAACCCTCAGTGACAGAGATGATAAGCCCTGAAAACAAACTAACCAAACACTTTCACACACAGAAACGACTCCCCCGATCTCAACATACAGCTCAAACCAACAACCCAGTTAAAATCCTGCCTCACACAATACCCGAACTCTTTTTATTCCACGAAGGAGGAAAAGCAAGTTTATTATTAAGCCCTGGCTCAATGGAGCAAAGCTTGTTGTTTTCTTTCTCTCTCTTACCCCATCCCCTTAATGAAAAGCAAAGCCCCTCCTGAAGGACAAGATAAATACCCCGATACCCCCGAAGAATCCATTCCCTTGGATTAAATTTGCCATTCGATTCGGAAAGACATTACTGGGAGGGGCCATTACCCCCTCCTCTGCATAATTCAATTAAAGTAAATGCCGGGTTCGTTACCCGGGAAGTGAATTTTTATAATTTGGTCAAGAATTTGAAATTAATCTAAATCGAATTAGGTATTACTCTTCCTGAAAGGATCGGGTGATGGATACTTCCGATGTCGGGTAATTAAATGGTGTTGAAAGACTGGGGAAGAGTATTTGTTTGAGGGGTTTCGAAACATTTTAATAAGATTTTTCAGGGATTGAGTTGTTGGAGTTTGAATGTGGTTCATTTTGGAAGGAAGGGAAGTAATTTGCATAGAGGGGGAGGGATTTTTTTGACACATTTAAAAGAGTATTAAATTTGATAGGGATTTTTGGCATAAGGAGTAATTGGATTGTTTTGATTTCTAAAGCGGAAAAACTGAAAAAAAAAATGAAATCGAAAAATATTATCTTTTTAAATTTTACACAGAGAATGATTTAATGAAGGTTTTTAAAAGAAATCAGCAATCGAGTTCCGAATGAAACACAGAAGTAAAACTTTTGAATAGATTTGGTTGTAAAATAAAGGATTTAAAAAATCCATATTTTTTATATAGTAGGCAAAGCATTGAAATATAAAATTAGGATAGCCAGATTTTCTTAATACAAAGTGTCTTTTGTTTATTCAGGTTTAATGCTTTATTACAAAAGAAATAATACCTTTATAAAACAAGAGTAAATATTAAAACGCCTAATATATTAAGCTTAAAGCATTAAAAAAAGGGGGCAAAATTGACATATTTATAGGAAACAAGTACTTTTAGATATTAGATAGACTTGGAACATTTAAATATAGTTAGAAACCTAAAATTACTCCATATCTATGCATTTGATGTCTAAAACCATTCGTTATTTTACTACATATATTTTAAAGTATATTGGTTTTTGCCTATCTCTAAAATAAGAACAATTCAAACATTTTTGATGGATGAACAATACAGAAAAGCCCCTTCTCACGACATTCTGCTCTTTGCAAACTGCATCCTCCATGCATATCAGCCATAAAGCCTCCATCGGTTGTTTGATAAATGACAACAGTGTCCTCCTCCGCTCCCAAAAGCTCTGACGAACGGGGACCACATCATCAGTGACACACAGAAAAGGGGGAGGGTTCCTATTAACGGAAATATTGAATGGTAGGGATAGATTTTGAGCTAAACCTGGCGGCGGGGGATATTGAAGTCGGCGAGATAAGACGCTATTTATTTTGACGCGAAAGAGGAGTTAATAGCTCTGATAGAACGGGAACACTATTGGTGTGTTATTTATTTATGCTCTTCCAGCGAGATTGGGAGAGTTCCAGCTTTTAAGGAGAAGTTGCTATAATAGGAACGTGTTCGAAGTTTTAAATCTGAATAGTACGATTAATGTTGGGGAAATGGGTATTTTTTCATTCAATGGGATTAAAGTTTCAGTCGCTTTTACTGCATTGGTGACAAGTGAGAACGGTGACATAGACACTGTTTTCCATTTCTATTTAACTATCTGCAAAGGTCTAAAAATATTCAAAATTATCCAGCGTTGTTTTTATTGATATTTTTTTTATATATTTAAGGCCAACACACAAGTATTGAAGGGATATTTTAAAAGAAGAGTTAAAAACACAAAGGTTTATCTAATTGCATGTTTAATATGTTTAATGTTTTGATAATATGACGAATAAGGGGGTAATGTATAATTACGGCATTGCAAAACGAAATATTATGGAACACAAGGCTATTTTAAGCATCTTGTTCATGAATTTTGTTTCAATGATTTCAACTTGATTGAATGAGTTCTTAAAACAAATGTATTTCCACAATGGCTTAATATTTAATTTAAATTAAAGCAAAAAAAATATTCTTTCATTAATTAATTTTAACGAATAATCAAGAACGGATAGTAAAAAGAACTTAAAAAATAAACTAGTACCTACAGCTATTTTAAGAGGCCATTTATAACTATGTACAGCTCATTGGAGATCAACCAAACACGATAGAGTACCGGTAGCTGAAAAACAGGAAGCATGTTGAAGGAGGAATTTGAAAAATATATAACATTGCTTCTAATTCCAGAACCCTTATCAAACAGGAACGCAGGATATCCGAACGTGGATCCTCATTGGCACACTTTTTTCAACGGTTATTATTTCGATTCGCTCCTTTTAGAAATCCTTTATCACAGAAAGGGATGTTTTCGATGCAGATAATTGTTTAGATAACAATACTCCTTGAGGAATGGTGGGGGTAGATTAAGATTACTTTTTCGAGAGATATAAAAAAAAATTGTTGTTTGTTTTAGTAAACAGATATGAACTGAACCAAAGCGTTGAAAACGGTTGCGATAACAGAGTTACTGAAATAAATTCCGTACGAGGATGAGATGAATTTGGATGACTGCATTAGCCGAAACAACAAAAAAAGAAGTAGGGATGAAGTAAAAATTATTATATGTAATTAAAATCTTAAACTTTTTCTTAGATGGGAAGGAGAAAAAAGAAAGAAATGATTGCGGGGGAATAAGTGCATCTAGCAATTCATTCCGGACAGCACTACCCTTAATAATAAAAATATAGTTAAGATATGCATTTAATGTAACTGAAGTTTAAACCTTTATTTTTTGAAAGAGAGAAAATGATGAGAACTAAAAATAACTGTGTGAAAAGCTAGTACATTTCAGTTATATTCTATTCTAGCCATTAAGAATAATTAATCATTTAATATCTATACTCAGGATATCTATATTAGTTATATTTTATATTAAGTTATTAATCTAAATAGAAGAATAATTTATCAATACTTTATTCATATCTTTAAGTCAGAGTGACGTAGAAAAAAATAACAAAGTTTCAAAGAGAAATTATTTGTGTCACCAAGGTTTTTGAGATATTGGGTATACAGAAATGTTCAACTGCGAAAAAATAACGTTCCTAGAATATATCGATGAATCATCTACAACGAAAGGAAATTTTGTTTGTATTCAAAACAAAATCCGAAGTGAGTGAGAACAAGCAACCTCAACAAGAGAAGGTAACTCCTTATAACCATTAGAGCACAATCTATTCACAAAGTAACAAGGAAATGAAGTCTCTAGGTAAAGTCAGCCAAACCATCCATCACTTTCTCCACAAAAGCAACAATGACGGGAAAAATCACAGCCCAAGCCTCATCAAAAAATCGATACCCAAAATAAATTGCAACGTCCCCCCAAGAGAAAAGCATCAGAGTGATAAATTAGCGGTGGCTCTAATCAGTTCATTATTTACAGATAAAGTCATCAGGCGAAGACAACAAACAACGTGAAAGTGAACCCTACGGAACTTTTTTTTTTTGCTGGCCGCCACTGATGGGTCGAACCCAGAGTTTTGTTGAATGAAACAAGCTCTTAAGTGCACCCCTGATGTACTAACATGAGTCCCCATTACCGAGGGGAGCTCAATTAAATTTCCTGGCGACTTAATGCTTTAACCCCCGTCAACCTTTTCGGGGTTTTTATGAGAGATCTTAATAAAATTAAAAGGAAAGCCTTATTAAGGTAATGGGGGAAATGAATTAAAAGCAATCATTTTTAAGACTTTCAAAAGCGGGTTGCGGAGAGCCGAAAGCCAGGGTAAATGCTACCCAGATCCCTCTTGGCTTAGGTCCAACTGCTTTTTTATGGTAATGCGGGTCTGATGACAAAGACGGTTTAATTTAATTTTTTAGTCCTGCTTTATACAAACCGAAATGGGAAAAAAAGCCTTTTTTATTTGTGATAATTTTTTTTTCTAAAATCTTAAAAAAAGAGGGACTGAAAATGTCAAGAAAATTACGAGAAATGATAGAAATCATGCTATAGACATTATTATTAAATAATCTTCTGTTTTAAATGAGGAGGGACAGTTTGGTATTATCTGGCGTAATTAATACAAAGTTTATTTCATTTTTTAAAACAAGACACAAAGGATCAATGACAGCAATGAATTTTTTTGTAATAGGTTATGGTTACTTTAGGTAATATATCCTATAATGAAAAAAAATTAAGAGTGTCAAAATGCATCGACTGTTAATATCATCTAAAGACTAGTAAATGATCAATAAAAAATGTCAAAAATTAGTAACGAAGGAAATGAACCTAATGACTAAAATGCTTGATTGAATTATTAGGTTGTTTTTTACCCAAAATGCATTGAAAGGAAATATGAATGTCGGATATATCGTAAGAAAAACAAAACAAATTGAACATATTCAATAAATTTTCGTATAAAAGGTTTTTCAATTTCATTCAAAGCTCTTGATTAGCTCTTTGAGATTTATCCTTCTTTTTAAGAATTTTCCCCGCATTGAAGCTTGAACTCAAAGAATAAAGCTGCGCTTAATAAACTCAAATGAACAGTACCGTGCAATGCGATAAAGAAATTATATCATCGATTGAAGTAAAGCACTCAAAGCCTGCATTGGAGGCAAAACTACTACACTAATTAATAAATGGATAATCCATAAAAATTAAGAATCAGATTTGTGATAAGTAGTTGACCCACACCTGTTCTATACGTGAAAGTAATAATCCGATATCACAGCAGAGAAGAGAACAAAACAATAAGGTATGTCCAACATGCAACACCACCTGTAGTAATGCAGCCATAGAGCAGAGTGCGGCACGGGCCGCGCGCAACGCGAACAATACTCACCTCGTCTTCGTCGACGTCGATGCCCGCATCGGACAGCAAGTCCTCGTCGCTGGTGGCCGCTTCGTAGTCGGCCCAGCGACGGCACGCCGGCGACCAGCCGCCGGCCATGGCAACGAGCGAAGGGGGCCGAGCGATCACGAACGCATTCGGGACGGAGGGGCTCAGCGAAGACCGCCGACGGTATCCGAAAGTGGGAGAATAGATGATGGGGATGGGGAGTCGAACTGAACAGCGGGAGAGGATGGAGAAGAGTGAAGGCCGGATGATGGGAGAGGGAGGAGGATGCGCAGGCCGGTAGAGGGCGCTGCGGAAGTGGCCTGCCTGGGATGAGTGGAGCGATGGATGGATGGTGAGGTGGATCGGGGCTGCTTGTGTTGGGGAGTATGCGGAAAAAACCGTCAAATGTGTAGCAGATTTTTTTTTTTAGATGTGTGTGGTCTTGAATATTGAGGGAATTGTTCCTGTAGCATGTTGTTGGAATTATTGTAATAACTACTAGATACGGATGCAATGGATTCGATTGATAACTTCATATTTCAAAGCGAAATTTCTTGTTATATCACCAAACTAAATATTAACCATGTTCATGAAGAAAAATTATGAGACTTGTCGAGATTCGTCTCAGAAACAATGAATAGACAGTTGAAAATTCTCTTTGAGAAATGTAATTTCTCAACACCCTTCTAAAAAAAAGTAATTTTAATAGTTTCAAATTGTGCTGGAGACAGTTTTACTGTGATATTGATCATTTTCTTCCGTTTTAATTTTTAAGCAATACTTCACTTTTTGAGTTATTTTTAAGAATTTTTCCGATATCAAATTTTTATTTAAAAGTAGCATCGTGTTGTTTAGTAAATGGAAACAAAGAAAACCAACCTTACAGTTAATTAACCATCGAAAGAAACTAAAAAAACTGTTGCATAATTATCTTGCACATCACTTATATTTCCTTCTTGACATCGCGAGACAATGCATTTATATTTTTAGTTTAGGACCAAAAAAACTTAGCGACTCTATCTAAATGAAAATGCAGAAGTGCAAGGTACGGAAACAGCGTTTGGAGGACCTCAAAGGAAGGTAAATCTCATTCCCCGAAATCTATTATGCATGCCAGAGTAAATATTATTAAAAGACGTCTCGCGGTTCTTCAGAGAGCAAAGCAGCTGTGATTGGCTCCGGCTTTACTGCAACGGTACCGGTAGGCTCAAGTAATCGGGACTTTTGGTGGGATAATTATACAATGAATTAAACATTCCTCGCCTGTTGCAGAGGCCAAATCGAACATGGGTTTTGCTCACATGTGAGGTTGTTACCGAGTTCACCGGGGGAGTTTTCTTTTAAATATTTATTAAGTGGCACCAGGAGGTGGATGGAAGTATTAAGATATCAAAAGAAAGGTTCTTCACCTTTTAGATAAAACGGGTTTTTTTTTAATATGTGTGATTACTTTTCTGAAAGCAAGACTAATTCGTTAAAATGCGGTCTTTGCCTTTATTTTTGATATTTTTTTTTAAATTTCAAATACAAAATGTTTCAAAAGCTTTTAAAATTTTCGGTTTAGTCATTCAGAAACTAACCCATTCATGAGAGGAATGTAGCAGTATTGGTGACACATTGAAACATGAAGATAATTCATAGAGAAATAATAAGATGATCATAACGGAACAAAGACTAATTTTTTTTCTTGTTGAAAATTATATTAGTCACTATTAAAAATTTCCTTACAACAATGTTACAATTTACCATTATTGCATTTACTGCAATAAAATAACAAATTACAACAATACAAGTTAAGACGGAAATAAAATTAACCAACAAAGAAAATGTTTCAGTTTCTTCTATGACATCAAGAGTGTAACAGCTTGTAAGTAAGCATTATTTTATTAAGTTTATCGTTTCATATCGTATTGATTTTATAAAAAATTAATAAAAATAATAAACAATAATAATAATGAATAATATGAAAAATAAATAATAAAAATAATGAATGAAATAGAGAATACAAATAAGGGTTTTTTATATCATTCAACCTAACTCCATCTTATTTAAATTATACCTACCTACTTATAAGCTTAAATCATAATTTTTAAAAAGCATAATTTTTTTTAAGCATTATGCATTATTAAAATAATACAATTTTAGTACCTAACTGTTTTGGGGGTAGATCAGATTTAAGGTCAGGGCATGGATCTAAAGTCCATAGAAATATTTATTCCAACTTTAAATGGTCGAAATAACTTCCTAGTGCAATGGATACTCTCTATAAGAGAATATTGTAAGGAACTTTTAACTACTACTAAAATTATATTTTCTGATTTCGTACGAAGATTTGCAGTGTGTATATTTCAATTATATGTATTACAATAATTATATCTTTATTATAAAATTATTATTTTGATTCAATTTTATAACTTTTGAACAGTTTTGTGTTTAATGTCACTGTTTCTTTGTTTCATGCTTTTGCAACACTGATATTTTTCTCCTCGTAAAACATCGATTATCGCAGTCCTCTATATTGTTTTAAATATGATCGATGATCTACCAACTATGTGGTATTACGTCATATGAGAAAAATAATTGAGTTCACAAAATAATACACTAACGATCAATCCCTATGAATTAACACATCAAACTTTAAAACCTTGAAATCTACATCTACATTATCTACAATGTCGTACTCAGGAACATACGAGAAAAAAAAAAGTGACACCAACTACTATCAACAAGTGATTCTTCAGGATATCACCGAGTCGCAGAGAGGGGAGGAGGTACAACGAACTTTTTTCACAAAAAAGTATACGGAGGAAGGAAACCTTAGCCGCCATACTCATGTTCGAGGAACGGGGTACAGTGTCTCCAGAAACAAAGGAATCGTTGATGACAAAGAGGCGAGAAACTGTCGCGCTAAACGGTGACGTCAGGGCATGGTTCATTCATGAGACCACAGATCCCATTCATGCGTTCCTGTCGAATTACTATGTCGTCCTACTACGACTTACACCTTCGCGGGCAGTAGCCTTGAGTTTAGATTTGAGTCATCCAGTAATGTAAAGGTTGGAATTTGAAAACTCATTCACGGCAATGCTTGTAATTCTTAACAACTATGGATGACTTTGACAGAGCACTCAATCATTGTGCTTGCTTAAATTTCAAATTTCTGGACAATTTAGGTAACATCTTTGAACAAATCCAAGGCGTAAAGAGTAGTTGGTAAAATAAATATTTATTGTTAATATATTTGTGTAAATAAGGCTGATAAACACAGGTTAAAATTAAATTATAATTCCACCTTTATACACAGTGTGGCTTCCTTTAAATTGGTAAAAAAAAATAGCAGAGTCAAGACAAGAGTAGTGAACCTTTTGGCCGAACAACAAAAGCTTGTTGCTCCCACAGAATGTTTGACAACACAGATGGATGCAGAGATAGGGGGCCACGTTTTGACGGTATGCCAGCATTGTGCGGATTCGGGAGGTTTTTTTCTCCTTCCCTAGACCTAGTTACCTCTTGCTGTGAAATAGGAGAAACTGTGAAAGAAGAAAATAACCTCAAGAGAACACTGATGCTTCGTGTGCATCACAAACTATCCAGAGTTTGCAGTTCCTCAAGATAGAAAAACAAATTGACAAGAGTAGTCATTAATAAGATATGATTTAGTGACAAAATCGTGAAGTTCCTAAAATAAACAAGTATTTTCAGTCATTAAAATGATTTTTTTTATCAGAATATCCTTCATATCATAAAGAGGTTAAGCGCATACGTATTATTTACAATTTCAATTTTAAAGCATGAAATTTTTGTAAAACTTGAAAGCGAAATAACAATTTTTCCATTTCATTCATGGAATCAATCATATAAGCCACTGTCGACTATTCTATTCGGAGAAAATGACACAGTAAACAGATGTCACCAAAGCTACATTTCAAAAATGGTAAAAATATCATTCCCCATCAAATATTCGAGAACAATCCGACTTCTTGAAGAAAAAAATATGGACAAAGCGAGGAATTTTTCAAAACAAAAACAACACAATGGGGGATGGGAAAACTTCCAGAAGAATAAAATTCCACCGAATTTCTACAATAGAATCCAAGCTTCCATTTTCCAAAACAAGGGAAAGTATTCATAATTCCAGTTCATCTGTCACCAAGAAGGACATCTATGACCTCCCCTCCACCACAAGATAATTTCAGAACTCATCGCGGAACCAAACAAGGCGGGAGGAAAAAGAAAAAGGATTATCCTTATTCAGGAAGAGTCCTTGAGATTATAAGACACTTGAAGTGAAGGAGTTATTGATTAGCAAACGAGGAGAGTAGTGTCCTCGGCAGATGGTACTCGCATCCGATGCAATTGATTGGTCATTATTCATTGGAAGCTTTTCTGGATACTTCTAAAGTAAGTTACACAGATTTTAGTGAAATATGAGGATGTTGTGGATAATATATATAAACGGGTGTAGAACTATTATGTAAAGAAAATCTTGATGTTAAAACATCGATGGTTTGCTATTATAATAGCACAATACAGAATTTTATCTTTGATTTCTATGTAAAATATTATAAATAGATTCAAATCATCGACAAATACACATGGAGAATCGGAGAAGGTAATTAAAAGTCCCAAGGGAAACCCACAACTCTAGGGAAAAAACCTTCAGAGATAAAAGAAAATATATAAGGAACAATCTTGATTTCATTTTTGAGGAATGCATTGATTCAAAATTTTATTTTAAAGTTAATTTCATCAAGGCAAAGAAGTTCAATTCCGTTGGTTATCGCCAAGCTGTTTTTTACATCAAAAATAAGAATTATTACTAAAATTTGCAAGCTAACCGATAAAAAAAATGTAGTTTCATCAACGACAACTATAAAAATTTGGCGATATTTGAGTATTTGGCGCCTTTAGCAGCTTGGCAATATTTAACGGGACAGTTGACGGAATTGAACCAACAAATAAGACATTAATAAAAATAACTTGAACGGAAATGCAATTTGGTACCTTACATATATTCATACAAATGGATATTACATAAATGGACTAAGATCTTAATACTTTTTTAAATTCAAATATTCTTAAAGAAAAATAAAGATCCACAATCAAAAATTGCGAAAACAATTGCAATCAAAATTCACAACCCACAACACATCACGTCCCGCCTTAATTTAAAAGCTTTCACAACATTACTCGAATGATCTATGGACCAAAGAGCATCACAAAAAAAAATAGATAAAAAACAACTAAACACAGTAAGTTTGCTCTACACGTGAAGGGCGGAACCTCTCCCATTACGGTCCCCCTGACGAGGCGTCAGAAAAGGGGCTTACGATGAAAATTTTATAGAAAGCGCTCAGTTAATAGCGAGTGTTACGACACGAAAAAGTGCGAAAAGTGGAGCACGAGTGGGTCCAAAAAACGGGTGCGGTCGACATGACTGATGGATGAAGAAGCTCTTAAATGGAAACCAGATAACATTTTTGGGGGTGAGAGAACTGAAAAAATTCCTCCAAAAGCAGAAAAACACGATTCGCTTGTTACAGGGGAAATTTTTGTACACGCAATAATCATATGGTAGTGTTATTTAGTGTTTCAGTGCTTCATTTATCTTACTTCAGTGTTATATATAAGATAATACATTATTTCTACAAGAAAATTACTGATATTAATAGCTACTACACGGAAAAACGTTTTCTGGAACCATTTGAAAACAATAATTAATTGTATATTACAAGTAAAACAAACATTTGAAACATAAATTGTGGAGTTGTACACTTTTATACACTCTTTAAAATTAAGTTAGATGTAGGCATTTCCAATTATTTGTTCCATCTCATTTGTTGTGATTGACCAGACCATATCAAATGGTTGGTTGGTTGGTGTCGTGTCCAATTGAAGTCAAATCAAATTGATCCATGTGCCAAAATACGGCCTTGGAAATGTCCACAATTTTGGACCATATCAAATGGCTGCCGATAATGTCCAAAACTATTTGTTCCTCCAACGTGTGCCGTATCTGTATGCTTTCAACGTGTCCTCTAACGTGTGCCGTATCTGTATGCTTATTAATTTGTTGCAACTGTAAACCGCAACCCAAATTGTATTAATCCACCACCTTCCAGCGCTTTGCGCCAGTTGTTGTTTTGTATCCGTCATTAAAGCTGCTCGTGTTTTCTACTCCGTCTTTTTTCTAATTTTCCATGATACAGCAGCCACTCAACACTATTGATGCATTGGAAATTCGTCATTTTTTTCGACTCCAGAACCACAACTATCCATAAATCGGAAAAAAAAAACTTTTTATTTAAGTGTTAAAAAAATTAGGGGAACCTAGATAGGATTCCCTCATTTAGAACAAAGAGTATGACCAAACGATGAAACCGAAAGGCCACTGGATGATCGTCCTTTCAATTGCCTGAAGTTTCACTCATCCAAAGCAATAAAGTCTTAATCATCTTAATGGCTCCATTATAATGATCTCCAGTCGGATTAATCAACCAGCCTGACGATAAATCACCACGACATTTGTTCCAAATGTCGCTTCCGCGTTGAAAGGACAGAGCGGCCGAAGCCTTTTTGCTATATCACACCTGCCAAAGAAAATTGCATCAACACACGTAAAAAGCATTATCTGGCCGAAATGACCACAGGACGAATCGAATTGTCATTCTCTGAGGCGCTCCATGCTTTTTCTACTGGACACCTGCTTCGGGACACCTTTCTTTCTCACCTGCTTCTCTTTAACGACCACTTGTCTTGATGGCCGAGCATCGAACTGAATTAATGGAATGGATAACGAGAATGGACAGACAATAAAAAATATTTCATTCATTGCTCATTTCGAAATACATTTCTTACGAATGGATGTATACAAAAATTTCCAGAATACAAGAATTAAATCCTTACTACATCTAAAAATGTTGTAAAATATAATCGTTAAAAACAGTCTTTTTCAAGCACATTAGGTTAGGCGATTTTTCTCTTAAAATATAAAGCTATCAGATTTTCAACTTATTCTTAAACAATCCATGAATATTCGTAAAATATCCGTACATAATTATGGCTTAGCGAGAATTTCAGGAGATTCAATCCGAATTCTACAAGAAAATACCAAAAAATAAATTATTTCCTTTTTTTATCTACCCTATTTATTTTTTTTAAAAATCTCTTTTTAGAGAATGGATAAGTCCAATACAACGCGTAGTGCCCTTTCAGGCCAACTGTGATACGCCTGTGAAGGTAACCGAAAATTACAACAATTGCGAAACATGTTAACTCTGTTGCTACGTTTCAACAACTGAAAAATACAACAATTACGTAAAATAGCAAAACTATACTCATAACGTCATAACTATAGGAGAATTGAGTTGAAAATTTGTTTATTTTGTCACTATAATGAAGCACAATTGCGTAAAATTGCAAAACTACTCATAACTACGTTTTTGAATTCTTGAGTTTGAATTTTTTTTTATTTTGTCAAAACAATGAAGCCCTTGCTGAAACATCATGTTAACTCTGTTGCTATGTTTCAACAACCGAAAATTACAACAATGGCGTAAAATAGCAAAACTATAGGTACTCATAACTATAGGAGAATTAAGTTAAAATTTTGTTTATTTTGTCAATACAATCAAGCTCTTGCTGAAACAACAAGTTAACTCTGTTGCTATGTTTCACCCAAAAGGGCGGGTAGGCACCGTAGGCACCCAACCTACCTCAAAACTTCCCATATTCCTGGATTCGGTCACTTTCCAACCACAGAAGTCCAGCCGAGCTACTTACGCATTCTGCCTCACGCGCTCGCAGGTGGGTGCAAACGAAGAAAAGGGTTCACTTCACCTGCTGCTGGACACTTGACGCGACCACCTGCCTTCCCGTCATGCAGCTGCCTGGGCACGCTTCACACTTTACTTTATTCAAATGAGGAGAAGACCCAGAGCAATTAACGCCGGACCTCCCATTTAATAAGCATGCACAGGGGGAACTAATGGGTCGTCTTGTCAGAGGTTGGATCGATTTGGGAGTTTTGCAACATTAACGAACGGAGTGAATTTTTTTTTTAATTGGAGGTGCAATGGTGTGAGTTAAAAGCGTTGCTACTTTGTTGAGTGTCTAAAGAGAAAAGTATCTTGTTTTATTGTATCTCTTGATGAAATAGGAGAAAAAAATTGCCGTTGTGATAGATTTTCTTAACATTTTTTTTGGGCATCTTTTTTAAAGAGTTTTACATGCATTTTCAAGATTTAAATTCTGTGGGAGAAAAAACTACTTTTACTAAATGCCATGAAATGTAAGAATCATTTCCATATCTCTTTACAAATACAGTCGATTCCCCTTATTGTGATCACGGTTAATGTTATCAATCGGATAATGTTATCAAAATTGACTGGTCCCGATCACTCCAATTTAAATTGACGCAAAATATATCGTTTTTACGCTATCAATATATCGCTTAATGTTATCGAAATCTAGTGAAATCCCCTAAAAACCTCCTTTTTCCCGTTTGAAGGTCAATTTTAATACATAATAATACAAATTAATTAATTTATTAAGTGTTATGTGTTCAACTCTGATATTTTTCTTTAAAAATGTAAAAGTTGTAAAATACACACTAAGTAATTGTTTAAGTATTTCCATTAGGACTAGATATTTGTGATTTTAAAGCTAAAAAGCAAGTAACATTGTTTGAAACTTTCTAGTATGGAATTGCTTATTGTTATCAATCGGATAATGTTATCATTCTACTCTTGGATAAAAGTGATCACATTAAGCGGAGTCGACTTTAAAATACAAATGGTATCATGGAAAACATGTATTCACTTGACTTTTTTCAACTGCTTTTATGTATTATCTGCGATTTTCAACTTGTTTCTTCAAAATAAATACTACTTAATCATTTTCAACGCATACCAAAAAAAAAACCTAACATAATCATACTTCTGGAGTCGTTAAGCAATCTGTTAAACATCTAACATTAAATTTGCATGCCAACATTATTAACACTGGACGATTAAAGGGCAGGTGAATATTTATCTTGAATCGTTAAAATAATTTGGTACGGAAGAAAATTACTACTTAGGAGCAGTTTTCACTAACACACCGTTTCCTATCCAAATCACCTAATTTTTCTATCTAATATCCAGTTTGGTTTATTTTGTGTACATTTCATCCATTATAGGCACCAGCTGAATACATATGCATTGTAACTAGCTCCGAATAAAATAGTGTAGACTAAAATAATTAGCTCAATTGAAATATCCCACAATAATAATGCAGCACTAAATACTAAATGTATTTTTTTCATTCCACCTACAAAAAGAGCAGCTTGTTGAGGATTAGAATAGTATAAAGTGCGTCAAAGCATCTGAAAAATTGAAAACAATATAAAAAATTATAGAAATAATGAAATACGATTAATAACCCACACAAAAGAATGACTTAATTTCATAGATGCAGAGATCAAAATTAACGTTATCTGAATTAGACCGTTCGAATTTCTTTCAGGATACTTTTGCTGATACATCGATTTTCTTCGAAGGAATTCTAAACGCTTCCCTACCAACGAACGTGAAGAGTTTTTAAGGCTTCCGCATAGGGAAATACGTGTCTCAACTTTAAAGTAGCAATTTGAAAAACTTTTTCAGTCCACTAATGGAGGGTTTACTTGAAAAAAAACTCAAGCAAAATTTATTAGTTGGTAGAAAACCTAAAATTTGGCTTCTTCTGTGAAACCCCAGTTATCGATCAGAAAAGAATGCATTTTAAAAAGTAAAGATTAACATACTGAAGCACCCATGATTACTACGTTCATTAACCAAAGGAAATAGCAAAACCTTTTCCACCCTCAAAAATAAATCATGATTAATAAAGAAATAATCAAAACAAGCACATATAATACTAGACATAAGTACTCGTATTCATCTATTAAGTTATTAAAAAATATTAATGGCTTTTGTTTTTAGAATCGACAAAATTGAATGGCCAGTTTGAAAATAGTAAGTAAAAAAATGGTAAATGGTCTTTTAGTGAGTAAAAAAATCTCCAAGCTTCGCTTTACACATAGTGTAAACAGAAAAAAAAATCTACCATCTATCAACAGATATATTCCCTTGAATTTGGCGAAATCAATGTCCATTCATTGTAATTTTTTTATTTAGTTTGAAATATCAGTTAATATCTCTTTCTTTTCTGATTCTTTTTACTGTAAACTTAACTAAAATAAAATTTGATTTTAATTCAAAAAAAAAATTTTTTAGTTATTTTATCCAATGAATGGTTTGACTGCATTGCTATTCACTTACTCCACTGATAGTGCCCTAAAGACTCATTTTCGAAATAATTTTTAATTTTATCTGTCTTACAGCCATATTCACAGCCATCGGCGTCAGTGTTAAATCCTCGGTCAAAGAAGGATTCCACCAATCACAGTCAACGGAAGGCTACTTTTTCTTTCTTTAGCCGCAGGTTAACCTCGACGCTGATGGCTATGAATATGGCTGTTAGTCTTTCTATTTTTCCCTTTTGTGCTGTGAACTAAGGTTGAAAAAGTCCATCAGCTTTTTTTTAATTGTAAAATATTTTTGAATATACTTAAAACTTATTTTTTTTACATTTTGGCACAAAACATTGATGAATTTATCCCCAAAGCTACAAATCATTATAGGAAAAAGGTATAGAAAGTTAGCTTAATACCTAACATATCATTAACATTTTAAGCTTCTTCATTATTCAACTACTATATTCCCCTCTGTATTTGTTCTTGCAGGTGACAGATCGTCAAACTTAAAGCACAAGAAAATCCAATTCCTACACTGTAGGGAAAATGGTTGTTTTAACGGAGATTTTATGTAAAGACAGCACTACAATTTATTTTTCTTAGAAAAGCGGTCAGACTGTAAAACTCCACCAGATTGAGTTTTGCAGTCAATTTTAAGAGGCACTTCGGCCAAACAGATTAGTTAGTTGTCTGTTTAGTTTTGGTCATAGTAAAAACATGGCTCATTCTAAAGAATTCAGAAATGACTCGGGTCCCTCTTGAGCACTAGTCCCTGTTCAGAAAAAAAGATAATTGACTCGGGCCCTTTGAAGGTCCCCACATCACGGAAAAGGTTTATTTACAGAGATATTAAAACAAAGCCGCACGAGATGCCATCTGGTTGGTTTACGCGCGAGAAAATATTAAATGAGATCACGCATCACTTCGTAAGCTGAACAAATCCAGCCTCCTTACATTACCAAGCGGATA
Source organism: Tetragnatha montana (assembly GCA_963680715.1). Classification (NCBI taxonomy): domain Eukaryota; kingdom Metazoa; phylum Arthropoda; class Arachnida; order Araneae; family Tetragnathidae; genus Tetragnatha; species Tetragnatha montana. The sequence goes on along the minus strand of OY796674.1, from coordinate 61,215,389 downwards.
TCCTTTACATATTTTTTCGTTTGGTGATGCAGATTGCCGTATGAGAGAAATAAACATTGAGTAACTGCCGCAAAGGGGTTTCCCGCCTATAACGAAGCCAGAGAAAGACCGTAAACCGATGTGAGTCCAATGTATTACAAATTGGGTATGATGCATTAAGAAATAAACTGTTTCGCCTAATTGTTCCATGTTGCTAACTAGATGAATGTGGTTAAAACCCAATACTTTTAAGTTTACCTAATATACATTTGTGGCAATTCATTGATTTCAGACGACTTGTACAATATTCTGTGTTGGGCAGCACTAAAAGTATCAATTATGTAAAGTTATCAATGTGTATCGGAGAAATTAGGAAATAATCAGAAGTAAGAATGTGAACAAAGATTAATTAATATTTAAAATAAGATCTGATGGAAGAAGGAGGTGTGTAACAAAAAGCGTGCTCCCAGATATTTGGCTATAAAATTTTTTGTTCGTATTTTTAGTATAGTCAAATACTTCTCTCCTTACGCTATCTATTTTAATAATGGTTCTAGAAAGATGGTGTCTATACTTAATATGTCGGTCGAAACGTACCCTATTCATCCACATAATTATACTGCTATGTTCCGAGAAAATGTCACTTACTTTCTTCTTTCACTCACCCCCTTCAATTAAAACAATTTCACGACAGTAAAAAAACATAGTATTTTTTTCTTCGTATTATTTATTGTTTAAAAGCCACTTTCAAAAATCTCATGTGCTGTGAGAAAACCACAAGTGCCTCAACGAATGTATCTAAACTCCCGTGGGAATATCGACATCTAAAACACCGTGTTATACTCATTGCTCGTTTTTAGGATGAATGAAAAGTCTTGTTGTGCACACTTGTCTTTCTTCCAACGAAATTGTCGCCAAAGGAAGAGAAACACTACAGACGATTCGGAGCAAAAAAGAACACCCACATTGCGAAATGCCCTCCGCACGACCCACCCTTCGTTGAATGATGGCCTTACGGAAATCCAATTCACTGTCGAGCTTAGTCATCCAGAAACCACAATTCTACTGGATATAGTATTATTTTTAACGGGATCCGAACACCTACAGATATCCGGTCGTTCGAAAAAGAATCAAGAACTATTTTGGAGAGGCGAGTTCCGATAAATCTGTCGATAAGATCTTACGAATTTTTTTTGCGATGCTACTGACTGGATGACCTGGTTGGAGAACAATAGGGGGCATAAATCCGACCATAAATTTTAAGTTTCAGAGAGGTAAAAAATCGAATTGTTAAAATTTCAACCCAAGAACTTTGTATGTTGGAGAAAAGTTTTATGGTGAGAGTAAAGTTACTTGTGCGAGAGGTTGAAAGTTTCTGCATAGAATACCATTAAAAGTAGAAAAGTATACTTGAAAAACGAAGTCTTAAAAAATGCAATAAGAAAATCAAAAAAAATGAAGTAGTCATAAATGAGAAAATTTACTATTTTATAAACATTTGTAAAAAAATAATTGTAAGAAAATCAAAGTAGATTATTTATTTCTTTACCAAAATCTGTAATTTATCTCATTGATAAATATTTAATGAGTAACAGATTTGATTGTGCTACTATTTCTACCTAAATAAAATTTTTAAAAATATTTCAGTTCCATAATGATGGAAACAAACTTGAAAGTACTATGGTTTTAACACTAACATCTATAAAAGTAAAAGAGCAAGATGAGGACGCCGAAATGTTCAAAAAAAATTCTGAATCGAAGGTCGACAGATCTCGAATTTATCAAAGAGGCGGAGGTTTATACTTGAAAAGTATCAGCAAATAAAAGATTATATTAAAAGTTAGTACATTTGTTTATTAGGTTACAAAAATAAAGGTATAGATAAATTTTATTTCAATAAATCATGGTGATTAATTAACTGTACGTAAAATAATTACAAAGTAAATTGTCCAACACACTTATGTATTTTCTACGAAATTACACAGCAGAAGATATGAATACTAATTAGCTGAGAAACAGGTGTACAGCACTTCTCTATTGCTCCTTTTAATTAATTGAAAAAAAAAAACATTAACAAGTACCATTTGCAATGAGACCAATTAACTGTTGCCAGTCAGTAAAGAGAAATTTTTAAACCATAAACTTATTAAAAGAAAAGTTTGAGTAAAATAACATGTTTCAAGTCAAAGAATTGCAAAGAAAAAAAGTTTCTTTAACTGGTTGAATGAGTTTTATAAGTTAATTTTTTACTATTAGAATTGAAAAGGAAACTGGTAAAATTTATATCTTCGGTTTCATTTTGTTGTATTTTTAAAACTGTTCTCTCATGCTATGCCGCCTTTTTTAAAGCGGAAAGAAGTAAACGGCCAACATCAACAGGAACCGGGGAAAATACGAGACGCTGAACAAACTTGTTGAGCCCATACAGAAAAAAAATTCGCGAAAGAGTTGAGAAGCTGTAGTTTATGAATGGAATAGTTACTTAGGAGATGACGTAGGAAGAGATTCAGGATACACTCGAGAGAAAGCAATTTATAGAAATGATGGGATTTTCGTCAAGTCACAAACACCCCTTGAGTTCTATTTTAAGGACACCTCGTCCATTAAGTAATAGCTAAGGCTGACTAAACTGAACGGTGGCGCCATGTCATCAGCTGATTAATGTATAGCCACTTGAAAAGCTGAAATAAATTTACTTGTTTTGTACGTTCGGTTATGGCAGTTGGTTTTCTCATAAATTGGCATGAACGGACGGAAGCAAACGGAAGCAGTTGTAGCCTTAAAATAAATCTGTTTAGCAGGATCCTGCTGAAAGAAAACACGTATACAGAAGACATGAAAAGGTTTTTAAAACCGATTAACCATGTCTCAATTTATTGCTTTAAGTCACACAATATATTCCGAGTTCTATGATTCTTAAAGAATTTCAGATAGTTTTGGCACCTCTATCACGAAAGTGTAACAACTTAAACTAACCAAACTTTCAAGAGAAATAAAACAATAATATCTAGTTCCTAAATATTTAATTCAAATAATTTCTATTCACCAGACCTTCAAACTTCACACTATGAATGTACAGGATGTAAAGTTTTTCCAACACCGAATGAAGTATAAGGGGAAAACGTACTGCTCAAGGACATTTGATGAAAACTAAGAAATTTAAATCAAATAAAAAAATGACCAACCTTTTCCAGCATCTGTAGCTGCCCCAGCCATGTTCCAAGCAGCTTGTTCGGGTCATCTTCGTCGACATTTTCTCTGTCGGTGTCGTACTCCTCACCTTCACTAGTGCTACTGTAGGTGCTATCGTCGAGAGTACAGGAGGACCTACAGGGTGACACAAACACATTAGATTTTATTATTATTTAACTTTTATTGACTGATAAACAAAAAGAAATCGAATACATAAAATCAACAACCGAATTCCTCACAGTAGCCTGAGATAGTTGACACTTAGATCAAAATATCTATTGAATGATATAGAAGACTAATTCAGAGTTTTGTGAAATCAATAATTTGCTTTGAGTCAAACATGTAAAAGACAGGTATGAAAGTTTCACATCCCTTTTACCGACAAAAAAAAATCCACCCACCAAAACAACCATCACCCAAATATACCTATAATTTATTTACTTACTTTACCTTAGAGTTATTATGTATTCACAAAATTTACATCTGTTTTAATTTTTAAACTAAGCAAAAACAAATCACAAAACGATGAGAAAAAATAGCGCACTCAATAAACGATTCGCTACGAAGAGTGGTCTGTAAATGTTGTTTCGCTGCTAAAGTACGCTTATAGCGGAGAAGCAAAATAGCGAAGTCCCACTATCCTTATCAATTGTAATTTTTTAGTGAGGAAGGTGAGGGTTTCTGTGTGTGTTTAAATATAACCTACGTATTATAACACAGTAAGTAAGCGCGTACGCCTTTCAGAGGATTTTAATATATAATCAATATTTTTGGAGAATTTGGGGGGGGGGTTAAAGGAATTTAGCTTCTACTACATATATAACTGTTAATATTTCATTGAACTCTTTCTGAAATAGAGAAGTGAATCACATTATTTGTGAGGATATGCTATTTAGAAGATATCCAATTATTTATAACACTATTTAATCTATCTTATCGATAGGGAGGATATTTAACATACAGGGTGTAAGTCTTGCCCCCATTATAAAAATAAATAAAAAAAAAACTAGATAAATAGTTCGCCGTATGTTGCATCCTTCTGGAAAACTCAAAAATTTCCGTACACAATTTTTTGAAAATCAATAGTAATGGGTACCAATACTTTTGTAACATTTACTTAAACGAATAGAATTGGTTAAATATGTGATTGTTATGGAACAATGCACAGATAAGGTCATATGAGGTCACGTAACTTCACTATCTTTCAATTAAATTTATGCTGCAACATAGTATCTGTTTTAAACCGCACCAACATAACATTTTGTCACCATACCACGCTCATTCAAGCCCCAATCTTAACAAGAATCTTTTATCTTCTTTTTCGTACATAAAAAAAACAGCTCTTTCGAGGAATAAAACTTGGAAAGTTGTTTTTGCACAAGATCCACCCTCCGCTGACAAACGGGCCTTTAAACGCTTTCATCTCGCAATTAAACGTCTCGGACGTAAATACACATTTACACACAACAAGCTGTTGATACGCGACGGACAGCGGCCAGACGTCTCTGAAGTGGAGATATTCGGCATGGTCATTAACGGCGCCTGGCGGGGAAAAAAAGAAGTCGCCAAAAAGCAAACTCTTCATGAAGTCGCATAAGGCCCTCTTTGTTTGGGAGCTATCTCCAAAATTGTGGAGCAATAGTCCTTGACGAGCTACCTTCACGGACTGTGAGATATCTGCTGCAGACGCCAGTGAATGGGTTATTAGCATTCACCCCGATTCCCTTGATGACCCTCATTTGAAGGAATACTAACTAGGATATTTATTCGAAAAATATTTCGATTCTCTGATAAAGTACTTAAATATTTTTCTCGCTTTATGACTAGCAGTTTTCTTCTGGAATGACCTTTTTTATAAAAGGGGTTTCTTTAGGTGATTTTTTATATTTTGAAAGCATAGAAAGCTTTCTGGTTTCTAAATGGTTTTGGGAGAGGAATTGAAATTTCAACAGCTCTCTTCTAGCAATTTTTAGTACTCACTTCGTTCATACAACTTAAATCGGATACAATTACCCTTTAGTAAAGCCTTAAGAGTAAATATAACTATTGTTTTTTTAATAAAAGCAAAAGAGAAAATGCCGAATTTAATATTCTTCACATATTTTATTCCTTTAAACATTTTACACACAGCGTTTAAAACGGGAAATTAGATGGTAAAATTTGACACACACTTGATTGAAGACACTTATGAATGTATGTAAAACACGCAAGGGAGGATAAACTTTTTGCAAATGATCGGAACCCAAAAGGCTTGAAAAGGACAGAGGTATTTCTCTTTAGGATATCAAACCCTTAAAAAATTGTGATTACTGGAATAAGAAACATTCGCACTTTTCCTAAACTTCTCTTGTTTAGAATCTTTAAGGTACTCTCAGTAGAAGTACCTGTGAATTTAAAAAAAAACACCGCTTTTAAACACAATATTAATTTTAAACTCTATTACCTTTCAAATCAATTTGAAAAATTGGAAGGATAAAAAGTCTATCCTACACAAAAGAAGATATTGACTGCATTACCAAAAAATACATAAACCATGAAGAAACAACGATACGAAAAACTATCGCTACCGACGACATGATAAAGGCCTCTTCTCCTCTTTGGGGATTATTACATCTCCATAAAGAAAACAGCCGCTAATAACAAAGAACTCGGAGGCTTTGGAAAGATGGGGCACAGGGGGCTTATGAGACATTAAATGTTAATTTATCGGCTCTCTAGGGTGGGGCGGAATGGATGAGACTTTTTTTTTGCCTGGGTTCGGGGGGTGACACATTTATAGAGCCATTTCGTAAGGGGGTGTCTTAAACTGATGTTGTGAAGTGAGACAAATGATGGGATGGGACTCCGTGATTGCGTCGGTAAATCGGATGAAAGATTTTTGATTCCTCGAGGGAGGAGATGGTTTAATTTAAAATATAGTTGTTTGTCGGGTATTGTTATATATTAAAAAGTTAGAAGTGTTTACGATGAAATAGCATTTTACTTTAAAGAAAGAAGGAAAAAACTTTATATGGCTTGATTAAAAGACCTGTTAGATTTTACATACCATAGTTACTTCCATTCTAGTTAGAATCTAGTGCTATATTCTTAGGTAATTTATTATTTTTTATATTTTTTATGTAGATAAGAATGATCTATGGTTTCCTATATTAAAAATTAATTTCATTTGGTTACATTTAATAAATTATTAAAATAAGAATATTCCTGCATAAATTTCCTCTCTCGTGAAGTTGGTTTTATGCACTCTTCTTGAGCGATTTATCCTTTTTTTTCAGGAGAAGAATACTGCGATGAAAAGTTTAAAATATGCTCACAAAACTTCTCAAAGAACAAACAAACATTATCAAATAAATACACCCCATCACGTTTTATCCAAAACAAACAACTTTTCGAACCAACTCAGAAAAAAAAATTCCCCCCACACACCAAGAAAAACTCCTCCGAAGAAGAAAGTGGCTATTTAGTATGAAACCCAAGCCCCCCTTATCAACATCAAAACTCGGGCCAAGCAGCAGCTGGGGTAATTCCATCCAATTCCGATAGCACGAGCTCCCATCTCCCCCATGGGCGTAACAAAATTGAGAGAAAACTGATCAAAAAAAGTAGAAGAAAACCACCTTCTTCTTTGCACCCCATACACGCCCTTATCTAGGGCCATAATGTGAGTGGGTGGGCGGACAAGACACGCGCCCTCAGTGACAGGAGGGTGAACACCGGTGGTCCTCATCCTTACCTGTCCCGTGACTCAGAAGGGAGATGGATAGGTGGAGGTCTCTGGCAGAACGCCCTGAACTCCTGCGGTGGAAAAAGTGGCCAACAATGAGGTATGCTTTCGTCTGTGGTGTGCAACGCTCGTCCTCATATATACTTCAAGGTTTTGAGATGCGTGTTTCTTCTTCTGGTAAGCCATATTAATGCAAGGACAAGAGCAATTGGAAAATGGTGATAAAATTCTGTAGAACAGTCCAAATAAATAAGACCGGCAAAAGCGGGTTGAGCAGAATGCCGGTTGAAACGAAGAATAAGTGTTAAATTAAAATAAATACTCTGATTTACTTCCATTCTATCCATTTCGGAAGGCTCCGAAAATGGACCCAAATTTCTTCTAAACAGACCCTAGAAGTTTTAGGGATGGGGGGAAATGTTATATTTAATTAATCATCATCGATACAAAGAAGAGACACTTAGTATGTATTAGAGTGTCAGTAATATCCAGGAGGGTCTTTAAAAGCTTTTCTTAAAGTTTTAACATTCTGATTCTTTTAACAACTATACGTGTCTTAAATTTATAACATGCTGAATAAAAAATTATTAAAATTAATCCTTTAAACCCGACAAATGCTCCACCCAACACCACAGAAACAAAGATAACAACAAGGACGAGAACACCAAGCTTTTCCCAAACAAAGCACCGCTTCCAAACAGTAGCCACTAAACATCACGCGTCCCAAAAAAAAATACAAATGCAAGAAAAAAGAAAGCTCTCAACCTTGACCCACAATGCAACAGCACCAACACAAGATATATCCCTCCCTCCTTTCGTGATCATCTGTGTCGTGAGCGATTTTCGTGATCGATCACTTATCGAGCGTCGGCCGTTGATTAATGGAACTGATCTCCACAGAGCCTAGGGTCCGCCTCGTCGCTTTCGTTTTCACACGCCTATTCTATTTCCACGGAGCAAGCATTCTCCATTTAACCGTGATTTAATTTTCTGGGCAGGACACAGAGCTCCCACGCAAGGAATAAGGTCGAGTTTGGGTAAACAAACGCTATAATTGTGTCGTCAAAGAAAAAGCGTATGCGGGAGAAACAAAGCAAAAGCAACTAAACACTAATGCCTTTTAGGAGGTAGTAATTAATCTCTTATTTAAAAACAATCTGTTCAATAATTCGGGTTTCCAGATCAATAGTGGGAATACGACCCAGATAGGCATTCGAACATCAATCGGAGTATAAATATTGACTAGTATCGTGAATACTGATAAATGTCGGACTTTTAGTGAGATTTTTAATTAATAAAATCAAAGTTATAAATAACACAATTTAAACGAAATAAACCTGAAAAAATTGCTTACGTTTTCTCCATTTTTATTATAATTAATGCCAGAGAAACTATATTGACCACCAAAAGAAATACTGAACAGTATCGTCTATAAAGACCCCGATATTTCAAAAGGAGTCGTTTTGACAAAGGCCAATATTGACAGAAAGGTATTGGACGGTATACCATCCATTTTCAAAAAATATTTTTTTGTACTTCTTTGGGATAGCCCTACATAGAGAACTGTGTAAAAATACATTTATCGGCCCAGCCGGTATGATTAGTTTCTCTGAAACAATACTTGAAATCCCATGAGAATAATCTACTAAAATTAAAGGTTACTTGATATTTCAAGGAGGCAAGGCGAAAATTTTTAATGAACATAATAATGAAGCTCTATAATTACCGTTGACTAACTCACATTATTAAAATGTAGACCTAGGTAATCACTGGCTGTAATAGAGAAATCACCAAGCATTAACAGTTAGTATTCAAGGGGAAACTCGGGAATATAAAAAATAACCCACACATTACTATTGAGTTTAATTCAATCTCAGCAGAAAAAAAAGGCAACTGAGATCTTCTTTGGCTTAAAGAACAATCAATTTTAGGGACAGGAGACTTCTCCATCCGCTTCGGTGACAAACCATTTAGCAAGTGTCCGAAATGTCACACGATATTAAGGGAGAAAGTTTAAAAGAAATAAAAAAAACGTTTCTGAAAACATAAAGTGCGTAAAGATAAGTAAAGAGCAAAAAGTAGGAGTGGGTTTCTAAACTGGGTCAAAGTTAATTTATCAAGTCTTTTATTCGATACAGCGGCGTAATCTTTATTTTGATCTCTGAGGATATTCCGGTAGACATTAAGGATGTTTTTCGTTCTCCGTTGGAAAACATTTTTGCCTTAATTTAATAAATTTTCTCTTTCCCAAATTGCTAAATGGTGCCGAGGTAAAGTGACGTATAAAGTGCATTAAGGTATTTTTATATGCATCTTCTTTGGGTGTCAACCACCAACACTGAAAAAGATAATGGAAAGAATGGCTGCATTTTTCTCTGTTTAAATAGAATTTATTCTACATAACTAAAACCATAAAATTTTTACTTAAACTAAAGAAATCAAATTAAATCAGAGTAAAGATAGACAAAATATACAGTAATTAATTTTGATTACAATGTTATAGCACACATGTTAAGAATAATCATATCTGATGAAAAATCTTAACATATTTTTTAACGTGAACTCTTGTTTTCTAATCAAGAGAAATATCTAATAGGACAATTTTAGAGAAAATATAGGGGGAAAATTATCGATAACTTGAGTTGTTTGATTCATAAAACACATAGGAAGGAAACATAACAAATCCATCTTAAATAAGGTTTCAGTGCTTAGGTCATATATTTATGATTAATTGAGTTTTTCGAGTAAATTTTCTTTGCGATTTCCATATTGACACTGGCTAGTTGCAATAATTTTTGTGAACCAATTTAGATGAATGAATGGCAGCCTATCCTGCTCCCATTGCCTGTAGCTTCTAATTTTAATTATAACCAACTTTATTTGATAGCTTAACAAGTTTTATTGTTTTTTCATTGAAGCAATACCTGTTGGTAACTTTTTTCAGTTTTTACTTATTTTTCTAAAGTTGTTGATTCTAGGGATTTTAAAATTAGTACATACTGCAGAAAAATGCGTTAAAGGTCTGTTTAAAATTTGAATAATTAGTCTAGTATAAATAACAATACTCATCTTTTTATATGGTACAATGGGAAAAGTGAAAGTGGCTCGCATGAAATTTCGTTTTCCAAATAGTGGCACTCTTCACAAAAAGGTTCCCCACCCCCCATCTAAAGAAATGGTCACATTCGGTCACAAGCGTCGTCAGCAGAAAAAAGGTTCAGGGAAAAACACCAGGGGATTTGGGAGTCGTTCCACGAAAGTTTAAAACATATCGAGTACTACAATTTTTTTTTTTTTTTCAAAACTATAAACATTTTAGGGGACTTGTATCCCACGGGAGCTACGTCTATGTAGCAGGCGAACTCAACTCCTTTGAGACGACAGCACAAACCACGAAACCGAACACCGTCCTCAGAGGACATGCATCTCGCAGACAAGTCAATTAACGTCGCAGCGGAACCACAAAAGGAACACCAACCATTGATTAAAAGGAACCCCACGAGAAACTCGATCGGGAGACATCGGAACAGATGTTGCGGACGGGAAACAAACAAGGGTTACACAATACCCGCGGTAATGCTGACATTATGACTCTGAATAATGGGCGGTGAAATATAAATGAAAAGGGAGACGGAGGTTGATAATCGAGAATGCCGTTTCGCATATCAATCACCTCAGATGTTGGGGGAAAGGTGAAAGAGGAGAATTTCCTCCCCCCCCCTCTCTCCTCTTATGAGTTTTCACATTAATTTATTGGAATTGATGATGGGAATCGGACTTTCGGAGAATGGCTGATGGCATAATTTGCCCGTAGCGTTTGATGACGACAATGCAGAGGTTTGGAGAGAAATTATCGATGGTCCTTATTCTTGGATATTAAAATTCGTGGTTTCGATACTAAGGCCATTCTTCTCCTTAATTTTGAAATTCCTCTTCTAGGGAAAATTTGTATCTCCCGGATTAGGGTCTCTTTGGGTTTTAAATGACAGTAAATTTATGGCTGACGAATAAGTAACCAGTGTAGTGTTGTTTTAACCTTTAAATAATGTGGGATTTATTGTGGGACCAGAGGAAAGTAATATACTAGGTGGGTAAAAGAGATGTTATGAGGTTTCTTGCTTCATCAAAAAGCGGTAGACCGAATCAAAATATTGATAAAATAATTACGAAGAATTATTTTAAAACAAAAGAGAATGAGTTTACAAGCAAAACTAACTTGTCGAATGTGTCTGCAGGGCGGCTGAATGGGAACAAAAAAAAAAAAAACATTGCCCCCACACTTTCGTCTAATATACTCTCTACTGATTCCTAGAACTTACGGCCAGGGTCAAGACCAAAGTCAGAATCAGAATTATAGTTTTACATTCTCCATTGAGTATTCCACTGTCTGTATCCATATCCATACTCTCCCTACAGATCTGTAATTTTTCCGCCATAGGCCTTTATCTTTCCTTAAAAAGGGTTTTCTACCGAAACTTATTCTTCTAACGCAGGGGTTCCGAACCTGGGGGTAATTACCCCCCGGGGGGTAAACACGCTATTCTTCAGGGGTAAAAGAGAACAATTTGTGGAATCCGCCGCGCTCGAAACAAATACTCGACATGTATAAACCTGTCCGAACTGAGAGCTGTTATTAATTATTATGTTATTAACTATTATGTTAGCTATTATTATGTTATTATCCTGTTATAGCTAACAGAGCTTTAAAAATGATAGTACCTTTGCCACCACTTACAGATGCGAGAGTGAACTTTAGTTTCATTGAAAACAAAGGCCAGAAACCGTCTCAATGTGGAACATGACATGAGATGTGCTTTAAGTGACACTAAACCTAACATAAAAAAACTTGTAAACGCAAAACAATTTCAACCCTCACACTGATTATTATTATTAATTCATAGTTAAAATATCGTAATATTGTTGTGTTTTTATGTAGCCACAATGTATCCAGTTTTCTGACTAACTGCTGGACAATGACAACTTTGTAATTAATAAACATTAGAATTCGCTTGCATTGAGTGTTTTTATAACATTTTAAAATTGGGGTAAAATTTGATTTCCTAACAGGTTACAGGGGTAGCAGTATTATAAAGGTTAGGAACCACTGTTGAAGGTTTTCCACAAAACCACAACACAACAAGGAACCACAAAAGGGTTTTCTACCGAAACTTATTCTTCTAACGCTTAAGGACATTTCTCATACCCACACAAAATGAAATGAGTCTGAATAAATTCAAAGCCTCCCGGTTACAAATAAAAAGGGTCATTAGAACAAGTCACGTAATTCGCAAATTTTCCGCAAATGAAACTACAGCCCACATAACGGGGACATCTCCCACACGATATTATTAGATATTGTTTGGCGAACACATCCGACCAAAAACAACAACAAACGCAAGAGCTCTCCAAATATACATTACTCCGCTCTCTCCGTAATTACATTTCCCTTTCTTACCTCCTTGACTGAAAATTATGCAAAACGCCGCTCTTCAAAACCGGCTGAATAATGGAACAAAAGGCTGCAAACGAAGAAAAAATACGGGCAGAAGAACAAAAAACATTGCATTATTCATGAGCCCCGGGGGGCGAGGCGCTCACAAAAGTTCGCGAAAATCCGAGATAAGACAATCCTTTTCCCATCCGTCTTGGGCTTCCCCACACGAATGAACGGGAAATAGAATTATATGGAGGATGCTCGACTTCACCTGAAATGAGATTGTGTCCATCGGATTGATGAAATGCTGCCGTTCAATCGATTTTCGGAGCTGTATTCATTCAATAAGAATTGAAAGGTTTTGCCTTGGATATTCAAATAAGTGAATGTTTGGCTGTATGGGTTCATTTGGAGTTAACGTGTTTAAATTTGAGAAAAGAGGTGAAATAACGCTACGCCTTCGGAAGGTGAGCAACTTTAGCATGTTCCCCTGCCAACAACTACACTACAATGTAAACCATACAAGGTAAATGATTTATAGCAGAGGTGGATGTTCATTTTAAAATGACCATGCTTAAATTCTTTAGAAAGTATAAGAATCCTAAATAAAGCAAAGAGCATACTTCGTAATGTACTTTACTTCGAAAGAAAAAAGTTGATGACATGAAAGGATTATAACGATGGTTAGATTATTTGAAATTTCTTTATGTGTATCCTATAGAGTGATTAAAGCAAATTTTAAAAACTTCCGTCTTAAATGAAATATTGGGAATTTCATGGGCTTTTTTTTAATTAATCATTATCCATATTTATATTCATCTCGTTTATAGATCTTTTTTGGAGGAGATCTTGTAAAACCATTGATGAGGACTCCTTTAGCAAGAAAGAAGCAATAAAACCTTGAGATGTTGTCCCCCTTAAATCTGCTTATCACACTAAGAAAATGATGTGGCTGGAAAATAATTTCTCAAATTCCCTCACTTACTCAATGCAATAGATAGATCAAAGAAAAATAATAAAACGATAAAATTGCATGAGCAGTTAAGGAATACAAAGTGAAAATCCCATGAAAAAAGTATTTCCAAAAGCATATCTACAAAGAACCAATTCTGAAAACACTCCACCGAAATAAGTTTTGATAACTAACAGGCATAACAGTATCATCTAATGTAAGAGAGGTCTCATTAACCAAAAGAGGCGTATCAAAATTTAAATCCCGCTCAAGCGGAAACAAGAGACAATGTTTTCTCGTATCATCACACAAAGACCCGAGAAAAGGAAAACTAAGAAAACCGATTCAACTCCCTCTTAGAACAACGCAAGAGGTAAGACAATGCCCAGGGCACCCAATGCAATTTGCGATAAGGAAGCTGTTTTCTGAGATAATTATATTCAGGGGCTAAACGAACTAATTAAGAACCAAATTGGAAAGAGAGGACGCTGCCACGTGATAAATGACATCCTCCACTTTAAAACGAAGGGTTGTAGAATTTAGGGACTATATTCGCAGGAGAAGATGAAGATAATTTATGAAAGCAAGTTTTGCCTAGCCAACGTATTAATTAAGGAGTGCAAAAAATAAGTTCCCAGAAATTCATTTATCATTTAATTCGTCTTTCGAATATGATTAACGATGTCATCAGTAAGATCGAATTATGAAAGATTGAAGAATTTCTTTTTCTTAAATTCTGGAAAACAGGCATAGTTTGTGAGTTTAATTAATGAGTTCCTTTTAAAAAATCTCAAATTACGAAATAAAAATAAAAGAAATAATAAGTGTTTGAATTCTTTATACGAACAAATTCCTATTTTCTTATCCATGCAGCTTTCACTAATATGTACTGTTTTGTTAGCGTATAAGCGTTTACATTTAACTCCATCTTTTTTTCTTTTCTTTTTTGAGGAAACAAAATAAGGCTCTTCTGGGAAAAATGAGCGACACATTTTCCGACACTTGTTGCGCCATCTAGTTCACGAATTATGAGCTAATCAGCCTGCTTGTTTAACATTCCATCAGTCGGTAATAATGTTCGCAGGGTTTTTAACAAGGAAAAAGTTAGTGTAAAAAAAAGGATATAAAAACACACTTGTTGAAATAAATCATCTGAAGTACCTAAAAAAAGGTTTAGTGTAAGGACTTAAAAAAATAACACGGAATATAAATGGTAAACCAGTCACATTTCACATTTTGCCTAAATATTAGCAAAAATAATTTTTCGTTGAAATATACATAGAAATATTTTGTTTCAAACAAAACCATGAATTTAAAAAAAAACCTCCAAGAAAGGCAAGTTTGAGAACAATATTAGTTGATATTTCCAAATAGCTTGAGTTAATATGATTGATTAATTTGATAGTTGAAAAATGATAATTCCACTTTTTATAATTTTTCGAGTAGAATATGCAATAATTTAATTACTCAAAGATGGAATTCCGGTCTAGTAGTTTTTAAAGAAAAAAAGTTTTAAACAGCTAGGTGTAAATTGCTCCTTTTTTATAAAAACTATTTCTTACATTTTGTTAAGAAATATCGAACTTTGTTTTATTTTCATAAGAGAAAATCAAATTATTTCTGGGAAAACGAAATTGTAAACAAAAATAGTAGGATTGAAAAACAACTCTGAAATAAATGTTTATTAGTAAAATTAATCCCATACCATTACACAATCATTTATTGTTTTTCGAAAGACCAGTAGTTATAGATGAAACGGTACTGAAGAAGTGGAGATAACTGAAAAGACAATGCATAAAACAATGCTGCTTCTTTAGTATTTAAACGACAACTCTAATATAACTCTAGCCTTGTTTGCTTTTATCAAAGCATACTTGAAAACCATAAGAAAGTCAGGCTGTTTTAATGTATGTCTTTAATCCGAGGAAATTGAAACAAACGATATCAGTTCTCAACCCTTATTTCATTTTCCTACTACAGAAGCAGGTCCAACAAATGTCTACTGCATTTTTCTCCTTTTATATTGATAAAACACGCCCTAATAATACATTCGAGGGATTCAGTTTCAGTTATTCAATAACTTAAAATTGACATATTTTTAAACTCTTTTCTTCTAGAAAAATCATAAAAAATAATTAAGTACCATGAAATCTCCCTTTGATTACCATATTCTCTTAAGTAAAGAACAGTATCAAACACAAATTATCAAGAGCGCCAAAATATGTGAAGTGGTTTTAATAAGAAAACCTGTATGGTGCTGTACGTAAAAAATTTCTTGAAAAGGGTGCGATGTTGTAAAAAAAAGTTTAGAAGCCTATGCTGAAGGAAGGTAGACCATATGCTCTTTCGAAAAGGCTGGCTTCTCCCCTTCATTTTAGAATTAAGTTTCCGAACATCTGTGCCGAAACCGGCCAATCACTGCCGGGTACTAGCACTCAACGACACGGTTCACTTCTCGATAAGGTTGTTCTAAACCACCCATGTCTACGGAGCACTGAGAACAAGAAGGGAGGTAAAAAAACTCTGAAAAGGGGCTTATACACCGAAAATTAAGGCATCTCAGATAGCAGACATGTGTTGACAGGCATAACTACAAAAAACTGACTATTTTTCTACGTGTTTTTTTATGTTAATTCTCACAGAATAATTATTCAGCTTGTTTTATCACCTCTCTACTAGTTTTATGTCATAACCAGGTATTTGTTGATAGTACTATAAAATGTTTAAAAAAATGTCTTGTTATACCTTTTCCAAAAATAAATAATTTTATTTCAGTAAACACAATTGAGTAATGGAAAATATCACACCGCGAAGAATCTCTACTCTAAAAAAAGTTTTTGGTGATGAACGGTTTTCAGAGAAAAAAAAAACTTTTTAATTACTGGTCCGAATGGCACATTTGCATACAAATTTCCAGATTCTTTCAAGGATTATCTTATCAGTAAGCTGTTGTGGGTTTTTTTTTAAATTCTCAATTTTAAACAATTCTCAATTTTTTTTTTTATTTCACTTTTTTCTCCTCTAAATAAATACAGAAAGCAAGTTAACTCAAATTAACTAACTGTAACGCTTTTCCGTCGATCTTATCAACGATATTTTTGGAATTTACCTGTGAAACCGTGAGCCACCCCGACAACAAGCAAAGTTTGGAATTTACATCAAGTCAAGTTAAAATGAAAATATGTTATTATACAGAGCACACATCCCCTGCTGCAGCATCGTGCGATAACGAAAACGCTGCTTCTGCCCATAAATTCCAATTATCTTCTCTTCCTCAAAATTTAAAAGCGATTAGTGTCCAAGAGCAGGAGAAGAATACCCTTCGGAGTCCGCCTGGCTTGTCAGGAGAGTAGCCAATAACTTTCTCTGGGAAATCAAGGGAGCGTGAAATAGTACGTAACAAGGGCCATTCACTCCGGGTTTGGAGAAAAACACATTGACAGTGGAAAAGTAACGATGTACTTCTGCACAAAATGCTACAAACTACATAGTATTATAAAAACGGAATTTTGAAATAGATAAAATTTCACAAAAATTGCATTGTTTCATATGGTTATGATGGAAAATATTGATTTATGATAACAGATTCAAGATAGTCTCGAAATGAATACATTTTAAAATTCGCCAATGGAAATATTGAAATATTTGAGTTGGAATAATAAATCTGAATGGAACTAAATTTTATAACGAAAAGGTTTAAACTATAGAAAGATTGTGAAAACCTCAAATTTGAGGAATTTTACATGGAATTTTACCTCGACCAATCAATAAAACTATATGAATGGAATGTAATTAAAACCGTATGATACGCAAGAGCTTCACAAGAAAAAAAAACATGGTTAAAATTCCCAGCGTTGTCATTTTTGAGTTCTTGTTATTAACTCCTTTCTAAAAATAAAAGGTGTAACATAAAAAAGATAAATGCAGTTCATTAAAATTATATACGTAAAAATTTCATTCAACAGGAAAAAGAATTTTGTCAAAAGAAGGTCAAAATGATAGGGAGTTACTTTTTGAAACACGAAGCGTAATACTTTTAAAAAAAAAACCTCCAATTGAGAAATATCACCTATCTATTTTAGGGCAATGAAGTTTTTGAAGCTCCTGAAGCACGATATGAGAGTAAGAAGGGGAATTTTAACGGATTTTAAGTGGCAAAAATCCATTTTGGGTTGGTGTAAGCAGAGAACAACTTAATCCCTCAAACAAAAAGGCACTCACAAACGACTTTTTTAGAATTTTAACAAGAGCAAGTTAAAACGCAAATTAAAAAATCTACTTCCCGAGCGAATTTTTCTAACCTCAGCCACTTGTCACGTTAACAAGTGAACAACAAAACTGAACACTCCATCGACGTTTCAGCAGATTTTCATCAACCCACTTGAACAATTATCGAAATAAAAAACCTCCAATGCGTCGCAACGAGTAATTTTCCGATCCAACTGAACTGAGCAAACACACCTCTCCAAAACATCATCATCATCCTCCTCGAACCAAAATGCTCGACATTCTTCTCTAAGCCCCGGCAGAGCGTTTCGAATTATTTTCCATTTCTGGTTGAGCGGTGAGTGAAACGATACAGTTCCTCGCGTATATGCTAATGAAAAGATCTCGCTCTCTGCAGTCGTATTTTTTCTCTCCTCGCTACCTGGGATTACTTCCACTTTTGGAAAAGCGAGGAATTCTGCGCTTTTGTCCTCACCGGTTCGGTAAGCCGTGTTTCCTTCCCTCTTCGGAACATTAGAATGCCAGACATTTGTTTTTCTCTTTCTTTCTCCCCCGGTTCTTTTTTTGTGTGTTATATGTAGAAATTCGGATTGGGTGGAGGAGTGGGAAAATAATTCGCGTTGAGGGTTCTCGCGGAAATTCAATTTGGCTTGTTAACAGAAAATAAACAGGGCGGAGAAAAGAGTTTTCGGAAGTTTTCCCAATCGTGTCTCCCACAACAGAGAAAGAATTGGATTAGAAGTTGTTAGACCCGAGATATTTTTTTCAGTTGGTTCTTCGAATTTCAATCCAAACAAACCAATTATCTGGCAATGTTAAAACGAATTGATTCATCAGGCAGTGAGTGGGGGTGAACCTATGACCCACGACGGCTTTTTGTCCATCATCCATCGATATCATTTCAAATATATTAGTAATAAAGTTCCTGCAATTAAATAGTTAAAAAACTTGTTCCACACAGAAAACCGAAAATAATTTTAGCTTTTAAGTAAAAAGTATTTCCTATTGTTTGAGTTTTTTGTTAAAAATAATTCCAACTGATTAGTTTTGTTCATATTTTTTTTTTAAGTTTTAAACCAAAGAAACCATTCTAAAGGGATCCACAATGGGCCCAAGGTTTAATTTAACTGAATTAATCAAAATAACCAATAGACTAAAACTCCGAAATTTTACTTTTCTGACCACAGAAATGAACCAAACTCTAATCCCTACCCTCCCACGCACAAAATATTAATATTAGTTCAACTGTTTAACAATGTAGAAATAAAATATTTATATTTTTTAATCAAGTAAGATGTAAGATAATTTCAACAGCGCAATGAGTCAAATCATTCGTCACAATGACATTGAATGACGGTCCTATAACAGGCCATACTGCAGAATATAAATTTCAAACAACAAAGGAGAAATTTCTTCAAAAGTGACTTCAAAATAGGTTTCGACATATCCGTTTAAAATAAACGACCACCACCTACAATCCGACTGAGTCACTCCACTCTGCAATATAAATTCATCAACTCCCTTCGCAGAACGATAGCCGTCAACCCAAACATTAATTTTTCAATGATCTTAATGAGGGCTAATGTTCGTATTTCACGCCGAGCCGATCTCCGCCATGCGTGAAGCGGAACACAATTCCCTTTCGATGATGATACGCTTTTATGGATGCATCGCGTAGTTCGGGAGCGCATCTTTCGCTGCCTCCTTCATCTTTCCGCGGTCCCCCTCTTCCAGAGGCCGATGAACACTCGTAAATACGTGTTTGAGTCTCTTTATTCTAAACATAAAGTTTATACGTGAGATGAGTTATTGAGGTAGTAATTAGTTTTAGGAAACGTAATTGATGAATGATTCTACCTATCAAAATCTCTGCAATGTTCACCACTAATGTAAAGCGTCATTTCCCAACATAGAGTGCATTTGTTAGTTAATTTTATAGTTAAAATCTAAATTATTTAAACATTTTGAGCAACTGCATTAAAAGAAGATTGGGAAAACACAGTGAAAAATGCTCGATATAAATACGCTTTATTGAAAATTCTCTCAGAAAATTTGAAATGAATTTCAATGAACCTTAAGATGGTGAAAACAAAATTAAAGAAAATTGTATGAATTAGGGGAAATTAATAAGTATTATTTTGAAATGGGCAACAGAAGTAGTTTACAAATACAACTGTTGTTATAGAAATAACCATAGGGTCTTTTTTTGCTGTACTCATGTTGGGTTCCGTTCAAAATCCCGACAGTCAGAATCCCGACAGAACAGGTTCCCGACGACGAAATCCCGACTGGGTCAGAATCCCGACAGATCAAAATCCCGACAGGGTCAAAATCCCGACAGGTCAGAATCCCGACAGGTCAGAATCCCGACAGGTCAGAATCCCGACAGGGTCAGAATCCCGACAGGGTCAAAATCCCGACAAGTCAAAATCCCGACAGGGTCAGAATCCCGACAGGTCAAAATCCCGACAGGGTCAGAATCCCGACAGGTCAGAATCCCGACAGGTCGAAATCCCGACAGGGTCAGAATCCCGACAGGTCAAAATCCCGACAGGGTCAAAATCTCGACAGGGTCAGAATCCCGACAGGTCGAAATCCCGACAGGGTCAAAATCCCGACAGTGTAATATCACTCTTAAGCCGTGAGAGCATGAACTAGTGAATTTTTTTGAAATTTTAAATTTTTTAAAATTGATTAAAAATGGTTTAATACTACACTCCTGCGCGTGCAAGACTTTTTCTGGGCTGTTTTTCAGTGCTGATTACAGATATTTCATCAAAACTGACTTTTGAAAGATTTTAAAATTTAAATTTTTTTAAAATTGATTAAAATTGTTTAATACTACGCTCCTGCGCGTGCAAGACTTTTTTCTGGGCTGTTTTTCAGTTGACGTTTGAAAGATTTTAAAATTTTAAATTTTTTTAAAATTGATTAAAAAATTGTTTAATACTACGCTCCTGCGCGTGCAAGACTTTTTTCTGGGCTTTTTTTCAGTGCTGATTACAGATATTTCATCAAAACTGACGTTTGAAAGATTTTAAAATTTTAAACCAACTTTTAATCAATTTTGAAAAATTCAAAATTTTAAAATCATTCAAACTACACTATCGAAGAAACATCTGTAATCAGCACTGAAAAACAGCCCAGAAAAAGTGTTGCACGCGCAGGAGTGTAGTATTAAACCATTTTTTAATCAATTTTGAAAAATTTAAAATTTAAAAATCATTCAAACTACACTATCGAAGAAACATCTGTAATCAGCACTGAAAAACAGCCCAGAAAAAGTGTTGCACGCACAGGAGTGTAGTATTAAACCATTTTTAATCAATTTTAAAAAATTTAAATTTTCAAAAAAATTCAATAACTCGTGCTCTCACGGCTTAAGAATGACATTACACTGTCGGGATTTTGACCCTGTCGGGATTTCGACCTGTCGGGATTTTGACCCTGTCGGGATTTTGACCTGTCGGGATTTTGACCCTGTCGGGATTCTGACCCTGTCGGGATTTTGACATGTCGGGATTTTGACCCTGTCGGGATTTCGACCTGTCGGGATTCTGACCCTGTCGGGATTTCGACCTGTCGGGATTTCGACCTGTCGGGATTCTGACCCTGTCGGGATTTTGACCCTGTCGGGATTTTGAACTGTCGGGATTGTGATCCTGTCGGGATTCTGAACTGTCGGGATTTCGACCGTCGGGAACCTGATCTGTCGGGATTCTGAGTGTCGGGATTTTGACCCACACCCACTCATGTTCACCCCCCTACGAAGGGGCCACCACCTGTGGTTTGAGGGGCTGGTGGCCGGATGTTTTGTAACTCTAGTCAGCTAGATCAGACAGTGTCTCGACTTCGAATGAAGTCTAGTGGTAGGGTCCGGAAGCTTTTTACAGGAGCAGATATTTATCAATAAATGAATATCCAGATTTCAATGGAAGGCATTTTACCTTAAGTTCAAGCAAAGCAAATTTCCGAATGTAAGACTAAGCACAAGTGCGTCTCATAGTAAAACCGTCCCTCCTCTTAAATCATGGAAAAAAATAAGGTATCCGTAAACCCCATTTAAACCACGAAATGTCAAAATAAACCTCCCAGACTTCTCGTTTCAGAAACAAACACCTCCACGAAGTGAAAATAAGGGGTCGACGTGGGAGTTGAGACAACGTGGGAAGGCGAAACCCTCCCCCCAAAAGAGGGGATATATAACCCACAACTCGAAAAGCATTCTGCGCATTTTTGTCTCTTTTATTATTCATATTTAAGCGTGTTTTGACTGCATAGCTGGCCCACAATGGCACAAAGGGCCTTTTCTGCCACGTCCCGTTAACTTCACATTAGCCCCCCGTGATATAACGGGACCTCGTGAGCACAGGGAAATCGTCTGCCAAAAGAGGTTCCAGTTCTAAGCTCCCTTTTCTCTTTTGTATTCTCTCTTTTTCTGGACCTATTCTTGTGTTATTACTCGCACTACCGCTAGCAGTCACGCAGTGAGCCAATAAACTAAAATGTATTGGATTTGCGGGGGTTTTTTAAGGGACCGCTGAATTGATCATATTTTTTTTCGCAGCTTGGCTATTTTTCACTTTCTATATTGGGGAGGATTTATTGTTTTTTTCATCAAAGTAAGTTGTATATTTACCTTCTTGTGGTATAATTAAAAAATTGTCTCTGCCAATTGTTTTAGGGTCTTGGTCTTCGACTTCCTTCATCCAAAACAGAAAAAAATTCGGAGGAGGATTTTGATATCTGGAGGTAGTTTTTTTTAGTCCTTTGCTATGGTAAAAAAAGAACAGTTCTGAGCTTCAGGGGGGATACATCCCCAAATCCCTCCCTTAGCTACACCCCTCCCCGTAAATGGTAAACATTTTCTTTAATAAAATAAAATTCATGATCATGTAAACTTGAACCCACAGCAGGGCTAAAACTGCTTTTGAGTTTTGAAAAGATGGAGATTTAAGGAAGATTATTGCCACAGCTTGGAAAGGAAGATGAGGATCAAAAAGAAAATTTTAAAAGTCGTTTTGCCACGTCTTTAGCATACCATTGACGTCCATCCCACAAAAACGCAGTTTAAGAACCCTCATTACTTTTTAGAACTCAAATCTAGGAACAAGATTATTCATTTTGGCAGAGTAACCATTTATTTTTTAATCACTTGTTCGGATAGCATTAAAACGGAGCACAAGCCATCAATATTTTAAAGCGATTACAGCGCTTTTTGGGCAAATTTAATTTCCGGGGTTCCCGAAAATTAACGTCGACACAGCCCCGTCGAAAAAGCGGGAGAAATAAAGCACCACAACACGAGGCTAACTCATTAACTCCGCGCGCTGGTGAAAATCACACACATCATAAATCCAGACAAACTTTAACAAAAAAATATTCCGATTCCGACTACAAACTTCCAAACGCCGTTTTTTTTTTTCGAAAAAGGGGCAATTATTTCGAACGGTGCGCTATCTCTGTCGTCCGGCGAACCTTTTCGGAAAAGTCAGGTACATAATTGGCGCTTCCAAATCGTGAGAAAAGCGGTTCTTCAGAGAAAGCTCGGCAGCGATTGGTCATTAGCCGAAGGGCGACGTTTTAATTAGGCGATTGAACGCGAACCGTTTTGGCGCCAGCACCTTTCGTTGAGGGTGGCCCGGTAGGAAATTATTTATCGAGGGTAGGGAGGAGAGGTTGCAAATGGAACGCTTTTACTTTTTTGTGTCTGCGGTTATCGTGGAAAAGGAAATGCACTTATAGCTGGGCTTGTCATGCTTCCACCACAAGATAATTTGAGGAGGGTTGAAGAACCCCCCGAACGAATGGAAGAGACATTCAGTAGGACTTAATTATTCCTTGGGCAAAATTTTCATAAGTAATGTGTTTTAAATTTATTTAGGATGATTCTTCCTCTTTTGAAATCAATTTATTCTGCACATACCAACAGAGCAGACACACCAAAAGAATACTTGCTATGCACAGATTTTGGTATGTGGCTGCCGAGCAAACAACCGTTTTAAAATACCTGAATTTAAACTCGTTTTCTTTGTGAACTAGATTTTAGGATAGATTCTATGGTCAACAACTATTCACACTATTATTATATAACCAACAACTAAAGAATACTCTATTTTGGGAAAAGAACTGTATCTGATTATCTTCCATCACGTTTACCAAGACAAGACAGCAATGGAAGAGTTGATTACAATGCGGGATCATGCTTTTCACGTGGGTACTCTTTTGCGCAATACCATTGCGGTAAACAAGTAACCCACGTATTTCACGAAACGAATTAATGGAGAATGTTAACAATGACCACAAACATATGCACCAGAACTTAATCTTAATCTATTTCAAAAGTTTTAGGCAATTGATTTTGCCACAAGCCTTTAAAAAATTAACACGAGTAACTTATGAGTACGATTCTAAATATTTTTCTCCCAAATTAGAAAATAGCTCCACAGCCACGCTTTTTCCATAGCCTTGTTTTAACAAGTGCGACCTACTTTCTGAGCTGACAGGGGGTAAACATCTCTGTTATGCTTGGGGGCTCGCCTCTTCGAAGATTCAACAAATAGAACAGAAGGACCCTCTATCAACACTGCCTACACCGTCTGACGAGCCTCATGCTGCGAAACCTACAAGGTTTCCTAGGAAAAATTAATGTCAAAGTTCACAACCGATGGGCACTCCTTTGGTTACCAAAGTTTGGTAACAATTCGACTAACTTCATACGATACGAGGTTTTACTTCCAACTTCAGGTACATTTTACGAATTTTTGAAGGGTATAAACGCCTTTTCGCAAATGAAAATAATTTACTAAAAACTTTTAAAAGTTCCAACCCTTATAAAGCAACTTTTCTCTTTACAGTGCACACAGGCAATCAGGTGTGTACTTTAACATACACAAGTGTGAATTCACCAGCCTAAATGCAACCCCATCTTAGAAATTATTTTCCTCGCAATTTAATAGTATACACATGGAAATTGACAAAGCATGGGTAAGATCGATCCCTAATTAGGCCATGAGCAATTGACCCGCAGGAAATGAACAGGTGATAATCACCTACCATCTCCCCCTCCTACTGATTAGGAAACTGCCGGAGGGTAAACTCCGTACAATTTGGCTGATAGGTAAATCTGATATCCGCTGCTAATATCTAAACACATTTCTATAGGGGTAGAAGGGATAACGGAGTTTCAATTTGAGTGTACTCAAGATAAAGTTTATTGATTCCATTTTAATCAAATCCTTCGACTCCATGTTCGACTGATCTAGAAAAAAAGCATGACGGAAGTATACGCGGAGGTAGGTGCTACAAAACTTCTTTGTCAAAACATAAATCCACGATTGAACAGACTGAAAGATACAAATGGTGCATTGTAAAGAGAACATTGAACCATTATATATTGTATTTCAGTTCATTCTGACACAGCATCCGAGTGATTGTGTAGTTTAAGTTTATGTCTAGTTTAAAAAGAAAACAACGTTAGTAGGTAACTTCATGGATAAACTTGAAAGCATTCTACCAGTTATCTTAAAACAAACTTTTTGATATTCTGTAGCTGGGAGCTCCATTGTGCACTGTTAAAAGCTAAATAATTTAAAAATTTTAGGGTGTTTTTAAACATTTTAAGTAGTATTTGAGGACATTTCCCAACATTTTCAAAAACTTTTTAAGGAATGCTCAGAGGTTTACCCATTTTTAAGGGAGAATCTCAACTTCACTCCTAGAAACAACAAAAGAAGCGGGGGAGAAGTAAATATTTTTACTTGACTGAAATTTTAACCTTTTTTCATGAAAGGGTCTTGTTTTGGACAAACAATTTTCGAAAATCGAAATAAAAATTTTTAAATATGAAATCAAAAGTTTGAGTTACAGTCAGTATAGTCACTATCTTTCTTTAATTTTCAAATAACTTCCCTTTAATTACCTCCAATGCTTTTGTAATAGACATTAGTATTTCCGATAACTTCCCCGGTTTTTTTAAACATGAAACGAAAGAGGAAATGAGTATATCCAGACAAAATATTCCAAAACTAACACGGGAATCAAAAACTTAGGAAGAATATGAAACCTGACATTTTAAGGTCAAGATTTTCATGCAGAGGGAAGGACGAAAGCGTGACTGTGAGAGGCCGAAATTAAACGTGAGTAATTCATATGTTGTCAGCAGGTAGTCGAAGCGTATGCAATGCAAGAAAGAATTCAAAACTGGTCAGAAACGCTTCACCGACAGCTAACCAAACAAGAGTCAAGTTTTCAGAGGTTGAGGAGAGAAAAAAAAGGAAATCGTTTGTTATCTATCAGGAATTCAAGGGCGAATGATTAAATCCAAGCGTGAATCCTTTTTGTGAAATATCAAGTATAGTTCCTTTTGGTTAGTCTCCTGATAGATAAAGGTCTACTTGTTTTTTCCCATGACTTTACTATTGATATTGAATAAACATAAACTTTATGGGCATAGTTACTCTTAGTAATTAAATATAAACATTTATATTAGCAAAGAATGCAAACTTATGGACGGAAAGGAGAAAATTTCATCCTCAGAATTAGAAAAGGCACGTGCAACATGTGCTATCGCACATTGTGGCAAGGGGAGGATTCTAGGGTCGTTCATTCCCAGCGTCCAACGGTCGCATCCCCCCCCCCAATTATCCGACTCTTTTTTTCTCCAACACCCCCAGGCCTTGTTTTCCCGGAATGGGGAAGACACCAGATCAGATGGCATGGTCATTGGTCATCTTCGTTCTGTTCCACCCACCCTTTTGAAAGTACAAGCAGTTGCGCGTTTTACTACCAGGAATAACCTTGACAGTATTTGAAAATGAATGAGTATAATTTTCCATAGCAGTGAGTGGGGGAGGGGGATAATCTGTAGAAAATGTCATGTTAAATGGGATTAAATGCCAATTTCACTCCACCATTAAGCAGTAGACTAGAGAAACAAAGGGGGGGGGGGGTATTTTCTTAAAACTACCCTAAATACGGGCCGGCCAACTATATTATTTCAAATATTACATTTAAAAAAATGTTTGATGATAAGTACGGAAAAACAAATAAAAAATTAAAACTAACAATTTTCAACAAGCATATAAATTGGCGTGCTTAGAATAATAAAAGAGAAGGAAAACAGGAATGAAAATATTCCAAGATACGTCGAATCGCTTTAATGATGCCGAAAACGGAAAATTTAAAGTCACTTTATCATCGAAGTCATTTATCTTAAAACTTTGGAATTTCCAAGTTAATGTAAAAAATCAATTTCATCTGCCTTTCACCTTATTTCCATAATCCCGCAATGCGAAATTTTGGAGATGAAAGGAGAAAAATTTGAGAAGAGGAGGAGAAAACCAGTTCGATTAGAATTCTCCTCCACTCATTCCGTTGCATGAATCAGAGAACGAAATTCCTAAAAAATCCTCAATAAATGGCAATACCTTTTAATGGATTATACACTTATAGGCATTGGTATTTAAATAGTAGTATTTTATTTAAGCTACTTTATAGAACGAAAATTTTCAATGGTACAAAAATTAGAACATTATGTATAAATTACTATAAAGGTAAGTTGTAAAAAGTTCGGAGTAAAATAATGTGATACGCAAATTATTTTCGAAAAGATTGATGTTTAAATGATAAAAATTAGAATGAATTTTAGAAGGATAAAAGTCAATTAATGACTGAAAAAGAAACAATGTTTAGAGGGATTTTTTTCTATGAAACTTTATCATCTTGACAGTTTAATGGTTTTTGCACAGGATTCCTATTAAATACAAATATTTCAACAGCAGAACTTAAAAGATGTAAAGAAAAGAAGAAAGTAACATAACTTAAAAACTTGCACATTTGCTGTTGAGATGCTAATAAAGTTTTTACTACAATTTTAGAAAAATTACTTCTCTTCATTTAAAATGTTACACACGTTTTAGGTTTTTAATTAAATTAAATGTTAAAAAGATTAAAGTCAAAGGATTATAATTTTAAACTATCTTTAAAAGTTTCATTTTCATTCTCTTTTCACTTGAGAATTTATTACTTCATCTCACATCATTTAAATAAAATATTATTGTGTTAAAGATCTCGATCTGACAACGACACTTCTTTAACCCAAAAAATTAAACCGGGAACATAAGACGCGAAAATAATTTAAGAGTTGGTCAAAAACATGACCCTCATAATGTAAACACAGAACTGCGGGCTCCGTAGTCGTCTGCATTGAGCCTGTTCCAATCGCTCCAAGGTAGAGCAGGTAAAAACAAACACGTGGACAGAGAAAATCAAAACCTACACTTGTAGATGCTTAAAGAGAGGTCATACTCACATGGTTGATAGCAAGTAATCCAATGTTGTTGAAAAAAGTCAGACAACTCTCTGGATCATCGGTACAAAATTTCTCACAACACGGTGTTCTACCTTGGATGCACGCTTTTCTACTTATGAGTCACTCCACACGGCGAGAACGTACGTTGTCATCAATTGAGGCGTCTGCGCACGCCTGGCGAGCAGCTTTACTATTTCCGGCGAAAGATTGCTTGAGAATTCTACGCTACTTGGTTGGGTTGCAGTATTTGGCGCACTTATCTCAACATTTCGCTTGATTTCGTGTAAAATTCTATGCATTCTGATACCTTTTCATCGTTTGTTTTAATTGGGTAGCGTTAAAGTTAAGATTCTTTTTTTCACTGACTGGTTAGAAATGTAGGATAATTATTATGCACATTTGCTAAAAATAAAAAATATTAATAAACTAAAACTTAATTTTTTTAAATAACGCTTTGGAGATGCTTTTCTCGCCAAAGGGTGCAATGTGTAGGATATTGGCGAGTAATATAAAGACGCAATTCATTCGAATCCCGAAAGCAGATTTTTCAAAATCACAGCTTATTAAAAATTAATTTTAGGAATTTTGATTGTGAAACGGTGTTCCTTTACATA
Source organism: Tetragnatha montana (assembly GCA_963680715.1). Lineage (NCBI taxonomy): Eukaryota > Metazoa > Arthropoda > Arachnida > Araneae > Tetragnathidae > Tetragnatha > Tetragnatha montana. The sequence goes on along the minus strand of OY796674.1, from coordinate 61,186,955 downwards.
TAAACGATGTAGAAAGTATTAAACGGTTTTTAAATACGTACATAGAAAATCTTAAATCCGATATAAATTATTTTATGGTAAAATCTTTAAAAATTATTTACCGAAAGTTTCAGAATTACAAATATGGAGGAAGATAGGTGAATACGTTTTTTAAAAAAAATTATGACCCATAACCGGCTAGAAAAATCTTACCTGACAGTGAAGTTTTTATGAATATTATAAATAATAAAATATTTATTTAAATGAATGATAAAATATTTTTTTTAAGTTATTGGTTATTTTGTTTACACCTTGAACCCTCTAATTTAAATCCTATTTAAACATTAGTATTAATGGGTTAATGAAAAAGCAGTTTTTTAATATATATTTGTGTTGGTGGGAGGCCTAACACTACACTATCTTTTAAAAAACGCTATCCCCGCCCCCCAATATAAAAACAATTTATTTCGGGGAGGAGATGATACGAAAGGGAGAAGGGACCCTTCCACAACGTTACTTAATGTAATAATATTTCAAGTAAATATTTGTTTCTAATTCACAATCAAACAACAAATTTTTATATCACTATTTTTTCCTTTGATATGAAAACACTAGTTTAAAGGGACGAATTTCAAAAAAAATTTTGGGGGGAAGGACCCCCAGTCCCCCTAGAAATTTAGACGTCTCTTTATAATTTGTTTCCTTGAAAACTGTAGTTTACAAGGAGCTGTTATATTCGGATGTAATCCAAAGGGTCTCGAAATGAGCTGAAACACTACCTGTCCTAAAGAGACGAATTTTCAAAAATTTTTCAAACCCCAAAACCCCCAATTTTTTGACATTATGTGCAAATTAATTCAAATACCACAACGTTGAACCAAATCTCCCCGAAACAAAAGTTTGGTTACGGGCTTCCCCAGGTAGGGCTAAAACTTCATCGATCCTGGATCCGCCCCTTATACAACATGGAGTTTAAACTTTTTCTTATTACAAAACAAATATAAATCAGAAGTGTTTTTAAAAATTATAGTTAGAAACCCATGCTATTCTAGCCCCAAAACTCAACTTACTACTATCTTAAAGAGATAGTCGTCTCGTCAGAACCATTGAGGCCCTAGATAAACTAAAAGACACACACACAGAAGAGCAAGAAGAAACTACCTGTGTTGAGGAATGTTAACGTTGTGAATACGGTCTACTACTATTCGGCGCGGCCGTTTGGGCGCGGCCGATTCGGCGCGGCCGATTCGGCGCGGCCGTTTCGGCGCGGCCGTTTCGGCGCCGGCCGATTGGGCGCGGGCCGTTTGGGCGCCGGCCGATTCGGCGCCAGATATTTTCATAGATTTCATAGATATTTCAGAGAATTAAATTTTCATGGTGTTGCCATATTATGAAAAGTGGAATAATTATTATCATAATTTAAATTTAATTTAATTATCAAATTAATATCTTTGTTAAATAATTTGAATTAATACTTTGGTCATGGTTAAAAAATTTAAAAAATTATTTATTAAACAGATTTTCTCCTTTCCGAAATCCATGCACTGTAATAAGTTTCGCGCCGAAACGGCTCGCGCCGAATCGGCCGGCGCCCAAACGGCCGCGCCGAATCGTCCCATCCCGTTGTGAATATGTCTTGTGTTGATGATACCAAAGTTGGGAGAGGGACATCTTTCAAAAAGTACTCTGTGTGTGTGTCGTATAGATAAGGTGAGCTAGACATTTTATTCACCAATTATGTATTCATTATCCATTTATTCCACCTTACTTTCCGATTTATCCCGGTTTTAATCTGAATTTGAAAGAATATTCAAAGCCTGTGTAGGAAGGATTTCTAGGAAAAAATATTTTCCTTGGAATTCCGCTTATTTGAATAATAATTTTAGTTATTTTTGTAGGTAACCTCAGACAGATTAAAATTTAATGTATTTAACTTTTTAATATAATTATTAAGATGAAACTAAATCTGTGTGAGAAATTTCACATCAAATTAATTATTAAACCATTTCTTAATTCACATTTTCTAATATGAACTTTTTTTTCTTAGATATTACGAAAGTAGCATGTAGCATAAATAGGGAACTTATTATATCTAATCTTATCATTTTAGAATCATAAGATAACAATTTAAGATCTGAGAGGATAAATGCCATTATTATTATTTTTATCATTAAATTCCTATTCCTTACGAATTCAACTGACGTACATTTCATTTCTTTGGACGATGATTTTTTACTACTCTTCTCAGGATAAGTTTTTTTAGAGTTTAAATATAATTTTTTGTCGTAAAGCAATTTATTAGAGAAAAAATTTGTTTGAGAATATATTTAATTTTGTCCGGAATTAGTAATGTAATTTTCATCATCTATGTATTCAATATTATTTTTTTAAAATTACAACTGCAAAAAAGTATAATTTAAAAAAATTTAGGAATGCTAACAGTGATGGAAAACGGATTCTTAATTTTGGGAATGAAAACTACATCTACGCCTTTCTATTAATATTACGAATTAGTATATAACTATATCAATTGGTTCTTTTGGATGTTAGCATAGCTAGTGATGTCGGTTAAACTATAATTTGGAAGCATATTCCTAATGCTTATAATTTTCTTCTATCATCAAGATTACCTTGTAGGCGTACACGTCGCGTATTTTGATTGATTAGCTCGTGTACTTAAGAGGAAAGAAATAATTTAAAAACGAAGGAAAATATATGTATAGAACTATTTTATTTCAGCTTTTTGTCAAGGAACACTGATTTTTAGGAAATTAAGTTTACCTGACAGGTGTCCTAAAATTATTGTTCTTCACTCCTAATATTGGGGGGGGGTCTCTCATAACCGACAGCCGTTTAAATTTGGGTGGTAATTCATGCTTATGTGCCCCAAAATTGCTCATAAAAATTTCAACTCACTTTTTTTTGTTAGCTGAAGAGTTTTTTAGTTTATTTTTAAGTGCAGTAATAAACTAGTATTATATACTGAGTAGAATTCATCCCCAGAATGACGAATTGTGCCTAGTTATTTCTGGAATTACATCGGGACTTTACTATTTTGAATGTCATCTCTGTTTGTTTTATATGTTATGGGAATACATAAAGTTTCACACACATTAAATGTCACCCGATTTTCATTATTCCCGAATAAATTATGAAATTGTTTTTAGTGATGTAAAAATTCTTTAATCAGGTCTGAAAATAGTAAAAAGGAATGATTGACCAATCTTTTTTTGATCGCCATGGGCATTTTCAGAACAGAGTGAATCATTTTCAAGTGCTTACGATTTTTGTTTTGTTGATCTTAGAAAGTAGGCATGTCAAGTATATAGGTAATCCAAAAAAGGATATAAAACAAGACATTTTATACTTCATTCGAAACAGCTGTAATGGTTTTAGTCACCTTGCTTATGACTACGCCAACTTGGTATGTTTTCAAAAGTACGCACTTACCGAAAAACATTATGACTATTTCACTGGTATATTGACAAGAATAATGTTTTGGGTTAGAAATGTATAGTAAACCACTAACTCCACTCCCCGAAACAACAGAAGAAGTTGGGGGGATAGTTATTTTTTATTCTAAAATGTTTACCTTTTGTTAGAAGAAAATAAAAATAAAAAGAACAAAAGTGCACAGTTAAGCAATTTTGCAGAGAAGGAGAGTTTAAATATGTTTTCAAATTTAAATTAAAAACCAAAATGGAAGTAAATAAAAAACTTTGCTCGAAAGTTAAAGATTCCATTAATAGAAAATTGCTGATTGTAAATACTTAAGAGAAATTCCATATAATAATAAAAAGAGTAAGGCAGTAAGGTAAGTTGCATGCAGGTAGGTAGATTCTATCTGCATGCAACTTACCTTACTGCCTTACTCTTTTGCATTAAAATGCAACTAACCACTATTATATATATCTCATTCTCTCTCTTCTTCTTTCTTCACCCATCATAGGCTTTTATATAATGCATAAAACACTAATACTGTCAATAAGTTGCAAAAATTACACTTCGAACAATCAAAATTATTTTAAACACATAAAATAAGAAAATTTATTTGTAGATTTCACAAACTGGATATAAATTAAATTTCTGTTATTTTTTAAATGTTTGAAAGAAAACTACATTAGATAAATCTGTCCCAAAACAAAAAAAATAGAACTATGTTAGACTTAAATTAGTTAAATTTTCATACAATAGTTCTTAATGTAACCCAAGAACTTAGAACTTCTTCAATTTCCTCTTCCATCTGATAACCATGTGATATCGAATCAGGAAAGTACTGAAGATAAGGTATCGTACGGACGTTAATGAAATTTAACCTCCGGCCGCCTTGTCCGGTCTTTGAGAAAATTCGATACCAAAGCTGATAGGGAACTCAAGGGTTACAAGACACTTCTTGTCAGGTACTAGTTCTATTTAAAAGAGCTGGTATTTTTTGAAGGAAGAGATGACTTAAATAATTTAGTATATTTTTCTGGAATTATTTTATATGCAAAGATATTAAATGAATCAAAACTAGGTATAGTTATTTGGAAATTTTCGATTATTACTCTTGGAAAATTTTTGAAAGATCATGGGAGGAACCAGTTATTCCCAAAGTGCCCTATCAAAACGTCAGTATTCCCAGTTATTTCTTTAAGAGTCCAATTTTTGAAGGATCTTTTACATTTCGTACCTCTCACTAGAACACCCTTTTCTTATGAGTAATTGCTTTTATGTGTGTTTATCTAAAAAAATATTACCATGCACCCAAAAGGAAAACAGCATTTGGGAACATGAAGAATTAGGTATCGAGTTTTACAAAGAGAACAGATATGAGATGAAGAAAAATTGCAAGTATGAAAAACTTTTTGTTTTATGGTTTGGGTAATATATGCTCGCAATTGCGGATGCATAATTAAAAGAATTTGATTCCACCATAAAAAAAAATTGTTAAGTGTACTGTATACTGTATGTTTGTAATTAACTCAATATTGCAGACACTAAATGACTTCATTGAAAATATTTTCAAAACTGAAGGTTTCATAGATGACTTCCTTTAAAATTCAAATTCCAAACTCATCAAATTATTTCATTCACAAGTTTCGAAACCAAATTTCATCAATTCTTTTTTATACCTACCAGGATAAAAATAAAAAGTACGCAAAACTAAAACCTCAACCAGTCAATAAAATTTGTCATACAAAACAAAACCATGTGCGTAAATTCATTGAAAATCACTTTCATTTTCATCCAGTTTCATGAAGTAGGTTGTAAAACAAGAACTTTTCTTCGAAGAACCTAATTAGCAGGCCGCGCACTCGTGCGTAACGTACTCTACGGCAACCATATGCTGAGTGACGTCATGTCTATTACTTGAAATCTCGTGACGAATAAAACTTGGATTTACTCATATAACCGGTTTAAATCTATTTTTGACGTAATCCGTCTCCCTTCAAAATAGACAATCGGGCCATTCAATCATGTGTCAGGGTAAATTGATAGTTAGATCGAATGCAATGTTGCACAAAGTAAAATTTCAGATATTTTTGAAAGGGATCACCAATCCAAAATGGATATAAATCTCGAATCCGTCTTAAGAAACAATTAAGAAATTTTCGATTCTCTTCAGAACGTACTACCAGTGGCGTAGCCAGAAAAAAATTTCGGAGGGGGATATTGATATTTAGGGGGGGATATGGGATATTTTAGTGGGTTTCTATGGTCAAAAAAAGAAAATTTCCAAGTTTCGGTGTGTGTGTGTGGGGGGGGGGGGGTATATCCCCAAATCCCCCCCCCTCTGGCTACGCTCATGCGTACTGCAGAATCATACTCTACTTAAATGAACAATTAAATTATATTTCGAATTAGTTCACGGCCCAAAAATGAGAAACATAAAGAACAAGAGAAATAAAACTCAAAAGCGTTATAATACATGACTTAGTTATGCTTACATCTAATGTAAGGTAGTTTAATGAATATCAATGTTTTAGTCCAGGCATGGCCAACCCGCGGCCCGCTTGAAATAATTTTGCGGCCCGCGAGAATTTTCGTAAATTAAAAAAAACACTTTACTCTTCGAGCAATAATTTTCCTTTCAGAACTATGTTTTGTTGCAAAAAATCACAAAACCTTTAGTTTTGCGATTTTAAAATATTTTGTTTTGCATTAATAATATAGACATCCAAAGGCTTAGTGAAAGAGATGTAAAAAAAATATCTACCCGCACCGAGGGGGCCCTGCCACCCCAAATTTCAGACTAGGTGTTCCAAAACTAGTTAAAACCCTGTTTTTTTAGTCAAATTTCCAAAAAATTTCTGGGGGGGGGACCCCAGACCCCCCTTTAGTATTTGCACTTTCATTACTCAGAAATTTTCTTACATTAAGTTGTGTAGGACACTAATTGATTCTACCTAAAAATTTCTTAAAAATCTACATTGGACCTATTAAAAGTGCGGGGGAGAGGCTGAAGAGTAATTTTGGGCCCCTCCCGAATAAATTGCTATATAAGTCACTAATCTCACCAATACATGTTCTATATTTTAATTATTGTCACTATATCATGTATATTTGTATTAATAAATGTAGTAATTTGCACGAAGAAATGTAGTATCAATTAATTTTGTTTTCCTTTTCACTAAAAATTTTTGTTTTGTGACTTTGTGAGCTTAATAAAATGACTGTGACCCTAACTTAATTTCGAAAGCACAAATCCATAGATTGAATCCAATAGATGATCCACTCTGCGACCTATGCAAAACACTTGACACCCCGAACCATAGAATATTTAATTGTTTCAGTTCAGATTCCTCCAACAAAGAGAAGCCCTGGAAAAATCAATCCAAACTCCAAATTTAAACTTCCAAGCTCTAATGACCTGCCTAAAACTGAATAAAGCATCCAACGTAAAAGCCATAGCTGATTTCCTAAACCATATAACAGAAGAGATATAGCCCCCGACCTTTTACTCCAGCACAGTGAACTACATCAGTCTGTATCTCGAGGACGAAGCAGCTTTCATCAGCGAGCAAATGTCCGAAAAATCAACAACTCAACTCAACTCAACTTAATTTCGAGTAATTCATAATGTTTTTTTTTTTTTTTTTAACGGAACCTGTTTAGTTCCTATGGAGAAGGTTTTCTTCGGACTTAAACACAGAGTACTAGAACAGAGAGTCCACGGCCATAGGCCCTAATGGAAATCGAAAATTGGGTAATTGTAACAATTTTTAATTTTGTTCTCAATGTGTTCAGAATGTCTTAAAACTGCAGGAAAACATTTTGTTTCTTAGATTTACGAGGCCAGTAATTAATTATTTGCAATTAAAAATCACCTAGTTTCGGAATCCCTTAGAAAAGGAGGTCACGTGATTTTAAAGGTAGTGACGTAAAGCGTGCCTGTCCGCAGCGCCGCAGCCGCGTCGCTGTTTGTTTTGATCAGATATCCTATCCACAGTTCGTTCCGTTCTTATTATTTTATATTCTTCTGAACACTAGTATCTACAAGTCTACAAATGCCTAGATACAAATATTGTATTGTTCCGAAATGCCTCAACAGTTCGGTGAAAACACCCGAAATTATCCTCTTCGACGTTCCAAGAAACAAAGATGTTCGGAAAAGATGGTGTAAAGCCATGAAAAGGGATCCTTCGAAAAATCCTCCTTTATCTGAAAATTCTGTCAGACACGTATGTCAGGATCATTTTAACGTAAGTATTATAATAGTAAAATTTATTTAAAAAGTTGACTTCTTCCTTATGTTTTTTAACGATTCTAAAGTTCTTTAAAATAGTGTGTTCTTTCTTTAACTTTTAGTGTAAACATTAGAAGACTGCAGATTTTATCTTTTTAAATTTATTTATGATAGAGTTAATGAATTAACGCTAAATTATTATTAATATTTGAACATAAGATTTTAAAATGTTTACATCCAAGATCTTTCTTGAGGGCTAGGTAATTGTTATTCTATTACTATTCTTTAAATTTTATGCATTACTCTTATTTTGTATTTGATTTTAAATGGGCATATCTTTATTTTGTAGATTGAGACTGACACTGAGAATTTCATGCAGTACCGGTTGCAAGAGAATGTAAGATTGAGACTAAAAAAAGGAGTGCTCCCTCATAAATATGATTGTCAAAATCCTGAAAAGGCTGCACCTGCTTCAACGCCTGCATCAGAGAGAGCTGCTAAACGCCAAAGAAGACAAACTGTTGCAGAACTACTAAATTTTGATCAACACTCTTTATCAGGTACTGCAGAACTTGATGATCCACCCTCTTCACCTGAAATAGTAAATGACTTACTTCATGGTGATAATGAGGTAGTGCATATCGAGAGGGCTGATAAAGCTACACAAGCTGTGATAAAAGCTACTTATCGTAGCAAATCTACAACCACAGATATTACTTCCTTTAGGGACTTTGGCTGCACCGTCAAACCAACTACAAGAGAGGTAACTTGTGATGTTTCCTTGAATAGTTGTGCTACTTCGAATGAAAATTCAGAAGAATCTTCCGAAGAAAACTATACCAGTGATGGTGAAGATGAGGATTACGAGTGTGAGAGTGACTCAGACTATGAGCCTATCGAGGATATCGGAAAAGAAAAGGAATTAATAAGAAATTGCATTGTTGATGCAATTAAGAAAAACACACTAATGTGTTTAGGTATCCATCAGCATACCTCCTTTTTAATTCAATTTCTGGGCGAAAAAAGTAAATGTTCTGAGCTGGATGTAATGATAACATTGAAGAAAATTCGCCAAAATGAGACGTACGAGAACTTGGGGATGATTTTTGGAATGTGCTACAGTAATGTAGCAAAAATTTTCAAGAAGACTCTCCCCTGTCTTGCAGGGGTCTTGCAGAATTTTGTTACTTGGACGTCTGATTTGATGAAAATCAGGCAAAATTTGCCAATTGCATTTCGTAAAAACTTCTTCAAAGTGCAGAGTATTATTGATACATTTGAAATTCCCATCGAGAAGCCATCACACTCGCTGCACCAGAGTCTGACTTGGTCAGATTACTACAAGAGTAACACCATCAAGTACCTCATTTCTTGCACACCTGATGGACTGGTAAATTTTATTTCTAAAGGTTACGGTGGCCGAGCATCAGATGCTTCAATAGTTGAAGACTCGGGATACCTAAATTTGCTGAATCCCCTTACAGAAGTTTTGGCTGATAGAGGATTCAAAAATATAGCTTACTTAATTGAGCAACAACAATGCAAGCTTGTGCGTCCTCCATCAGTGACTGCTGATCAGCCTATGTCTGCTGATGACGTTAAATTAACTAAACGTGTGGCTGCAGTCAGAGTACATGTAGAACGTGTAATTGGGAGATTAAGACATTTTTCAATTTTGTCTAAACACACTTGTGTAGACCACAATCTTGTGCAGTACTTTGATCATGTTCTAATCATAGCATCAGGACTTATTAATCTCCAAACTAAAGAGTTTCAATAATACAATTTTATGCAATAATTACTTGATATATGAAGACTCATGTGGATAAATATAATTTCTTAACTTTTAGAACTTTGAAATGAGGTGGCATTTAATATTTTTTATAAAATATATTTGGAAACATCCTATAGTAAAATTATCACCAAAAAAAGTTTTCTTATCTTGTTCACAAAGCTGAAATTACTGAAAGTTAATTTTATAACTATACAATACTTTTAATTGTGATTTGCAAAGAAATATTGTTCCACAAAGATTAAATTTAGATTTTCATGTTTGTAAATATAAGTAATAAAATTGAAATCTATCTTTTGGTATGGAAGTGAACTATTTTTCCTTTGGTTTTATTGGTTGCTTAAATATCCTCTTTTGCCTCTTTTTATGCTTACTGAGGCATTTGATTTCGTCCTGTGTTTGTAGCACATCACCGAGTTATAAGGCTATGGAGAAAGTTTTGCTTTTAGTGTCAGCGCACAAAATTTTTCAGTAAAACAAGATTACCGGGATTACTGGGCAACAATCAAATATTAAAGTAAAACAGCAGTGTTTCTTTTAACTTAATTGGTACATTTTTATCTGTAAATAATAAGATATTGCCACAATATAGTTCAATTAGATAGATTTGTGCCCAGCTAATCCTTAAGTACCTTTTTTTATCTTTTAAGTAAAATCAAAATCTGGTATAATTTTTTTTAGCTTGTAACTGTTGCTGAAATTGATTAGATATTTTTATTCCTAAAAATTAAATTTCTTTCTATGTCATGTGAATAAAACATTTAAGTATGCCTGGACCAATTTGCATGGAGTCGCCTACCTCTCAAATTTGTTTTACAGTCTATAAATTCCACTGTTTAACCATACAATAGTTTCCACTGTTGATTAAGTAGTTATTTTGTGATGATTTTTAATTGCACACATTTTAGGTTATTTTTAATTTTGATTGGTCCTTTTCCTTTAAAATTGCACCATTGATTTTGAAAGTTGTACAAAGTCAAAAATTAGTTTATTAGCTATTTTGACTAGTATTAATACTATGAACTAAAGTAATTCATTGGAATTTTTAATAAAAACCTGTTTTTTCACTCTAAATTAAATTTGCTAAGACAATATAATGTAAGTAAATTCTTTAATCATATAATGTTATTGGCAAATTATTTTTATGAATGAAAAATTGCTTCTTGCAACACAAACAAGAACCAGTAGTATATTTACCAGCTATAGATTATAGAAAAAGTAAAATTCTTTAATCATATAATGTTATTGGCAAATTATTTTTATGAATGAAAAATTGCTTCTTGCAACACAAACAAGAACCAGTAGTATATTTACCAGCTATAGATTATAGAAAAAGTAATTTTTTCTGAAAATAAGAGTAAATTCTTTGAAAATTTGTATCTATATACTCTTGCTTTTAATAAGATTATTTCATTTAAAATGGTTTATAAAACATGTAAAAGCTGAGGTTTGGTGGAAAAAAGTTAAATAGTTGGTATGTTAACATTAAGGCTTTCACGGCCAGTGTCAACATAATACAATTTCGAGAAAGTTTCCAGGATGCTTGGCCGTAGCCTAGTTGGGTAGAAATCGGGCGTTTTGTTATCTGTGGAAATTATTGTTTCAGTGATGAAAAAGTTTAAAAATGTGAATGTAGTGATCGCTGTTGTCTCAGAAGATAGAAACAGAACATAAATTTCTACAGCTTCTTATAGAATGGCAAAAGAAGCAGTTGGAACTTATGTTCTGTTTCTATCTTCTGATTCTATAGCAATCACTACATTCACATTATTTAGTTTTTAAAATATTTCATCACTGAAGAAGTCTTCCACAGATAATAATGAAACACCTGATTTCTACTCAGCTAGACCACTGCCCAGGATCCCGGAAACTTTAAGTACTAGTTGGTACTTTAGGATTAGCTGGTACCCAAATCTCGACAAACTTTATCTATGACATTTTGCAAATTTTGCATAAAAATGTAAAATGAAACGCTGCATAGCTAATCGTAAAGTACTAAATAGTAAAATATCTATGATGGTAGCTACTATAATATCTACTAAACTCAGTACGCCACTAAGCGGAAAGAGAAAAATATTAAACATAAAGCCTGTTGGGTTGCTAGGAGTTTCAGAGACACTATATATATATGTTATGGGCAAAGTGATTAATCGGGCATTATTAATCTCTCATATAAAAGCCCACGTCACTCACTGACTCACTGATTCTGGAACGCTCGCACACTATGATGCCATCTCGCAATAATAATCATAATCATCAGAAAAATATAAAAGCCCACGTCACTCACTGACTCGATGCCATCTCGCAATAATCAGAAAAATAAATAAATAAAAGTAATTAAAATTTTAAAATAATATAATAGCTTTTAAATAAATATCTTTCAAGAAAGTTGGTTTACTTAATAAAGGTTAAAAAGTTACTTTTAGGGAAGTTGGTTTCTAATTCAACAATAATAAATTATTAAAGTTAAACTTCTTATTTAATGTATAATTAATAGGAACTTGAAGTAGTAACGAGCGAAGCTCGCATAAAAGGCTAGCCTAGCTGTAAGACCCGGCTTTGCCGGGTCGTAACAGCTAGTTATTAATAATGCCCGAAGTGGAGGCGGGCAAAGTGATAAATTTCATTCATAAGTTCCACTGAATTTATCACTTTGCCCGGGAATTATTAATAATGCTCGGATTTATCGCATTGCCCGTAACATATACATGGGGTTAAACAATATAATCATATTTTTAAATTGACATTCTTTATTTCACTCAAAATTCAGTCACTGCGATGAGAACTACTTTGTTAGTGACGTCATATGGTCAACTAACGTTGCTGTCTAGGATAGCATATAACAAATCACAAAAAAGAAATTTGTTTAGTATTTAAAAATAAAGTAGTTGATATAATGTATCAATAAAATAATTTTATTAGCTGTAAATAATAAGGTTTTTTTTATTTACATATTCAGGTTTGTATTTAATGGGAAATCTGTTGTCCATTTCACAAACAAAAACAGAAAGTTGAAAAAGTTACATTGTACAGTAGTAATATAATTTAGTTATTTTAAGGCAACAGTTTAGCCATATGTAAAATGGTCGACAGCTTATTGTAATGAGGCGTAATGACATAAGTATAATGTAAGTACCATTGAGGAACTAATTGCATAGGTAAGCTTTAAAAACTTGAGTAATATGAAAACAAAGATATAAACTTAAAATATTTGGTACTTTAGGATTAGTATTATGCAAATCACGTCTCTCAGACTTGATTGGCAATTTTTGCAGATTATAACTAAAACCAATAAGCAACACTTAATTGAGATATTTTGATTGTATTGTTTTTAGTATTTTGCTTATAGTATTATTATTTATCAGAATACTTCGGCTTATATGCTCAGTTAATCCTTAAGTACCAAAATTTTATTAGGAAAAAAACATTTTTAACATTTAAAAATAGCAGGAAATATAGCTGCTTTCCAAAATGAAAGTGCTTTTTCCATAAGATTTTTACAATATGTATCATCATAGTCCACCCATATGTCTGTAGATTGGCCACTGGTTTCAAAGTCTGGGTGAGCCAAACAAAACAAACCCCTTTGCTTGTTTGCAAACAACATTTGTACTTGCATTTGAGCATAATACTTTTCAGCTGGTTGATTGTTGAACAAATATTTGCTCATTGTCTTTTCTGACACAGGGCATTTGATTTCAACAATGAAGTCTGGAGTGATTCCATCAGGAGAAGCTCCAAACACACTATAAGAAGAGTTAAGCAATAACCCACTTGGTTTAATTTTGATGACATGTTTGTGTTGTAACATGTTTGTTACGTTGGGTTCAAGACGGGCTCCTCTTTTGATGGCTTCAGTGGGTCGGAACTTGGATCCAAGAATAGCATCTACCAGGCTACCATTTAGCGTGGAACACCGTGACGCTTCATGTATTCTCGAGGCAGTAATTCGACCATATCTTAGCTGGTACCACAAGCTACTTTGACTCTGGCCAACTGAATCAGCAGCAGCTTTTTTACACAAATTTGAAGACATTTCATTGCTCGTAAAATTTAAGAAGTCTTCTACAGTATTACCGTTTTCACTAATAAATTTTACTATTAAATTGTTAATAGAAATGTTCTTAAGTTCAGGTACTGCACAATAATAACTGCATAACCGTAAATCGTTAACTCCTTTTTGACTTACAAGCTGCATGCATTCCTCCAAAACAGAGGGATCCTTAGGAGGCAACTTCAACTTGTCAGCTCTTTTTTTCTTCCCTATTTCTAAGACGGGGATAAATTTTTTATTTGTTCCCACATGTGCCAGTTTGGATTTCTTCCAATAGCATTCAATTTCTGTGGGGGAGGGTATTGAACATTTTCTGTGCAGCCAGAAAATAAAAGCGATGATATGTTTACACCCTCCTTCACTGGCTGCGCAACCCTCACAGTCCAAAGATAGAATGACTTGTTTGTTTTCATCACAAATTAATGTAACAGTATATCCTTTATTTCTCACCCGATGTTCAGGTGTCATTTTTGCCTTCACTGTACACAAATGACCATCATGTTTCACCTGAACATACCCTACGGCATTTTCAGAATATGAATTCCTCGTTGACCTGTAATGATGTAAAATATATAAGTTTCAAATAATTTTAATACAGAATTCTACCACTCTTCATTAAATAAAATTCAGCTCTTTTTATAGAATTTTTATGCATAAAACATTTAAAGTAAAAATTATATTTATATTATTATAACTATAAATTATATTTTAAGCTCACTAATGTTAGCAGTATCTTAAATTAAGTTTAAACTTAAACACTAGTTTGAAGTAATTCTGTATTGAGTTGTATAAAAATAAATAAAATATGCCAGTTAAAAAAACATTATTATGTTAAACAAATTTTTCATTCACATTTCTTGCCAAGTTAAATGAATGTTTATTCAAATTTCAATGCTAGTAGATACAAATAACATTTCTCTAATTCTAAAAATTTTAGGTTCAATTCCGTTAGAGTCCCCGCTATAAATATCGCAAATCGCTAAATATATCCAAATATCAACAAATTTTTCTGACTTTTTTTAATGAACAAATGTAAAGAATACTTTATTAGTGGAGAAATATATCTTACCTTTGAGCCTTTATACCTTTGATTTCCACAGAAGAAAACCAATCTTTATTTGCAGCAAAGAACTGTAAAATCATGATTTCGGATATTTGTGGCAAATTGTCCGTTTGAGCTTTTTGAAATCCATCTTCCATATCTAGTTTTTTATAATAACTTTTTACTTTTAAATAAAAAATAGCACTCATGCAAAAAGTCTCACTCTACTATACTATAAACAAATGGAGCCACGAGCCAGCCATGCGCCTGAGCGAGCGCCTCAGCAACAGGCACGAGTCACGTCACGATGGTCACAGCCAATCATAGTGCGTTTCCGATTGCATCACTTTTCGCTCATATTAAATTGTTAATAATAAAATAATTAGTTATTTTTGAGATTTAATAAGGAGATATTCGGAATCAGAAGACCAAATTTTATAAAGAACAATCTAAATCAAGACAATATAACAGATGGTGCAATTACCCGTCTGGATCCAGTCTGAATCGTTCGCCGGCTGCCTATGGGAGATCGAAAACACCTTTTTGCGCATGCGCTAAGTTCTAATTTGGCGAGAGATTTAAGCGGCCGGCATACGTTCCAGAATCTAGAGTGGCGCCCTCACATCAGTAACGCATTTGAAAATAGCCTCGTGGACCCTCTGTTAGGATATTTCTCTGTGGACTTAAAGGTCAATTTAAAAAATAATATATTTGACTTAGGAAACTGTCACAATAAGCAAAGGATCAGAAAAACTCCATATTCTATATACTAATTTTATACTTTTCAACTTATTTCACTGTCATTCTGAGTAGCTCATATCCTAAAATTTTATATGAGGCCCGCGGGAGTATTGGGGTTTTCCCAAGTGGCCCTCAAGATCATTTGGGTTGGCCATCCCTGTTTTAATCCAACCTTTCCTGGATAAAAAAAAAAGATAAAAACTTCTTTTCACTTTCAAGCTAAAAACAAATTTTGTTTAAGCTTAGTTTACAGCAAAAAGAATAAGACAAAAAGGAAAAATTAACTTAAATTTAAAATGAAATAAAAAAAGACACAAATGAGTGGAACAGAAGAGAAATGGACATCGATTTCGCCGTGGTTGGTTGTTATTTTTTCCCTCGTCATCATGGATAGTGCGAAGTTTTGTGATTTTTTCAGCTCTAAAAGTCAAATAGCGATTTATTAAACTTATTAATTTTTTCAACAGGTGATTCAATTTATAAACATGTTTTCCTTTTTGAAACAGAAAGTAGAAGTAGGACTGGTTAAACTTCCAGCTATAATGTCGCCATCTGT
Source organism: Tetragnatha montana (assembly GCA_963680715.1). Lineage (NCBI taxonomy): Eukaryota > Metazoa > Arthropoda > Arachnida > Araneae > Tetragnathidae > Tetragnatha > Tetragnatha montana. The sequence continues at coordinate 61,171,122 of OY796674.1, read as the reverse complement.
GAAGGAGACGTGTTTAAAAAGTTATCTAAAATTATTTTTTGCCATTTACTGAAAATTTAGCATATCACTTAATCATTTTAGTGTTAAACACGATACAAAATTATAAAAGTTTATTATTATTTGTGATTAATCATTAAATTAGCGCGTCATCGAGTCAATATGTTTGACTAATGAGATGATAGATGAGGATTGGCTTAATGAGAACCACAGACTCTTATCAGTTTGTCATTAGAAGTTTGGAATTTTAAAATTGAAGGTCATAGGGAGCAATATGCCCCGCCCAACTTTTAGAGAAAATTCCGTTAAAATTAACCAACGTTAACGTCATAGCAAATTAGCACGTGGACGACAACATAATGTTAAGATGGAGTTTCGTTCTCAGTTCGAAACTTCAATGTTCACTTATTTAAATGAATTTAATTTCGATTTTTCTCTTTAACTCATTGAAATATTGCCGAAATATTATAATTAAAACCGCCCGAACTAAAAATTTAATTCATAAATAGCCAGACCCGTATGCCAAGTTGTCAAAAGCTACCACCAGAGGACGAGCTTCGGGTGGAATCGTGAATTTAGTTTTCTGAAATGGCAACACTTTTATTCTTTGGCAAAATCAACATCAACAAAACAATTTGCGAAATTAAATGTTAAATGACTTAGTTTTTATGTTAAATATACATTTTTACTGTTAACATAAACTTATTACAATGGCTACTACCACAAAAGTTAGTGTGGAGGATCCCGCTCTTCCTGAAGAGACAGATCTGTTAGTCATTAAGCCTCTTGGTGCCGGTCAAGAAGTTGGACGATCATGCATAACAATAGAATTCAAAGGAAAGAAAATAATGTTGGACTGTGGAATTCATCCAGGTTTGTCTGGCATTGATGCCTTGCCCTTTATTGATGATGTAAATGCTCATGAAATCGATCTGCTTCTTATAAGTCACTTTCACTTGGATCACTCAGGAGCACTTCCATGGTTTTTGTTGAAAACCGCATTTAAAGGGAGATGTTTCATGACCCATGCCACCAAAGCTATTTACCGCTACCTTTTGGCTGATTATATCAAAGTTAGTAACATTGGTACTGATCAAATGCTGTACAGTGAAGCTGATCTTGAGGCTAGTATGGAAAAGATAGAAACCATAAACTTCCACGAGGAAAAAGAGGTAAATGGTATTAGGTTTTGGTGCTACAATGCAGGACATGTGTTGGGTGCTGCCATGTTTATGCTGGAGATTGCTGGTGTGAAAATTCTCTACACTGGTGATTTTTCTAGACAAGAAGATCGTCACTTAATGGCTGCTGAAATTCCCACCTTTCAACCCGATGTCCTGATCATTGAATCTACCTATGGAACACACATCCATGAAAAAAGGGATGAAAGGGAAGCCCGTTTTACTGGTTTGGTTCATGATATTGTCAATCGCGGGGGACGATGTCTCATTCCTGTATTTGCTCTTGGACGTGCTCAAGAACTCTTACTTATTCTTGATGAGTATTGGTCCAATCATCCAGAGCTCCATGACATTCCCATTTATTATGCATCCTCATTAGCAAAGAAATGTATGGCTGTGTATCAAACTTACATCAATGCCATGAACGAGAAAATTCAGAGACAAATTGCCATCAATAATCCTTTTGTGTTCAAGCATATATCGAACTTGAAAAGTATCGATCACTTTGATGATATCGGACCTTGCGTTGTCATGGCTAGTCCAGGAATGATGCAAAGTGGTTTGTCTCGCGAATTGTTTGAAAGTTGGTGTACAGATGCAAAAAATGGAGTCATCATTGCTGGTTATTGCGTGGAGGGAACGCTGGCCAAGCATATTCTTTCTGAGCCTGAAGAAATTACGACTATGAACGGATTAAAGCTTCCTCTGAAACTCTCTGTGGACTACATATCTTTCTCTGCTCACACTGATTATCAACAGACCAGTGAGTTCATCAGGATCTTAAAGCCTCCTCACATCATCCTAGTTCACGGGGAAATGAACGAAATGGGAAGACTCAAAGCTGCTATTATTCGCGAATATGAAGATGACCCAGATGCCAACATTGAAGTGTACAACCCCAGAAATGCCCAAGGTGTGGAACTGTACTTCAGAGGAGAGAAAACTGCAAAAGTCATGGGTATGTTAGCAGTCAAACCTCCTCAAGCCAACCACACCCTTTCTGGAGTACTTGTAAAGAAAAATTTCAGTTATCATCTCTTGGCACCTTCAGATTTACCCAAGTATACTGACATGGTTATGAGTACTGTTAGTCAGCGTCTCAGTGTGCCCTATACGGGATCATTACAAGTCCTTCATTTTTACCTCAACCAGCTCTCGGGGGATGCCAAATTGATTCCAGACTTTAAGAAGTTTGGAGACAAGATGATCTTGCTGGTGTTTGATGCCATCACTATTTTCCAAGAGTCTAAAGTGGTTGTTTTGGAGTGGATCTCCAGTCCTGTCAATGATATGTATGCTGATTCTGTCGTGGCTGCCATTCTGAAAGCCCAGCAGTCTGACCTTACCGCTAAAACCCTCCCTCCTGTTGTGAAAGTGGATAAGATGCACTTCACCGAGTGCCTGCTCGAGATGCTGGCTGAAATGTTTGGTGAGGATGCTGTTAACAAGATTGTGAGGGGAGAAAAACTCAATGTGACTGTCAATGAACAGTGTGCCGTTATAAATGTCCGTACTCTGGAAGTAAAATGTGACGATGATGTGTTGCAACAAATGGTGTCAACTTCTGTTAATAAGCTTTATAATTGCCTTTTACCCCAGAAAATTACTGTAGATCTACCTGTTGATTGTTAAAACTCCATTAATTTTAACCCATTACTTTTGAGAAAAGAAATGTCGTCTTACTTTACATCATTATCCATGAAATTTCTCGTGCTTTGTCTTGCTTTATGGTGAACGAAATGATTAAAATGTTTAAGGTGTTTCAACTTTTTGTTTTTCTTTTGAATTAAATTAATTATGAAAAATGTAATGAAATTTAAATGACCATTCTTTCATTATTATTTTAGTTCTCTGTATTCTGTCCTACTGTATATTCTTTTAGTTTAATAGGAGTATAAGGAGGGGCAAGCCAAACATCTTGACAAAAGATCTATTGTATCAAATGGAGGGTTCAGAATAGAAGTGAACCAAGTCCACTTTAGCTACTTTTGAGCTACAGAGGTTTAAAGTTTAAGCTGCATAGGAAAATTAATGTTAAGAGTTTGTAAAATTAACATTTTTTGCGGATATTATCAGAACTAGGACTTGGTTCTTTATTGCACTGAAATTTTACATAGTTGGTGCATGTTATAGCTTTGCTAACTCAAAAATGACAAAAAGTGGACTTGGTCCACTTTAATTCTGAGCCCTCAAAATAGTTTTATAGGTTCCTCATACTCAGTATACTACTATACATTGAACATCAGAAGAGGTGATTCTTGAGAAGGGAATTTCACTGAACATTCTTATACAATTTTTTTTAAACTAATGCTTTCCAACTCAGTTAAGTTCACATATTTAAAACTGTAGGTATTATCATTAGCATTACTTTTGATATTTAAGTTTAATTATGCTTACATTTTTTCAATATAAATATTGAAATTTGAGAAAGTTCTATGATGTGGGATTTCTTTATAATAGTCTTGGTCTTGGCATGAATTTATTTTATCTATATGTGTTTCAAGTAAGAAGAAATGAAATTCCTTACAAGAAATGTAAGTTTTATTAAAACTTATGAATTACTATTAACCCCTTCGCTCTTCAGCACAGCTCTCACCAAGCACGGATCCAAGGGGGGGGGGTCAACTGGTCAACCCTGTGAGCTTGGACCAAAACGAGTTAAAACCCTGCTTTTTGGGTCAAATTTTCTGGGGGGGAACTCCCAAACCCCCTTTTGTGTTTGCAACAATGTTATTTCATACTTTTTATATTATGTTCTTAAGATGCAAATATTATATAAAAATGTATTAAAAAGCTACATTGAACGAACCTATTAGCGTTAAGTTAGTTTTTTCAGCCAGGAGCCTGAATTTGTGAAAATAGGGTCCTATATTTGTAACATTGGGAAAATCACAAAACTATGTTTTTCAAAGAGCTGTAGTTTTAAATTGCACGTGACTAACACTCAGTGGGAATGGCAGAAGTGAAACTGTTTGTATAGTGTTTGTTTAAAGACTAAAATACTTAATCCTCATAAAACCCAGCTCACTCCCTTTACTTACTTTTTAAAACATTTATAAAAGCAATGTTCCTAATTGAGAACTTTTTTTTCTCATCTTTTGCCCTATTTTGAATTTTAAAACAGACAAACTTGCCAAAGCAAATTATAGTTAGTTACCTTTGTTCAAAGATCAGAGAATTTTGATCAACACACACCTAGTATGTCAAAAGTCTGACCATGAGCTTAATTAATTGTCGCACAAATGCAATCTGACATGTAATACTAAATAATAATTGTAAGTAACAGAAAAGCTAATGGACTAAACTGCTAAAACCTGAGCAGAAGAAACATCAACCAACTTTCTAAAAATATGTCATAGGTCATCTCCATGAATAACACTATCTTAAAAGTTAGAATGTTAATTAACTGTAATTTATCAATTATTTAAACAAAATGTTTTCCTTAAAAAATATCCAGGAAGTATACTAATAACTATTGTTAATCAACCCTCTGATAAAAAAAACGTACTGTAATAAATAAATCTTTTAAATTTAATTTTAGAGCAAATCCTGGGGTAACTGACTGATATTCACAAAGTACAACCATAGTAACTGATTGGCATTTATGATACATAAATGTCAGTCAGTTACCATGTTGTTTAAAATTTAGAATTTTTTTAAAAAATTCCAAAGGCTTACTCGGAATCCTCAAAACAATTGTAACACTTTGATACCAAAAATGTGTTATGTGGATTCGTAATTAAAAAGTTTTTCTCAGGAAACCATTCACCCAAATTTTTTTAGTTAGAATAAAGAGATTTTAACATTAACTATCTAAACTTGTAATACATTTTTATAGGTCAATTTTTATGTTGAAAAATGTATTAGTTTAACAATAAAAATTGAAATAGAGCTATAAATTTTATTATTTTTTAATTCTTAATTTTGTAAAACTAGTCCTTAGACCTGGAACAAAAAACAATAAAAGCTTTTTCAACGGTTTTCAATTATAAATGGCTTAAATAACAACATACTAAAAAATATTACATTTTTCGGCATCACAATTGAAAATTGACCTATAACTATGTATTACAAATTTAATTAAATTTAAATTTAATTACTAGTAATATTAAAATTTATCAAAAATTTGTGTTCTTCATAGTATTTACTTGTTATTTCAAAAAATTTTAATAGAAGGATGCCAAAATATTACCTGTTTTTACTTGTTTGAAAGTCTATACTTTTTACCACTTTCAATTTATTAAATTAATTTAACTAATTTGTTAAGCGTAAATTCCACTGGTTTTCCTTTATATAAGCTACCTGTGAACAATATTCATTTAAAAGACCTTTTCAAAAGATTAGGACACTAATTGGAAAAATAACATTTAATTTTTTTTTTGCCAAAAGTAAAGACATTTTTTTTTTAATTTAACCTTTTAATTAATTTTTTTATGTATTTTAGAATGTTATTATTTAGGTCATTTATAAATAAAAACAGTTGGATTTATCCCTTTTGATATTTTTGTAAGCTTGTGAGGGAGAGTTTTAATTTTTTCATATAGAAGATATTAAAATTATTTGTAAAAATTTCAATTTTATTCCTAAATTAATGCAATTTTGGGTTTTAGCTCTCAAAAATAACTTATAAACATGTATCACATGTCTGTATCATCGTTTTATTTTTTAATTTTCGACAATTTTTAAAACAATTTAATTTGACATAGTCCGATTTTTAGTATGTTATTACTGAAATCATTCTAAGTTAAAAACCTTGTATTGCAATTTGTCCGAGGTTCAACTCTATTTTCAGTGGACTAGATTGGTTCAAGAAGATTGCTGCCAAGATAAATTGTAAGCTTTTTAGAATTATATAAAATTTTTGCTTTTAAGATCAAGAAATTAAATAAATAAGGCAATTATATATAGTTAACACTTCTACTTCTCTCAACCTTTTGAATAATGAATGTTCACTCTTTAATACTTAGCAGAAATGCATAAATAAAATGGCGAAAATCTATCAAAAAAAATTCTGTCATTATTTCTTAGTCAAAAGCTTAAAAATTCAAGGAATTTTCTCAGGCTTTAGACAATTATTGTTATGTATATAATTAAATTAATTACGGCTAGTTAAAGAAGAAATTCGTATAAGAAGGATTTTCCTGGCGTAACCAGAAAGAAATTTCGGTGGGGGATATTGAAATTTGGGGGAATATGGAGTATATTGAGTCCTTTTCTATAATTTTTTTCTTTACATTAGGTGGGGGTGTTTATGCCTCTGAAAGAAGACCTATAAAACTTCCAGAGAAAACATCCTTTTTTATACAAATAATATTCTTGTAGATAAAATGAGTAATTTCAATTTTCATTTTAATCGACTAAGGGGACATCCGTAAATTACGTGAGGTCAAAAAGGGGGGGAGGGGTTTGGAAAAATCTCACCAAGGGGGGAGGGGGGGCGATTAAAATCTCACGTCAACTTTTTAAGTTACAAATTATACGATTTTCTTTGTTTTTTAAGTATGAGAATGGAAAATCATTTTTAAAAAGTTGTAGATAAATCTCACGTGGGGGGGTCCAGTAAAATCTCACCAAGGGCGGAGGGGGGGGTCCAGATTTTGGAAAAAACACCTCACGTAATTTATGGATGTCCCCTAATTTAAATTAAATCAAATGAAGAGAAAAGTTTTTATGTACAAACATAGTATAGCTTAAAATGATTTTTTCTAAGAATTACTCAAATTATTTCTTTGAATTTAAATTAGTATTATTAAACCAAATAATCGCCATCAGGGCGTTTTTTTAAAATGAATTATTTAAAAATTTTAAGCAGAATTTTATAAAATATCTAGCTAGACGAACTATTTTTATTCGATTTTATTAATTAAATACTGCTTACAATGAGAAAACAATACATATTTGGAAAAAAAGTCTTACATTTGAGAGAATCCTATTTTTATTTTATTTTTTAGTTATTTTTTTATTTAACTATTGCTTTTTTTAAAATGTATCATTAACATAATAAGTAAGTAACATATAAGTTTTTGATGCTAAAATGTCATTTAATATTTACTGCTGAGCTGATCGAAATTTGGATTTTTAAATTATGAGATGAAATAAGAACTCGACTTGTATGCAAATCTCAAAATTTAGGATTTTTTTTTCATCCGGCTCTTTTTCTGTCATTGAATAAGGGGACGTTCATGTTCATTATTACCGTACAAATACTCTACCTCCTTTTCAAAGCAAAAGAGACATATATTCAGCGTTAGAAATTGGAAAAAAAAATACCTGGTCCTACGAACCACTACTTTGCCAATTTTACTGGTCCGTCAAATTAGATAAGACCGGTTTTTAATTTTTTTTTAAAGTAACTATTGCACTTAAAGTGATTTCCAATATTTAGTTTTTAAAAACTAAACAAACTAACTAAATAAACAAATAAGTTTGAAAATATCTCATTTATTGAGTACTTTTCTTGATTAAATGTTAATATTGCACTAATTGACAGAAACCTTTTAATTAGTTCCAGAGAAAAAAAACGCGGTTATGTTATAACTGGAGAGTGGGATATTTTTACGCCACTGTTATTTTAATAAAGTAATTGATACATTTTGTAAAATAATATAATTTAGGGCCAGATTCAACTTGACAATAATTTTATCCCAAACAATGAATTCACGCGAATTTATTTGAACTCACTAGAGATTGTCAATTTTAACTTAAAGATTTTGAACTGCCTACTTTTTTTTAAACTTTAAACGTCGATATCTAGAACCATTATTTGTACTACTAAGAAATACACTTTTTCTGGTTTTAAAAAACGAGGGAATTGTCCATTACAAAAACTAAATAAATCAGTGGCGTATATAGAAATTTATTTCGGGAGGGGCCCAAAATTACTCTTCAGCCCATCCCACACATATTCACTTAGTCCAATGTAGCTTTTTTATTCATTTTTAGGTGATTATTTAGGCTCTGAAAAACTTAAGAAAAGTTGTGAGGAAAAAAATTACAAGTAACCAAGGGGGGCAGTGGCGGATCCAGGATTTGGTTTTGGGGGGAGGCTAATAATTTTCATAATCCAATTATATCTTTTGATTATCTTTATATTGAAAAGGTAGTGAATTATCCTGCTCCAACCACTGAAAGGGGGGTCTGGGGGTCCTCCCTCAGAATTTTTTTGGAAATTGAAGTAAAAAAACCTCAATTTTCATTTTGTTTTGGTACGCCTCATCCGAAATTCGGACATAGATTTTATGGTAGAATTTTTGCGTTTTGACAAACACAAACTTAATATAAAATAGAGTTGTGATAATAGTTACAAGTACCTAGGGGGTCTGGGGGTCCTCCCCCATAAAATTTTTGAAAATTTGACCTTAAAATAACAAGGTTTTAACTCATTTTGGTGCATAAAATTCCATATTATATAGTAGAATTTTAGTAGTAGAATGTAGAATTTTTCATTTTTTTTTGGGGGGGGCTTCAGCCCGAAAGCCCACCCTGTAGATCTGCCACTGCCTCCCCTAGAAGTTATGAAACACTTATCTGAATCCCCCTGTATTTGAGTACTGGTGATTTATTTGGACCCAAATATCCTCTAAAAAATTTAGTCATTATCAGGCCCAAATCTAGATTCTTGAACCGCGAGAGAGGACTCAGAATTATACCTAAGGCCTCCCCCCATGCATATTTAAGGGGCCACCCATTAATGATGTACTTTTTTTTGCCTAATTTTGCCCCCCCCCCATGTCATATAGTACTTGCATCTTTTGAAGAACTTAATATAAAAAGTAGTACATGATAATGTTATAAATACTGAAGGGGGGTCTGGGTCTGGGGGTCCTCCCCCAGAAAATTTTGAAAATTTGACCCCCAAAAAACAGGTTTTTAACTCGTTTTTTGGTATACCTAGTCCGAGTCCACGGAGGGAGGGAAATTGACCAGGTGCCCCCCCCCCTGGATCCGCACTTGTATAGGGGTCCTCCCCCAGAAATTTTTTTTCGAAATTTGACTCAAAAAACAGGTTTTTAATTAGTTTTGGTACAATTAGTTCGAATATTGGATATATATTTTTAAATAGGATTTGCATTTTCATAAACATAATATTAAAAAGTTGTTAAGTAATACACTTCCAATCAGAGGTGGGCGCAATCAGATTAATAATCTGATTGAAGGTAATCAGATTACATTTGTAATCATCAATCTGATTACATTTGTAATCGATTGAAAGTAATCTGATTACATTTATAATCTGATTACATTTGTCAATCAGATTACTTTTGAAATCAGATTGACACAACTTAATTACAGTGGTCCGCAATTCACCGGAAGTGGTTCTTAGATAACCGGAAGTGGTCCGAAACTTCCCGGAAGTAAACCATAACTTACCGGAAGTGGTCCAAAACTTATCGGAAATGGTTCACAACTTACCGGAAGTGGTCCAAAACTTACCGGAAGTGAACCATAACTTAATGGAAGTGGTCAGTAACTTACCGGAAGTGGTCCACAACTTACCGGAAGTGATCCTTAATCTACCGGAAGGGGGTCACAAACTTACCGGAAGTGGTTCACAACTCACTTCCGGTAAGTTTAGGACCACTTCCGGTTAGTTGAGAACCACTTCCGGTAAGTTCCTGGCGACTTCCGGAAAGTTGCTGGCCACTTCCGGTAAGTTATGGTTCACTTCCGGTAAGTTTTGGACCACTTCGGGTAAGTTGTGAACCCCTTCCGATAAGTTTTGGACCACTTCCAGTAAGTTATGGTTCACTTCCGGTTAGTTTTGGACCATTTCCGCTAAGTTTCGGACCACTTCCGGTAAGTTTCGGACCACTTCCGGTAAGTTTTGGACCACTTCCGGAAAGTTTTGGACCACTTCCGGAAAGTTTTGGACCACTTCCGGTAAGTTTTGGACTATTTCCGGCAAGATGCGAACCAACAAGTACATTATGTGTGCCTTACCATTATCAATCATAAAAAGTAATCAAGATTTATTATGAGATTACATATTGTAATCTGTAATCAGATTACAGATTACATTTGTAATCAGATTACAGATTACAATTGTAATCATTCATCTCCATGTGATTACTTTCGTGATTACAATTGCAATCATTAATCTCCATGTGATTACTTTCTTGATTACATTTGTAATCAGATTACAAATGTAATCAGATTACAATTGTAATCGTAATCATTAATCTGATTACATTTTGCCCAACTCTGGTTCCAAGTACAAAAGGGGATCTGGGAGTTCTTCCCTAGAAAAGTTTTTGAAAACTACTCTAAAAACAGGGTTTACACTTGTTTCTGTATATTTAGTCCGAATTTTGGACATAGATTTCTGCATCTATTAGTACTTCTTTTCTATTAATGGATTTCTTTGAAAATAATCTAGTAGAATCGCACTTTGTAATTTTATACAAAAAAGAAAGAAAAAACACTGTGAAAAAAGTTAACTATTAGGCCTCTTAATTTGTCTATAAATTCAATATAGCCCAAACCTTTTAACCCTTTGAGCTCCATAGACTCCCTCTGAAGGCCTCATTGACCCCTAGGGTTCGATATCGACCACTTTGGGAATCCCTGAATTAACTTTCACTGAATTAACTTTCACTGAAACTGAATTAACTGAATTAACCCTCGTACTTTATCCTTGGAACTTGGAAGAATTAAAAGTAAAGGTTGGGTTGGGTTTTTGGGTTACATATATTTTCCGGTATGTGTGCTTGAAAGTAAAGGTTAGCTCTGAACTGGTAGTATTGTTAAGGGCAGTGGCATAGCCGCCCCCCACGAAAAAAAAATAAGAGTTAATTGAAATTTAGGGAGGATATGTGGGGTAGTACTTTTTGCTTTTTCTACATCACTGGGATTTTAACCATTTTTTTTTGCGACTGTACCCCAAAGGTAATGTCCGAGGGCATCCCTCACGATTTTGTCGATAAAATTACTTATTTTATACATAAAATTAGTAATTTTATGGAAAAAAAGATTCTTTAGATGTGTGGATAGAGGCAATCTGGTCTGTAACTAGTCCAAGGGTTTTTCGACCAAATATTATTTCACAGTCTGATGTTGTGGATAATGTTAAATGTTAGATAAGAGGATCTGAAGCTTCTCGCTTTAAATAAATGCAAATTTTGATGTTAAATCCTCAGAAATGGTGTTAGGGGGTCTGGGGTCAATCCGCAGAAAATTTTTGAAATTTCACTCCTAAAATAGTGTTTTGACTCATTTTTGGACACTTCGGGTGACGTGTGTCAGACTGTCCCCTTGATTCTCCACGGAAAGTTTTGCTATTTCAAATGATTTCTCTCACTTTAGCAGGAAGTTTTGCTCTCTCATAAAATGAATGCATGAAATCCGGTTGTTATCTTAATAATATTCATGAAAAGAAATCGGAGAATTTCATTCTCAAGATTTGTTAAATTGTTATCAATGCATGCTTTGATATTAAACTTGGTTTTAAACTACAATTTTTTGTTTCTGCGTACCCCTACCAGGGGTACGCTGTCTCCTCTAAATATGTGGTTTTTACAAAAAACAAAGAAAAGTAAAGTGAAAAAAGTGAGTCCCCAAATATTTTTCTACATTTACAGCCCTCGTTCTGAAAGTTTGGGGGGGATATATTCCCAAATCTTCCCTCTTACTTAGATACGCCATGGTTACAGGCACAAACATAGATTTTTTAATTAGAGTGAAAACATTTCGGTGCTTTTTTTCTCCAGCTGAAAAGTTATTTAATGCTTTAAAATAGACTTTTTAGACGCATAGACTTTTTTCCCGAAAAAAATTACGCTCAAATGTTTTTCCAATAGATGATTTACAAAAATCTATTGAATAGTAAGAGTAGTTGCAGTTTTGAAAGCGAATAGAACCTTGGAACAAATGAATTAAAAATTTAGACAAAGAATTCGCTTTTCAATTACTTATGTAATCCTCCCCTATTAGTGAAGGTTGAAAATTAAAATATAAGTTTTACTTCAAGAATTACTCGTTCAGTTATTTCTATCGCAAAATAAGTTTTTTCTTTTAATTTAGGAGTTTTAAGAGTGAAATTTTATTTAAAATTCAATTTATTCAAATCCAATTTCTGTATTTGGTACCTTACTACCTTACAAATTTTCATTTTGATTTCCCAAGTTTGGGTGGGGGCATGCCATGTATCGTGTCCTGTCCATGGCATGGATAAGTTCCTGTCTCCTTTTGATTTTTTAATCTCTTAAAAATGTTTTAAGAAAGCCAGTTTTACCTTTACTTGAAACGTACTAATAAGATAAAAAAAAGTTCGTATTACAAGCGAGTGCAGTGTATGGGTATTGCAATCCATTTATTGAACAAATAAGAAAAATTAAATTGATGTAAAATTTTTTAAGGAATAAAAAAATTCATGAGTGGTCCCACTTAAGTAACAATTATTTTAGATGAGTTTCCATTCTTTCTGTTATTAGATGGAAAATTTTACAAATATGTAAGGAAATAAATGTTGAATATTTTTAGAGAAATTCTTAAATCAACCACTCTGAGAAAAAAGAAGAAAAATAAATAAATAAAATATTGTTGTTGTATTATAACTAAAAATAATTTTCCTTTTCAACATGTTTTAATATTTTTTTTCAATTTTAACGTCAATATTTGACGATGAATGATTTTTGTTTGGCACTTATAATTAAATAAATTAATTTTAAAAATATATTTTATAAGAAAACTTTTTGATTTATTAAATCATTTTAGATTTGAAATAAAAGTAACGATCGGTCTGCACTATCACTACTTACGAAAATTTTTTTAAAAAACTAAAGAAAATTCCCTCCGAGTATAGAAAAACCGAAACCCCGCCGAAAATTCTCATTCACCCACATGGCGATTTTTGACATTTGGGAAACATTTTTGGCGAGTACGCTGCGACTAAAATTTCGAAAACAATTTGGCGAATTTCGAAGATTCGCGCTCATCGCATAGACGAGAGAAGAGGCAGAGAGAGGGGAAAGCGGTTGAGTCGGTCCTAGTTTGTCCCAGCATGCCCTGCGCGCAGACCATGTTTTCGCGCCCAGCGCTCTCCACTTTTCGGCATTCAGCATTTGGCGTTTACAAACATGGCGGTCCCACAGGCGATCGTTCCCGTACAAGGGGCCAATGTCGTGGTTACACAACACCAATACAATCCTCATGCTCAATCGATGGAAGAACTAGGAGCGATTCAAATCGCCGTTCAATCTGATGATACAGGAGCTCCTCCAGCTAAAAAAGGCCGAGAATCGACTGGAAAGTGGAAAGGATACGACAGTAAAAGAGTTTTCAAGAAAGAATGGGAAGAGAGATACGGTAAGTGTGCGCCGCGCTTTTGGCGAGATCGATGTCTTTTCGGCACGGATTGTCGTTATGGCGGCCGCCCGGGCTTCGGGGCGACGCCCAGGACGCCAATCTTTAAGGTAACACTAAAATTACGCCAAATGAAGAACTTGATAGCTGAAAATGATTGTTGTCGTGTTTGGCTTCGTTGACCATTGAACTAATTCATTAAAATACATTGTTTATTATAGTTAGGTGTGAAGTGTTTGATAAGAACACGTATTAAAATGGCGTCTGCCTTCTGTCGTGTTAGAAATACTTGTTCACCTAAGAAAAATCATGTTAAAATGAAGACCACACACTTCCATCGGGATGGCCAGATAGGAATATTAAAGTAACAAATGTTACTGAATCATGTGTCGAATTAAATTTCTGGATTGGTTATGTTCCACGTATGTTTAAACAATAATTTAATGGTCGTTAGATGTTTGCGTGATGTGTGTTAAGCCTAATATTCAAGATTTAAAATCAAATTTTCGTTAGAATTGAATTGATGAAGTTGTTGATCATGTGTTATCTGGTTTCTAACATACTAAAAACAAATGATTTACACTGTTTAGATGGCTATCCGGTAGCCTTTTTGTTTATGAATTTGTAAAAATAATTTTTGACCTGGGATCGTGCAGTGCGAATTACACATTCTATATTGATGTCTTTTTATTTCTAAGGAATCTGAACTTGTTAAATAATAGTTTATGTGTTCATAATTCAAATTCTCTATAAATTGCATTTTTAGTTTTTAATAAAGTTAACAATTTATTTTATTTCTTGATTTAAACTAGTTTAAAATTTAATCACTCAATTTTCTAAATCCCCTTTTAAAATTTGAAATTAATAACCCTTTTTCAAAAAATCATTTTAATAATAGTTGTCCATAAAATAAAGGTAATGTAGTACATTTTTAATATCATTAAAATAATATAGAGTTTAGTACCAATGCTGCAAAAGTAAAACACCATTGCATGGTCAAAGGATTATGAGTAATGTTGAATATTTAATCTATCTAAATTATGTAATTTTTAAAAAATTAACCAAGGTTCCCCCAAGCTGTAAAAAAAGCCCAAATTTTACTTTAGTTTTTAAGGGGGGGGCCTCTTTAAAGGGCATACTTAAGTTGCTGAAGCCCATAAAAAGGATCTATTTTTAATCCACACCTTTGATTTGTTTATAGCCTCATTCCCAATTTTAAAATTTATATTCAAACTGGTAGATAATGTTATGCATTGCAAAGACCTTAAACAAAAGTTGTCTTTCTTTATATTTTGTACTTAATATTGAGTACTATCATTTTAATTTATTTGTCAGAATTTCGCTAAAATTAATTAGAGCCTAAAATAAAATCACTTAAAAAATTGAACTTAAGAGAGGGACGAAGGTTATTGACGTAATGTGAAGGTACTATTTCCATATTTTCAAAAATTTTGGGAGAATATATAAATAAATAAACTCTTGGCCTTACATATTTTAATACTGAATATTACTTTAAAATGGGGGTTCCTCCAGAGAATGTTTATAGTATTTTTGGATTCTTCATTTCAGGCCCGTAACCAGACTTTTGTTTCGGGGGGGGGGTTGACTCAAATATTTTCTGAGGTACCTCCTTACAGGTACTTTTATACGTTAAGTTTTAGATTACAACACTGGATTGAAATTTTGCTGGACTAAATTTCAAAATTGTACAAACAGTATGAATTCCAAGTAAAAGGGGGATCCTCCCCCAGAAAAATTTTGGAAATTTGCCCCTCAAAAGAGTGTATTAGCTCATTTTGAGATCCTTTAAATTACACTCAAAGAGCACCACTCATTGTAAGCGGCCGAATTTTCAAGGTAAAAAGAAGGTGTATTGTAATAAATGGCAAAATGTTGAGGGTTTTTTTTGGGTTCCTACTCCAGAAAATTTTTTGAATTTTTCCCCTAAAAGTGGCATTTTAACTGATTTTGAGACATTTTAGGTTACATCAAAGAGGACCACTACGTAAATCACACAAGCTTGAAGGAAAAATCGTACTAATAGATTTCAAAATTTCGAGGGGGTTTGGGGGTCCTCCTCCAGAAAAATTTTGGAAATGTTACCCTTAAAAGTAAGGTTTTGACTCATTTTGAGACCCTTTGGGTTATACCCGAAGAGGATTGCTCCTTGTGAGACATAATTTTTAAGAAAAATAGCTGTATAAAAATTGATGTCAAAATTTCGGGGGGGGGGGGGGTTGAACCCCTAACCCCCCCCCTTCGATACGGCCCTGCTTCATTTTGACATTCCTTGTGAAAAAGGTTAACCTAAGCCCCATAACCCCTTGCTTGCCCAGGGGAAATATTAGGGTATCAGGGGTATGTCCAAGGAAAATTTACTACCCTTTACATATGGGTACTTTAACAAATTCAGATTTAGAAAAAATGGTACCTTCACAAAATACATTTCAAAAAGAAAATTCTGAATGTTTGGTAACCTGTATCTAATGGTCAAAAGCAGACCAATTTAATTTAAATTATTTCACAAACTTTTAGTATGTTTTAAAATATACATATACATATCTATGATCCACATTTCTTTTTTATGATTTCTTTAGGAAGCAATAGAGAATTTTGATCAATCTATTTGCTGCAATTTCAGCAAAGATAAAAATATTTTGCCGTGCAGCATGTTAAGGCCCGTTTTACAGTAACAGTTGTGCAAGCCTGCCCTAATTTATTTAATGCATAATTAATTTGCATCAATTCAATACAATTATAATTTTTTTTTTTCAGCCTGGGTTTCTGCTGTTCCTGAGGATCCTACTCTTGCATATTGCAAAATATGTGGCAAAAAGATTCGGGCTCACAAGGGTGATATCGAGAAACATCAAAAGACCAAGAGACATCTCAAAAAGCAGACTACATCTGACATTTTAGCAGACTTGATACCTATTTCTTGTGGTGAGTTCTTGAGTAACTTTTCCATTCTTATTGTAGTCAGGGTAAAATTTCTGAAATTTCATATTGAATTGTTGTGATTAATATTCAAATTTATTGAAGAAAGTTTCTAACTGCAGAATCAGGGTTTTAAAGGAAGAAAGGTTGGGGTAATTGAAATGTCAGTGTTAACACTAATCTGTTTGTCAAATTTCTAATCTGTTCTCTGTCTCTCTTTCTTCAGTTCTGCTGATGATTCTAGTAATTCATGTCAATCTTTTTATAAAGCTTTGCAAAAAAATATAAAACATATATATCGTCGGCTTACAGTCGAAAGGCACTAAGTCACTTTTGGAAGATATTTTGAAAGCGGCGGAAGCTTGGCGCATCTCTAAAATCTCGTCAAACTGAAAAGCTAGTAACCTAGCATAGATGGTTGGTTTGTTTTAAACCAGAAAGAATTCATACAGTAAAAAGCTTAAATGTTGGTTCGCGATTAATAATTTATTTAATTGAAATTATTTGATCATGTAATTAAGTTATTTTAGGGATTAAACGATTTAAAATTCAATTTCTCAAAGATTTTATAATAATATTTTCTTTTTCATACACTATAACTAGAATGGCAACGGTAAAATGATCGCCAAATTTGGCATAGCCTCGTACGGAGTAGTTGAGCAAAGAGTGACTTAGTGCCTTTCGACTGTAAGCCGACGATATGTTCTTCAATAGGAAAGAAAGTACCCAGATAAAATTGAATGAGTAAAAAAAATCACCTTTAAAAAAGACATATGCCAGTTGTGCCAGTCTTGGGCAGATTCCCATATTCTATTCAATAATTTTTGATAGGCTATATAAATATTCATCAACGATTGAGTAACTTAGTTAATATTTGGTGCATCAAGATATAATTGGCATTTGGTTACAACTGAATACCAACAACCTTTCTACTCATTAAGTAATTGTATGTAAATCAACAATATATTTCTACATCAACAATCTGACTCCCCTAATATTCTTTGGAAAACATTAAATTAAAACATCTAAAAATCTTCTTAATAAACATTAATTTTCAAGATCAAAATTTTGTATTCTTGATTGCTTGTACAAACCAAAATAAACTTGCTAGGTAGAATTAATTTCAAAAGTGCAGTTTCAGTGCTTTTTGTTAGTAAAATTCATGACTCA
This sequence comes from Tetragnatha montana, assembly GCA_963680715.1. Classification (NCBI taxonomy): domain Eukaryota; kingdom Metazoa; phylum Arthropoda; class Arachnida; order Araneae; family Tetragnathidae; genus Tetragnatha; species Tetragnatha montana. Next base: position 61,153,537 of record OY796674.1, on the reverse strand, counting down.
GAAAAATGTGGTTTTATGTGTGAATAAATTTATGAACATTTGAATGTATGAATAAGGAAATTGTAAAGTTTCGGAATTAGCTGGGTGCTAATTTTGCTAATCGAGGAATGTTTTACAAATTACATATAAAAATAATAAATAGAATCGAAAACAAAACTTCTGGTTGAGATATTTATATTGTTTTTTATTTTGATACTTTTTTTTGGCAAAATCTCAAAATACTTGGCATTTGCACCTAGCTAATCCCTACATACTCTTTTTTTTTTATCTGACGTTGTGAAAAATATCTCGTGTTTAGGTTAAAATGTTTTCAATTTACCTATAGGAATGTTATTTGCTTCACCTATTTATTGCTTTTAGTTTATTTCATATATTTTATGATTTAAACCTAGTTTTTGAATTACTCAATTGAGTTGATAAATGACTAATTTTGAGGCTTTCTTGTTACTATAAAAAGCTGTACTGGATTGAAATCAAAGCATTTCTAAGTTGCTAGTGAGAGCCACTAGTTAAGTGGTATATGTATAAAAGGGCGTGAATTTTCGTTCTCATACGATTAGAAATTTTGAATGTTTTGTTTTTTAGTAAATATGAATGAACAGTAACATTTCTATTAACTTTTTCTTATTCTTTTTCACTTTTCAGTACTAACGCAATTACTTCTAAAAGAAGTACATAACCTCTCCTGTAAGCCCAAAATATTTAGCAATAGTTATATTTATTTGATAAAACTGTTATAATTTCTAGAGGGGGTTCCTCACCATTTGACTGATGCAGGCAATGTTTCAGCTCTATCAAGCCTAGGGGGTGCAGCTTATCGTAAGTTTTCTTAAATTCTGACTCAAGGGGTCATCTATGAATTATATCACACGAAACTCATGGTTCTTGACCCCTGGTTCTGGCACAGGTTTCTCAATTAGCCTGAATCCCCACTGTTTTGTCACATTTAGTAATTTGGAAATTTGTCTTATTTCTGCATGCATTTTTTAAAATTTTCGAGTCAAACACCTCAGGTCAGTGTATTTGTATCTGATCAGTGTGTTGTCAACTCAGTGTATGTTGTGTATAGATTTTAGATTTAAAGTTGTGATATAATTAATAGATCATTCCTAAGTTGAAATATGGTAGAACTAATGAAATTTATATTGTTTTACTGTTTTACAGGAAAGTGAAATTAAGTAAGAAATTGGCGAGATTTACTATCTGAGTTTAAGCTAAATTTATTATTTTTTTGCACTTCTGTTAGCAAAAAAATATTATTTTGTTAATATTTATATTATATTATATTAATGTTAGGGTTTTTCTTTCCAAAAAATTATTTTTAATTCAGAACCTGTTTATAAGTTGATAAAAATTATCTAATACATTTGATAAAGGAATCAGAATATACATTAATTATAAGTTGCAGATTCTTGTCTGAGTATGATGGTTCAATTACTTCATCAAGTGCAAATTATGCATTAAACTTCCAAAAGACTCCTGGCTGAGTGTAGAAACTAAACTTAAAGCATTTCAGCTCTATGCTATCCTATAAAAAATATTTTAGGCCATTTTTACAAGATTGGTGGATCTGATTAATAAGCTGACTTCCCCTTTAGAATATTTCTGAAAATTCTCTGCTTTGATAATTGGAAATATACTAAAGGGTATTTGTAAATATTGTTACAAAATTTGGCCTGACCTTGTATGTAGAAAAGATGTTTTTTTTTTCTGTAAATCTATCAAATTGTTACGCTTTAGAATATAAATGTGTATACCTATACACACAATATATTACTTATATTTAAATATATTATATAAAGGACGTTCATTCTATAGAAATAGTGCAACTTTGGATTTTAGATTGTATATACTTTTTAAATCCAAGTTCTTACTTTAAAATCCAAACTTACTAGTAAATTTTTACAAAAAAAAATTTAGTTTTTAAATTAAAGCTTAGTTTTTTAAAAAATTTAGCTTTTTTATAATTATTTTAATCAGCAAATTTGTTTGATGTTATAATAGGTTGTTTAAATTCCTGAGTAGAATGCAAAAATCTAAACAAGTTTTTATTCACTTGCCAGTCTATTTTGAATTAGTTTTACACAAAAAGAATTTGTTAAAACTTTAGAAGCTATGAAACAATGGGTGAGCATTAAAAGAATGTAATAATGAGCACTTTTGCAAAAAAGTAACCACTGAAAGTAAAAGTTCTCTTGTATGATGGATATGATAAAATGATTCCACGTGAGAAAAATACTTGTGTAACTTAAGTACCATGCCATTCTAGTAAAAAAAACCTTTAGAGTAAGGTTGTTTATATTCATAATAGATAAAATGCTGTGATTTCAATCCAGATAAACTTTTTATGAAGAATTTACAGATAAGTTTGATTTTACTACAGAATTTTAGTTCTCAGTATAATTTATTCTGTTTTAAAAAGGCTAATTAAGTATGATAATCTTTGATATTAAATTAGCATATTAAAAAAAGAAATTTAATCAAAATATTTTCATATTGCAGAGAACTTAGATGGCACTAAAAATACTGACATTGAAAGCAATGGAGATGCAAGAGCTGTACCCCCAACAGCACAAGTAAGCTACTACTTTGTTTCTTGCTGAATATAGCTCCTTTCAAATCAAATCAAATCAATCAATCTTTTTATTTAACAACAGAAGATAATATGAGATAATATATAACGATATAACTTTCTTACGATATAAAGTTACACTAATTTTTAAAAAGCTCTTTTATAATCAAATGTGAAAGATGATGGAAAATAATTTAATGTTATAACCAAAGTTTCAAATGGAACATTTCGTTTCAGTAGTGTAAGTCCTTTAATGTAAAATATCTCATAATTTTTTTACAAATAGAATATACAATTTAGAAAATTCTACATGGACTTTCTTAAAGACTATATTGCACAAATCTACCACATACAAATGACCTTTCTAAAATGGTAATGCAATTGTCTCTTTAAATATTTGTGTACAAAAGATATTAGACCTCATGAGAATGAAGAGGGAGTTTCACAGGTTTAACTCTTAAACACTCTAAGCAGGGATGTGAAAATGATGTATTTAAAATGCTATGATCAGAATAAATTAGTTTTAGTTAGTACTGTGTGCTGCTGAAATTTATAAAATTAGTTATGGAACAATATTATGTATGAAAATTTACTAACTAGTTTGCAGAGAGGTTTTTTTTTATTTATTTATTTATAACGAACAAATACAACAAATGTTTATAGTCACCTGGGATCATACTCGATCCATGTAGGTGACTGTATTATTACATATAGACATTTCACACATATAAGATTAATTTATAAAAAAAGGAAAAGAAACAAAGAAATATAAAGAAGTGGTGTGGCAAACAGGGCGCCAGCCAATAAATTATAATTACTGCTGGCCATAGGATTGTACATATAAAATATTTACGAGCAGATATATGAAGTTAGTTTAAAAAAAAAGACATTGACATGTATTTAAGTAAATAAAGAAACACTTTGAAAGGATAATGATGAATAACTACAAAGAAAAGAAACTCTCGATGTTATCAATAGAAAACAAGAAATCCTCTTGAGATTCAAGAGACCTCTTCCTAAATATATATTTCAACGGGCTGTTTTGTATTTCTGTAGGTAAGGCATTGAATAATTTAGGTGCTAAATAACAAAAAATTTTGCAGAAGATAGTCTTTTTAGGTTTTGGTACTAGATAGATAGGCTTACCATATTTTCCTGATTCCAACCCAGGACACTTTTATTCTATCGGTCCATTGAAGATTAAAACCCCAGTAAAAACATCCATACTAAAAAAATTAAACTTTTAAACTTAAATAATAGACTTTATTTCATTTGTACTTTTCACTTGACATGACTTTTTTCAAAAAATCTTTGTTTGATTTAATAGCATCGTAAAATTCACAGCAATTAAGTTCAGAGTTAATTTTCACATTTAAAAGGTGTTTTTGACAGTACAAAAAGAAAGTCTGCCCCTTTCAGCAGTCCAAATCAATGTTACCCATATTTGAGAAGACTCTCTCAACTGGAGCAGATGTTCCAGGCAAACACATTGCAAATTCCACTAGCTTTAAAATGTTGTAACATGAAACATTGGTTTCTTTTAACACCTGAAATATAGCCTTTCATTTTTCTTCAATAGCTTTATGGTAGTATCAGTACCATTTGAGTCCCAACCTTCACTTTGTTTTAACAAAAAATTTTGTCCAGTCTTAAAATTACAAAAACCCAGGACATTTTGGGACCCAGGACAGCCTCCAAAACCCAGGACTATCCTGGGTAAACCAGGACGTATGGCAAGCATATAGATAGATTACATTTGGTCTACGTGGATTAATATTGTTTCTTTTTATTTATCAATGTTAAAAAAAAAAATACTTTAATATTTTAAGAAGTAGGGTTTAACAGTTTTATTTCAAATTCTATATTTTTAAAAATAGTGATTTTAGGTTGCTATGCATGTGTAACTTAAGTGTTTATTGTTAAATTAGTAAAATTTTATGATAAAGTCTTGTCATGTTGTAAAGTTAATCTATTCTATCACCTATGATTATTAGGCACATATGATTTACACAAATTTTGTGAACTATAATTAATGTTTAAATCAATTAGGTCCAATTTATTTAGTAAATCCTACAATGATTTTCTTTTTTAAAGTTAGTTTTAAACTTAAAGATATTATTTTTCATTGATAGGTAACAGATGGCCAGCAACAGATAATATATTTTACAGAATCAGCTGTCGATTCTGCTCATCAAGCAGCAAACAATGTCATTGATAAACTAGTAGAGAAATATCATCAAAGACGACTTGATAACCTCAAAATTGAGCATGAAGCCATTCTTCAGCTATACAAAGACCAGTTACTTCTGTCTCAGAGAGAGACGCAATCCAAAGTGGAAGCAGACTCTGAAAAATCTCAGTTTGAGCGAGAAGAACATGAAACGAGGTTGCGTTTCATGCAAGAGGAACATAATGCCAGGTTGAAAGCTATCGAAGAGGAACACAATGCTAAATTGCGAGCCACAGAGCAAGAATTGTTATTTGCCCAACAAGAGTATGAAAAGAAAATGCGTCTGCTGGATGTTCAACTGTCATCCATGAATAAACTTTAAGCCCCCCATCATTCCTCCTTTAGCAAACCATTTGTTGTGTGTTTTATTGCAGAATGACATTTTACCAATATTTGGTGAAATATATATTGTACAAAAGTTGCATTTTCCATTGAGACAATGGGGAAAAGTATATCACTGGAGCTTACTTGAATGTAATAGAAAGATATTGAACTATATTACAATTCCAAAACTTAACAGTTCGTTTTAAATAAGATGGTAATTATATAGAAAACCAAGTTCCTGTGTAGTACCAACTTTTTGATCTACAGCGTAGAGCCCTGATCATTCAAGTTAATGTGGACCAAGATTAACTTAAAAAACTGTTATATAGCAAAAATCATAAATGCATAAAATAAATCATGTTTGTTTAATTGTATATTTTAACCAGTACAGAATTTAAAAAAGATACACTCCATGTTATTTATATTGTTATGATAATTATAATAGTTAGCCATTCTTTAAAGGGTAACTGGATTCCAGAAATATTTGATAGCTTGGTTAAAACAGAAACTCATGATTGAGGCTTGGATAATCAAGGTTTTACTGTAATTCATGAAGTTGACCATGGGTGCATATTCATATTATTAGCTGAATTGTTCACTAATCTCTTTCAGGCTGTATTTTGCCTAAATGAAATATGGAAAGATTTCAAATGCCTGTTTCCTTTAAACTCAAAATTTCTCTGTTAAATTTAAGATGGTATGACAAGTTATCTACTGGACTAAAAAAAAAGTCCAGATTGCTACTGTTTGTTATTTGTTGTTAAGTGATTCAAAATAAGAGAATAATGTCAAAAATTGGAATTTTATTATATGTAATCTTATTAAGAAAATAATCCCCCTGATTTTATAAGTAGTATTAATTTATTCAATACACCTCCCTGTTACTGATTTGATAAAAACTCATCCCCCAAAAATTATATTATACTCAAATAGTCCTTCAGGTTAAATATAATTTAACTATTTTCCTATACATTTAGAAATGATTGTTTTGAAAATAATTTGTGCATGAAAGATTTCAAGCTGATCCTATTTAAACTTCCTGTTGCTTGTACTGGAGGTATTCTTATTCAGTATGCAAGTGGTACAGGTATACTGTAACTCAAACATATTTTAGAATCGTGTTTTAAAAGCAACTTTATTAGGTTTATCAACACTCTTCTTGGAAGATAAAACAACAAAGTTTATAAAGAAACAAATAAAGAGCATAAAACTTAAAACCAGCAGATGGGAAATTTTCTAAAAGCGAAAGTAGGAAGGTTTTTAGCAATTAATATCCATCAGGGCAAGTGTTTTTCTTTTACCACTTGGACATATATATAATTGGTTTTTAAGCAATAATATTAACTATGCCATACTGTGTATCCATAAATAGTTCAGATATGACACATACCTTATTTGAAAGAAACTGCCATTAAAAGATCTAACAAATTTTCAAAACTATTATTGTGAGTTAATTTCATTATTCATAAAGACCAACGGTATAGTTTCATGTCTAATTTATCTGCCTAAATACTAGTATATTCAGTCGAAAAGAGCACCGATTCTAGATAAATCTCTTACTTGTCTGATTTTTCTTTAACTAATTTAACATTATGGATTTTCCCTTTTCTATTACCCTTCACTTTACAAATTTTCTAATGTTATAACATGATCAGCACAAATAATCCCTCTTAAAAATTAAAATTAATTATAACTATTGATAATTATCATTTTTTTAAGAATATATTTGATTAGATCATTCCAATATTTGACTTCTTTAGTATAAGATGCTTTTTTTTTTAAGTTTTAAGCACTTGATACCTGAAGTTTTAAGTTTTTACCATAACTTGTCATAACAAAATCTTTTTTCTGTCAAAATATTTGAAAACTCCTTGTCATTTACTCTAGAAAAGCAAATTTTCTATGTGAATGAACAGTAACAGGAATTTGAAGTGCATAGTTTGTTTACCCACACGAGTGTCAATTCAAAATAAAATTCTGCTATATGCAACTTTCTTTAAATAAATGTTCCTTTCATATGTTTTAAGTTTTGTATCGGAACTATTTATGGCATTGTTTGCACATATGGCATTGTTTGTAAAATAGGTGATTTTCAACAAATCAAAGTAAAAATTTTTTATTTTTAGTTTGAAGTCCATTTTTGAATTGTCAACTTGTGGGAAATTAAATATATGTATAACTCCTTTTCTTAATACTGAACTAATAGTTTTGAAGATATTAATTTTTCTCCTGCTATAGTGTGTTGACCATATAAATTATAGATTTTACTCTGATAAAACACTAAGTTATTGTTGAAGTAAAGAACTCCTAACTGCTTCAAATAGTTGCCTAAATATATCTATGCAATGAAATAGTCCTCATGATTTCAAAATTTCACTTGTCTTCTGAATTTTTATTATCATTAGCTTTAACTGAAAAATTTAAAAATGAATGTGGTGATTTTTTTAAAGGACAATATTGCATATAGCTCCTATAAATACTGCAATAAACTGTAGGAAAAGTTTTGTTTATTAATTGAAAATTTTAAGTAATATACCATGTCTCTTTTGGTAAATAAATGGAAGGCATTATACAATCTTTTATTTTAGTTTTCCTTTGTCTCTTGGTTCCTTTTAAATCTTTTTCTTAAGTTTAAATATAGGTGATAATTTAATATAAATGTGTATCTAATGTGTGGCATAAAAGATTATAAGCTGCAGTAAAATTTGTTAATGCACTAACTTCACCACAAATGTGATAATTTTCTTTTTTTTTTCTCCTTACTAACATTCTACCAATCTTACCCTTACTAAAAATGAGTTAATGTATAAATTATGGATAAGGTTTGTTTCACATGAAGCCAGATTTTACCATTTTGTGCAATGCAAAACAAATTGGTTTAATATTTGACGGTTTCATGTTCAATTAGGAGCAAGCCTAAGTTATTGTTGGTAAACATGCTGATGTCATTTAAAAAATATTCGCTGTTATGTATATTATTTCCTTTTCATCTTTTTGTATTGATATTAGATGTATATGTTTTAAGATTGTATATACTTTATATGTATTTCAATTGTATATTCCACACTGTCAACTAATAACAAAGTGTTAAAAATAATTTTATTCAACTTTTAGTATATAATACAATGCTTCTTAATGAAGTATATCTAAAGTATAACCCTGAAATGTTCATCAATTTTATATTTTTACGGATGTTGCCATTGTTTTCATGTACTTCCAAGTCAAATTGTAATTTGGACTTACAGTTGTTGCCAGATACTTCAATATTTAAAGTGACTCATGTAATAATTTGGATCAGAAAAATAAAAATATTTTTTTCTTATAGTTTTGATTAGTCAAAGGCATCTTATCTTAGATGCAGTTATTGTTATTTTTCAGCCATCTATCAAAACAATTAAGTAATGGCACTTCAAAATTAAAATACTCTTAGTTAATTGGGATGGTGAGAAAAACTCAGTCCCAAAAAATCCTAAATGATTTCAAATACATGCATCAAATTTTGAAAACTAATAATGAAATATTTATAAAATGGGACTAATTGTATAATTAGTTGTACAAAATAAAGATAATGGTCATACATTTAAATGTTACAATTTAGATTTTAATTCTGTTAGTACAATGAGAAATAGACTAATTCAACTGTGGGACGACACTAAAGACCCTGAAGCTTGCTGATCGTATAGTCAAACCGGAAATACAATTTATCTTCATTGTTAATTGTTATGGAATATACACTGTAAGCATGGGTGCCACTCTTCCGTCCTGTGGATGGAATTCTGTCTTTCTAAAAGTTTTGTGAACGGAATTTTGTCCTGGGTTTATTATGAAATGCCAAATCAGCTGACTAATTGGCAGCGATTTGTACTAAATTTTAGTACTTAGCACATTTTGCCGACAAATAAGTTTGTTTTACTCAGATAAAGCTTTGAGTTAAAATTTAAGGACCTATTTGATTGTTCATATGAAGGTAGTTCAAATTTCAGTTTTGCAAATTTTTGAAGAGTGGCACCCATGACTAAAAGTGCTCAGGGTCATAGGTCAAACTTCTGGTGGAACTCTTCTATAGAATGTATTTTACCACACTGATTTTAGAGAATAAATAATGCCTTTTAAGAAGTAATATATATCATCAGCACTAAAAACTTCAAAGCCCTCCATGCCATCTATTTTTGGAAATCTTATGATAATCTGATTTAAATTAAATGAAGAAGATACAATATTTTTGTAAAATTTTAAATATATTAGTTTTTTTCTATTTTGCTGATTATCTGCTGTTCAGTAAAAAATATTTTCAAGATGTAAAAGAGAATCTGTGCACAACTAAGTTTTCCATTGGTATAATTTCGCATTTTATGCTTCAATAGGAATTTAAAGCATTAAAGGTCTTATGGAGATTTGGTTTTAAAAATTTAATCATAGTTTACGGAAAAACTAATTTTTGAGGTGGAGGCAAAATAGATATATTGGTGGAATTTCTCCAATATATTTTTTAAAGAAAAAAAAAGGGATCATTAATATACATTTTTATTATTGCATGAAATGTGTTCTCTTTGTTATTTGCTATTTTTATAATAGAAAAACATTTTTTAGAGGTGTTAGTGTCTATTTATTTACAAAAGTTATTTCTAGATGGCAGCACCAAATTTTGAAATGTTCTCCGTTCTCTCAGATACCATAAGAATTAAAATAAATTAATATAATGAGGTAAATCGTAAATATCAGGATATCTGAAAAATTTTTATGTTTCTTCTAAGAAGTTTCAAATAAGAAAAATATTTTTTGAATAAATGGGTAATTCTTATATTGGGAAACAAAGTAACCCTAACCACAGATCTTAAGTCTAAAAAAAATCTTGACCACACAATCTTCCTCCAGAGATACTCCTTCCTAGCATACATATTAGGTTGAAAATTATATAGGATTTTTAAACCTAATAGGAATCTATATTTTTTGGTAGGATGATTTAGTTTCTTGATTGATATAACATATTATATAAAAAATTGTGCGTGAAACAGAGTTCCAAGTACAAAAGGGGGACCTGGGGGTCAGGTTCGCCCATAGGGGGGGGGGGCAAACCCGACAAATGTCGGGGAGCCAGGAGCATTGAGGGGCCTACGATTTCCACCATATATTCAGGGCTTAAATTGCACCGGAGCGCACCGGAGCGGAGCTCCGGTACTTCTTGGTTTTCAGTAAATTTTTACATTTTAACCGGAACGCACCGGAGCGCATAAAATCGCGTTCCGAACCCTTTTCGGAAAGACCAAAATGTACCCCTCGATGTTTTTCGATTACCGACGAACGACGACGAACAACGACGAACGACCTTGTTTTCCTCACCCTCAAAGGGAAGGACACCCCCTTCCCTTCGGTGACTAATTACGGGACAAGAGATAAGAAGCCCTCCTGAATGGAGAAGTCTCGCTTCTGTAAAATTTCGCTTGTTAACCAGATGTGTCCAGCAGTCCATTCTTCTGTAAACATTGAAAGTAGTCTTTAAGATAACAGTTCGGTCACAATAATAGGTTGAAAGGGGATGGGGCAGGTAGGGGGGATTTAAATTTGGTCAGTGAGGCATGCCTTGAAAGATTTACGAGTTTTGGTAGTGTTTGTGTCCACCTGGGTCTGGGTGTGTACTTCTACTTCCTGTTCTCAAAGGGAGCGTTGCTGTAATAACAAACATTTCATCTTGAAACTGTAGATTCTGTGAGGGTTCTTGACCAGAGAATTCCAGAAATTTTTGTGTGCTTTGGGGGGGAGGGAGCCTGTCCGAAGGAGTGATTCGTAACGCATCTTCTTGAGCTCTTCATTTCATCAGCTATTGGTTCATATCATAGTGCCACGGTGAATCTCCATAACCCATAACAGCTCTGTTTTGCCTGAAATTTTCTTCGACAGATACGATACGACATTGAATTAAAGTTAAAGAGAATTTACTCTTTCTGGTAAGTTCCAATTTGCTTTACGTATTTTATTGTAATCAATGAGTTTTAAGAAACTAATTTGATTTTCTAATTGAAATTTTTCTGTTCTGTAATAATTACCTTTTAGAGGTTAATTGTGAGTTGAACTTAAGCTAATATTGGGACCTTTTCCTCCAGAAATACTTTGTTTTTCTTTCGCTTCTTATTTTCTTATATCATTCCCCATTCCCTCTTATTTAAGTGAAAGAAGGTTATAAAAAAGGAGTAAATTATACATGAAAACACTGTTTATCAGATCTATGCTTTAATCATGAATTTTTGAAAATTTTCCGAATGAGTATCATGACTTTCAAACTAAATGCTTATTATCGGTACTATTTAAATAAGTTTCGACGTTTTAAAAATATTTAGAAAAATGCACTAGACCCTCGATTAACCCGGATTAGATTATCCAGGGTTATCCCTCATCGCAAAAAAGGACTGAAATTCTGGAGTGAGAATATGGGAAGACAATTCATATGTAATTGTCCCAAAAAGTTGTGTAGTAATTATTTCAATATTTTTTACGAAATTATTTTCAATTTCTTTTTCAAATTTTCATGATCTGGGTTACTTGAGAATTTACTGTGCATTTATAAGGTAATACATAAAAGGAATTTTTTTTAAAAGCGCACTCTCAATCACTTCTTTGGGAAAATAATAAATGTACGCGCTATACCATATATTCCCTAAATGCCTATATCATGAACTTCGTTATTCCTATAACCTTCACATCTCAAAAAAAGTATTATTCCCTGGATATATTATTCTTCTTAAAGAAATTTCTATTTTTGTGTCGAAGATTTTTGGTTAAAAGCCCAAGTAAATCGAAATATTTTTAAAACAAATACGAATTTTTTCAGATATTTTTTTTGGTCGTTGTATTAAAAATGAAAAAAAAAAGATTAATAGGAATTCTTTTAAAATCTTTCTTTAGAACTTTAAAAAGGAGTTAAAACACTACTTTTGAGGGTCAAATTTCAAAATTTTCTGGGGGTGAACCCCAGAACTCCCTCCAGACCTTTGATATAATGTTTCTCCCTTGAAAATTCTGCCAATTACAAGAAGCGGTTCCCTTTGGGAACCAAAGAGCATGAAACCCCAAAGAGTTTGAAGAGGAGGTAAAACACTGGTTTAAACCGGAATTTTCAAAAAATTTTACTGGAGGATCTCCACCCCCCTTTGAAAATTTGATGTTTATTTATAACTTTTTTTTACCTAGAAAATTCTATGCTTTACGAGTAACTGTTATTTTTTGATGTCACCCAAATGGTCTCAAAATGAGCTGAAACATTACTTTAAGAGGCAAATTTCAAAAAATTTTCTGGGGGAGAACCCCCAGACCCCCCTTTAAAATTTTTACATATATATGTTATACAGAGTACCTTCTCTTTGGATGTACCTTAAATGTTGTAAAAAGAGGCTAAATTTCTAAATTTTTCTGGGGGTGAGCCCCAGCCCCACTTAAAACACATCCTTGCCCCCTACGACCAAAAACTGAAATGACGCCCCTGATAAGCGGAATGTTGAAATAGTAGCGCTCCGGTACTTCTTTGGTTAGAATTTAAGCCCTGCATATATTACTAATACAAATGGACTATAAATCCAATTTGTATCCGTTAATATCTGTACAGAATAAATGTTTCAAAATTTTAAATTACTCTAAAACTACCCCAGGTAGCACAGCTATATCGTTTTATGTCAATTAATATCAACTGATGACTTAAGTCATTGGTTGATATCGAAGGGATATATATTGATATAGCGTGCTACCTGGGACTAATACATCTCATTATAAATCCTACCAATCATGGGTGTCATTTAGGGGGGGGGGGCAGGGGGGGCAATTGCCCCCTCCCAAGATTTCCACTCTTAAGTGAAAAATTGCTGCAAGTCCCTCGAAAATTCTGTAACTTCCACAAGGAGTATCGTATTCAACTCAAAAAGTCCCAAAAGGAGTTAAAACACTACTTTTGAGGGTCAAATTTCAAAATTTTCTGGGGGAGAACCCCCAAACCCCCTCCTGACCTTTGATGTCTGTTTATACAATGTTTCTCCCTTGAAAATTCTGCCGCTTACAAGAAGCAGTTCCCTTTGGGAACCAAAGAGTTTGAAACCCCAAAAAGTTAAAAAAAAAGGAGGTAAAGCACTAGTTTAAGCAGGAATTTTAAAAAATTTTTACTGGAGGACGATCTCCGCCCCCCCCCTTGAAAATCTGACCTTTATTTATAACTTTTTTCCCCTCGAAAATTCTATGCTTTACATGGATCTGTTCTATTTTGGATGTAACCAAAAGGGCCTCAAAATGAGCTGAAACACTACTTTAAGAGGCAAATTTCAAAAAAATTTTTGGGGGAGAACCCCCAGACCCCCCTTTCAAATTTTTTTACATGCATTATGTTATGCAGTGTATTTCTTTCCCTTGGATATTCTGCCGCTTACAACAAGCGGTTCACCAATGAGGTTGCAAAGGAGATAACAAACTAGTTTAAAGGGACATTTTCGAAAAAAATTCTGAGGTGGCTCCATTTGAAACTTTGACGTTTATTTCTAACTTTTTTCTTTAGAAAATTATTTGGTTTACAAGGGGCTGTTCTCTTCGTATGTAACTTAAATGGGGGTGACCCCCAGACCCCTCATTTAGAGCTCATGACGTTGAGTCACCCCCCCCCAAAAAAAAGAAAACAGTCTAGTTACGGTGTGGCCCAGTCCCACTAAAAAAAATTCTTTGCCCCCCCAACCAAAAACTGAAATAACGCCCCTGCAGTACCAATCCGTTATAATGCCTTTTATAGAATAATTTTACAACTATATTTAAAAATAAATCACAATGTAAATTAAAAGAAAATATTTCAGATAGACGTCCAAATATAATTTTTGAATTACCAATAATACGTAAAGAAATCTATCCCAAGCATTTTCTTTATTTAGCTCCTAAGTTATACAAATAGTTTACCATTTGAGTTGCGGTCGGAAAACAATTATTATCATTTCAAGAAAGTTTTATTTACATTTTTAATTGAAATTGACGATATCGATTTATTTTTCCACATTTAGAAGCGAATTTACTTTATATTTTCCAGTTTGTCCAGAATGTTTAATTATGTATACTTTTATAAATTTATGTCTTGGTGTTCATTTCCTAGTTAAAAATCCTTATTTGTTTTTTATCATTTGTGTTTTGATTTTTGTAAACTATATTTTTTTTCTATGTCATGCAAGTAGTCACCAATACTGGCTCTGTTGCCTCTTGGTGACCAATTTTTATTTTTTGTAAATTGTATTTTTTTAAAAAAAGATAAATAAATTATTATTATTATTATTATTAATTCAAACTAGGTGTTCCAAAGCCAAGTTGAATTCTCAAAAATTTTCAGGGGGAGCACCCCAAAACCATCCTTTTGTACTTGCAACTCTATTGTTTAAAACTTTTACGAAAACTAGTTAAAACCTGTTTTTAGAGTCAATTTTCCAAGCATTTTCCGGGGGAGGACCCACAAACCCCCCTTTGGTACTTGGAAAGATACATTGGACCTATTAAATATGCATGATGGGAGGGGGGGGGGAATAATTTTGAGCCTCTCCCGATATAAATTTCCATATACGCCGCTGTCTAGATACATCACTCAGAGAGAGAAGTATTTTTAATATAGGGGACCCGTGCTAAAATTTTGTCAGGGGGCCCGGGAAACTTATGGTCGGCCCTGCTGGGGGTCACCCTCTAGTCTAGAAAATGTTTGGGAATTTGATCCTTAAGAACAGGGTTTTAACTCATTTTTCTCCACCTAGTATAAATTTCAGGGGGGATTCAGGCCATTCATGCTCCTTCTGAATTTGTCCCTGATGAGGAATGAAAAAGCGACTTATAGAAAGCGTTTGCCGTTAATTAACCTTACCGTAACCAAAGGATTAAGGATTCAACCAATTTTTTTCATTAACTACAGGGTGTTCATAAAATAAAGACCTTACCTTAAAATTCTCTACAGGGAAATCTAATGGTAAAAAAAAAAAATCTTAAATTTCAGAGAGAGCATTTTGAAGGGATGGGATCTCTTAAAAAAAATTTTAGCAAATGAGTTAATTAATTTACTTAAATTTGTTGCTTGGATTTCGGATTATCACCATCAGAAGTCTAAAAGAAAAAGAGAGAAGAAATAGTGCAATTTTCTGCAAAATATAGCTATGAAGAAATTGCAGGACCAGAATTAATTCCCTGGCCGTAGTTTGGAGAAATGT
Organism: Tetragnatha montana; assembly: GCA_963680715.1. Lineage (NCBI taxonomy): Eukaryota > Metazoa > Arthropoda > Arachnida > Araneae > Tetragnathidae > Tetragnatha > Tetragnatha montana. The sequence continues at coordinate 61,138,212 of OY796674.1, read as the reverse complement.
CAAAAACAATCTTTGACTATGAAAGATACTTTGAAATAAGCGAGGCGAATTTCCCGCGATTGTATGATCACAAAGCTAAAAAAAGAAATAAAGTTGCGATTCGATATTTCGATCGTGCGTCAATAAATAATCTTAAAAATGACATGAATAAATAAATATAAAAGAGTGCGACCTCAGTCTTGGGTTAACTTCCGGTTTCACTTTTGGTGATAAGCGAAATCATGCTTGTGTTGAAGTGACAGTGGGGAAAAAACCCTTTCTTATTAGAACATTTAGTCGGATATCAATCCTTTGCTGCAATAGGTCGTCTCACTAGTGCTGGTTCGTTTATAGTTCTGCTTTTTAATTCCGATGAATACCTTGTAAAAAATGGATAAAGAAGTCATAGATTTGATTAAAGCTACCGAAAGCGAGAATGAAGGTAAGCCTCTGAAAATTTTATACGCCCTGTCGTTCTTTCAATCGTCAGTAACTGTCAGGATAAATACGAAAGTGTTTTTGTTTGTCTTGAAAGACAGAGAAGAGTTGAAGGACTCAATTAAATTTCTGGAGAGTATTTCAGTGATGAGATACAGTGGACCTCATAAAAAATACGTTTACCCACTAGAAGAGAATCTCCGTTTAGAAGTTCAAAGACATATGGAAAAACGCGATGGGTTTCAAATCGTTCGAAAACAATGTCTGAGAGCCTTGGTTGAGTTGTTCGAAAGGGACCAGTGCTTTGAATTTCATAGCTTTGTGTCAGTTTTGAAATTTTCTGGCGAATATCAAACTTTGATGGAGGATTTATGCGAATTACCTGAGGAAGTTATTTCGGAGTTATTAAACATCAATAGAGATACAGAAAAAACAAAGTGTTTTGATAATTTAAGTGAAATTTATAACTATTACTCAGAACTACTTACAGATAATGCGAAACTGAAGGGCATTTTGTATGAGTACATATGTGGACTGGAAATAGAAGGGCGTTCTAGGAATGACATTTATGCCTCTGCCTTAACATTATTTTTGGATATAGCTGTACTTTATAGCCCTGACTACTTTTTAACGCCCTGTACCATGGAAGCTGTGTTACAGGCGTCGAAAAAAATGCTTGATTTGTCAAAATTCAAAGAAGCAATTGAAGGTTATCGACTTGTTTTCGAAGATCAACACATCTCCTCAGCCACTGATGAAGTTATTTTAGAGGCTTGGCGTGAATATGCCGAAGCACTTAGCGAATCAAAACGAGTATCAGAATCTCTGGAGGTTTTAAGAGGGCTATTGAAACGATTAAAAGAAATTGATGTTAACCATGCAGGTATACCTGCTGTAGAGCGTTCCATCGGAAGTAATTGGATGGTGCAAAACGATCTGGAAGAAGCAATGAAGTACTTCCAAGAGGCGTTGATCAGCGGAGAGTCCATTTTAGGTGGACAACATAAAGAAACTTTAAAATCTAAGAGAGAAATCGCTTTTGTGTTGCAGCACCAAGGTAGAACAAACGAAGCATTGGAAATGTTGAGGAATTTAGCTCCAGAGTTTCCGAAAGTTTTTGGAGAGATGCACGTAGAAACTATGGTTACTTTTTCAGACTTAGCTTCAATATTTTTCAATAAAAAGGATTTCAGAAGAGCTTATGGGATGTACAGGGAAGTTTTGAAAAACCAAAGCGCCAGCTTGGGAAGGCACGATTCCGAAACTCTGAAGACAAAGCACAACATGGCTTCCGCTCTTCTGCTGTCGGGACGAATAAACGAGGCGCTTAAGATCTTCGAACAGGTCCTGGAAATGTATTACGAACTGGATGACCCGGATTATGGTGAATTACTGCAGTCCATACACTACACCAAAACCCTCTTCAAAGGCATGAAGGCCCGATCAGGACAAAGTTTGCATGTGGCTATAGAGAAAGACGCAAGTTTGAAGGATATTACCTCGCTGGTAGAAGAAACTGGAATCGATGTCAACATCGTGGACTCGAATGGGCGAACACCCTTGCACGAGGCTGCGGAAAAAGACCGATCGGACGTCGCCCTTTACTTATTGGGCAAAGGAGCGAATTACGCGGCCGAGTGCAAATTCGGAAATACCCCATTAGAAGTGACGAGGTGTCCTCGAGTCAGATCAGTCCTGTCGGACCTGAAGGCCGCTTTCGAGGCTGCCAAATCGGGGGATTTCGACCCCCTGTCGACGATCTTGTCGTCCGGGCACCTGGACGAGGGCGGCGTCGTCAACGCCCGCGACGCAGACGGCAACACGTTGCTGCACTGGGTGTCGCACCTCGGCCACCCTGCGCTGGTGACGTCGCTGCTGGAGGCCAAAGGCGACGCGACGCTCGCCAACTTCGGGGGCGAGACCCCCCTGCACCTCGCCGTCTCCAGGGACCACCTGGACGTGGTGGAACTCCTGGTGCAGTCGGTGGAGGGAGGGAAGAGGTTCCTGGACGCGAGGAGTGTCGTGGAGGGTCGAGCCGCTTTGCACATCGCTGCCAGGCGCGACTCCGCTGCTATGGTGAGGCTGCTTCTGAGGTGCGGCGCTTATTTCAACATCAGGGATGGCAACGGGGCCACCCCGAGGGAACTGACCGCGGACCCAGCCTGCTCCAGTTTGCTGGAGGTGGTCAGCGATGTATTCAGGACAGGACATTTCTGCAATCCCCTCGGTGCTATAGGAAGCAGCATCGAAACAGATGAGGACAAAGGATATTTTGTTTCCAAGATGCACTTGAACAATTAGTGGGTGATGCATGTGGGTAACATTTCCCGATGAAAAATAAATTTTCATTCAAGTTGGTTTGGATGGAAAGTGTTTCCCAAAGCCATTGTGTGAGTGACCTGCAGTTTTAGTGTTTTGAACTAGAAATGCAGGACAACCTGTGACAACCTAGAGATAAAGAACCTGTGTTGTACTTCTGGAAATAATCTCATTCGATTTAATTTTAAATTTTAAGTTGATGTTACTTATAAGTACTTACTAGGTAAGTGGGATTTCGCACAACAGTGTTTGCTGTAATTTTATTTCCCTGTATTTATACTTTTGTGAAGTTTTTTTTGGTCGGTATTCAAGCAGTAATTACATATTTCTTGAGAGGAAGTAGTAGTGATTTTAAGAAGAATGGAAGCAACTTGATTCATGAGGCAGGAGATAATTATTATTTTTATGCCCTCGATTTAATCCTATATCAAAATGACCCGTGTAAAAAGTACACTAATTCATCTTTTGATAGTTTTGTTTGATGGATATCATTAAAACCGTGATTCTGTATAGTCGAAGTTATCCATTAAAAATTTTGCTACATATTTTTTTATTTTATTAAAACTAGATTTTTACTCATTCCCTTCTTACAAATGACCATTCATATAAAATATGTAGGGGAGATTAGTGTACCTAGGGCCGCCTTTTTTCAATCCCCACTAATTAAGACAAAATCGTGTTTTATGCTATGAAACGGATTGTGCACACATCAGAATACTAATTACTTATCTTTTTGATTAATATAAATACATTGATAAAGCTATTAATCGAAATAGAAGGTTTATAAAAAAATCTGGAAATGGCCATAGTACAATTTGTAGTTGTACCTAAGGCCACTGAATAAAAGTTTAAATAACTCTAAAATTAATAGAAAAAAGTGACATAGTTCCATTTTAATGTATAATTATTAATTTAAAGTACTTTTAATGAAAAAAACAACAATTTGATAAATTTTCAACATTATTGTGAAAAAGCTAATTCTTGATAAATGTTCAGAAACTCTAACACATTTAGGTTTTTGTGATTCTAAAACCAAAGTTTTGATGTTTTCTTTCTATCATAACTAAAAAGTCCTCTGCTTATATCATGTAGAAACATGTTAGTATTGAAAACAAAATGTTTACTTGGATTTAGGGCAGGCTCTAGATACAAGGAAACAATGTGACTTACTTAGTTCCTAGGAACAAAGTAAGCAATTTTATACAAACTGTCTTAATATGATAAAACAACACGGAATGGTAACTTCTTATTGGCTCGTTTATTTTAACCTAAGAAAAAAATTATGCCTAAAATATAAAGAAAAGTATTCGACTGATTTTTGTAAAATAATAAAAGAGTTAACTAACATCATTCTCCTGACTGTTTCGAAAATAGTTTGCTAACATGGTTATTGAAGTTGCCTCTCGAGAACTAAATGTTATTCAAATAAAGGGGGGTGACCCTAGGTGCACGAATCTCCCTTATACTTTGGAGTAGTTTAATTTTTTCCCTAAAAATGTAAGGATTATGGTTTTTACGTCTTACTTAAGTTGTTTTCTGTGTAATTCAGTAATTAAAATTATATTTATAAGATGGGGAATTATTTCAATTTTTTTTTTTTTTTTTTTTTATCGTGTCCATGGACATATTATTAAATGGCCTCGTGCGTCTTCAGAACTGCATCCGCTAGTTCCAATGCATCCATGCTGTAGAGGACCTCTCGGAGTTCTGAAGCCAGCGGCACCAAACCCAGATTCAAGATATGTGGGACAAGGGCCGGGCACTCTAGAATGTGATCCGGGGTAAGGTGGGCATCGGTGCAGTTCTTGCACGGAACATATGTTCTCGTCTTGTCGGGGAGTATTTTCATCCCTTTATAGTGGTTTGTTCTCAATCTTGTTATTGTTGATGTTAGGATTCTGGGGCAATCGAAGTCAGTGATGAGGGGTTTCTTGAAGGAGTGGGGCAGAAGCCTGTGTTTTGCAACTGCATTTGCGTCTGCAAGCGTGATGGTGGTGCAAGGTTGGTCAGCGTTTCTGCCTTCTTTTGCTAAGGAATGATACATATATAACCAACACCCTCATCATCATTGAATATTTATTATTTTTCCTGATTGTCAAAGTGCCAAATGTGTATTAAGTTAAGGTTATTAAGTGTTAAAAAATGTATATTTAGTTATATAATGCTGCTATTAATAAATGTAAGTTTTAAAAAACTTGTATTTAATTTCTGGAACAATGTGTAAAGAAGTGTTTATGATTATTGCAAAAGTAATTTAAAAACATAACAATGAAATCAAGCGTTTCCTTAAAAAACGTTTTCCCTTTGAAAAATAAGGTTATTGTTGTTTTGATTTATTATTATTTTAAACCATTCAAAGACAATTTTTCTTGAAAGTATGATATTTTTAAAATATTCAAAGAAAATCCTTGATTAATTCTACCCATTCAGTACACACCATCTTCAAGGCTCTAAAAATAATGTTTTTCATTTTACATGTTGTTTCTCAGGTTATTTTAAGTCTTCTTAGAGACTAAGTTGCAGTTTTTTAAGGGAAGGGTGATAAATAAGTTGCCAGTGGAACAAATAAAACTTTCAGCTCCCAACTACATGGTAATGAAAAGGAACTACGTTTGAAAGTTTTGAAACTCTACCAAAAACAATAACATAGCATTATCCAGGATCACAAACAAAGGCTCTGTTATTATTCAACTGTAAGAAATGCCCATTTGCATAAAACTCTTTGATTCACACTTTGTATTTTTTAGATACCTTTCTAAAAAAATCAAGGGCAGGATATCTGGAGGGGAAAAATCTCCAATGAAAGAAAATTAATGAAAACGAAAATGATTAATCATTTCTACTTATTAATATTACATATCCGCTTCTTTCCGCACGCATTTTTTTTTTTTGGAAAAATGAGAAAATGCTTATTTTAACTGAAGTTGATTAAGATATTTAAGATTTTAGAATGCATTAAAAGAAATAGGTAAAAGGAAAAATAATATTTATTCAAAAATGTTTTGACTAACAGATTGCATTTATTTTTTATGTTTATAGCGTGGTTTAGTTGATAAAGGATTTGTTTAAAGGGATTTGTTATATAACCAAAATAACATACTAAGAGGACCGAAGATAACAAATTCTTATAAATGATATTTATCAACTTAGGTTTCTATTAAATTAGTTATAGGTACTATAGTGTATTAATCACTTTTAAAAACTAATTACTACTGCTGGTCAAGCTTTAGACAATGACAGAAGACGAGAATTAGCTGTTGAAATCTACACTTTCTGGTAATATTTTTCATTATATACTTTATGAAATTATGTGTTGGCATCTTCTTAGTTAATGTCAGCATTTGGCTTGAATTCTTGGATCTAAATTTAGCTGGCTTTTTTACTTGGTTTATAGCGTTCAAAAAACTAATTTCCATTTTATTATGCATAACTTATTAGTATGAAAGTTGGGACTGTAGCTGTAAAGAACACGAACATCACAACATTCCGTTTTTAATAAGTCTGAGTGGGTACTGGAAAAGTTTTATTAGTTTAGAGCAATCTGTAAAAAAATATGAGAGACGCAATTGGCAAGAGTTCAGAATGGCGGGCGGAGGAAATTCCCAAGGAACAGTTCTGAACTTGTGTCGACAATATTCAAGTACTTTCTAAGCTTTATCATTCGATTGAAGTCACTGTCTAAAAAAATCTTCTAAATATAGGCATTCGAAAGGAATGTAGAAAAAATTTACTATAAGTCGTTTAACTATTTAAGAATGTACAGTATTTAAACAAAAATTTTCGTCAAAACGCTTTTCATAATATTGACTATTATGATGTAATGTATGTGTGTATAAATATTAATGTGTACTTATGATACTTTTATGTTTCACAAACGATGAATACTTGATGCTTTAAATATAAAGTGAAAAATATATAGGCAGTATAAACCATAAAAACATAAAATTTCATGCATAAATCATAAACTTTTAGTAGTTAAAAATTGTATCCTTTTTTCATATATTAAATTAAATTAAATTTTATTACACCCTTAAAATTGATTTCTAATTTTAAAATATTTCATCTATTGAATTATTCTTAATTCAAGCGCCAAAATCTAAACAATGCGAGGAAAATTTATGTTTTTCTATTTATTCATAAATTTTTTTCGTTAGTTTTTTTATCTGTAAAATAATCCTTCCTTTACTGTGATTAAATAACTAATGAAGAGCAAGAGCGAATACTTACTGTTGCATCGTATGCAGAAAAAGCACAACCAGAATTCGTACCTGTAAAACTGTTTCTCCTTTAGCGTTCATTTGTGGCAGTGAAGCTTATCTCAGCCCTCTTCGCAAATGCATTGGTGCATTGGGTCACAACTTGCAAGATTTAGATACCACCACCCACTTTTTATGTCAAGATATTTTTCCGAGCCCCTCTGAATTAAAATATTAATTTCTTAATATGCATTGTTTAATTAATAATCATCTTTTAATCTTTCGTTAATCTAATGTCTAAACTCTTATAACAATCACATGTAACCTATACAAACATGATAACACCTCGCTATAAGTAAGACAAGCAATAAAACCATTGATTTTATATAGTAACAATAATTTTATCCGAGAATTCCCATTTATTTGCAATTTATTCATTTCAATTTTTGTTTTTCCCACATTCGTTCCCATGGACACGTCCTGCGACCTACCAGTTGAGAATCCCTGCATAAAAGGTTTGAAAACACGTTTTTTTTCCAATCGATATTGGATAGAATTCAATATTCCACCTCTATCTTCCCTAACATTTTTTCTTGATAGCACGTAATTATTTTTTGAAATTTGTCTACAGTTTCAAACTTTTTGTTTTAACTGTAAAACTTATACGAAAGATTTTTCTTTGCAAAACATGCACAACGTGTTTTATTTATCTCTATACAAGGTAAATTTTTATATTTTTTACGGGGGGTTAAGATTTTCTTTATATTATATGCTTAAGAGAGAAAGAAGAAGAAATATGTTTTCTAATTGAAAGTGAATGATATTAATCCCTGTAAATTTTTAGTTGGTTTGTTGTGCTATACTTGTTGACTAGGCTTGTATACAAATTACAGATAGGGCCAGTAGTTTAATAGTTAGTAATTAGCATAGGTTATTCAAAATTGTACAATTAAGTTTTTCCCATACATGTATAGTATACTTTCCATCTACCACTGACACGAAACCTATAACTATTTTAGTTAAATTGAAGCTTTACAATTTCCCAAAAAAATTTTCAATTAAACATTTAAAAATACTTTGTTTAGTTTTATTGAGCAAGTGAATAGTACACATCACATAAACAACATAAGAGGAAATATATAATTTAATAAATTAATTATTTTTCCTGTTTCCTCATAAAATATAAATCAATGTCTTTTTTTAATGAAAACAGTTTATGTATATTTGATAATTTATTAATTATTTTGATTTCATTTATAATTAAATTATTTTAATGTTTTTTTTGGGTGGGGGGGGTGATTTTAATATATTTTACAGACAAAAATTTGTAGCTTCAATGTTGTCTTTCTTTTTAACCTTACTCTTGTCGTATGCCCTACACATGATTGTTATTTTACATGTCATAGTCTTAATTTGCGTTCTTGCTACACTATAAAAATTTGCAGAAGATCATAAACAGATAAGACAACAATATTCGAATTGCTTGAACTGATTTTCCTCAAACTTGTCTGGATTGAATAGAAACTTATTTTCGCTTCCGCATCTGCAAATTGTTGTCAGTCAAATGATGCCTGCTCAGCTTCTTCTTCTCTCTGCATCAATTCCGGGCGCGGAGTCAATCACCTTCGCCTGCCTCTTCTGCGAGCCTGCCAATTTTGACCCCGCGGCGGGGGCCATATTTTGAGCTCTCGCACTGATAAAGGCGTGCCAGAGAGCTGCTTTTCAAAAACACTCTGCCACAACAATAGCCTCGCTTGTTGACGGCTCAAAGGGATTTTTTCTGAAAATTTTGTTGCCATCCTGGAGAACGAATTCAGTTTCGAAAGCGTGTGGTTAGAAACTGGGGAATGGCATCACCCTGAGGAGAACGATATTAAATTAACTTGAATTGTTATATATGTATTTAATTTCTTATCTTTTTCATAAAAATTTGGTTCTCACTCAAAAAAATTTTTTTTTATTTATTGAAAACAAAGCACCTTGGCCCGTAGGGCCCTTATCTTTGATCAACAATTAACACAACTTAGGATACAAAAACACGTTGATTGACAAGTTAAAAAACTTAAAATAAGACATGAATAAGTTAAAATAGTAAAATATGGGTTTAAAATTTTAAGAAAAATGCAATAAAAACCAACACTACATATTTGTATCAGTATCTAGGACCCCAGGGCCCACATCCCCAATCAACAATCAACACAAATCAAAAAATACAAATACAATGAAGAGCAATTGATTAACAAGGTACATATATATAATATCTTGAGAACCTTACATAAAGAAAAACACCCCGACTCAATATGTCTGTGCATAAGAGACCTCGTTCAATATAGCCCGAGGTCTCCTCCAGTTAGATGGTAAAATAGCATCGTACCGGGCTATGCCTTGGACACAGGGGTTATTGCTATTTTCTAATTTTTGAAAAAATTTCAGAGCTATTTTAATGAAATGATCTTTTATAGTTGTTAATTTAAGGCTCTTAAGAATCATATGGTTCCTATTATGGTTATATAGTAAAAAGGGCTATTGGTTATGAGTCTAGCTATTTTAGTTTGAAGTATCTCTAATTTATTAAAATGGCTTTTATCGGCATAGCCCCACACGACGCAGGCGTAACTGATTATTGGTCTGATTAGTGACTTGTAAATGAGCAACTTATTTTTTAAGGATAAAGCTGAGTCCCTGGCAATTAAGGGATATAATAAATTTGGAGACAATTGATTTTTAGGTAAAATGATGTTCAAGCAATTTTTAAATATTAAAAATATTCTTGTCAGAAATGCCTATGGCAATACAGTTTATGATATTTATAAGCGCAAACATGAAACAGGATGCATAAATTAGGTATTTTCCATATTTTATTTTGTAAAAAGGAACACTAGGAAACTTGTGAAGGAAAGAAATGTAAGTTTTTACACTGATAACTTATAAAATGGAAGTAAGCAAATATATAAAAACACTATGAAACTATTAGTTATTAAAATCGTAACTAACGATCACCATGAATTGTGACATCAGATTCCACCCTGTGTTGACTCACGCGAGTTTTTCTTTAACATTACAACCAAATTTAAAATTTCTGGAATATTATTGAATATCAGGAAACTTCAGCAACTAATGTCCAAAACGTTGAGGATGTTTTGTTGATGAAAAAACCCGTTCTCTTTGATCCCTTTTGAGAGTGGAAAAAAATGCCTTTTCTAAGTTAAACTGTAAATTTATATTATAATTTTTCAGCAATGTTTACCTAAAAAATGAATCCAATAAATATTCCTCAGTTCATAACCTCTTTTATAGGTACTTAGCACGTTCCTTTTTTCTGCATTTTATCTTGTTTCTGGCTACCCAATTTAAGTCTAACAAAACCCTCGTCGCCACCCAATCAAATCCTTGCATACTCAAACAGTATGCCTCGTGTGAAAAATCCTTCAGTTGACAGTAAACAAAAATCTCTCATCCCAAGCCCCCTTCTACAAGTCGAGAATTCCAAACCTACTTATCGCCTACCATCCATCCACCCTTTGATCCCTCATCATTGTTCTCACCTGTATGCGAGTGCCCCAAATTCCGTTTTGTTTTCAAACTCCAGAAACCCAGGTCGGGAGCCAAGTCTGAGAACAATGGTGGGATTGTGGTGCACCCCAGAGCGATGAGGGACTCTGGAGTCCCTGAACTCTTTTGCACGCTTGGTAGACGAGTCTGAAGTGTCTTACCTACCTGAAGACGACAAGCGTGTCGAGGTTAATGTAACGCCAGATCATCTGAGAAATTAGCATAACCCATTTACCGAGGTTGGAAGTTTTTTTCAAAGGACTCTTCTGGTCGTAAGGACTTGTTTCTACTATTGTCTTTCCAGCTCAATGTTCCAGTCTGATGTTGGTTTGGCAAAAACTAGGACAGCCTTACTTATAGTTTTCTAAACAAACATTGACTCTAGTAAGAATCTGGTAGTGACGGGCTAAGCCATAGGTTTTTAACTTTTTGGGATCAACACTTTCTTTTTAAGTAGAAATTTCTAACCTAATTTCTTATACAGGGTGATCATAAAAAAGTTCATCTATTCAAGAGTCTCTAGCTGTCATACCGATCATAGGAACTGAATGTAGCTTGGGTGGAATTTATTTTAAGGATGGAGAAGACTTGAAAAAAACAATTTTACTAGACTCAGTTATGGTTAGAGTGAAAAATTTTATAAAATTTCGAAGACCATCACATATTTTTCTCTTAATCAGATCTCTGAGGTGAAAAACTGAATGAATAGCGTTGAAACGGTACATTTAGCACGTAAACTCGCCCTGGGCAAAGAAATGAAAAAAGCCAGAAATCCATTATGGGAGATTCGTCTTAAGAGCATGTGAGCACATGCTCCCATTTTACGCATATGACATTATGTGTCTTATCCTTCCCAAGAGAAAAAAAACTGTTAATTTCTTATGCTTTTAGTAAAAAAACTTTAAGTTCATCAGTGATTAAAAAGTTGTCACCTCCCCTATAACTGGATCATCACCCCCAATTTTCTATGAGCCCTCCATCGCTCCATCTTCAAAACCATCTGTTTAATTGAAAGTAAAATAATTTCTTTCTCTTTTTTACTTTTTTGCTCTAATATTCTTTCTTTCTCTTATTCTTTCTATCTGTTATTGTTTCTTTCTCTTATTCTTTCTATCTGTTATTCTTTCTTTCTCTTATTATTTCTTTCCCATTTCTTATTCTCCTTCCCGTTCTAAATATCTCTTTGATTCTATCACTCCGTCATAACTTCTCCTTCTTAAGCAACAAAAAATAAAAACTGTTGCGGGAGATACCGATCCGAAAGTCCTACGATTCAAGAGTATACTACGGAATCATATCAGTGTCAATCGGTATCTTATGCCTCAATTCAATAGTCTGACTCTTTTGAGTGATAAGTATGCTCGCCACACTGTAAATAAATCGAGTTACTTGCTCTTCACTGTAAATCTCCTCTTAAGAAAAAACCGACAACAACTAAGTAAGATCCGGAAAAAATATTTTCCCCTACTTCTCCCTCAATGATCTATATCTAGAATATACAGTGGTTTCCTTTTTAAAAGCTAACTAACGCAAAGTGAACTCTTCATATTCCATAACTAAAGAATGAAATATTGACTTTAAGGGTTTCTCGGAGTACACTTCAAAAGAAGGTCTACGGATTCAGCCGGATATGCAAGAGAGGACGGGTCTCTTAGAACTTTCCGAAAAGAGCTTTTCCGTCCGACAACCGAAAACTCTCCTCTTCTTTGCCAAAACCACCGTCGGGTTTCTCTCGTCTGCTGCAAGCGAGGCCAAAAACCTCTCTGCCCGGAGGAGCAAGCAATTCTATTTCCACGCAGTGGGTCGGAAGTGGGTCGGGGTTTACCTAGCCTTGAGTGCCAGCCAAGAGTTAAGACCCCCGTCTTTTTAGCAGTGGCCAGCAATCTCCCTCCCAATGTCACGCTGATGCTCCCCGCCAAAGCACGGACGCTCGGAAAATACTATCACTCTCGGCTTGATGGAGAGGCGGGAAGGCGACAGAGAGCGCTTCTAGATTTTGGGGTCCACGAAATACCCTGGAGAGATAGAATTCGCGTGTTTAGGATTTTTATTGAGATTTGGGTGGGATAAGTCGAAGTTTTGCATACTATTGTCTAAAATTAGAAACTTTTTGAATTAAATGCCGGAGAAAAGATCTTGATTTGAAAAAATTGTGGGTTCCATAATTTGATAAGATACTGTTAAAATTAGTAAAAGTTTAGATCGAGTTTTTCCCTGATTTTTGCAGCATTGACACCCAATCAGATTTTTCTTTTGCTATCAAACCTAAAAACTGTTTAAAACACAGAATCAATATTATCTACCTCAAACTTTCATTGACCCCACATCCATTTCCTATCAGCTTTAGAGATTTTTTTATAACTCTTTGGAGACCCTTGGGTTGATATGGCCTACATTGAGAATCCGTCGTTTCGGAGGACTCTATATTAACCCGTTTAATACTTATCTATTAGAAGAACTGATACTAACTAATGATAACCTTACAATTTTTCTCCAGAAAGTTATTATACGTTTCATAATGCAGAAGTTTTGTATGGCAAAAACTTCTTGACCATCGCCATGAGGATTAATTTAAATACGTTATAGATTTAAGTGAGTTATTCTAATTATTATAGTTACCATTGGTATAGAGATATTTGTTTAGATTTTTTTTTAGGTTTGGAGAATGTATAGTTATGATAAAAATCAAGGTTGAATAATGCAGCTATTTTTATAAGATTGATGTTCAGTTCACAGTTATAAATTATTGAGAAATTCAGTACCTAATTAATCAAATTTATCCAAAGAGACAGGAGTTTTAAAGTTTTATATTTAAGTGAAGTTAAAATAGTGCTTTAGGTCCTTTTCTGTAATCGCATGTAGAGAAATATGTTATAGGAACACACATATTAATTAATTTTAATTGACAAAATGTGTAATAATGTCATGACTGGTTAATATTAATGTATACTATTTAAAAGAGAAGTTCGACTCGTAACACCTGAATTGAAATAAGTATTGCTTAATACAATTTTGATGCGTTTCTATCAATTGGTAAAGTCTTGTTTTTTTCAAAAAAGAAAAAAATTAAAATGTTAACACGACTGAAATTGATATAAAAAAGTCATTACTATCCGTATATAGAACAAAAGTAGTTATTTTACTTCGTGTAAAGAGTCTTTTATTCTATACTAAAAGTATTTGAAAGCTTTAAAACTCCTCACATATCCTAATAAATGTAATAATTTTTTTTAATATAATTTTTACCTATTAACTGATAAGTAATTCCGAGGTTCAAATTCATGAAGTTCTAAATGCAAATGTGAGTTTTACTACATAATCTAATCATAACTCTCTCTCTAACGAGCTAGTCATTAGAGATTCAAGTGCATGTCCTTGGAGAAGAGCCAACGTCCTTTACTCATATCGCTTAGACGAGAATTTATTTAAGATACATTGCATCAGCATCTCTTGGGGGGATATTCACCACTTAAGATGGCCAAACTTTGTCCGTCACTGGTAATTTTTATCAGTTGTGGGTATATTGTGAAGGCTTTTATTATGCTTGCAAATTAGTTGTAGACCGAAATTACAACACTAAGGAAAATTAGGTTTGGATTTAATATCTTCCCTGTTGAATTTACAGAACATTATTCAAGGCTTTCAAATATATGCAACAGCTTTAAATAATCTTCAACATTCAAAATTTATAATTATTAAATAATAATAGTAATGATTAAAGATTAACCTTTTCCATAAATTAATACTAGTATGATTTTCTTTCTAATTCAATACTCATTTTTTGAGAAAATAAAATATAACCACATAAACCATTCTGCAGATATTTATCTTAATCTAAAAATTCCATAGGGGGAAAATAAGGTTTTTAGGGGAACAAATTTGAACAAATGATTTGTCAATGGTTTTCAGCTCTACTAGATGTACTTAATGGGAAAACGAAAGTTTACCAAAATCGGATCGTGGGAAGTGGGTTTTTTTCAAGATGGCCGCCATAATCATGGAAAATCAAGAAATCCTATAAGTTTTGTGGTTAAAACGTAATTAAACATTCTTAAATGTCTGATTTGAGTAGAATTAGAGACCCTATATATAGAGAGACTGGACAACGGTTCACCGGTATTATCGGTATTTCCGCCATTTTAGTTACAACTTTCCTATACTTTAACATTACGAAATGTTGAAAATCGTGGAAAATGCTGTTAAAAGTTTTGAAAAATACCAAAAGAAGAGTTAAAATGTAAACAAATAAGTTATTAAAAATTTATTTGTTTACTTTCTTTCATAAATATTGCCAAATAAATTCAAAAAATTAAATATTTTATTGTTTAACTGGTTGGCGACTTTATTGGCATCCGCCGTTGGCTACCAAGACTAGTGAACCATCTATTTGGATAAGAAATTAAAAACCAAGTAATACAACTAGGAATTGAGACTAGTTTCCTGGCTACTAGTCCATAACATTTCTCCTCGAAAAGAGCGATAGCGTGCCAAATGTTGCCTGTGGCAACCCAACAATCATTCACACTCACTTTGATTTTTTAAAATGCCTTTTCTAAGATAAAAATAATTAATAACAAAAAAAAGAACATCAATTCGTGTTCGGAATGAATTGTTGAAATTTTTGATATAGTTTTCGCTTTGATTTTTGTGCAATAATAAGAGTTTTAGGCAGATGAATTAGCATTACAGTCTATGGAGATCCATGCATTTTGTAACTAAAATGGCGGCGAAAAGTTTATTGTCCAGTCTCTCTATATATAGGGTCTCTAAGTAGAATAAGTATGGTACTGGGTAAACTGAATGATATAAAAATAGTTTGCAAAATCTGGCAACCGGGAATGTTTTTTTTCCAAGATGGCGGGCGGAACTTTCATATAAAAGGATGTGATGATTCTGAATTTTTATGAAATATATTTTCACATATTTTTATAAAGTATATTATTTAATTTATTCTTATTTTAATAATTTTTCATTCTAAGTAATGTAATAATGCTCAGGATACAATTAAGAGTAAAGAGGCAGATTTTATAAGATGCAGTCAGAAATGCGGGGTTTATTATTTTGACCATTTTTGATTTTGATGAAATTTATATTAATGATTTTAGAACACCCGTATTTTTTCTTTTTCCCCCAAAAAAATTTTTCGGCCAACAAAAATTCCGAAAGTTGGTCGCGACCCAGTATTTTTTTCGAATCGACATCTTTTTGTACTCCTTTTTCTTTGTGCATTGAGAGTCAATCAAAGTAATTCTGGTGATAACAACATGACCTTAGGTAGCTAAAACAAATTATTTTGTGAATTTCATGGTTTACCTTAAGTGCAACCTGGAAGGGTTCGCCAAACTTTGTCGCGGAAAGTGAAAAAACGCCAAATTTGAGCCCTTATGCACCCCATCATTGAGGGTCAACCACAGTTTGGGAGGTTAACTTGTGTAGTACTACTCAGTATTAACTTATTTAGCCCATTTATTGCCTCGTTGACCCTCAGAGCTGCCGGAAAATAGCTACTTTTATAGCTAACAAAGCAAAAGTCAGTTACAAAAGTCAGTTTTAAGTACTCGCAAGGCCGAAAACCAAAGATCTGTCAATTGTCTCTTAAAGTACAGGTCTCATACTACCAAATGCCCAAATGCCAACGATGCAATAAATGGGCTAAATAAGTTAATACTGAGTAGTACTACACAAGTTAACCTCCCAAACTGTGGTTGACCCTCAATGATGGGGTGCATAAGGGCTCAAATTTGGCGTTTTTTCACTTTCCGCGACAAAGTTTGGCGAACCCTTCCGGGTTGCACTGAAGGTAAACCATGAAATTCACAAAAGAATTTGTTTTAGCTACCTAAGGTCATGTTGTTATCACCAGAATTACTTTGATTGACCCTCAATGCACAGAGAAAAAGGAGTACAAAAAGATGTCGATTCGAAAAAAATACTGGGTCGCGACCAACTTTCGGAATTTTTGTTGGCCGAAAATTTTTTTTTGGGGAAAAAGAAAAAAATACGGGTATTCTAAAATCATTAGAAGAGCCCACAATATAAATTTCATCAAAATCAAAAATGGTCAAAATAATGAACCCCGCATTTCTGACTGCATCTTATAAAATCTGCCTCTTTACTCTTAATTGTATCCTGAGCATTATTACATTACTTAGAATGAAAAATTATTAAAAAAAGAATAAATTATGTAATATATTTTATAAAAATATGTGAAAATATATTTCATAAAAATTCAGAATCATCACATCCTATTATATGAAAGTTCCGCCCGCCATCTTGGAAAAAAAACATTCCCGGTTGCCAGATTTTGCAAACTATTTTTATATCATTTAGTTTACCCAGTACCATACTTATTCTACTCAAATCAGACATTGAAGAACGTTTAATTACGTTTTAAACACAAAACTTATAGGATTTCTTGATTTTCCATGTTTATGGCGGCCATCTTGAAAAAAACCCACTTGCCACGATCCGATTTTGGTAAACTTTCGTTTTCCCATTAAGTAAATCTAGTAGAGCCGAAAACCGTTGACAAATCATTTGTTCAAATTTGTTGCCTAAATGGCCATTTTTTTAGCTATTTTCCCCCTACTAGTAACTTTTTTACATTTATTAAAATCTGTTGTGTTGGATGCATGTAGACTTTTCAAGTCTACATGCATCCAATACATTCGCCATCTAAATATAAAGTGTGATGATGTGAACGGTCTACAACGAACTATCCTCTAACTTCATTTCCTAAAACTAATATTTTTTGAAGCTCGATTGGTGGACTTAATCCAAGCCGCCGTGCTAGGCTAGTACCTTAGCGTGGTCAGTCTATGTCCCAAATGAGACACTACGTCACACTGTTCCATCAATCATCCTTCTTCTGTTCCACAAACATCCCTCAAGCCTAAAAAGATTTCACAAAATCGACCCAGATTCTCAACGCATAACCATAATCCATTCATAATCTTACGGGGGAAAAAACTCCCATACAGTTAACCCACACATGAAGACCCCCCGTCTGCAACATAAATAGTTAGCAAAAGCCGTCCACATCTGCCTGAACCCATCACCACCGACTGCTTGACTTGCAAAAGTCTGATATGCGCCCTGGAAGAGTAAACAGCGACTTGGATTCACCAAAGGGGGGGGGGCACGCGGAAGTGCCTCTAATCGAACGAGGGGGGTCGAGAAGCAGGGAATATTTTAATTCCTGAAGCCAAGCAGTTTCGGTGTGACGTCCAGGAAAGCGAGGGAGTGAGGAGAAGTTCGGTAGGAGCAGCGAGAGAGAGAGCTCCGGCTGTATTTTTAGCAAATCCTCCCGATTTAGCGACTGACATTGGATGCCTGCCGGAAAACCCTAAGAAGGTTGCTGCAGCAGAACAGGCTGGAAGTAGGCTCTGTGCGATTGGGAATAGGAAGCAAGCTCCGGAAAACACGAAGTGAGTACTAAGTCCTCTAAGTTTTGAAATTGATTTTTGGTTTATCAATTTATTATACTATACAGTTTTATGTTTGTCTGAGTAAGTGGGACTGTTCATGGAGATTTTTTTTTTTTGGAAAATTTGCAACAGTTGTTTTTAAGTGTGATGCAACGTGTCAAAAGACGCGTGATGGGAAAGGTATAGTAGGGCCGTTAAAGGGAAGAATTGTTCAGATTGTGATAAAATCACCAAAATTGCTGGAGGTATAGTTTAAAACATGCTGAATCCAAAATCGACCGGAAGCACTCTGGCGGAAACGTTGTTTGGGACTTCCGGTCAAAAACAAAATGGCCACCCGCGGGGCTATTTTCGGTTGTTTTAATGATAAAAAGGTAATTTTGGTGACGAATATTATGTTTAAAAGGTCAAGGATCATGATTATGATACAAAAATGTGCAATATATGTATAAAAAATTGATTAAAATTCAATAAAATCTCTTAAATAGTGTGATAGAGTCATTTGGTAGGTTTTTTCTCAAAACATTTGTAAAGAAGTTTTCATTTCGACGGTTTTACATGTTTTTGAGGTGCTGATTCCGAATATCAAGTTTACTGTCACGTGGTAGGTCGGCTTTATATAAAAAATTGCAAAACATTTAAAAAAAATCTTACATGCTTTTCTCTATCTTCAGATTTTTGCTTATATTTAAAAAACTATAACTTATTTGAAGATGATCTCTATTACAAAGTTAAAATAAACAAAATTTACTATAAAATTCACTATTAAACTTCCATTTTCTGAAGAATAGTAGTTCAGTTATAGAGTGCTAAAAAGCAGCTATTCCTTTGTTCTTCTGCATAAAAGTGACAAACGTACGTTTCCACCCGCTAGAAAACAAATAATATACACAAATTTTCATGCCACGTGAAAGAGATGATACACATTATCATTTACTGAGAAAGGGGAAGGAGACAAGCGAAAATCGCGAATAAAGTTTTTTGCGCCTTGCAGCCAAAACGGACCTTCCTAGCTGTTTATCTCCAATTTTCGCTTTACTTTTGGTGTATTAACCATAAGGAAAAATATTTCGGATCAATTGATGACTAAGCATATTCAAAATATAATTATAAACTATTAAATTTTAGACATCAAAAATTGGCTCAGAATTTTTACTTTAATTATTAGTTTTTCATAATTTTCACAAAACTATAGTTTCTCAAAAAAGTGCAGTACAACAAATTAAAGTAGTACGTAAGATGCATTATGGTTAGTTTTTATTTTCTGACGAGTTGTTAAGTGTTCATATTATTCGTTCTGATAAACAGTGAATTTCGCGTTTGTGTATAGAAATTAAATGCTATTTCATTTGGTATAAAATGTCTGAAAATAATTTTTATTTACTTAGAGATTTAGTGGCGAAATAGCAAGCATTCTTCACTTTATTGAAAGAAGAAAAATTCACTTTTCTTTAGAAAGCTCCAGCGGCGATACCGCTCGTCAAAAGATAAAAATGTACTAATATGCTTGTTATGAGAAATTTTACGTGCTTAAAATTTGGTGCACTGCACTTTTTGAGAAAAAATGTGTGGCAATTTTTGATTTGAAGTGACTTTTTAAATATAAATAAACCTTAAATTCGGATTTAAAAGCATTTGAAAACAAATATAATATCAGTATATTTAAACATTCCTATAATTTAATACATAGATTTAGTATTTTGTTGTATTTTCCGAGTAAAATAATTAATTAAGGAAATTAATTAATATTTTAATAATTTTAATATTTAATATAACGTACGTTTCTGACTTTTATGCAGAAGAACAAAAGAATAGCTGCTTTTCAGCACTCTATAACTGAACTACTATTATTCAGAAAATGGAAGTTTAATAGTGAATTTTATAGTAAATTTTGTTTATTTTAACTTTGTAATAGAGATCATCTTCAAATAAGTTATAGTTTTTGAAATATAAGCAAAAATCTGAAGATAGAGAAAAACATGTAAGATTTTTTTTAAATGTTTTGCAATTCTTTATATAAAGCCGACCTACCACGTGACAGTAAACTTGATATTCGGAATCAGCACCTCAAAAACATGTAAAACCGTCGAAATGAAAACTTCTTTACAAATGTTTTGAGAAAAAACCTACCAAATGACTCTATCACACTATTTAAGAGATTTTATTGAATTTTAATCAATTTTTTATACATATATTGCACATTTTTGTATCATAATCATGATCCTTGACCTTTTAAACATAATATTCGTCACCAAAATTACCTTTTTATCATTAAAACAACCGAAAATAGCCCCGCGGGTGGCCATTTTGTTTTTGACCGGAAGTCCCAAACAACGTTTCCGCCAGAGTGCTTCCGGTCGATTTTGGATTCAGCATGTTTTAAACTATACCTCCAGCAATTTTGGTGATTTTATCACAATCTGAACAATTCGGGTGTTTTTTTCCCTTTAACGGCCCTACTAGTATAGACGAGTCTTTGTTTTGTTTCTTCAAATAAGCAATTTCTTGTATGAGTTTATTTCATCGTATTTATGTGTGCAGTAAATCTTACTGTGTAACATAAAGTTTCCTAAATGTGTTCGAAACTTTATAAATTTTTATGATTGATTTTGGGCTGATAAAACTTTTAGAGTGTAAGAAACTCCATCAAAACCATACTAATCCCCGGTAAGCCACTTAATTATCTAAAAGGAGTTAGTTCATGTTTTCTACCCATCAATTTTTCTATGTTTATTAATTTTTGTACTTATTTATATCGTAGGTTTAGCAGATGCGCTTCTTTTTGTAAAACATTATGAGGCCGTAAAATTTTAAAATTATTACATCAAACTTCAGTCATTTCATGCTAAAATTATTAAGAATTACTATAAAATTGGGATAATTTTGTAACAGATAAAATTAGTTCAGATTTATTTATATTAAAATATAAATTTTCTAAGATTAATAGGATATTTTTTAGTTCTATTGAATTATTTTGGATGAGTAAGTTGGAGTATTTGATTCTTTTGGAGAAAGAAGCAGTATTTGCATTTTGAATAATGCTATCAAATTGCCATAAAAATTACTAAAAATATTTTTAATTTTCAATTGGAATTAACAATAGGTAAATAAATAGTCTTTTAAAATTTATTAGCAAGCACAAATATAGAATTTTGGATTTTTTTTTGCATTGATGATGGCAGATGTGAAAGTTTGTAATGTATTTGCATAATTTTAAACTGAGAGAGTGAAATGTTAACTGTTATTTTATACGTATTGTGATAAGAAACATAAATTTGCACTATTCATTAAGATTATGAATAGTGCAAACTTTTAATTAGCTATCAACTATCAGTGTATATGTTACGGGCAAAGTGATTAATCGGGCATTATTAATAATGCCCGATTTATATCTTATTTTCTTATAGGATCTTATTTGTAATGTTCAGAGGTCATTGACCTTCATTGATTGGTTGTTTTCTTAATTAGTGAAGAGTAATTTCGTGGCTAACCCTTAGCATAATTATTGAATATTTCATGTTTTGGGATAAGTAAAAAGAACTAATTTTAAGAATTATGTAAGAAATGAAGTGTATGCTTGAGGAAGGATACGCAGAAAAGTTTAAAGAAAAATTTTAATCTTAAGTATAGTACATTCTTAAGTTTAAAATTAGCCAAATATTTTTAGATTTTAATTGAAAGTTCAAAATAGAAAATTTAAGCAGAAAGTATGATGAAACATTGGCATCAAGCCAATATAAATTTCAAAGTTTGTAGATTCAGACAAAGCGAAAGGGGGATTCATTTTACATGTGTTAGTAAGTTCGAGTCTCAACCAGTTCTTTTAGATTCTTTTTCTCAGAATGTGGGCTTCTTGTCTCGGTAAAAAAGCCGAGAAAAAGTTTCTTGCTCAGCGAAAAAATTGGCAGGGGTTCCTTTTGAGAAATAGCCAAAATTATCGTATTTTAAAAAACGGTTTTCAGACAAAAGAATCCTTTGAATTTTTTTTTACACTTTCAGTTGTGGTGACAAGCAGAGCAGTAGTGTTATAACAATGAGCTTTAAATTGTATTTTGATTTTTGGCTTCTTATTTAAAAAAAATAAGATTCACCTGTCAGTTTCTGAAGAACTAGACACTAATTGACTGCAAAATATTAAGAAAGTATGCCCTTCTCCATTAAAACAATAAATTACTTTCAAATTTCTTGATAAAGCTGGGAAAATTTGATGTCAGATTAAATCTAATGGAAAAAATAATTTTCATACCCGCTGCAGAAGATTATTAGTGGTAATTTTTAAATATAGTTTTTGACTTTTCATTAAAATATTATCTAATAAAACATTATCTAATAAATCAATAATATAACAAGAACTACAATGAATTAATGTAAAGAAATGGCCACTTTTTTCACTTTTGAAAATTTATTTGAAAGTTATATAATAAAACTCAGTAATTGTGACATGTGTTATAGTTATAGAGTTTACTGTATAGACACTCTTTCTGCTTTATTTTCTAAGGATGAAAATAACTAAAAAATTTTACCTCCCAAGTGATAATTGAAATACTGGTACTATAAAAAATTAAAAATAAACAATTATCTCAAATGTTTAAACTACTGTAAAATTTTAGAAACCTTTCTGACAAATAAAGTTGGACAGAGGTCTTTCTTTGTTCTCATAGTACAAAATTATAAAATTTAGCATCCCTATGAAAAAAAAACATTATAAATTTACATTATTTAATCTTATTCTGGCCAGGCATTGCTTTGCTTTATCGGTCTTATTAATTCCCAAATTTGCTGAGTTTAAGACAAAGGTTTCCATATCGTACTCCCATGCTTTCATCACGTGCTCATTTTGCATACGACCCTGCTTTCCCTGCCAATTCCTGAACTCGAGCATTCACCCTAAGTGGTTTTTCCACCTCCATCCCGATGAATCCTTCATCTCCGAGTCACTCCCCTTCAGTTTCATTTGCGTCCGCGAAATTCACCCCTTTGAGCGGGAAACAATGCTAAAACTCGAGGTCAGGGGATGAGAAGGACGCTCTGCAGTGTCTTCTTCTTCAGCCAAAAACGTCATCCCCGGCAGAGAGCACCTAGACTAAACACGAGGTTTTCTCTCTCTAGAGAAGTATTCTACCTTTGTCTCTCTCTCTCTCTCTCTCTCTCTCTCCACGAGTCCGCGTGAGTACATTATGTTGTATGGCTGCGATGACCATTCTTCATAGAGTCAAATCGCAAAATTATAGTTGATCTGAATTATTTATGTTTCCATAGTTTCGTTGAGTTATTGTTTCACATAATTGTTTTTGTTTCTCTTGAAGATAGTTCTCTTAAAGATAGTTATAGTAGCCAGATGATGTTTATTTTTGTCTTGGAATGTAGTAATTTCGATGATGACAGTGAACTGTGTCCATCTTATCCCCTTTTCAGAAATACTTTTGTTCTTTTAATCAGAATCTAGTGATGTGGTCCTGGTCATAGGCGGTTATTTTGTCCATCAACACATTGACCAACTGACAGTGTAGTTTTCCTATATACACTAATATTACTACTAATATTACCTATATACACTATTTTCACTGTATACTAAATGAACTTGCATGTTCGTAGGGAAAATGGTAAATTTTAAAAGGTTAAGAAAAACTATGGTAGATTTTCTACTATCTTTTGTAAGTGTTGCCGTAAATGAATAAAGGGTTTGTTAATATCATAATGCATTTAAGTCAAGAAATAAATTTAGTTAATAAATTTTAAATTTATCTCCGTTCTCTCATTACTCTAGTTTTTGAATGCCTTCTTTTACTTCTGATTTTATTTATGTATCTGAAACTATTGCCATTTTATTTATGATTAAATTTAAATGTTAATATAATGCCTCTTGAATGCATTCATTTCTGATTAAAATGACATGAAGGTGAAATTCATATTGTAATATTGTCTTAAAGCCGTATTCTCAACAGTCTACGTAGTTTATAACTTATATTTCTCTCCTTCAGTTCTATTTTAAGAAACAGACGGTGAGCCTCTCACTTTCTCCAGTTTATTGCAGAACAGATATGCAAGTTAGCAAGACATAACATAGGTCTAAATAAGTTAACGCTTAGTTTGTTGAAAAATATTAAATTTCACGGACTCAACAGAGCTTTCCCTTGAAGCTTGAAATTCGTGCGATGGAGACGTTCCAAACATCATTAGGGATCCAGTTTGCTTGTTTCTCGTTTGAGTCGAAGTGTTTATAAAACAAACTTCATGACGTAAGGACTGAACATCGTGACGTCAAAAAAAGTTAAAGGTTTACAACTTTTAGCCGCGTCATATCACAGGTTGGAAGCCATTTTTGAACTGTCAGGTTACGAATGAGTTTACCGACGCGACGTATATCCTTTTCACGATTTGTTTTTATTTTCAACTCTCATGAATCTTTTTGACCATTCAAATCTTCAATTTCTATGCTTTAATTTTCTTGATGATAATTTTTCTATCATTAATTCTTCGTTATTTAATTCATAGAATTATAAAAAAGATGTAAGAAAAATTATACATATAATCTCAACATACATCAATTTTAATCCCATTATACTTTGTTCTCATGTACTTTTATTCTTTTTTTAGATATTTTTATAATACATTGAAATTTTTAGCAGTACCATCTATTTTATAATTGAGAACCTAATTTCTTGAGCAGAATATTATCATCTTTTTATAACTTTCCTTAAAAATAGTATTTTATATTGTTCCTAACACTTTACATTACTATGCGAATGTTAAAAAATTAGTCCTTTGTTTTCAAGTTAAAAAATCCCACAAATCTCCCTTAATCCCTTTTCAATTTAAAAGATCCCTCTCTATAACCGAGATCTCATACTTCTTCCTACATAATCAGAGGTTAAATTCAATACCGACTCCAATTGACAAAATAAACGTTGGTCCAGTGACAAAACGAAGAAGACAAAACACGGGGCGAGAGAGAAAAAAAAAGTTAATTGCTCAGCACATGTGCCCGGAGTGTTTTGTGAGTGGTTTTTTGGAGGGGGTAAAATTAGGTCGCTGCTATTTGCGGGGACGGTCGTGCTTTCCGGAGATGTGCACCTTGAAAATGCGCGGCTCCTTATTTCCGGACGGCCGATTGACTTTGGCATTGCTGCTCTTCCGTATCAGCACTTTTGCTCCGCCGACGGGCTAATGACTCCTTTGGGGATAGTAAATCCTCATTTGCACTGATTCTTTCGTTAGAGCTCTCACGTTTCGGACCCTAAGCAATTACTTTACAAGTGCTCTTTCTTTTTTCCCGAGAATAAGTAGCAAACGACGTGCATTGTGTTGAGATAAAGGTATTTTGGTGTGACTCGAAGAAAAGAAGGTAATTAAATGTAAGAGACTACCCAGAAATGCTAAACTTTTTTTGCAAAAAAAGTTTAACGCACCTTTGCCTGCTACTTTTAAAATGTTAACTTCAATTTAGAGCTTAGTTTGTAATTTTGTGCCGAACTTTTATCCATCACAGACTGGAGTGTAATTTGAATAGGAGAAAGTTAAAAATTCTACTTAACAAAAGTAATGCTTATAAAAGTGATAATTTATTTTTCAAATAATCTTCAATTGACAACTATTTGAAAACTTTAAAAAATTTAAAGAAATATTGTTACGCTTTTTTTGAAATATTGTAGTTTGCTTACTATAAGCGTCTTTTTGTGATAGTGAAATCAAAAGTTAAAGCCCTTCTTACCATACGATTACAGTTAAAACCCCCGAAAAGATGTGATTTTGAAAAGAGAGGAACCGTATTGTTTTAACTTGAAGAGAACTAGAGAGAGAAGTATTCGTGTTTGGATTGGACAGGCTGAAAAGCCACTGTAACGGGAAAGGTTCGGGAAAATAGAGCTTGTTTTTATGTTAAAATTACCCAAATGTTTTTCTTGGTGCATATCCTAAAGTTTTCTGTATGCGAGACATTGAGATGTTTTTTTGCAAATAGTTGAAGAAACTAAGTAGTTCAATGACTTAAAGTCATTGCTCTTTCAAAAGAAAAAATTTATTATTTTTATATATCTTTGAAAATAAGTAAAGGAAAATTTTAAGAGTATAGTATTTCAGGAGCAAAAACACTTAGCACCTACTTGTTTATTGGAAAAATTACTGAAGTAGAATTAGTTTTTCGATCTAGATTATATAAAATAACACTTTTTTAGAGTTTTAATGAGATTGATTGACGCAAAATTCAATGGTCATAATTTGTCCTAAAAAAAGTCATATCTTAAAAATAAAGTTATTAATCATATTAAAAGAAATAGGATGTCCACAAGAAATCTGCGTGAATTTATAATGAACTATATTCTTAAATAAAAACGAATGAATTATCTTTAAATTGTTTAATATTCTTGTTTTTCACTTTACGTAACTTATTCCTCCTAAATTCTTTTACTAACGTATACCACATCAGTAAAACATTTAACCAAAATATTAGTCAAGAAGTTTAATTTGACATTCAAACATCCGAAGAGTTCTCGAAACTCGTGCTGTCCTTTGAGCAATGCCGCTTAGTAACTATCAAAACACTTGGCCTTCCTCTCTTGTGCGTGAATCAGCCATGCCAAAAACTCAAATTCTAAAATAGCAGCACCACACAGCTGGCTTCAAAACTTCAGATAGAACCGTTAGATGAACCATTGTCTCTGAAGGATTTTCGTCAGTATGCACTCTTTGATATTTCTGCAGTGGCCAATAAACCTGGTTTATCGGTCAATCCCACTGTTGTTGACGCAATTCAAATTTCTCGAATCGTTATACCTCATCCCGGTGAGTAACCATCTCACCCTTCCCATGAGTGCCAACTGTCGAGTTCTTTTATTCTTGTATGGGAGAGTCACTCGTCTTTTAAAGAAACAGTTACGTAAGGTTTAAAAGAGCAACTCATTCTTAGATTCATTGTGGCTCTGCAGTGAATGGGACTCGGTTTAGTTTGTCTTAAAAAGTACGTTTTAAAAGAGTAAATCTCCTTGTGTGTGTGACAGTTTTCGATGCTTACATGCTGATCAAAATTGGTAACTCCCCCGTTCTTTATGTAGATGAATGATAGCATGAATTTATTTTTGTTTAAGCATTTCCCTTCTGCAAATTATTTCTCTTTTTGTTTGAAAAAAATTCTCTCCGGTTTGGTCGAATAAATTTTAATCTTGTCAATTTAACGACATGTTATACTATTGAAACGTTTAAAACATCTGATTCAATCTAATTTTGTTTTATTTTTTTACTTTATTTTCTAAGGCAGAATTTCCGCTTATCCGATCTGTGGCGGTGTGGCTATCTGGTGAGACCTATTGAAGTAATCTCAGTGAGATAGATGAAAATGACGTCATCTTTGTTTCTCTGTGATTTGTCCATTGGTTTCCCTGGATTGCCAAGCAGCAAAGGATAAGATGAGAGGAAACTCTCTTTAAGCTTATCTGTCTGTTTTAAATTTATTGTGCTTGATATTGGATATAAGGTCAATGTAATTTGTTTCTCCTATTCTACTAATTTCACACTCTAACATCTTTTATGAAGATATATTTTATTGTACCCACATCACTGTTAATGATAAACCAAAAATTAAATATATTTTTATTAAATAGTATAAAGTAAGTAAAATACTTTTTATGCACTTCATAAGTTTCTAATTTTATTTTCGTTTCCAGGTTCAAAGGACTCCATTTGCCTAAAAACTCCTCAATGGACGAGGAAAACGATTTAGGAGATTCCGTGAACATTTCGAAATGAACTTTCTTCGACACACATAAACCTGCAATGAATTCTGAGCCTTCATAAGATTTGTCGAGAACTTCATCGGTGGAAAACGCTTCGGTGTTCCGTAACTGCCTGTTTTCATGTGCTGTCTCTTAAAAATTAACACAAGCTTATTTGAAAGAATATAACCTAATGCTTCGAATAACTTGCATCATCTTATAACAAGTGTGTACTACTAATGTGTGACACCAACTGTTTTCTTGAGATATGACATTGAAAAGTTGATGTGTAACAAGCATTTTAAAACTAACGGAGGACTCACGGACTTATTATCAGATGTGTGCACTGAATGAACTCAATAGATGATCCATTAAGTAAATAGACAGAGCGTTATTTATTGATACTGTTCTTGAATTTCAAAAATCAAAATGGCGTCAGCTTGGAGTCAGCTGGACCAGCTTCTGACTTGTGCCATTTGCTTGGACAGGTACCGCAATCCGAAACTGTTGCCATGTCAGCATACGTTTTGCATGGAGCCTTGCTTGGATGGACTTATCGATTATGCACGCCGGCAAATCAAATGCCCAGAATGCCGTGCAGAGCACAGGATACCATATCAAGGTATTCAGCAGTTCCCTACAAACGTCACCCTCATGCGGTTTCTGGAACTCCACAGGGACATTACGGGGGAGGAACCAGAGCCCCCGCCGTCTTTGATGGAACGATGCAACGTCTGCAGCGAGAAGTCAAACGTCGAACGCTGCGCGCATTGCGACAAGAAGATCTGTCCCGACTGCAAGGAGGCCCACGTGGATATCCTGAGGAGGGAAATCAACCGTATCAACAATCAGGTCCGGAGAGGGCTGCACAGGCTGTCCGAGGCCCTGACGCAGACGAAAAAGAACGCGGACAAGCTGCAGGTGAACTGCTCGCAGGTGAAGCAGGAGATCGACGACATCGTTCGCAGGTATTCCAAAGACTTGAAAGTCACGGAAGACAAGCTGAAGCACGATCTGGAAGTGTACACCCAGAGCGAACTGAAGGCCATCACCAAGCTGAAGGATGATCTGGAGGTGGAGGTCAACAACATCAGCAGCAACTGCGAGCTCGTGGACAAGTACATCAAGGACGACTACGAGTGGTCCGACATCGAACTGTTGGAGTACAAGTCCATCTTCCTGAAGATGCTGGACTTCCTGCGCACTTTCGACCCGGACACGACCGACTTCGCGCGGAGGATAAAGTTCCAGCCGAGGGCCGACCCCGAAGTGCTGCACCGGAACATCGCCGACTTCGGGGAGCTGAAGATCAACGCGCCCATGAACCCGGTGCCCACGCAGCAGTCGCTGATGCCCGGCGGCAACGCGCTCATGCGCAGCCAGAGCGACCACCGGCTGGCGGCGCAGTTCGCGCGACGCTGCGAGAACCAGCGGCTGGACAGCGAGCGGCCCACCTCCCCCCTGCGCGGCGGACGCAGAGAAGAGGGCCGCTACGGCCGCTACGGTCGCGACTTCGACTACCAGGACCGCTCCTCGTCCAGCCGCTACTCCCGAGGCGGCGGCGACGACTCCGCGTTGAACTCTCGGTGGCGGGATAGTAGCGATGATTACTCTCACCGGTCGAGGTACTCCTCCAGGGGGGGAGACCACGAGGACTTGGACTCTGAACCCCACTCGGGGAGGACTGTGCGCTTCGCGGACGAACCGACCCAGCAGCCGTCGGTCTTCGAGGTGGACGACACCACCAAAGGCCCCCTCAGCGGAGTGGTCAAGCTTCAGGACTTGCCTAAGATCATGGAACGCTTGCACCAGAACGAGGTGAAGCAGAAGATCCAAGAGAAAGACAAGGTAGCCCCACCGACCCCCGCCCCTGTGCCGGTGGTGACCCCGCAACCGCAACCGAAGCGGCCGGCATCGCGACAGGCGAGCGAGGACGAGATCGACCGCCAGAAGAAGGCCAATCAGCAGCAGGCCAGCACGTCGTCGGACCCCGCCCCCGCCCAAGAAGCCCCGCCCACTGGCCGGAGGAGGCTGAGCGGCACCACCAGCGTGGACGAACCATCCGAGGCGTCGACCAGGAGCCCTTCCAGGCAAGTATCCGATCTAGATGAGTTAGAACTCCCCAAAGAGGAGGAGGGGGATGGTCCCAAAGATTCGGTTGACGGTGAAGAGGTGACGAAACCTCGCAGGGCAGTCGCGTACACCCGCCACCAGAGTGACACACGGTTCGACAGGCCCGCGTTAGGCAAGGAGGAAGGGCCGCGTCGCCTGACTCTGGACGTGACAGGCGGCCAGGAGAGACCCAACTATAATCGGTTCCGGGCAACCGACCTGGCCGATGTCCCCTCGTTGCGGTACTCCCCCACCTATCGCAGGTCGCGTGCTCTGCCGACCATCTCCTCTGTCGAACCAACAAGTAATGACGACTCTTGGTGTAGTTCTGATTCCTCTGCTAATTTGTTCTTCTCCTGTAACAGTAGTCTAGAGGATATTGTCCATCCGTCGGGGCAGCGGTGAGTCTTACCCTGCCCCTCTATTAACACCACTAGATTAGGGAACATTCGAAATAACATTCTAACTTCTAATGAGTTAACAATATACTAACATCAGGGGAGAAAATATTCG
Source organism: Tetragnatha montana (assembly GCA_963680715.1). Classification (NCBI taxonomy): domain Eukaryota; kingdom Metazoa; phylum Arthropoda; class Arachnida; order Araneae; family Tetragnathidae; genus Tetragnatha; species Tetragnatha montana. The sequence continues at coordinate 61,107,969 of OY796674.1, read as the reverse complement.
GTGTCCCTTAGGGTTATCTCTGGAGGAGGGAATCCTTATAATTTCAGACGTTAAGTCGTGAGAATTTTTATCATGGGAGTGAAAACTAAACTGCAGCTTTTCATTTTGTTTTTGTTATATAGGAATGCAGCGGGAAAACTTTACTATCCTAAATACAACTGGTAATATACTTTATAAAACTAACAGAGATTCTGCATAAAGATTTTGCCCAAAATGAAATTGCCCATGCCAAAACTATTGGGGTTTTTTTTGGAGGGGGAAGTGAGAGGATACTAACATTTCTGAAAATTTTAGAATTGTCTTTATTAATTGACTCTGGTGGAGCTGGAAAAATATTGTGGTTCCAAGGGAAATATGGAAATCCTTGTTGGTGGAGCTGGTTAAACTTGCTAATTTTTTGTAGACATGATTTTTATTAACTCATGCAGATTTTGAAGTTGCCATCAACAACAAAATGCTACTATGTATTATACAATTAGCCACTATTATAAAATAGTGATTAAGAGTGCTTTAATTATTGTACTATTATTTCAGATGGGTAAACAAAATACTATTTCGTCTAGGTTTTTTTTGTCCGAACAATTGAACTAAGATAAAACAACAACGGTCTCTGTATTTTATTCCCTAATTTTTAAAGTAGTTTTTTTCTTGAAGTTTTTTCTAGAAGTTTCTCAAATGATGCTTTTAGATCTTATTAAAACTAATTGAGATAATAAGAGGAACTGGAATTTTTAGTTTACTGCCTGAAGAATAGTTTTCAAATTAAAGAAATACTTATTATTGTCATTGTCAAAAGTGAATGCAAAAGTATTTCAATAACAATTTAAATTTTAATAAATTAATTAACAAAAACCCAATTTCAATAGATAAAGATAAAATTCCAAAATTAATGACTGTAGAGAGCTAATTTTCTGAAACTAAAACGACTTACAACTAATGTTCTAATCATCTAACGAATGCAGATGGCTAAATCTCCTTGGTGGCTGCTTTAGAAGTAACCCTCAGGAGAAGGACACAACCCACTGCAATACACGCTTCACACATCCAAAATCAATTTAAGCCTCAGTCTAAGTGCTTTTATTTATGGTCCATTTCAGGTTTGCTCGTTCGTCGATGGTCAAGGCCGCATCACTAGATGCCGGCGAGTCCTCCCGGAAGCCCTTGGACAAGAAGCTCCCCCCTCGTGCCGCGACCCCGGTGCGACAGCCCAACAGCGAGTCTGAAGAGGAATCCGACGAAGAGGAACCCCCTAAGCCAGTCGTCCAGGCGGCCAAGGAACCCCCTAAGCCCGTCCAGTCTTCGTTCTTCAGCCGCCCCAGGCGACTCCCGGAACCGGAGCCGCGACTCCTGGAGATGCACGAGACGGAAAGCGAGGAGGAGGAGTCCGAGTCGGAGTCCGAAGAGGAGCCGGCCGAAGCCACTGCTCCAACGACGACTCCAGCAGTGAACGAGGCTTCCGAGAGCGAAGAGGAAGACGAAGACGAGGAGGAAGAGGAAGAAGAGTCCAGCGAGTCCAGCGAGGAGAGCGAGACGTCGGCGGATCCGGTGTTCGAGAAGCCGGCGGCCGTGAGCGGAGCCGAAGCCAACTCAAAAGCGAGCAGCGAAGCCGAGGAGTCGGAGGAGGAGGACGAAGCGATCGACCAGAACGGGAAAGCGTCGGAGGAAGAGGAGGAAGTTGAGGAGTATGGAGGAGGATACAGACAAGACCACCGGAGCCGCAAGCGGTCGGACGACACCGACACTACGGACAGCAGCTCGTCCACCAACTACCACAGCCTGAGCCGGACGACCACGCCCCTCACCACCCCCCCGAACACGACGACCACCGACGAGTTCGCCACCGACTCCGGCTCCGGCGGCCGCTTCAGCAGCAGGCGGCGGCCGTTCCTGGCCAGGAGCAAGAGCTCGCACGAGATCGGGCTCGGGTTCGACTCCTCGGCTCTGGACGACGAGGACGAAGAGGAGTCGCCGCCGGAGCCGCCCCCCCGCAAGACGTCCTCCGAGCGGCGTTCGTCGGCGACGACCACGGACTCGGGTTCCAGCAACAGCTGCTGGGCCAAGTACCTCAACAACAAGTACGGCAGCAACGCGACGGGTCGCGTGGTGCCCAGGAGCCGCAGCTCGCACTCGCTCTACCACAAGAGCGACCAGGAGTCGTCGGACGAGGAGAAAGAACCCTCCGTGCTGTCCAGCACGTACGGCTTCTCGAATCCCAGGAGCAGTTACGTGCAGAAGAGAAGGATGCAGTTCAAGATCGGTTCCAGGGGGAGCGAGCCAGGGAATTTCACGTGGCCTCGGGGAGTTGCTGTTGGTCCCGATAACTCCATAGTAGTCGCTGACAGCAGTAATCATAGGATACAAGTAAGTACAAGGAAAAGAACCTAAGTATTTTACCACTAGTATATCGTCACCTTAATATCAAAGTCTACTATCTCCGTTCGGCAAACTTCGGGAATTCCGATCCTTGGCGATCGGATCGTTCGATAAGCTTATTTCATTGGTTTTAATCTTTCCTGCTCGATGATGTCAGCGCTTACGAACCAATCAAATGATCTTCACCGATCCGATCGCCAAGGATCGGGATTCCCGAACGGAGATAGTAGTGTTTGATATTAAGGTGACGATATATGAGTTTTTAATACTTTGCGTAACCTCCTTAATTTTTCTGAAATCCTCGCTTAAGGTGAAACATAACATTCCAAATGCTTCCCCATTCCTCACGCGTATTTTTAAGAAAAAGTTTATATCCTGATCTAATAAAATCGGGTATCAGTTATAATGCTAGTCAGAAAAAGTGATTTTGAAAAGGTTTTTGATGATGCATTGTTTTGAAATAAGATGATTAGGCTCTAATGATTTATACTACTAGTATATATGTTATGGGCAAAGTGATTAATCGGGCATTAGTAATAATGCCCGATATGGAGGTGGGCAAATTGATAAATTTCATTGATAAATTCCATGGAATTTATCACATTGCCCTGGCATTATTAATAATGCCCCATTTATCCCATTACCCTTAACATATACATTATTAATAATTTTATGAACAGAACAGTTTTGAAGATGATATTTTTGTTTCGAATCATTTTGTAATGTTTCATCATTTTTATGAGTTTTACTGTATAATATCTGAACCAGTGTTTCTCAAAATCTTTTACCCCAAAGCTAAGGCACCAAAAGCCAAAAGACTGTTGCGATGTACCACTTTGAAACTTCAGGGTCTCGCACAAAAGTTTAAAAATTAATTTTTAATATCGACAAAAATTACTTTTTCCCAATCAAATACCTCAAACATTGTGGGATGCGTGTTCTACGAGTGGGACTCCTCGTGTTATAAACTTAAAAATGGAGAGTCTCGTCTGAAAATAACCCATCTCTACCATTCTTTCTAGTAATTTGGAATCAGAGTTATTACTCATTAACTACATTAATTTACCAACAACCTAAAAATATTTTTCTTTCCCCCCGATCTTTTTGAGAAACGCTGGTTTATGCAAAAATGTGCCACATGTGCCCAATCCATCCAAAATAACAACTAAAACTGTCCTTTTCATTTCCTTCCGACAAACCTTTGTTGCAATAGCCTTTTCATTTTATTACAGTTTGAAGAGTTCGGCATGAGATTTGCAATTAACCTTTGATACGTTTGATATTAATCCTTAAAGAGTGTGTGCATAGCTCCATCTCTTACCACATTAACAACTTCCAATAATGCTTGTTTTATATTTGGTTTGTGTGTATGTGTGCAAGAGCACAGAAATAGAAACCGTGGTGGTATGAATCATATCTCGTTCATTCTTAATTCTTAAAAGCTTCATTAACAGTCGTTATCAAAGCTGCTCTGTCTGCTTGCTATCTTTCTTCTGCTTGTTGGAATCTTGCAAGCAAGAATAAGCAGTAATGCTAATTAACCTCGTTATCCACAAGGCTTCGTTTTCGTTACACTACTTGTGCACATACACACTACTACTTATGTAGCAGTGAACACGAAGTCCATCTCTCTAAAAATCCCATAAATTGTATTCAAAAACAGTTTCCACTTAGTAAAACCTATACATAAATACAAAAAAACCTATCAAAAACTAGTTCATAGCATATACTAAAATTTTAAACAAAATGTGTGCATTCTAGAGGAATTCTTTTATGTTTATTAATTTTTGAGCCAAATTTGACCTTTTCAGTCAGCCTGAAGATAAAATCATATTTGATTTGTTTGCGGATTGTGTGAAATTATTAGAATATCTCGTGTATTTTTTCCCTTTAAAGAAATGTAAAATAATCGACCGAATGTGAGGACTTTAAAGAGAATGCCATAAAAGCTATTCAATCTTCTCTCAAAATCACCGTTGCTTGATGAGTACAATGAATGCACTATTTTAAAATATCCCCCCGACGTTATCCTTTGTTTTCCCCCTTTGTATCTTAAATTCATGTTCCCAGTGGCGTAAGATGATCTAAGTGTGTTTGCCTGCAGATTTCGTTGAATATGAGTCGTTACCCTTCAAGATGAGATTGAGGTATTTAATTTTATCATATTATGACCTAACAAAGATTAAAGAAATAGATAAATGAAAAATTGAGGAATTGAATTATTGAAGTCAGAATGTTTTTGAGTATCCAATAAAATTATTATCTTTTGTGAGACAAGATTATAAATACTTTCATGTACCTCAAAATCCCTTCATATAGGTAGTGTTAAATTTAAAATTCTTAGTAAAATAATTCATAGTAAATTCCATTATGAATTCAAAGAATCAATGTCCTTATAAAAATATCTACACCTGGTAAAGACTTTATGTAAGAGGAAGGCTTTTTATTAAACAATCATTTCCTATATAGGTATAGTCTCTGAATTAGGATTACCTTATAGTAAGTCTATATTAGTTACTCTGATAGTAATCTATTATAAAGCTATAAACTTGCAAATTCTTGTTCCACATAATAAAATAATCTTGGAATCATATCATTCTCCAAACCCATTTCAAATTATAAAAACCTCTATATACTGACTAAACCCAGAGATTCCAACAACCGTCATGTTCACTGCTGCTTGCACGAATAGTGAAACAGTCACGAAGTTCTTGTGCGTCGTATTCTCAAAATTACTAATCGATTCCAAAAATTGAGGAGGAGCCACCACCGTTTTTACTTTCTTGTTCTCTCAGGTGTTTGATTCGATCGGCAAATTCTTATTCGAGTTTGGGACTTACGGTAGCTCCGAAGGGGCCTTCGACTGCTTGGCCGGAGTGTCAGTGAACCGGATCGGCCAGTTCATCGTTTCGGACCGCTACAACCACCGCGTCCAGCTCTTCGATCCGACGGGCCGGTTTCTCAGGGCCTTCGGCTGCGAAGGCCGGACAGATGGTCGCTTCAGCTACCCCTGGGGTATAGCCACCGACAGCCTGGGATTCATCTATGTCTGTGATAAGGAGAACCATAGGATACAGGTAAGGAACCCTTTGATGGGACCAAATAAAATAATAGTTGACTCTAACATGGTCAAAGGATATTTCCCAATTGTACCCTTTTAGTTCTCCACCTCGCCCTTCCTGCTTTCTACGTATGTTCTTATTGTTTTCTAGGAATGATGTCACTCCTCAGTTTGTGGTTGCTACATTTAAACAAGCAATCCCATTCAGGAGTGACCATTATTCCTAGTAACCATCAATTAGAACATCTGTATTGACATAGGGAGAGGAGGATCATTATTAAGGGTGCAATTCAGAAAAACGCATGGCTAACTAGACGAATAAGGCTAATGAAGTGAAATTATGACGTATGGTATGGTATAAGTCCGAATATCTCGTAAGCTCTTTTCTTACAACTACACATCAGGGCTTCTATCATTATGTCACAGTTTCAAGCTTCTTTGGCCTTATTCGTCTTGTTGGCTATGTCTATGACTGTTGTTATTATTATAATATTGGTTGATCATTCTGGATCGGTGAGAAAGTATAATATAACCGGATAGTTCACTATCCCTCGTTCGTTTTAGAAAAGTTTGACTAGAGAAGAGAGGATGGATAGAAGAGAGAACAGCGGGGTCTTCAGTTTTGGATATTTATCTTAAACTGAAAAAGATTTTCAAGTAATTAGGGAATTTTCGGTGGCAAAGTGAACTATAATTTATCCCAATGATCCAAACTTTAGATGAAATAGTCAATTCTTTAGATTCTAAAGAAGTCGTTTTCTCCATTTTATATAAACCTTATTCCTTCTTTATTTTTCAACTATCATATAAATAAAGGAACTGATTGCAAAAGTACTCTTCGTTGGAACCGATTCTTTTTAGTGTACTTTGAAAATGGCGTAGCTAAAGAGACACTAATGTGTAAGACAGCTGTTTCATCCATCAAAGCATCCGTTAGAGCCCACTTTCAAGAAAGGTACGAAATCGTGACGCATGAGATCCCTTTTGGCGTTAATTCAATTTCTGTACCCTACGCAATCCGCGTTAGGCAATTCCCTCTGTTTATTTAAGGGTATTTTGCGGTGACGAAATGCTAAGAACCTATCTTGGACCAGACAAACAAAGGGAGAGATTTACACAAGCGGATACAGTATCATTTATTAAGCTGAAGTATTGATACGGAGTTGAACTAAGGTTCAGTGAACGTACAAACTGGATTAACAAGTTTTGAAATTTGTGTTATGGATTGGTTGCGGAAATAAGAGTTACTTATAATTTGTATTATTAAATCTTACATTTATTTCATACACACATACACATCCAAATGAAGATGTATTTTATTCGAATGCTAGGAGGTAAAGTGCATTAGTCATAATACTGTTACATAAACCAATTGCTCAGAAAAATTCAAGAGAATTCATGGCGTGTACGTACGAGGAACTAGATTGCTTGCAACGATTGTTATGGTCCAATTCTTTGCCAATTGCGACTCTATTTCAATGTTGTCTTAGAAAACAACAACAACTCGCCATTTTTCACTATACTATACTATACTAAGACTGCCAACGTTTCCTGACCATATGACGTGAAAAACGGCATAAACAGAAAGCCTGTTGGGTTGCTACGAGGAGTTTCAGTACGCAAATCGTGATAAAAAGACGCTATATATTACATGGGTTTAACTAACTAATCATATTTTTAAATTGACGTTCTTAATTTCACTCAAAATTCAGACACCGCGCTGGGAACTACTTTGTTTGCTTTATTTCTCCTAGTTTCTCCAGGGTCAAGTAACGTTGCAGTCCAGTATAGGCATTGATTGATATTTTTACAGAATGATCATGATTTCTAACTGCGTAACCTGGAACAGTAATCAAATCATTACCTTAAGGTTCTTGTCTTACGGGGTGGAGTAATTTTGTATTTAAAATAATTGGGGTTGTTGACATTGAAACAGATAATGAATTCCTCCTGAATGTTCTTTTTCTACAGAATATGACTATCGCTACTCATCTTCCACAAATTTGACACTCTCTTCCCTTCTATCTACACAATATCCCTTTTTCTTGTTTGCACACTCTCTCTCTAATTTTAAATGGAAGACGGTCCAAAGGAGTAAGCATTTCAAGAAAAACCACTTTACACCAAATAGACTGAGAGTCATAATCATTAAAAATGTTCTGTACTAAATTAAATAGAACATTTTGTCTAAGATAATAAAATATCAGTTATTTTATGGCTATACCACGGCTTAATAGATACTACACAGGCTATAGCCGAGGTACGGAAATCATTAAAAATCCAGATGGCAATAGCTGACAAATTGGCAAGCAAATCCACAAAGTTGAAGGTGGGGCTTAATGGCTCAAAAATTTAACTTAGCCACTAATGGCCAACAATCAGAAGTTTACGTCACGAAAACACGCCTTTATTTTTTCCTTATTTGTCAATGTGTTATCCTATTGGTTGGTCGGTATAGGTAGGACTTGTGGCTATCCTAGCGGAAAAAGTTGTCAAATGCGGTTTTCATTATTTTTAAAACTCGACTAGCCTGTATAGTATCTAGTATTCTAAGGCTATACAATGTGTGTTAACAGACCTAATCCCTTTCATTGATCAGGTGTTCCAGTCGGACGGCACCTTCGTGGGCAAGTTCGGCAGCATGGGCAGCCGTCCAGGTCAACTCGAGCACCCGCACTACGTGGCCGTGACTCACACCAACCGCGTGGTGGTGACGGACACGCACAACCACCGGGTGCAGATCTTCGACGTGAACGGGCGCTCGCTCACCACCTTCGGCGCAGAAGGGTCGGAGGAGGGCCGCTTCAAGTTCCCCAAGGGCGTGGCGGTGGACGACCAAGGGTACATCGTGGTGGGCGACAGCGGCAACAACCGGGTCCAGATCTTCCAGCCCGACGGCACCTTCCTGCGCTGCTTCGGAGGGTGGGGCTCGGCGGACGGGGAGTTCAAGGGCTTGGAGGGGCTGGCCGTCACCGGAGGGGGGAGCATCATCGTGTGCGACAGGGAGAACCACCGGGTGCAAGTTTTCTGAGGAAGGTGAGACCATTCTTTTTTAACTAGACTGGATTAGGTACACGTGTTGGACACTGACTCACGGAGGCTATGTGCAGTGGTTCCCAGTAAGTTTAGACTTTTTAGATTTACGGCAAGCCATGGACAATTGAACCTTTGGATATTTCTATCTGAATACAAGCGGTGTAGTGGAGAAAAAAAGTACAATTTTACCTATTTCTCCATATATTTATAAGACTAGGGAGTTACCGCCCCCTGCTCGCTATCGCTCACCAACCTCCGTAAACTGCTTAAGCAGGAGCTTTTGGATTGCTTCCTCACAAAATCCGGCTCACTGAATTTAACAATAAATGCAACTAGCAGAAGAAACGTCAGCCAACTTTCCAAACATACGTCATCTCCATGAATAACATTATTTTAAAAGTTTGAATACTTATTTACTCTAACAAACTTTATAAATAATTTAATCAAAATGTTTTCTTTAAAAAATATATCCAGCACGTCTATTAACAACTATTGTTTATCAACATTTTGAAAAAAAAACCGAACACCAATGAATCTTTTAAATTCAATATTGTACCGCCTAGTAACTCCTTACTATACCTTGTGTTTTATCATTCATATTTTTGTTTAAACCCAGAATTGTTAAACAATACCTTTTACCATTCGAAATAATAACAGACAAAACTTGCATGACACTCAATGTTTACATTTAATTTCGATTGTCAGACTAAAAATTATAAATTTCAAACAAAATGTGTGAAGTTTTAGTATGAAAATTATTATTATTTTAGTTTAAACTGAAATGTTGAAATTGTGTTAAGTGTTTAGGTTTCAAACGTATAATATCCCAAATGGAAGAGAGGTGACTGGAATGCAAAAACTTTTGATATGGGGGGAAAGATGGGTGAAATCCTTTGAAAACTGCATTACGTAATTTCTGCAGCTATCATCAGACTCTCTTGCCACACAGCACGAAGGAAATAGAGGAGACGCAACGACAGGTGTTTCTTCAAAATCAATTCACGAAAAGTTTATAATCACTTAAATTGGCACGGTTTTGAATAAATTTTGGAGATTCACCTGCCGTATCACCTCGGGAAAGGACCATAGAGCTAAGGAAATGACACCACTTTCATGTGCTTCTTATCTTTTTTCCACATCTCTTTCTCTTTTTAAAGCAAAGTGTCAACACTCAACACTGCCTCCTTGACGCGTCTACTTGCCAGGATTGTTTGTTTTGATTGTATTTTCGATGAGTATTTATTGACAGGATCGTCTACTGCCTGGGCAAATTTTAACGGTGATGTGGGCCAAAAAATCTGTCTAAACTGATCTGGGGAACCAAAATATCAATGGAAATAGTGAAAATATCACTATTGATTACTCATGATGTGTGGAGAGTAATTATAAGTAATTGAATTATACTGAAAAGGGAACGCATTCTATCAGTTCAAAACATATAATGCAAGTTTGTGCATTATGATTTACATTAAAAATTACTATATTTTTATTATATTTTAATAAAATTATCTAAACTTACTTTTTACATACTTACGTTAATTGATGAAACTAAACAGTTCAACATTTTCTCACTGGCGACTTCTTTTAGAAATTCTTAAAAATGTACTACACATATATAGGCATCTTTTTAATTGAATTTTCTCAATCACTGATTTTTAGAAATTTAATTAAATTATTTATCATTTTTTATAGAAGATATAATTTGTTATATTAAGTAGACGTTTGCATATAAAATTGTAGAAATTATCAAGCTAAAGTATGCCTATTTTTTCTATCAGAAACATTACATTTCTATTAGTGCTTCTTTTAGAAAATTTGTTGTTTTTTCTTTCAGAAAACTACTCCATGTACAAATATGTAAGCTCTGGAAGCTGAAAACTCCTGTCTGAATATAATGTGAAGCCGTCTCGATGAAAAATATTAATTCTTTTTATACGCTGTTCGTACTTCATCAACGATCATATGTACAGTGCTGGAATTGACCTGGACGATTACCTTCTATAGTTGAATAAATGTGTGTGTATTGTGCCCCAAGTTGAATATAGTCAATGCTGCCGAGGATATATGTTCATGGCCCCTTTTTTGTAATGTGATGAGAAATTATTCAACAGTGAATGCGTAGATGCACCAAAAGAGGATCAACGAAACCGTATATCCTTGATACAGTTGACGTTGAGTCTTCCTTTTGCGAAGAGATAATATGGTGAAAGATTCCTCTTTTTGTTTGGTAGAGTTAAAAACTGAGTTCATTAGATTATGATAAAGTTTTATGGCTAGAAAGAGTAGCATCCCAATCTTTTAAAACCTACCTAATTTTGCCTTAAAAGGACTTGCTTTCGCTTTCCTTCATGAAAATGAAATAACGCTTTGGTATTTTTTTCCAGTAACATGATTTTTAACTTGTTTCTTCAATTTTAAATTTCTATTCTGATAAGATTTTATCACGGGTAAAGCACGAAATGAATAGAGTTTTATAATGTTTTTACATTCAGCTAATTGCTTTTTAAACCATCTTCAAACTATTTAATTTATTTGACAGTAAAATAAATCAGTCAAGATTGTAATGTTCTGGTGGCATGAATGGAGGATGGAGATCAAAATTGTATGCTGAGAGCTATTTGACTGAATCATTGTCCAAGGGTATCCGGAATTCGGGTGTTGAAGAGTTTGGATTGTCTAGATTTTATAAGTGTTACGTTTTGTTATTACCATTTTAACCATATGTTGGTGCGAATTTTGTTATTTATCCTTGAACCCATTATCTTTTACACCGTCTGGTACGTGTGAAGAAAATGTACATGTGTATTTTATAGTTGAAAAAAAAATTGTGCTTTAATAAAATCTTAACATGAAATATTTGTGAGTTTTATTAACCCTTTTTAAAAATCAGAAACACATAATTAAAAGAATCTGATTTATATTTTACAGAACAGTATTATTACTACAACGAAAATCGCAGAAATATTGTAATTTGTATTAATCACCAAGGAATTTAATACCTATTTTTAAATTATTTAAACAAATTAAAAAATATTATTTACACTATTACTGTTAATTTAAATAATTAAAATCAAAAACTAAAAAAACCCCATTATTTTTAGGAATTTTTATGAATTGGTTGAATTAAATTATCGGAATCATTATAACTGTGACCAAACTGATATTTGACAAATTTTTAATTTTTTATCCACCAAAAGTCTACATTTTTATGCAGTGTTCTAAAACGTCATATCCTTGATTTGAAAGTATCCTCTCAATATTCTCAAAGGGAACATAAGCTATTTATGTATACTATATTACCAAAACTTTAAAAAAAAGTTCCTTAAAAAAGAAATTGCATTTAAGAATGTTATGTGGTATTGAACTATGAAAACTAATTGAGGCTTCAAATGTGAATGTTTTAGTTCATTGAAAATATTTCTTTATTTTTATAAGTAAGGCAACTTCAAAACACATGTTTATTACTTGGTAGGTAATTGCGTGTCATCAGGCTGAAATTATAGTTCAACTATATTTAAATTATTTTCATGTAACCAAGAAAGTGAGATATTTAAAAAAATATATATATATTTTAACAAACGTATCTTTAGTTTTATTTTTTTTCTCTTGAGAATCTCACAAAGGGTTCTATACACGAAGAAAAAATTGTTTACTAAGTCTTGAAAGATGGTATCAAAATATTAAAATTTTGTCTTAATTCATAAAATAATTGAATCTATGAGGTATTGGATAAACCTTAGGTATACCTCATTTTTTAAAAGTAATTTTCTTCTTTCTATTCAAAATCATATTCTGTGTGAAGTTAATTATTTTATTAAACAAGTATAAAAACATATTTTGTTAAAAGACTGAAAATTACTCATTTTTGGAGTTATTAAACTAAAACAGCAAATTATATTTATAAAACAGAAGAAAATTTAAATAAACAAACTTTTTAAATCTTATGATTACTTAGTTTTTCATGCGTATTCAAGTACATATCAATAAAAGTTAATCAAATTTGAGGACAGTCTGGTATCATATCATTAGATTTATTGAACTCTAAATAATTTCCTTGGTCAGCGTCCCAAAACCACCAATTTCAATTCAAAGAAATATCTACTCGAAGTTTAAAGAAATAATTTCATATTTATAATATATCTAAACATTTATTATAAGAGTTTCGAAGAAATGAGAAGTTTTTACTCCATAATAAGCTTAAGCTATATGAAATTCATAAAAATCTATAGATGCATGTAATATGTAATGTAATTGACAAAAATGATTATTCTTACCAATTAATACTATTTACTATGATACTGTTCCAGTAATTCAATGAAGTTTCTTAATTATAACTTATCGCATTTTTCCCCAAGATGTTTATTAGGTTGGAGTAGGATATTCAGAAAATTTACACTAAAATTTTGAACTTTTGTACTTTTTATTTTTTAAAATCTAAGAAGTAAGGAAATGTTGTTGTTGTTGCATCTCCCATTTGGTCTGACGAAGTCAGACAAAATCAGTCCTGGGGCGGAAGGGTGTTCTAGCCCTTCCTTAGCAATGGATGGGTTTCACTAGCTTCGTTCTGCATCTGGCAGTGCTAATATATTATTTCCGGGTTACCACATTAGCGTTATTCTTGGCATTGCTTTGGCATCCTTTTCATTCTTGTTTGTTCTTTGTTTATGTTTCGAAGTCAACTTCGACCACGTAAATTCGTTTTGCTCTTTTCGTATTAATTTTTTAATGTATTATTTTTTATTCATTCAGTAATCAGCCTTTTCTTGCATTCACTCTTTTATTATTATTATTTTATTAGCAAAGGGTTAGAGAGAAAAATAATATTTTTAACCTCGCCAAGTTGCCAAATGCATCTACTATGTTGAGGTTCTGTACCGGAAGTCTCTAGGACTTTGTTTTTGTTTACATTTTTCAACCCATCCATAGTGTCGGCCAATTCATTTCCGTGAATATTGACATGAGATGGGATAAATTAAAATAAAATAAGTAAATAAAATAAATTAATAAAAGAAAGTCATTTTGATTAAAGTCACCTGGTTCCAATTATAGTGAAAAAATTAACTATTTATTGCATCATACACAAATGTCATCGTTTCATTATTCACAAATTCACTATTATTAAAATACAAATAATGAAATTAAATTAAAACAAAATAGGTCAAACAATTGAATTATGAGTCAAACTGTGTGAATAGAGCAACAAAAATATTTAACAGAATATTAATTTTTCAAGCCTAGGAACCAATTAAACTTCGTTAGGTCTTCTTGGATCAACATCACAATGTAATCTGTGCATGTGTTTGGATTTAGATATAAGATTATAAGTAAATACAAATTTCATAATAAAAATAATTAAATGTTTGTTGTATCATTCTTTTCTTACAATTCTCATCCAATAGCACATAATCTTCCTGTCCCTTAAAGATAATTCAACAAAACTTCTAATTTCCTTGAGTAAAATTATTTTTTTAACCTTCTAAAGAGGTTTTGGAAAAAGCCTGGCGTTTTATGCAAGACAGCAAAATGTAAAGTAAGTTGAAGAGAAGGCAAAGAGCAAAAACAAGACAAGGTTAGATACTTTTTGTATCCGACGTGTTATCCTCCTACAGCCCTGTGTGGGCGAGCGAACCGCTCGATATGCTCTACTCTAAATAGAAACGAATTTCCCTAACACTTTTTACAAGCAGCTATCTTCCAGCCAATTTCCCGTACATCTTATGAGTAGAGTTTGGCAACGATGTTCAAACAATGGCGGATCTCCATCTTTCTTTTGTGGTGTCGAAGGTTCGGTGTGAGTTTTCAGATGACCTTCGAGTTAGACTACTTTGCACCTGCTATTGTCAAAAGGAGTGAAGAATTGATGAATCTGAAAGACTTGCCTGTTATCTTAGCCTTCACAGTTTCTAGTTAGCACGGTCCCCCTTCTAATTATAAAAAGTTTGGATGTTCTCTTTGTAGGATTTCAGTTTTAGGAATATTCATATGTTCAATATTTTTTATAAATGAATTTTTTGGTTAAGAAGGGATTTTAAATGTTTCTCTTAAAAGAAATAAAATTACGCATACTAAACTTTAAAAGAACTTTTTAAAGGATATGAAATACCTTTTTATGAACATTACCTGGAAGCTGGAAGTGCAGGTAGGTTCTTATTCCTCAGTATAGGCACTCTTTCCAACAATTGATATAATCTGGTACATTCACGGAGACCGCAATGAGTTAGTTAGCAAGGATGCAAAAAAAGAAAAGAAAGAGACTAAAAATGAACCCTCACAATAGATGTGCCAAAATAGATATATAGAAAGTAATAGAAACGAAAATAGAGAAATATTGAGTGAAAGGTTTTTGAACAAAAATAAAGAATGTTTATTCCACTTTACAAAAATATAGAACATGTATACACGTGCAATTAATTTATAAAAAAAAAGATGTTATTTATATCAAACCGTAGAGTCTAATGTAAATTAGCATACACTTTTACAATTAGCTAAATTATAAGTTGCATGTAGCTGTTTTTTTAAAGGTTCATCATTGAATAACACATGAAGAATACATAAAATTCCTTTTATTTCAGATTCTGGTACATACGAGGTACAGTCAAGGATAAGCTAACATGAAGAAAATATATATGTTACGGGCAATATGATAAATCCGAGCATTATTAATAATGCCCGCGTATTTTGGGCAAAGTGATAAATACTCATCGCTTTAAATTTATCACATTGCCCGCCTCCACTTCGGGCATTATTACAATAATAATTCCCAGTTTATCACTCTTGCCCGTAACATAGTAAAAACTAAGAACTACAGTGATTTTTCAAATAATATATTAGGGAAAGAAATTCGAATCTTCAAACTATTGTGAAAGTTAGAGAGCCTAGTGAAAGTGAATTGGAAACGCGCTCTATTTGATTGTTCTTCTACCGTTTCCTGGAATAATTACAGATAAAGGTTTAGAGTCCATTTTTTACATGTACTGTTAATCCTTATCAATGGAGTGACAAAATGGATAATTGTGTTCCGCTGAAAAGCTTTTACTTTGGTTCTGATACCTATAATCGATGCTTGAAAATGAACTCGTTTTTATCTGATAACGTAAGGAGTAGAGGTGTAAAACGTGGAGTTGCTGAACTGCATTATCTTTTTTTGTATTTTTGATAGAAAAAAGATTTTATACAAACTTCTTTCCATCCATTAATTTTTATAAGGGGAATACAGTTCAGAAGGTGATGCAGTCGCAAGACGTGTGCAAATGATTTGCTTCACAAACATGATGATGAATCAATTCAAAACAAGGTAAATACAGAAATTAATTACAAACTATTTCTTAAAGGAATTAAATCACAAGTATTGTAAAAAGCCTAAAAAAACATTTATTGTTCTTAAACTGAAAATGAAAAAATGAAAAGAAACTATCATAGTTTAATCTTTAGCAAAGATAAAAATCTTGTTAAAAAGGTATGCTTATGAAAATTATTTCTTCTAACATCTTATAAAATTTCTATAGCTTCTTTTACACACGGTTTATGTTTGAGAGTTTTTAGGGTGTTCATTTCCTGAACATTTAATAAGTTAGAATTAGGTATAATTAATAATGTGTGCATCAATTTTTATTTCTAAATAAAAAATTCGAAACAGATTTATTTATTTCATAGGGTAAAAATCCTTTCACAATATTTAATAAATTTAATTTTTTATTCAAATGGCTTTTAATTATAAACGTAGAGTAGAAAATAGCTTTTTTTAGTTGGACAACTTAAATTCGTATGTCCTATCGTGAAAAAATATTTTGTGGAGATTTTTCATCTAGAGAAATAGATTGATGAAGAAGAGAAAAAGAAAGAACGACTAGTTTCAGTTTGGAAAGAACCGCATCTCCCGGGTTTACGCATGAAACCGAAACTAAAAATAACGGAAACCAAAACTTGTATCTTGTATGTGTGGCGACATCTACATTTGTGTTAAAGAACTATTTCCAGTATTTTCTGAAGGGTGATTCCGATCCCTATCATCTGGGTCTGGGATGTGTGTCAGGAATGCAATATGAGATCATGTAAACTTGTCAAACTTAGGAAATGTTTTCTCCAGGATTCAGTGATTCCATTGATGTAAAACACTAAACCTCCCTCTTCGTTATGAATCTCTGTAAATGAGTATTCAGGTAAGAATTTAAAGTATTTAGTTTAGGCTTAAAATTTGTTTATACACACATGAAAGAAACTGACATTTTCCTTGTACTGGAGGTCGATCTTTGAATATAATAGGAAACTTTGTCCTTGTCCCTTCATTATTATGTTTGAAATAAATAAGAGTTCAAACAAAACTGTGTTCTACTTCTAAAACTGTTTGAATTGACAAATATAAGCTTAACCATTACTAATGTTTACATTTTAGGTATGTTGTGTTAAATTAAGGAATTTACTTGAATTATTAAATTTTGGAAAACCTTTATGTTTCCAATTAGCCGTCGGAGAAATATTTAAAATAATCATGGTATCCTGTTTCCTTGTGTTCTCTATTGGAAATAAACTGTAGGTAGTTTCATTAGTTCAAAGAGTTACATCTTTGAACTAATGAAACTACCTACAGTTTATTCTACTGTTAGCTTTTGCCTAAAAGTATTATGGGGTTTCACATGTGTAATCAACATTGATTTCCTATTCAACAATTGCCTAGAAATAGTTCGTTTATTTATTTTCAAATTAACTAAATCTCTGTACGTCTTAATTCATTCTATATTTCAAATTAAAGTTTAAAATATTATTAGGATAAACTTTGCAATTTAGAGCAATTATTATTTGAAATTATAATAGGAGTTGTTTAACATTATTTCTGCTGTTCTTTTTTATGGTCTATTTATTTTTGAATGAAATATCTCTGCCTTCATGTCTTTTTTTTTTTTAATATTTATAGGTATGAATTTACTGTCAATTTGGAAGAGTAAGTTTTTCAAGAAAAAACTAAATTCTTTGCAACAGTGACTTCCAATAGCACTTTGAAGGTAAGTTTGTTAGAATGTTTTTTTTCTTATGTAGGTAAATTTTAGCTTTAATATTAATTTTAAAAAAGGAACTTCTTAAATTGTTTATTACTTACGATTCAATTCCGTTAACTGTCCCATAAATATTGTGATGTTTTGTTTCTAGACGCCAAGTATTCAAACATTGCCAAATTTTTATGGTTTTCATTGTTATAACTGTAATTATAATCTATTAGTTTGCAATTTTTGGCATCAAAACACCTTGGGGGTATTTAGTGGGACGGTTAACGGAATTGAACCTTATTTATTTTGGTACTTTAGGCTAAACTGCCAAAAATAACTAAATATCAAAATAAAATACTATTTAAATATCAACTAGCAGTATTTGTCTCAACTATTGTTATATTTTTATGTGTAAATAATAAAATGTTGCCAATATGAGTAGTCAGATTAGAGAGATTTGTCCAGCTAATCCCGAAGTACCTTTATCTACTGCATTCGACCTTGTTTGAAATTTTACGATTCGAAACAACTTCCATTTTATTAATTAAGTTTTCTACTAATGTTTGTAAGTTTTTTATGTTAATTTTTATGTTTTTAATGTTACATTTTTATTTATAAAAGACAATGGCCGAAGATTCTGGAGGAAGTACTTCAAGTACTTGTTCTGAAGACCCATCTGATATCACCAGCCCTTTTGTAGAAGTTGATTTCAATGATATTGCGTTCTACGAGAGATGTGGTGGGGGTGCATTTGGATGTGTTTACAGAGCTCTTTGGAAATCGCAGAACAAAATTGTTGCGGTGAAAAAGTTGCTTGTTCTTGAAAAGGAGGTAATATTTTACAAATATGTTTGTTTTCAAAATTATTTTATGGTAATGTAGTTTTTTGACAACAATTTTGTATTACTTAATTTAAATTACATGAAAACTGATCATTAAATTTTTTTCTTATGATATTTTACGGTGAGGTTTTAGTTGGTTTTTTTTCTCTTAATTTTTTTTTATCAACTTGATTTTGAGATATCTGTATGTAACTATATACACTTTTTATCTTAAGGATTATTCTAATTTGTAAAGAGGAAGAAAATGATTAAGTAGACTAATGCTGCTAAAACAGAACTTAACTACAATTTCTACCTAAGCTATCTATCATTTTGGCGATGCTGAGACTTGCCTAAAAGTAGAAATGTTCCTTAGTTTAGTGGATACTATTAGGTTTTTATCTTGTTACAAATGCCAAGCTGTTTTAGATGTCAAATTTTTGTTGTTACCACCTGTATAGGTGTATATTATCAGGTTGATATTCTAGGCAAAATGTATATTTGAGATCCAAAACTGCTGATAGATTTTTAGTAGGATATATTGAGATACTTTTCAGTGTACTGCTAAAGTTCTTTTTGAAACAGTTAAATTTCAGAGAAATGGTTGAATAATAAATGATAATGGTTGAATGGAATGACACATAATTGGAATTTCATTGGTCACAATTTCTTTTAGACTATTTGTCCTGTCATTATTTATAAATGTATTCATACAAACTTTTCCCTTTGAATATTCTTTTATTATGCACATCTAGAGATATACAATGCACTAAATTGTTTATGCAATAAAAAAATTATTTTCTTAATAGCCCAGTGGCGTAGAGGAAGCGCTTTGCGCTCCCACACCATAGGCCCGGGGTTCAAATCCCGGTCCACGGGCAAGGCAGACTCAGCCCTTCATCCCTCCGGGGTCGATAAAATGAGTACCAAGGTAACTTGGGGAAATCAGAGGGGGTTAGCATCAAGCTAGCCATTACTCAGCTGACCATGACTTTCAGTCACATGTTCTGTAACAGTTCAGCTCAAGCCTCACCCAGTGGGGCTAGTTATACTGGAGTTTGAAGGTCCAACGACCTAGGTACTCCCTCAAATATCCCCCCTTGATTTTTTTGATTTTCTTAATATTTACTGAAGTTAAATTCAATCTGTTTATTAAAAGTGTTTTGAAATTGATATTGTTTATTATTATTTTAATTTAATTATGTTTTTATTTCTCAATATTCTTTTATTTCAGGCTCAAGTTTTAAGCCTATTGAGTCACAGGAATATCATAAAATTCTTTGGAGCTGTTACCATACCTCCTAATTATTGCATAATCACTGGTAAGGCAAAACCGTATTGGAATATTACTTGTAGATATTACCTTTTCTAAATTTTTAGAAATACTAATAATTTTTAACATGTTTCTAACCTTTACTGTGTACATTATATAGAATTTTCTGAAAATGGTTCCTTATTTGCATTCCTTGGAGAGCAAGAAAATAATTCTATGTTAAACTTTGAACAAATTCTTCGTTGGAGCTATGAAATTGCTTCGGGTAAGAATTGTAGTTGTTATAAGGATGCTTGCATTACAGTGTACATAGCCATAGAAAAAATGTATTAATAATTCTGTTTGTAATAACAATGTTTTGTTATTATTGACTACATATTTCTATGATTGAAAATTAAACAGTTTTTGTTTTTGTATAAGAAAATCAATTCTTGCACTTATTTTATTATTCACTATCAAACTTATTCTGCTTTACTATTCTTTTGTACATGCATTAAAATCAATTTCTTAAATGTTGTAAAATTTTAATTTTATTGTTATCATCTTAGGATAAAAATTTCATTTGATAGTTAGTCAGATACATTTTTATCCGTATTAATATCTCAGTGCATCTAATATATGTTTAAATTAAAATATTTTGTATTTTAGAGTTAAATTTAGCACAAGCTTAAGAATTATAACTTAAAATGATAATGAATTTTCAATGCATTTGGGTTTATGTGGAAAATGTTTTTAACTTTTTAATATTAAAGATTTTCCATTTCTCATTATTTTATAAATTCTTTCCTTCAGGCATGCATTACTTACATGAAGAAGCTCCTGTGAAGGTTATTCATCGTGACATGAAATCTAAAAATGGTAAATTTCTTTTTAATCAGTCTAGTATTTTATATAGACAATGAAAATCATGTTATTTAAATATCCCAAATGATGTGTCAAGTATTTATAAAATTAATTGTTATTAAGATGTTTGACAGTCACTTGCTTTGTAACTGTGACCTTATCCGTAATATAAAAATGGTAACATGCACAGAAATTGAAATTGAAAAAAATTGAGATTTTTTTTAAAAAATCCAACAGCTTACTCGGAATCCTCAAAAGAATCCGTGTATTTTTATTTTGTTACCAAAAATGTGTCGTTTGGATCAGTAATTTAAAAGTTTTTCTCTGGAAGCCGTTCACCAAAAACTTTTTTTAGGATAGAGAGATTATCCACCAATGGTTTTGAGATATTTAACTATTATTTATGTATTTTTAAAGTGATAATTCACAGCTAACATTTCTTTTGTCATTTCAGTTGTTATAAGTGCTGATTATGTTTGTAAGGTAAGTTTTTTTCAGTCTTCAAACATGTGAAATTTCTTTCTCAAAATAAATTTAAGATTAAAGACAACCTGCTTGAAAAAGTTAACAAAGTATCTAATAAAAGGGTGTGGAAGTAATTGTTTTGAACTTTTAAAATTTTGGGTTCTTATTCTTACGTATTATCCCATTAACTGTGTGGCTGAATCCGAAAATGTTATCAAATCCCATTCACTGTTCTATAGCTGTTTTACTGAATTTGACAGTCGCTAAATGGTCGACGAGATAATACGTAAAAGACAAGATGATGCTTTATGAAAGAGTAAGTACAGTAGAACTCCAATTAGCCGAATCAATTGGGACTGGACCATATTTGGGGAATCAAAAACTTAGGTAATTGTATTTTTTCTAAAAAAAAAAGGCATACTTTAATTAATTACTGTGTACATATGTTGAAAATGAAAGAAAAACTATATTTCCAAGCTATTTTTGGTGCTTTTTCACTTCAGGGATGAAAAGTCTCCAATCCTTAGGTTGATTTTCATAAAAGAGGGGAAGCTTTTTTAAATGCTCTTAGGCCTTTTTTGACTTCCTATCGCAGTACGTTTCATCCTTTTTTTTTTTGATATTCTAAATGCGATTTGGATAGTCGGAGTTCGGATAATTGGAGTTCTACTGTACCAAATTTTGTTTCAATTTAGTATGAAATGCATTACCATTTTCCTCTAGATATGTGATTTTGGTGCATCTCGATTTATTGACAGCACTACTAAGATGTCAGTGGCCGGTACTTTACCATGGATGGCCCCAGAAGTATGTTTTTCTATTTTATTTACACTTTTTTATATCATATATGTGCTTTTGTTCTCTGCATGGAATTTGTTTGTAATACTATCCAAACAAGATAATAAGGTATGCTAGAGACAAGGTTAAGTTAGACAAAATGAATACACTCTTCATAGAAATGTCAGATAAATATATTTGTGTAAAAAGGAGAAGTTGTTAATCGTATGTTGTTACAAATTAATTTAGGTTTAGTTAAAAATATTCTCCAAAAACTCTGACCGAAAGGCAATCTTTATTCTGTCTTGTGATAAGTTAACATTCATTAAAACAGTTAAAAGATCTATTGTCTAATTCTTTCCTCAGGTAATTCAGTGCCTTCCAGTGTCAGAAAGCTGTGATGTGTGGTCTTATGGAGTTGTCTTATGGGAGCTCCTAACTCATGAAGTGCCTTTTAAAGGGATAGAAGGATTTCAAGTTGCTTGGGCAGTTGTTGAGAAGGAGGAGGTAAATTTTTGCATTATATGAAATGTTTAGAATTTTTTTTGTTCATTTTTGTTTGTTTTCTTTTTTAATTTTCATTAAAAGGAGAGTTTTAGTTATTACTAACTTTCATTTTTTTTTGTTTTATTCACCAGATAATTACTTTCTTTGAACCAAAGATTTTGTAAACTTTTTAAAACATTTTTAATAAATATGATTTAAAGTTTCTTTTTTTGTTTTTGTTTATTTCAATATTTAGTTGGGGCATGTATTCATTAAATTATTATCCACCTACTTTGGTAGATTTCAAGTCTTCATAATAATGTTTTTCTGCAGCTCAAGAATAGTTACAATTAGGATTTTCTTGCCTTATTCAAAATTATTTCATGCATTGATTTGAATAAGTTGAATATAGGCAAGATGAAGCAGCAAAACTTATGTATAAGCTTTACATATTTCAATCAGATTTTTTAGAAAATAATTGATTCCTTTATTAAACTACTATTATAATCTATTAAGGAAAATTATTATTTTTTCAATACATTAGATGATATTTACTCTCTCTCATGTATCGTTTAATTGGATATCCTTGTTTTAGCGCTTGACCATTCCTAAATGTTGTCCTCCAAGATTTGCTGAACTGATGACAGCATGTTGGAAAACTGATCCTAAGGTAATTTGTTTGATCTTTAATGTCTATATTATCATTGCTGACTTACTAACACTTGAACATTAAACAAATTAATAGTTAGTTGATGATTTAATATTACTAAAAAGAAATGTTTAGTTAAAATAGGTTTTATATTGTTGTATTGATGTATTTAATTAATCAGTAATAATGTAAATTACATATTTATTCCATCATCATTATTATACCACCATTACAATTCTTGCATTGTTTTTAAAATATTTTTAAACTGCAACAGAAGTTATTAGAGTATTATTTAGCAGTTTTCAGCACAGAGTAGTTGCTTATTAAAATTTTGCTTATGGAAGAGTAATGAATATGTGAAGCTTTGTAAAATTTTTATTGATGTAATAGATATTTTCTTCAAACATTTCTTTACTACTGTGTGGTATATTATTTTAATTAATCATATTATTTATATACATTTAAAATGCTCAATCCATATTTTCAATTAGTCAACTTTTTTGCAAACTGTGTATGACTAAAATTTTGAAATACTCAAAAAACTATTTCACTTTCAGGAGCGTCCTTCATTTTCTGAGATTTTGAAAGTTCTTATTTGCATGCAGAATGATGGTAAGTGTTTTTTTTAACTTGATCCCACATTAAACTTATCTGAATGAAAACAATAACTTTTGAGTTGAAATTAATTACGTAATTTACAAATATTCTTACAGATGAATTTTGTGATGAGTTATCTGTTTATCTTAGCCAAAAGAGTGTATGGAGGTAAATATGTATTCATATTTATAGTTTTTTAAAACATTTTATAATTAATTTTTTTTAATTATTATCTTCCCTGTCGCTTATTCAGAGAAGAAATAGAAGCTACGTTGGAGCTTATGAAAAAAGCTGAGCACGATTTAAACCAAAAGCAAAAGCATTTAGAAGAATGGGAGTTAAGACTTTTAGAAAAAGAAAAGAAACTTGATAGAAAAAAGAAATACATGGTATATTACAATATGACCTATTCTCACTCTTAGATAATTTTTCTTATAAATTTATTTTATTTTTGTTTATTCTTTTCAGCAATTGTATGATTTGGATATTAACACCTGGACATCAGAAGATGTTGTATGTATCTAAATTTTAACAACTAGATTTTTCTTTTTATTCATTCACTATTAATATATAGTATTACTCTCAATTTTCTTTTTTAGTCTTTATGGATTAAGCAGTTAGGATTAGAAGGTGAGATAAATTTTTGCATTTTCTATTGGATTTATAATTTTTTAAGTTAAAGAATTTCAATAGTTTTAAAGCATATATATTGTTTGTCTTTAACATTCTTTGTTATGCATTGAAAATTGCTTAAGCAACCATATGTAAAGATATTTTGAAGAAAACTAATGAGTGTCATGTATTAAAACAGCTAATTCAAAAGACTTGGATCAGTATGCAGAGTTATTTTTAGAACAGCAAATCAATGGACGTCGTCTACTACTGATGACTTCAGAAGATCTGAAAGACATGGGAGTTTCTACAGTGGGGCATCGGATTCATCTTATGGTACTATAAATGATTTTTCAATGGAAAACATTTCTATGAATTTGTTCTCTTTTTTTATTATAATATTATATAACTTTTTAGAATACGAGAAATCTTCTAGAACTTAGGGATAAAATATTAAGACAGGAAGACAGAGTTGTAAATGTATTATAAATAATAATAGACTTATTTGAATTGACATATGAATAAATGGTTATTTATTGATATAAAATGATTTCAGCTAAACATTTCATTTAGCATAAATTTGTTTTAGAAATTTTAGCTCAGCAAAAGCCATTGATTTAAAAAAATTTAATGGTTTCTTTCTAAAAAATGAAAATAAAATAAATAATTGAAAAAAAAAAAAAACAAGCTTTTCGTTGTCTAAAACTTGGTTTGAAGAATTGTTAAAAATGTAATATCTATTGTTAATTTTAATTTAATTCTTTGTTTTAGGATGAAATAAGTAAACTAAGTAATCATAATAAGAGAATGATGCATTTTCCACCTTTAGAAGAAGTGAGTTTTTATACTATAATTGGTTGAATTTTGAAATTTTTTATGCAAGAAACAAGCGATTTTCAAAAATGCAGTGTTTGTAACATCTTGCATAAGCAACATTCATATGCCCCCTCCCCCTAAGGTGCTTATGTAATATTTGAACGTCCCCATAAATAAATAAAAAAAAAAGTAAGTGATTGTTTTATTTTTATTGATTGGACCATTCATTTCCCCTAAAACTTTTGCCAAGTACATACTGTAAAATTGTTTTAAATACATTATAATGATTACATAATTTTGATTTTAAAGCAAACACTCTAGTTACACTATTTTCTGCTTGTTAATATAAACTCACTTATTGTAATCAATCAGTAATTTTATCAGTTTAATCTCGGACAATTCCGATTTCATTAAGCAGAAATTGTATTTTAAATGTTGAAAACTAAAAATAACTTGTTTTACTACCATTCATTTTCTATAATTTGTACTTATTTTTTCTACTAAGACTGTTCAACAAAACACCACATCTACCTCTGTTAGACCTTCCACCATGCGTTTCATCATTCTGTTTGGCAACCATGTTCGCTTAGGAAGCAAGCCTCAAGATCATAAATGGAAGATGTATGTTGAAGTAGATGAGGGAGATAGCCCTCTGACAACTGTTGCATGTATCAAAGAAGTGAGCTTTGAGTGCCGCCATGCTGGTTTACCACTATCTAGAATTACACAGGTAATTATTTAATTTCGTCATAATGGAAGATGAAATAAATCATTGTACTTCGGCATTTAATTAGAAATGATTTTAAGGATTACATTTATTTTCGTATATATGTTACAGGCTAAGTGATCAACTAAGCATTATTAATGATGCCCGATGTGAGGTGGGCAATGTGATAAATTCAATGGCATTTATCAATGAGTATTTATAACTTTGCCCAAATGAAATATGCAGGCATTATTCATAATGCCCTGATTTATCACATTGCTGTAACATATACATTTTAAAAATCTGTAAAGTTTAGGATTGTGAATTATTGTGAAAAAGTAATGGGGAATTTTAAAGTTTTGGGGAAACACTAACTGTTTAATGGCATGTAGGTTAAGAAAATAAATTTTTATTGAAATTTAATGTGTTGTCATTTACATAGTTACTGCTCAAAACTAGTGTTCGGCACTAGTTAACTAGAACTAGTTGCAACTAGTAGTTAACTACCGATCAACTAGTAGTTAACTAGTAGTTTAACTACTTTTTGTTTAAACTAGTTTAACTAGTAGTTGAACTACTTTTTTTAATAACTACTAGTTGAAACTACTTTCAAATTTTCAACTACTTTAAAAAAAAATTTTTGTTTAAAATTTCAAAAATATTTAAAATTTTTATCAAAATATACAAAAAATTACACTGCTATTTATAACTACAACTAGCTGATATGCCCGGCCTTGCACGGGTGGAGTGTATCAATTTATTAAAATTTTCTCAAGTTACATGCCTAATTTTCTGTAACCATAATTACCAATCATCCTGGTAGTTTTTCATTTCCCGGTGTTCCCAGTATTTTTTCATATCCCGGTGCCTTTTTCATCTTGGTGTCCCCGGTGCCTTTTCATCTCGGTGTTCCCGGTGCATTTTCATCACCGTGCTCCCTGTGCCTTTTCCCTCCCGGTTCCAACTGTGTAAATCTAACCTAACCATCCAGTTCCGGTGTTGCACATTTAATTACGACAGTTACCCAATTATCCATTCTAAGTGAAAAAAAAATCCATTAAAATTATTACAGACTTTTGAAATCCCAAAATTTGTAAATACCCCCTGTTTAAATTGAAAAAAAAATCCCGTTAAACTACACCAAAGAAACAAATTATAAGGTTAAATAACAAATTGATCTAGTGTTTCTATCATCAACTTTCTAAAAAAACTGCATGATGTAATCTTTACTTTAACCAGTCTATTCTTAAAACTTTCTATTTCAACTTAAAGTTTCATGGAAAATGAAGTTTTTAATAAGAAAATACTGTTATAAAGTTTTTTATAAGGGCCGTTTTTAATTTTTTAAATTATTAATAACCTTTTTAAAACATTTAAAACAATTTTAGCCAAGTTTTATCTTTAAATACTTTGTTTTATGTTTAAAATTGTTTTTGTTGTATTATTTGCAACAATGCGAGTTAAACAGATCTTCTTTAGTGGAGAAGTAAGGCGATTTTTACAAAAAGGCCTAAAAGGGGGTGAAGGGGTGGTTTTAGAAATTTGGAAATGATGTCATTGTCTTTCCCCCGTCCCCATACGTATGTGTACCAAGTTTGGTTCGATTCGGACGGGTAGTTTTGGAGAAATTGAACCAAATCTGTTCCGGACAAACCCAGGAACCCAGGAACCCAGGGACACCTTCATTATATATAGAGAGATGTCATGGTAGAGTACTCAAATACCATAACCAGAAATAAAGGTCCGTTTCGAGCGAAGCATAAATTTTTTTGTGATATAGATAAGAAAGATTATTAGAATTAAATTTGGGCAAAAAATAGGTTATGAAATTAAATAGACTAGTTAACTAGTAGTTAACTACTTTGGGAAATAGTTAACTACTAGTTGCAACTAGTCCCAGGAAAAAATAGTTAACTACTAGTTGCAACTAGATTTTCACAGACTTAGTTAGTAGTTGGTAGTTAACTACTTTTTGACCACTAGTTGCCGAATACTACTCAAAACAGCCATCCTTCAAACTTTGACTCTTCATATCTTTTGTGCTGACACCCTGTTAAGTCTACTTTGTTAATGGCCTCAGTTAAAAAATAATGGGAAATTTTTCAAACTTTTGGGAAACACTAATTGTTTTGTGGCAAGTTAGTAAAGAATTTAAAAATAATTTTTGTTGATATTTAATGGTGCTTCCATTTACATTTTTACTGCCCAATACAGCCATCCTTCAAGCTATGACCCTTCATATACTTTTGCACTAACACCCCCAAGTTAACTTTGTACAAGAACTCATATTATTTCACAGCCAACTGCTTGCTTTAAACCTCTATTTTTTCAAAAACATGTTGAAGTGAATTATTCAGTATCACAAGTGCTTCTTAAAAGTTAATCAAGTTAATTAAGTTCAAATTTAATTCCAATTCAGGAGTACCCTCTTTACAACTATTCTCGATATAACAACCTCTACAATTTAATGACCAGTAATAACTGTATGGATTGTTTTATTGTAGATAAATTGTAGCATTGTTTTGTCATAACAGCCATATATTGTTAAACCCAGAAGAGATCACTCTATTAAGGTTCTTCTGTATTGGTAATTTGATTTGTAAAAATCTTGCTTTAATAATGCTTTAGTTCTAATTAAGTATTTTTAATATTGAACACATGTTATTTTTATACATTTGAATTTATTTCAGCCGCCATTTGTCATGGATAGGTGGTGTGTTGGAATCAAACCAGACACTGTAGTCTCTTGTATTGTCACTTACGAGGTAAAATCTTGGAGTTAATTTATCTGAGAAATTTCTCATGACATATAATTCTATGAAATAGACTTTCTGAGTATAGAGCTTACTGCATAATGAATTTATCTTTTTCCAGTCTATTGTTAAAAAGCCTCGATTTACTCAACATTTCCACCAAGTGGTTGCTGAAGGAAATACTTCTCTCCAGAAGGAGGTGGTTCTCGCTTTACGTGGAATGCCTCAAAATGGAAAGAAGCACAGAGCTCAGCACTGCAAGAGTGCACCCACGCTGCCAAATGCTTGGCAGAATCGCTTCCGTCCAGAATCTTTTTCATCACCTCAGGGAAACACAGGTTAGGTTAATATCTTCTTAAACATATTTTGTTTTAAATGATACCCTACACGGCCAATATTTCTTAAACTTCTTTGCTCCATATCTGGTTTGGTTTTTGAAGCTTCTTTTTTTTATTTTGGTTAGACTTCAGGGTTGGTAAAAAGTTCATGCTTATTTGTTACTATATTCTGATTGGTTATTTTAAAAAATACCAAAAATTCATGAAATTATAAAGTTTTTAAGGTCAGTGGAAGGGATTGTAGTTCCTTTTTTTTAACAGGATTGTTATGTTCATAAATCTTTTATTGTTACGTTTTTCTTTCAATTTCTTGCTAAATCAGAATTAAGTTCTAAAAAGTGTAAAATGTTTTTTAAAGTATGTATGTAATGCTTGCTTTAAGAGTAAATTTTTCTTTACAATTTTCTAAAAGACAGACATTTATGGAGCAGGCTTGCTCCCTTATCTCCTCTTACATTGTTGAACGATGCATGAATAATATCCTGTCTGTTCCTCATAACAAATTCTGGATGCTTACTCCTAGTGTTTGGTACTAGTTAACTAGAACTAGTTGCAACTAGTAGTAACTAGTAGTTAAACTACTTTTAGTTTAAAGTAGTTCAACTATTAGTTTAACTACTTTCAAATTTTTAACTACTTCAAAATTTTTTTTATTTAAAATTTAAAAAGATATTTAAAATTTTTATCAAAGGTAAAAAAGTACTTCAAATATCATAACCAGAAATAAAGACCATTTTTGCGTGAAGTATGAATGTTTTTTGTGACATAGATAAGAAAAATTTATTAGAATTTTGCTAAAAAATAGGTTATGAAATTAAATAGACTAGTTAACCAGTAGTTAACTACTTTGGGAAATAGTTAACTACTAGTTGCAACTAGTCCCAGGAAAAAATAGGTAACTGCTAGTTACAACTACAATTTCCCAGACTAGTTAGTAGTAGTTAACTATTTTTTGACCCCTAGTTGCCGAACACTACTTACTCCTAAGCTAAAGCACTCACATTCCATATTCCAGAACGTGGAACCTGGGCAAAGGTGGTGACGGGCGAGACCAAGACCTCCCTTCCGAAGACGAAATTCGGTGCTGCGTTCGGTGAATCCGGGTCAAGCAGCGACGGGGACAGCATCTTCGAGAGCATGAAGAGCATCGGGCGGCAGCTGCTGGAGGATTCCTCCACCCAGTCCACCCGCTCCCGCATGAAGAAGGTCTCCTTCACCCTCCACAGCTCCAGCTCCTCTGAGTCTGTGGGCAGCGACTCCGCCCAGTTCTCGTCCTCGTCGGTGTTCGAGGAGCGCCGTCGCAGCACGCCCTCCAGCCGCCCCCGCTTCAAGTACCGCCACTCGGCCAGCGACTCGGGCTTCCCCGTCGGAAACGACTTCGGGGATGCCCGCTTCGTCAAGTTCCGCGAGTGCCGCATCCGCCTCCAGAGCGAGATGGACAAGTTCATGACGGAGGACAAGGCCTCATCCTTCGAGTCGGTGACGCGGAAGGCGAAAGAAGCCTTCAGCGACCCCGTGGAGGACGCGCTGGGGGACTTCCCGCTGAGCTTCCGACGCCACCGCTACAAGGGAATAGGCCGAGGGAGGGCGAATCTCTTTCACCACGAGAAGAGCGAACCGGAGTTGCGGTCTTGGAGTTTGGATAGGAACGCTCTGTGATGGGGTTTGGTTGTATAAAAGTATTTATGAAAACTGTTTTTGTTGATTGTTAGGTTAGAATATTTTTTAAAGATACTATATATCAAGTGAATTGGTAGAATGTAGCTTTTTTGTAGCTTAATTTATTTTTTTGAGCTAGAAAGCTGTCGAGTCGTATTAAAAAATATATAGCGTGTTGGAAAATTCTCTGTTTTTTTCTTTTTTGAAATTTTAAGCTACATAAAGCTCATCCACATTTGCAAGCAACAAGTTGACTAAGTAGGCTTACCAAACGTCCGGGGTTACCGAGGACATTCCGGGATTTTTAAAGCTGTCCGGGGAAATGTCCTGGGATGCAAAAATGTCCGGGGTTTCATGCATATCAGATTTGCGAGACATTTTTGTTAAAAAATTCTGACTAAAATGCTTGAAATTGCATAATTTTACTTTTAGAACTTAATTTCATCATAAAATGTAAAATTACATCAAACAAACAATTTTTGAAAAAAAAAATTCTGTCAAAGAAAAAGTTCAAATAAGAAATAAACTTTAATTTTTCTGTACAATGTTTTTAGTTTAATTTTATGTTTTAATTTTTTTACTTAGTTTTTAATCTTTGATGAATCAATATGGTACTTATATTCGAATGGTACTTAATTTCAAAAATATGTCCTGGGTTGGACCCAAGAAAATATGGTAAGCCTATGACTAAGCTGGTTTAATCATGTTTTAACCATGTGATCTATATCTTCTGTCATATGTTTTGTGTTTGTCAGAGTTACATATTCATTACCATCATAGTATAGAAAACTTTTTTTGCTTAGTACTATATTTATAGTATTCTTTGAATCTGTATATATGTTCAGTACAAAAATGTCCCACTCAGTACAATGTTATTTTAAGCTCATAAAAAGTATAATTAAAAATCCATAGACATTTAACATTCCTTAGAGAATTCTGCATGCTTTGTTAGTAAAATCATTATTGTAATTTTGTGTTACAAGTAAGAAGGGTCTTCATTTACCTTTAGTTTTTAGATATTTATTCATTGTTTTAATTGTAAAAATATTGCAGATTTTACTAATTAAAACATTAAACTAGTTAAATTTTTTATTTTGTACAATAAAACTGTTAAAAATAATTCACCTTTTTAATCGTCTGTAGAGGTAAAATTTTTAAATATTGAATCAATTAATAAGTTTATGTAAAACAATTATACTCATGTCTACTGCATGGATAAAATAGACTAAATGTAGACTATAAAAGTATGTTATTTTCTTGTTTTATCCTGCTTTTACTGTTTTCTATTTTAGAGATTTGGTGTTTTTATCTGATTTATTTATTCTACTTGTCTTTGAAATAGTGTGCCTTATAATGTTCAAGTTAAAAATAGCCATATTTCAACTATGCCATATTTTGTCATATTGGGCATTTCTAATTTTGTACTCTTATTAAAAATCAAGCAACTTTTAAATAATATAAACATATTAGGTTTTTGATTATTGAAATTCTTTAGTTTTGATTTCCATATTATTCTAAGAGTAATGAATGTAAAATACTGAAGGTAGGTATTTTTTACCTGGCAGATGAAAGAAAAATGTAGTTTTCTTATTGTTTTTGTTCTTATTTGAAAAACAAATGTGATGCTTTAAAGGTCAAATAACACTGGGACTTCTATTAAAAATAATTTAGGCTGTTTACAATCATACATAATTTATGTTAGTGGAAGTAATGTATGCATGCCTTAATGTGTTTCATGCCTTCTGTAGGGCTTAAAAAGCTTCCATCCATTTTCTAAAAACTTCTATATAGGAGTTTGCAAATATATTTATTTTTAAACTGCTTTTCACTGTAATGTTTGTACTTAATGTCTAAACATTTGCTTCTTGGCAGTATGTTTTTATGCTGCCTTCATAATATTTTTATTAAAGCTTTAAAAAAAATTATGCATCTTAAAACAATTTTGTTGTTTCAACCTATACATGGATAAGGTTGTCTTAAAGTTTATGATCTTAGAAAAATTCAGGTCATTAGAGAAATGACTTCACAAAATCATTTTATCTTGAAATTATTTGTATGTCATTTTACTTAATGTGATGCTTCTATTATATTTACAAATATCTTCTAGTCATTATTATGAGTTATGTTTAGCTGAAAATTTAACTATTTCTGGTTAGTGATTTTGTTTTATTGATTCATCCACTTTCACATTGCGAATGTATTATATTTGTAAATTTCTTCAGTTTTCAGCTCATTTTGAGAGGAAAGTTTTTGAAATTAAGTCAATTGTTAATCATTTTAAAATAATTTGCCAAAAATGTTTGTATGAGATTTATTGTCAAAAAAAATAATAAATGAGCTGTTTGTTTTAGATATTCTTTTCTGTTGTTACAAACACTGCTAGTTTATCTGACTTAACTTTAATTTTTTTATGAAAATGTGTTTTACTTCATAATGTCAGTATCTGATATTCCTTGCAATCATGGTTTTAATATTATTATAGGTAAATTCCTATTCTTACGAAGGATATATGATCTATCTCAATTAAAACTATCTAGGCACATAGCCAAGATTTTTATTTTGTGGAATTCTATGTTAAAAATACTACGGTAGTTATATAGTTATTTTTTGTTTGAGTTTAGTAGACTATGGGTCCCCCTTCTTCTGAGGTAAAAATAAGTGTTTTTCCCAAGTTCTGGTATCCTAAACCACGTACATCTGGAATCGTCCAGACACTCGATTTAGGGCGGGGGCGATGCTGTCCTACCAGACCCCTTACTACTCTTTTTGCGGGGAACAAGATTAAAAAATCGACCCTTAAAAACATTATTTAAACTAGTTCTTGTACAACTTAGCCCCCTTTTGACTCTCTCTTACATAACCCCCTATTTTTAATTTTCGAGTACTGAATGTAGTTGATTGTTTGGGGTTTTATAGCGCAAATCCTATGTAAGTACTGAATGTA
This sequence comes from Tetragnatha montana, assembly GCA_963680715.1. Lineage (NCBI taxonomy): Eukaryota > Metazoa > Arthropoda > Arachnida > Araneae > Tetragnathidae > Tetragnatha > Tetragnatha montana. The sequence continues at coordinate 61,074,779 of OY796674.1, read as the reverse complement.
ATATGGGAAACATTACTTGGCTTTCACCGAAAATGTGTGTGTTGGGTCATCCCCCCACCAAAACTTCTTAAATTTCCTCCTTGAAAGTAGTGTTTTAACGCATTTTGGACCTCGCTTTTGAGAATTTTGTTATCCCCTACAAAACCCACAGAGACAAAACCTAAAACTGAGACTAAAAAGTTTTTTACATTGGGATGACGCGTCCTCCCGTGTTTAACACCCGTGCCACCCATATGTCAATTACCCTATTAAAGTAGTAGTACTTCCTTTCTTTTAATCCCGATTAAAATGTGTCTTATTCAATTTGTAGGCCCCTTGTTCTGTTATCCCTATTAAAGTTTAAGCCTTCTGTGTCCCCCTGTTTTACCAACTTGAAAACAAACGTTCATAATAGTCAAGATGTGCTATCCCCTTTATTATTTTTGTAGTTCTGTGCTGAACCTTTTCAATTACTTCTATATCCTTTCTCATATCTGGAGCCCAGAATTATACAGGATATTCTAGATGCGGTCTTACTAAGCCCTTATATAACGGCAAAATTATATTATTATCCCTTAAAGTTAATTTTTTCTAATGTACCCCAATAACTTAGTTGCCTTTTTACCCGCAGTTAAACATTGGTGAGCCTTTAAAGTCCGTGTGTATTTTCACCCCAAGATCCTTGACTGATGTTTCTGCCTCCTTACCCCTTGCAGACAGTACTCTGCTCCACTGTTCCTGTAACCCATATGCAGAACTTTACACTTCCCTAAATTAAATGTCATACCCTATTTTACAGCATTAGTACAAATTAAGGCAGGATTTAAATCTTTAAGTGCTTTAAAGTTGTATATGTATATAATACCATGTCCCAAGCAAATTTTTTGAATTTTAACTAATTTAAATTAGAGTTTAACTGGGTTTTTTTTTATTGACATCTGGATGACACCCAAAGATGGTGGCTCCTTGTACCATCCTCCATTGGAACTGTCATCCGTTGAGAAGGGCGATCGCTCCTCCCGTGCATCTTTTTGATTTTAAAAAACCCTGCAATTATCTAGTTTTCAAAATTTTGTAAAAAAATTACTTTATTAATGTTTTAGTTATCTATTTAAAAAAAAAATAATTCATGCAGATTTGAAACTGATTTTAATTGACTAAACAAAAATGTACAACTTCACATCATCGATAAATAAAGGACTGGGTTCTTGAAATGACATTCACGCTAAGACAAAATCTTTCATGAAACTCTAAAATAAAATATCAACTACAATTGGTTTGACTCCAACTTATGAATCTATTTTGTTACAAATTCACTAGAACATCCAAGAAAAGAAATGTTTAACATGTTTAACACAGATATTTTCCTAGGTACTTTAACTATTACATCTTTTAGGTTTATTCACTGTCCATTTAGATTGATATTAATCGTTGATTGAATCGTAAAAAAACAAGTGTATAAATGTGAAAATACTATATTTACATCAAGTATAAAAGTGATGAACCAAGTCATCGAAGGAAACTGTAAACTTAAAATGCATGTTGTAAGAGTTTTTCATAAAAGAATATAAATAATAGCGAGGTAACAACTGTTGAGGAGGCAAATTATATTGTTCAAGGTTTAAAGTATTTGCAGAAAACATTGAGTATGCTTGATTTTTCCTGGAGGTTAAGGGTTTCCCAAAGACTGTATGAACTCAAGAAGATTTCTCTCACAGTCGTCCAAATCTCTTCCAGCAGTTTTTATATTTACCTGGGGGAAAATAAAAGAAATGCCCGTTTCTAGGTCCTGAACAATCGGAGCCTCTAGGCACTCTTTGTGAGTTTTCTCCTTAAAAACATGCTTGGTTTCCCTCAACAACGATCCAGCTTTCAATGGTACATGACTTCATCCACTGCCCTAAAATGAAATGATCGCCCGAGACGATGATGATTGAATCAGTCGTCTTTGGCGGCGTCGCAGCGACCGTCCCGCGGTCGTCGGACGTGACCGTTGGTCAGGGGTCGGTGGTCGCACAGCTTGGCCTTTTCGGTGGCCACCAGCACTGGCCTCGGTGGCTTCCTCATGTAGCTGTGGACGAAGAAGTTTATGAAGAGGCCGAAGAAGAGAAGGGCGTGCAGGAAGTTGCAAGCGATGAAGGCCTTGGGGACGGAGTCGCAGCTCTTTATGTACAATACAGTGGCGTAGACGAGGACGAACACGAACTGGAGCTGCAAAGAAATGATGGTCGTTAGTTCAAATAGCCAAGAACCGTAAATAATTTCAACATAACAGTGTCGTTTTATAATTCTGCTTTTAAGAGCTTGATTTTTATAAATTAAATAGGGAAATATTTTTTGATAATAGTGTATTTCAGTAAATAATAATCATAAAAAAATGTACAAAATATTCCTTCATTTCTTATGGCCCAAGTTTATGCCTTATAATATAATTTCAAATACCCTATCAAACACTGGGTTTATTGATGATACTTTAAAATATTTAATAATGTGGAAAAATAATGTGTGGAAATGTTCTACAGAAGTACAAATATTGCTTAAGTAATCAAATACCGGGTAATTCAATCTAATTTAATATATTTCAGTGTAATAAAACTTTCATTAAAATAATTTAAGGTTAGAGCTTTTAAATATGTATTTGAAGTCGGGGAATATTTTTATCCAACATTCTATCTTTGCATTTTTATTGAAAGATTTATTGGTTGGTTAGGGAAAGATATACTATGCCAAGAAAGATTTATTGGTTCTTTGAAGAAAAATCTCTGAAATAAATCAGGAAACCTTTTAAAGATATTTTAAAATAAAAAACGACTACGATCCAAAATAACGAAAAATATTAGTTATAACAATAATTTTTACTTACTAATTGAATATATGTCATGTATTTCTTCCAAGCCAGGTATTTCTTGTATTGTTCACCAAAAGCTGCTATCCCATAGTAGGCGTACATTATCACATGCACAAATGAGTTCAGAAATGGGAAAAATGCATTGTAGCCTCCTGTGGACAAAATGAGAAATGAGAACTAAGGGAATATCTAGTTTAAACTTTCTACGATTTGAGTATTGTGAAAAAGAAAATACGTGCTTGTAGCCGTAAAAAAGTAGTGGAAAAACCGACAATATAAAATTTTGTGAATACGATACGTTAAAGCACTTATCTGAAATTTTCTTATATCTTTTATGCGTAAATTCCATTTTAAAATTAAATTTATTAGCTCAAAAAAGTTATTAGTTTAAAAGGTTAACTTTTCTATCGTTTCTCCGTTCAGTGTTTTGTGTGGTTTGAGTGAAAGGTTGAAAAAATAACATTACAGTAAAAAGTTATTACAACCTGTAAAAGTGTTTCACTGCGAAGGTATACTTATTGCAGGAAAGCGTAAAACAACTTTCGGACAGAAACTAGTTTTTCTAAAAGGCCTATGCAAAAATGTTGCTTTAAATTAAATAAACCAGCATAAAAATCGCACAAAATCTGGTTATCAGTCAGAAATAAAAAAAAGTGAACCGTATGAATAAGTAACCTCTGAGGAGTAAAATCAAAATTTCTCTATCCATATAACTTTGGTCTATATACCAATGATTTGGAATGAAATTTATCTTGCATACATTTTAAAAGGTAGATTTCCCTTAGAAATTATTTTCAAAGATTAAGTAATGTAGATTTATTTGATTTTATGCCCATACATCCAAACTTACCTGGAGCAAATTTGATGCCAAACCAAAGACTGAATGGGACGATGCTGTGGTGGATTACATGAAGAGCAGAAATCTGGTTGTCTTTCTTGCGTAACACGAAGAAAATCTGGGAAATAAACAGTTTAAAAACGGACTACTAAACAGACTTCTTTATTGTATTTAATTATCCAGTCTATTTTTACTTACGGTATCCGCAAATTCAACGAATTTTGATAAGTAGAACAGGTAACCAATTTGAGCCATCTGAAAAAAGGTATTCATTAGTAGACATTTCTAGAATGTAAATAAAACTGCTAAAAATGAATAGAAATTCTTGACCGTTCATTTTTAAAGAATTTTAACTTTTTGGTATGTATTTCTATTTAATGAGCTGAGCAGATTTTTAAAACAATTTGAATAAAGTATTTGTGAGTAGGTGATTAACCTAAAATAGATTTAGCTGTCTTATCAATGGATTTTTGGTAATTTACTCAAGTATCCTACAAACTGAATTTTTTACTACTTATTTGCTTCTTCATCTGATGAAAACTACGTCAGATTTATTTCAAGTTTTCATAGAAACCCCAAACTTTACAGATCTTTCACGTTGAATATTATCTGTGTGACAAATGAGTTACACACAATTATTATTCCCACCAAATTCAACACGAATAAAATTTAAAAACAAAATATTTTTATGAATGTTTTGCGATATATTTATTAACATTTCAAACATTATGAATACTTACCCGTACAGCTTCATGTCTGTTGGAGTAATCTACAGCTTGGCAAGTAAAACTATATCCGTTGAAATAACCGTACCAACCAATCTGAAAGTTTAAAAAGTTAGCGTCTATTGAAAAATCTCAACCCATTCGAATTACAAATCTCAGACAGAGACACTCACCCCTAAGAAAACGTACAAGTTGACCAGCACCATTACGAGGTTATAGAAGATCATGAGGCCCCGTAAATCATAGGGCTTCTTCCTCTTCATGAACTGTGGACCCGCTACTTTGACGAAGTAAATGTAAGCAGCGATAATCGCCATGCCAGTGAAAGGAGTCTTCATCAGGGGCCAGTCTTTTACACGAGCATCTAAAGAAATGCATAAGTAAATATCGCAGTAAGGAAGCGATTTCCTCAACGATCATTTTCAATGTTTGTGTATTTCTAAAAAAAAAACTCAAATAAGATCTCAACAGTGTTACCAGTCAATCATGGTGATCTCCACTGGTTGTCAAAAAAAATAAATAAGTAAGTAAAAACAAACGACCAGATCAAGAATCCGAGGAAGAGAAGAAGTTGGTTAAGTCTAAAAATTATGAAACTAAGAACGAACAAACATGCTTTATTTTAAATTATGTTGTTTTATACGGTTTTAAAACAATACATCAGGAACTTAAAGATGTTTGTTTATTCATCTAATTTTATCTCTAATGTCAGGCCCACTGTGTAATTTCGATAAAATATGTATTTGCTTTGATCAGATCATAAGTGCTGATGCACGTTCCTCATAATTTCCAAGTTTTGACACTTCATTGTTATTTTATGTTAGGATGCTTTAGACCCTAAGGTATATATACATTTTCTCAGTGGCGGATCTAGAACATGAGCAAGGGGGGGGGGCTAACTTAATCTGATTGAGGATGATAATGAAGTAACAAGCCGTGCTTTTTACAATATTCGTTAATGTCTTAAATATTGAGGGCAGTGTTGAATGTAAATGACTGGTATTGTTAAATATAACTAATTAATTAATAAATTAAATTAGTTAATCATTAAATATTTCAAAATATTAATAAGGGTGTGTCAACCGGGAGGGTTTTTTTACGATGATTTGAGTCAAATATTTTTTTTCCAAGAATATAGATCAAATGTGAATTTTCGTGCACTTAATTTCAATGTTTAGCGAATAATACATCCATCCCGAGGCATAAGGGGGGTTTGGGGGAACCTCCCCCAAAAATTTTTTGAAAATTTGACCCTAAAAAGTTGTGTTTTGACTCATTTTTGGTTATTTGGGACCCTTTGAATGTCACACGAAAAAGATGATTTCTTATACTCGTTTTCAAAGGAAAAAAACTGTAAGATATAAGAATTTCATGGGGGTGGTTTGAACCCCCTAACCCCGTCTCTATTTTCACAGAGTAAATGTTTTGTAAGAGACTTAGCGCATTAGACCCTTTTAAAAGTGAATCTTATAAAAACCAGGGAGTTAAAGATCTTGCAGAGGGGCTAAAGCTCATAACCTTTAAGTTGTGAAACAAATCTATAAAAATGTAAGGGGCTAAGTATATTGGAGGTTATGCTTTGTAAGGCTTAGAAAGCTCATTGGAATCTACAAGTTCTGAATCGCATTTATATTAAAGTGCTGAAAGCTAAAGATCTTGGAGGGGGCTAACGCTTTTAGGCTAAAGCTCATTAAATTGCGAACTAAATACTATAAAACATCGCAAGGAGGCTAATTCTTTATGGGGGCTAAAACTCATTGGCCCCTTTAAATAGACGACATTAGTCATTACGTCACTTGCTTGTTTGGAAACGTTGATTCCATCCGTGATTGGTTCCGTACGGATTTACATCCAATCACGGAACCAATCACGGATAGAATCAACGTTTCCAAACAAGCAAGTGACGTCACACTAATGTCGTCTATTGTGAATTGAATCTATACAAACTCAGGGCTACAAGCCTTGTAGGAGCTAAAGATCATGGAAGGATTCATAAGGGTTAAAGCTCATTAAATAGTGAACCAAATATATTTAAAAACGCAAGAGGGCTAAAAGCTTTGTAAAGGCTATTAAAGGGCATGGAGGGAGCTAATGTTTCATAGGCTAAAGCTCATAAATTTGTGTAACAAATATAAAAACGCAAGGAGGCTAATGCTTTTAGGGGCTTAAGCTCATTGGATAGACCCTTTAAATTACGAATCAAACCTTCAAACATGCAGGGGGCTAATAATTTGTAAGGGCTGAAACTTCTAGAAATCCTTAAATAGTGAATGGAGTTTATAAATATACAGGGGGCTAAAGATCTTGGAAGGGGCTTAATGCTTTGTAGACCCTTTGAATTGTAAAAAAGGCTACAAAAAACTGAAAAAAGTTTAAAATTTTGAAAATTTAAACAAAATTTTCTAAAGATTTAATTTTTTTTCGAAAAAGTTCAATTTTATGTAGTGTAAACTTAAGTCCCAAGGGGGGGGCTATAGCCCCTATAGCCCCCCCCCATAGATCCGCCACTGCATTTTCTCAATCAAGTTAACGTAAAAACTATTTGGTTCGCGATGAAAAAGCAAGCAACCATTAAAAATCATTAATGTTATGGTTTTTAAAAATTTAACTTTTGTTTGTTTACTAAGTGATTAACATTAAAGTAAAAAAAAAAAAAGCAATATTCATGAATTTTCGAGGGGTACTACATATTTTAAAAAATTTGCATACTTTCATCATAATCTTACTTTTACCTGAAAACACTTAACTATCACTTTGAGTTATTTGAATCTTTATATAGGTTTAATCCTCCCAAATTAAAAAACACACAAGGTGAGTAATTTGGAATATTAGTCTGTAACCCGTATTTCACTATGAATGAAGAAATTTCAAAAAACAGTTTTACATAAATTGGAAAGATGGCGGTCGTTGCTTACCCCCCTGGTCGAGAAAGTTGCTGAAGCTGTGGTTCAGCACTTGCAGAGTGCCCAGCATTTTGGCCAGCCCTATTCACTCTCGCTGGTGAGGATGACAATCGATTGGATTTGAATACTTCCTGGTCCTGTTTCCCTCTTTGGGGAAGTCCTCTCTTCCAAATCGCCACAGTAGGTCAAACCTTGAAAAAGAAAAGCACGAAATGTGACTGTTGCCCCAGCTGACAGGAAAACGAGATTTAAGAACGCTTTTGAGAGGGATTTCAATGGTAAATCTGTCGCGCGTTTTATTTTTGCTATTGTGAGTCTTTATTTGTGGGGTTCGGACGCTTTATTTTCTTTTTGCATCGACGAACTGTTTTGAAGTCTGGGTTACATAACTTGATGAAATAACAGTTAAAGAATGTTTTTAATACTTTTCTATAAATATGTATATATTTTCTGTTGGATGGGAAAATTATAAATTTTTAAACCTTAAAAAGTCTGCATAAACTATTTGTTGATGGACTCTTATCTATTCACAACAATGTATCGAATTTAAAGCTTGGTGTAATTTCAGTATACGAGTAAAATGGATACAACTTGAAATATCATGCAAGTTAAGAAGAAATAAGTGGAACACTGATCAAATTTAAATTTAAGATTTGATGCAACTTGGGCATTTGAGTAAAATGAAGACATTGAAATATCAGTAAAACTTTCAAAACAAAGTCCGGGGAATAACATGAATAATTAGTTTTTTCTAAATCAAAAAATCGTATAAGCACATAAACACAGATTTACAAATTCCAAAGAAACGTTAGTCTATTAAAATTACTGAAATCTGAATTAATAATAGATTTAATACGTATTATTTCATCATTTATTTAGTTCCGAATACTTTTTGAATTAGCTTAAAAGTAACTTATGTTGCTACTTACGCCGCACGAAAAGTCACTGGGTTACTTACCTACTAAGCTGTCGACCATTTCGTCAAAACTAAAACCGTCGCCATTAAGAATTTTTAGCACCAACTACGGGTGATCATGATACTAACTGAAGGAATGGGCGACATGCAGTTATATTTGTTTCAAAAGATGATTTGATTTTAAAGGCTATGAGAGTTTTTAACTTCTTTAATAAATGTTTTAAAATATTTAAGGAATATTTAGATTTTTTTTGTGTTCAACAATGAACTAATTTTAGTTGTCTTTTATTGATAATTTAGTTGTGATGTCACATCATTGGCGCTAACTTATTTTTGGCGAGTGTTTTAGATTTGGCGAAATTGTCCACGACGCATTATAATACTTTCTCATTTTAAAAAAATACTAATATATGCTAACTTTTTTATTACTTCAAGAGGAATTTTACGTGGTTTAAATTTAAGAAAAGTGCAAAAACCAAAATTAAAGATCCATATCTTAAAAAATTAAATTTTTGGGTGCTTGAATAATAACCTAGGAAACAAAATAAATTTCTAAAAATTAACCTTCACCTCGAAGCTATCAGAAAGATATGAACTCCGACCTCAGATTTTGCGGAATCAACAAATTAAAGATGAAGCATGAAAGGTTTCTATCGAAATAGCAAAAGAGGAATTTTCTTGGTATTGTGAAGATGATGAAATATCTTTTATAATAGTATTACAAAGAATTGTCCATTTTTCAAATCTAAAAATACGATTTAGATAAGAGTAAAAAACTGATATACCCTGCCCGCCTGCTTAAGAAATCTCCGGATAAAAAGGAAAATCAATTTATTTACAGTATGTAGATAATTTGATCATAAACTTGGGTGAATCTATTAAAACATTAATAGTTTTTTCAATCTTTTAATATTATGCAAATAATATTAGGAGAGTCTGTTGTACCTACGGACAATTAATAATAAAATAAGAAAATAAACGGAAATATCAATTGGTAGTCGATGTTATCAAGACTAATCAAACAAGATATCATGACTAGGCTAAACATATGCTATCTAATTGCTAACGTGAACCCAGCTCTTTGAATAAAAAGTTAAGTAAATATAATAAATTTACCGTTTTTAGATGATAAAAGTTAATTTGATAGTGCATCACTTCAATAGTCGTTTTCTTCCCCTCTAATGACGACATGATAATACGTGATGGTTAATCATCGAGATTTGGACTATTTAGTTTTAATCTTATTATATCCCCACATCTTAACTCTTTTATTTTTTATAGAATTTTGAAAGCCAAAATATACAGTGGGTGGCCATTGAATTAGGGATACTACTGAAATTTTTATAATTTCAGTATTAAACTATTTTTAAGCATATAAATTAACTTTAATTATGTTTATTTTATTTTTTATTGATTCTGGCATTATTTTATAAGAGTTTTATGAGTGGACACAGTAGATAATTGTTTTATTTTCGAAATTAAGTGATTTTATTCGAAACTGGGATAAATTTGCTGAAAATTGCTGGTAAAGATAAGTTAAAAAAAAATAAGTTTTAAATATTCTAAGCACGTTTTTCTTGTCCAAAAAATTTATAGAGAACATGCCCCGACGCGTAGAAGCAGTAATTTCAGCAAAATGCGGTATTACAAAATACTGAGATTTTTCTCATCTAGTTTCTATTTATTCATAGTACATTTATTCCAAATAAAAAAATATTAATTTTACAAAATAGTTCTGATGTATTTATTATCCTAAGAACACCCCCTTGTAAATAAAAATACCCATGAGGTTTAAAATAAATAACTTAGCTGAAAAATGCAGTCGTTAAACTTGAAAAAACTGAAATCCGAGAAGTGTCCCTAATTCAATGGCCACCCACTGTACTTTATGTCTGTAAGTAAATCAACGTTTTTAAACTGTCCATAATATTTTTGGTAATTTTTAGAAGGAAAATCAAACATTTTGTTATCTAAACTTTGAAAAAAAAAATTAATTACACTTTGTACTCAACGTAAAACATTCTATTATGATGATAACTAATAATTTAAAATGTCTTCCGAAGACGTTTCGGGAAAGTTACTCTACTACCACCAAATGTTGGCCAAACTAATCGTCAATATAACTTTTTTTTGTAGTTTTATTTAAATTTTGCTGGATTTTAATCATTAATTTATGCAACATTTAGAAAGGGATTTGGCAATTCAGTTATATTAGATTACAATTTATGCTTATATTTTCAAATGTTTTATTTTTTTTTTGTTAAAAAAAATCCATTCAAAGTGTAAACTTTTACTGTAAAATTATTATACTGGAAAACTTTAAAAGCACCATCTTAACATTTATTTTTTTAATTCGGCATTTTTGTGGCGGGACATTATGATAATTAATATTTTAAAAAGCTTTTAAATATCAGTGATATTGATATAATTAAAATAAAACTTGAAAACTTTAAATAACAAAATATAAGTGGCTACGTACCATTAAGCGAAGAACCTTCTTTAAGATATCATCACCTTTAGCTGAGTAAGTTCTAAATATAAGAGACGATCGAAGCTGGCTTCTTTTTTTCCCTTACTAATCACAATTTACATTATCAGATATTAAAGGTTCGAATGACGCAAATAAATGTTTTAGACGAATAGCATATTTTATGCAAAACAATAATTTTAATAAAAGTAGGACTACTTTCCTTCATCGTAAAGTTTATGTCGGAAATTAAATTTTAGGGTGTCTTAAGGACTTCTTTTAATATATTTACTTTTCCTTTTCATGCTCTGAGTTACGGCAATAGAAAGGTTAAAGCGGTTTTGAGTCTCTTACAAGGAATAAATGTGAGGGTTTGTTGTTAGCGTAAGAGTTTGTAGATTGAGTTTTTATAACCTATCTCTAACCTTTTCCTTGGCCTTTAGAAATGTCGCATTGCTTGCAATTAGGTTTTATGTGAAAATTGACTTTAAGAAAATTTCTTAAAGGATTAATAATTATGCTGAGCAAGTAAATTATGAGTAGTTATTGTGCCTGGATATAGTTTTTGGGAATATCTTTTTTATCTTTATATTTTTTATTTATCTACTGTTAATAATTCTGGGTTAAATTAAAAATAGAATAAAAAGTTTCAGAAATTATTGTACTACATGATAAAGTTATTTTTTAAGTTATTACTATTCAATTATTTTGTTTTAACGCTCTCCTAATCTTAATTAAATAATATTTAAGTGATTTTCCAATTTTTAAATCATTTAGGTGATTTAAAATTCTCACCTTGAAAATATTAAAGTGTTGAACTAACACATTTTATAATTTGTAAACCTATCCTACTCTCATTACAGTTTGTTCCAAAATATATTATTTAACAAACTAAATATTATAAATATAAACATTTTATGTTTCGAATTAGGTTTTAATTCCTTTATCATGTAAAATTACATTTATAAAAGTATAAACATAAGCCATATTGTTTTGATATGAAACAAAAGAAATAGTCTGTGGAGTGAAACTTATATGAATGATGACTTGGAAAAAGTAAAATTTTGTATAGAAAAGATAAATGTTTCACAAGAATCACATAACATTTTCTCTAATTTGATCGTGAATTGTCGAAAATTTGAATTTGTATAACTTAAAAGTTATCTCTTAATACAAAATGGATTCATCGTGCTTTAGACGGGTTCCTTTGTCGAAGTCCTTTCGGAGTGAATGGTAAATTGGTTTGGTTATTGTTTTATGGCGCAAGAATGATTCTGGTTTTAATTTAAAGATTAATGACATTATTCACTTCTACCTGACCAGCTGTTGACAATCGATTAAAGAAGGATTCCACCAATTAGGGTCAACGAAAAGCACTTTTTCTTTCTTTAATTGATGGTTATCCTCTGGTTAAGTGGCAGTGAATAAGGACATTAGTGTTGTTTTTCCCCCCGAATTTCGTGGGTTTAGTAGTTAAGTGTGTTTTCTTTTCAAAGTTCCATGGATTATTTAAAAATTGGTGTTTTTTTAAAGTTCCACGTGTTTATTATGGTTAAAGTAGTCTCATTAAAATTTATAATTTTTTTTTCCAAAATTCAGAGTGGGAGTTTTTATAAGTCAAGTGGGTTATTTTCAATTTATTTTAAAACTAAATCGGGGTTTTTATAAGTAGGTTGTTTAAAAATTACGTGGTTTATTTTAGAGTTCCATGGGGTTTTCTTTTCTAAATCTCGTGGGTTGTTCAAAATTTTGACGTTTTTTCAAAGTTCCATAGGTTTATTTATGAATCAAGTAGGTTCTTCCAAATTTATAACTGTGTTCTTTCACTATTCAGATAGTGGGACTTTAACATGTCAGTCACTTTTAAAATTTAGTTTTTTTTAAATGTAGTTTCAAAACTAAGTGTTTTTGTAAAAGGTAAATCGATTATTTGAAAATTAGGTAGGTTTTATCTAAGTTACATGGGGTTTTTTATGTGTCAAGTGGGTTTTTAAAAATTTATTACTGGGTTTTTTATACGGTGGGTTATTTAGAACTTAAGTGGTTTTAAACCCAGATACTTGATAAAAGTGGGTTTTATAAAAAAAAAAATATTTAAAGCTATGGCAACATACCCCAAAACAGTTTTGTCAGAATTTGCCTTAAATGTTTTTTTTTTCAAAACAAAAAGGTCAACTCAACATCATGAAATCCCCATCTGTTTTTGGCGAATATGAAATTCAAGCAATGAAGAATTTTCTTTCAAATAAAGTGCAAAAATTGCGAATACAATTCAAGATACCCAAAAATGGGTCCAAAAAGTGTTTTTTTTTTAGTGTTTTTTAAATCCATTGGGTCCAACCCAATTGGGTCCATTTCAGCCAACTCTGCTATATTAAGGATTACGCAAATACTAACATGAATAGAGGGCAGAATAATATGAAATTAATGTCAATCACATTATTCTTATGATTTTTAGACTGAAAATTTAAATTTAGAAACTCAATTTAGATGTCTTTATCAAATAGTATACCATAAGAAACCGAGAAAAGGATTTTTTCTAAAAGAACCTGCCATTACCAACACATCTTTAAAGCCATTTCTTCTGAAACAAAGAAATTATTCGGTACGATTTAAAAATTTTTAAATCTAAAAATTCAAAAATAAGAATTATTGGTAGTTAATAAATGATACTTCTCCCATCGTAATCTTTTACAGCTAACCAAAACTAAAAAAAAAAGTTTGAGGAACCAGTTCAGTTTCATTCTTCACATCTTTAAAAATAACCGATTTCCAACAATAAAACAATCACTTAAACAACTCCTTCGACAAAACGGGTATTCAATAAATTCAGACCAAACCTGCTACACTTTCTCCATAGCCCAAAGAGAAACATGTAGATAGAGGGAGAATCTCACTCACCTGATGACAGTAGCGTGCAAAGAGCAGCCTCGCTCTACCTGACCAGACACCTTGTTCTCCACTTTCTCCCGATTGCCTCTGGTGGACTCAGTAGGTCAGAGAGGCTGTCTGATGAGAAATGCCCTCGCCCAATCAGATCGCCCGTTTTTCCGGCTGTCAAGAGGAGACGAGTGATTCGGGATTGTCCGGATCGGGGATCTTTATTTCGGTGGAAGGTGTCATCAGTTCAGAGGTGGTGGCGGTCTGATTCCTCTTTGGGAGGTTCCATTTTCTGTGGAAATTGTTGTGTGTGGAAGGTGTCAGCGTTAAATCGACATTGTTAAATGATATTGCACTTTCTGCTTGAGTGTTTTGATCCGTAGCTGACAGGATCTGGAAAATGTGTGGATCCAGTAGGGTTGTATACTTAAAAAAACTGTTTTGTTGGAGGCTGAAATTTAAGAGAACGATTTTTAAACTGTAAAAGACATTAAAGAATTGCAAAATTTTCTATTTCAGATAGTTGAATGTCTTTTTCATTGTTGAATGATTATTAGAATACCCTTAACGTGAGCTCATTGTTCATTTTGTCAATAATTTGAAAAGATTCAATGTTTTGGTCATGGATAAAAATTTTGTATCAATGTTATTTCTCAAAACTTTACTAATTGAAACGGATTGATTTCCTTAGGTTTGGTAATAAGTATTATCATAAAGTGTCTTAATGTCGTGTTTATTATGAAAAAATGTTAAAAATAAGATGTTGTAGTTTAATTTTTTTTTCTATAGCTGTAGGAGGATGTTTCAGCCTTTAACAATCCCTCTGGATTCATCTCGCCGCTAGAATCACGTATTCTGTTTGTAACCGAAGACTTTATCTAATATGTTTGGTTTCTTTAAGTCTGTTGACCTTACTTAGATTAAGCTGAATTCTTAGACAGAAGATTGGGCACGATTGATATTTAATGGGCTTTATTTACAGTCATTAAAACGTTCGTATTTAAAGTACATTATCATTAATATTTGCATTCATTAGCACTTCGAATTGGATAATCCAGGAATAGAAATAATGGTTGTTATATTTGGATATATCTTCAAAACAGAATTAAGGTAGCATAGATTGAGATAGATAAATAAAGTTTGTAACTAGCTATTGATAAATAAATATTTTTTTATTGCTGCAAACTTTTCGAGGAATGAAAAAAAATCCAAAGTAACCATTACTCCTTATTATAGAACATGATTGTGCGTTGCTCCAAAGCGTACCTCCAGGCTTTAAAAGTAGCGTCAGTGGAGTTTGGATTAATGTTCATAGCATAAAAAATTAAACTTAATGGTTACTTGGAAGATAAAAGGTGTCGGTAGAGACCAAATCAAAATGCAAAACATGTTTATTTCCCTGAGTTATGGAAGTGAAATTACTTAATCGTTTGTTATCTCTTATTTTATTTTTGAGGTTTGAGAAACAAGGAAGCAACAAATTAGCATTCCCTTATGAACGGAAATAGAATGGCTACTGGAGAAGGTGAAAAGGGGTTTATTTTCAACTGATTTGTATCGGTTTACGAAGAAACCAGGTCGTATTAAGGTTTTTTTTAAAGGCTCAAACGTAAAAATCAGAGTTTAGAGGTTCTTGACTTGAAATGAGAACATTATTGCTGCGACTTGGAAAAAATTGCGCAGTAAATATGTGGAGTTTTTCTAATTTTAGTAGATCTCACGAAAGATAAATTTTATTATAATGTTCATAAAATAAATTGTAACATAATTTTTTATTTTAACCTTTGAATTTGAGATATTTTATAACTTGACGGTTTTAACGTTATATTAAGTTATTTAAAAAAGTAAAATTTAAAAAAAAATGCTGTAAAAGAAAGCATAAAAGAGATAAATGATAATGATTAGAAATGAAAGTTTGAATGATCAGGCGAATATCTACATTCTATAAGAATTCTTATAAATGTGTTACATTTTTCTTTTGTAGTACACGGTTTTAATTTTTAAAATGAAGGATGATTATTATAAAGAAAGAATAAATAGTATACTACTTTTAAAAGAGTTAAAAAGGTAGCTATTATTCTTAAATAATATGCTTTATAGTTGTTTCTTAAGTAACGAAACTGCATTGTTAAAATGCATATAAAAGAAAAGCCAAACATAGTTAAACAAAAAAGTATAATAAGTGTGAATAATGTCACTAGAAGGAAAACATGAATAATGATCTATAGAACAGCTTTAAATCTGTGAAAACTGTCGCATCTCTACTAAAATCTCAAAGCTGTTCAAACTTGATTAAACTAGTTTTCACAATTTTTCCACTTCCAACAATATATTGTTGAAAGGAAGTACCTCGCCTCACCGTTAAAGAA
This sequence comes from Tetragnatha montana, assembly GCA_963680715.1. NCBI lineage: Eukaryota > Metazoa > Arthropoda > Arachnida > Araneae > Tetragnathidae > Tetragnatha > Tetragnatha montana. The sequence continues at coordinate 61,058,854 of OY796674.1, read as the reverse complement.
TAGATGTAGCATAGCGTTTATAAACCGTAAGTAGGTGAATAAAAATAATTTTAGAATAAAGAGCGAATGATGATGATTACATTTAAAGAAAGGAATTTTTAGGAGATACTTCAATTTTTAGATGTGGATATTAAGTTATTTCATCTGGATTAAAAAAATTAATACAATATATCTGAATTCTTATGTATTTCCATGTATTTACGTGATGTTGATTAAAATGTAAATATAAAATAAATTTTCAATAAAAAGTACTAAAGTTAGTTAATTGAATTTTATAAGAAGATATTGCTCAAATAACAATTTGCAAAAACATTTTACATTTATCTGCTCTAGAATTGCTCAATGAACGAGTTTTTTGGTCATTGAATTTTATTTTGCCATTTTGAAATGGTAAATTGAAAAGTGTTAAAGTGAAATCTTAGTGGCAATTGAGAAGTTTGCTTTTTTGAAGACGTATTATTTACTACACTAAGCATAATTAAATTAAAGGAGACTCTTAATGAATTAAACATTATGGTTCACTTACCCGATAAGTTCTTTGTCAAAACATTCATACATTCCATGTCAAACTCTCCTAACTTATTTCTTTATCAGAAGCCGCGCTATTAAAACCGACTACCCAAAGATTCCAAATGCTTGATTTCACAAAAGGTTGTGGAATTCCATCCAGTGGTTCCTTCTACGCGTCAGGGACCTCCAAAAACGTGACCAACAAATTACGAACTGCAGCTAGTTGATATATCAGATAAACACATCCGAAAACAATCAACAACCAGATAGTATACCCCGGTCCGCAAAACAAAGATCCCGGTTTTGAAGGTCGATCCGAGACCACATTGTCCGATATTGATAGTATCTGGGATGTCAAGATACCAATCAGAGCAAGTTGTAGGTAGTAGCCACTGCTTTCAGAAACGTTTTGCATCGATTTCCTCTTCTAGTGAAACCCTCGTGCCGTTCTTGTTAAAATACTGTTGCACTTCAATGTCACAACGTAACCGCTATCGGAGTACCTCGTAATGCAGGAGTGCCTCAACAATCCAGTTGTGCAGAAGGTTCTGAGAATGCTCCCAAGTACAAGGAAAAAACCTTTTTCAATGGATGTACTACACTTTTTAATATGGTAACGTAGCCTCTCCAAAAATATGACTAACGAATTAAAATCTTAAATTTACTGACCGACAAAAACGGATTAAAGTCTTAAAATCCTGTGTTTTAAAGAGTCAATTTTACAAAACCTCCCTTTTACACACCAGGTGCCAATTCAAGGGAGGGGCACTCTGGGCAGTACCCCCCTTGGATAAAAAAAAATCACAAAATGAGCTAAAACCCTTCTTTTAAAGGTCAAATTTTCAAACATTTTTCTGGGGGAGGACCCCCATACCCTCCAGTGGTACCACAAGGGGATCTTGAGTGCTACTTTTTAGAAAATCCCCAACATCATGATATTTTGTTTCAAAAGGTAAAGGTGATGCCCGGAAAAGTGCCCCTCCCCTTGGAGCCGTGCTGGATCCGCGCCTGGTACTCACACAAAGTACAAAAATAATTGAAAAGATAATAAAGAACTGGTGTCTTTGACCAAACTTCATGGAGTTGGCAATCAATGACACGAACGTCCTTTGTCTACCCCCTGAAAGTCCCCAATGTCACCGTTTCCATCGACCTTGACGTGGTCTTCCCTCATACCTGTTGTGCGTAACCTGCGGCTCTCCTTGCCCCGCACCTCCCATGGCATGGCCCTCTCTCTCTCGAGCCCATTTACATGGGGGACGCGTGCATTAACCTGAACAAAATAACTATAAAAAAATTGGGAGCAGTTCTGCATTTTTGGTCCCTGTGCTCATTATCTTAGCGGGGATATCATGTAGGAGGCGACCGCCGGGGGTTAAGGGGCCGTTTTTCGGGACTGAATTCCGAGGCTAGATTGATTGCTGGCCTCTTCTGGAGAGCCACGAAAAAGGTTGTCGAGGGTGGTTGGACTAAAGAAGGGAAGTGGGTTATTCAGCTGATGAAATGACCCTCAAAATATTATTGAAGAATTTCATATCACAAATGTTTCACACAGTATTATTATAAGTTCTATCTAGATTCTAAGAGAAAATAGTTTTATGACGGACGAAGCATTGATTTTAATATGACTATTAATTATAAATATGAAGATATTAGTTTATAATTAATCTTAAAATTGATTGAAAAGACATGATGTCTAAAAATAATAAATAATATTTAAAATTCAGATGTAAAAGTGTTAATTTTGTTCATTGATTTTTGGTATAAATATAAGAAGTTTATTTTGTTACATTTTATTATTCATCCAGAGTAAATAAATAATTAATGGCATTCAATTTATTTTAATAACATCTTAAATATTCTCCTTTTAGGATTTAGTTGAAAAAATAATTTTAGGTTTCAGATTAGCTTTTTTATGGATTGGCAGTCGACTAAATAACGAACAAGCATTTTTACAAACCCTTTCCTTGCTGAGAGAAAGTGAAAAGGTGAGAAAATACTGAAGAGGGAACCCAAATTTTACCCCAAAACTATAATATGGGACAAAACACTTTCCCACACTTTGGCGGTAAAAGAAATACAGAATAAAAGACCGTCACCTTTTACCAAAAAAAATTAGTCCTCTCTTTCAGAACAAAGAAAATGTCACACCTGAAAGTTCTTCCGACGAGTTTTCTCTCAAATCCCAAATGCCCACACCTTGACCTTTTTCACTATGAGCGTAAACGTCCCCGGGGGAATCTTATGCAATGGTCAACACACAACACATCTGATGTAACGGCGTAACAGTTACTTTCTCCAAAGGTCTAGTGGTCAGTGTCATTGGGTCATCTGGTGGAAGACTCGAGGGGTCGGAAATGGGTCAGTAAGTTACGCGTGTGCTCGGCCTTGACTCTTCTCTGGAGCACGCGAGAGAAGAGTTCTTGCAAGATAAAATCGCAAAGGGGCGGTTCTGGGGAGATTATCTGGTTTTTATGAAGAAAATGGTTTTTTTCTTCAATTTGAAAATCGGCCCGAAGTCTAAGAAACTAGCTCTTTAGAAATATGAAATTAAAGTAGACTCTTGGGACCAAGGTTTGTTGCAAAAATTTCAGGTTATTGAGGTTTTTAGGCAGAAAAGATTGAAGATTATAATACTTAACAAGTCGGGAGGAAAATATGTTTTCCAATTAGCCAAAATTTTTAAATTTATAGATGATTGGGTTATACAATGTATTAGTAGAAAATGTCCATTTCAGAAATGACGGGGGCTTGCAGATTGATTTTTATGTAGTCTTTAAATGTAGTCTAAAAAGTAGTAGTAGTAAAATTAAGGATTTTAATTTGTAATTTTTGATTTTCATGTAAAAATGCATCCCTCAAATATATTTATCTCGGGTCATTTGGTTAGAACGAATATTACTTTTACTCTAGAGAGAATACTAATATCAAATGTTTAAATTATTTTGTTTTATACTATTGTGAAAAATAGGAAAGCTAGTTTTCATTAAAGCTACACTTAGGTACAAAATTAGTATCTACTTATCTCTTTTCGTTTTAGGTCCTATAGAAAGGAAAGATTTATAATATTAATATTTTTTTCTAGAATATGATTAATTTATTAACTAATTATAATCAATTTTGGTTGTAATGCAATAGGACTATTGTTTTTTATCAAGAATATTTTGAAATCAAAGGTGATATTGCGTATGGGGTACACATTTTTGCAAAAAAGAATTTCTTATAAATATAAAAATACTGTCTCTTCTGTGTATTAAGCTATCAAGTGAAGTTAAAACAGAGCAGTTTTGTTTTAATTTCACTATTCTCGAAAGATGCATTTGACAACCGAATGATTCACACTTTTGAAAGTATGTAGAAAATTTTCTTGTAATTGTTCATATAGGCTGTTGCTTTGCTGTAAAAATAACAAACTTCTGATAGGAAGGAAAATCGAGATCTGCTTACTTTAACAATTCTTACACCAGAAGGAACTAGAATGCCTGTAACTCGAAGTCCTGATTATGACCTCGAGTTACAGGTCTTTGAGACAAAAAAACCAAATTTAAACGGTTTTGTAAACATTAAAATAATTACATATAATCAAATGAAAACAAAAAAAAAAAAAAAAGTGAAAACATTATTTTGCAACCCGAATCACAAACGTTTTAAAAGTACGTCTCAGCCACCTCAAACTTTCATCATCACCAATTCAACTTTGTTTATCCAAAGATAACACTCCAACAACTTCTCGAAACACCTCCAAACACTCTTCCGTTTCACTTGTGCAACAGCCCGTTCCCAAAATTACCACACTCGACAACGAAGTTACTATACTTAAACAAAGAGCATCTCAGGAACTCGAACACCTCACACTAGCAATAGCTCACGTATCCAAACGGTCCAAATAAGCCCGCCTTGTAGTCAAATGAATCGGGATCTTCATCGCACAGTGGCGAATCCATTACCGAATTGTCCAAGCCCGTTCGCGAGACGGAGTGACAAAGACTGAAGACTCGGTGTGGGTTTCGAAGGGAGGATACCATTGTTTGGATTCGATGAGGAGCAAAAAGCAATGCGTTATTCGGTGCGTGTCTCACTCAGTTTGATTAAATGGGCGTGCTGCACGAATTCGAAAGTGAATGAGTTGGCTAGGGTCGGATTTCGATTCGAGAGCGATGGGACATAACTGTTCTTTCTTTTTGTTCATTAATCAAGCTTTTTTCGTGCTTTATTGGCTCATTTAGTTTTAGACTCAGAGCATAGGTTCCCAAACTTTTTTGGGACCACGGCCCCTTTTTTTTTCCAAGAAGAAAATTTCCCACCGCTCCTTACAAATTTATGCCCCCAATTTGCATATATCATACAATTTTATCCAAACGTTTTGTTATAAAAAGACTTTAATTTATAATCAAACAAAATAAAATTTTGTAAAGCTAGTAGTATATGAACAATACTTATTCAAAATTTAAGTTTTCTATGCATCTATCTTAAAATTTAATTTGAAATAATTAGGATAATAATTCGACTCTTCCTTTTATAAAGTTTGATTCACAAATATTTCTGAATGTTCTGAAAGTCCAAAGGAAATTTGGTATCCTCACCAGAAAGTTTCCTTTTTCATCTTAAAAATGACTTAAATTATTGATATCTCAATCCGTAGGTAAAGGGGGATCCGGTTGTCGCCTCCGGAAATGTTTTGAATTTTAGCTTATTAAAAGTGATTTTTGAAGTGAAGTGAAGTGAAAAGCTACTTTTACGGGATTTTTGAATGTTTTTAAGCAATAGTTTAAAAGCAGTAAACGCCTCTTTTTAATGTAATAACCATGGTAATAACACCCTCTTAATTTCCTATCAGTTCATAACCCCCGTCGTATGCTTTAACGCCACCTAGGGGGGGGGGTACCGAGTACCGCCCACTTTGAGAATCACTGATTTAGAGAGGCGCCAATTTATAAAATTAAAATGTATAATTTTTCATCATGTTGAAGTCCTCGTTACAGGGAGGAGATTTAAAAAAAAAAAACTAACAAATTAGTTTGTTATCGCATACTTATAATTATAGATCATGCAGAATCTATTGGGACGGCTTACAGCACAGTAATTCATAGGATAAAATAAGTGAGTTAAAAAGTTATGAAAACTAAAGGAGAACAACAGTTAGTGTGTATTGAAAAAGTACAGAAAAGGTTATATAAAAATATCTTTCATGTTTGAAGAGTTGTTATATGCGAGTGAGCCTTAAAAAATAAAAAAGTTAGTAAGAGATTTTAAATAATTTTCAATTAAAATATGTATTTATTTAATTAAAAAAAGGCAAAACATTGGAAAACTTGCGAAATCGTTTTTTTTTAAGTTTAAAAATAAAAACATCTCTTGATGTAAAGACCCCTGAGAGGGAAACACCTCCTAATAAAAAACCTTCGCATGATGCTTAATCTTCATGCGCCTTTATTTAATACTTTTAGAAACTTAAGAGTGATCCAAATCATCTGCTGTACTTCTAGATCAGATTTGATTAAATAACTCGGATTTATCCACTCATATAGTAGAAATTAAACTGAAAAATTTGGAGGATTTCTTGCTACATAGAGACAATACATAACTTTCCTTTTTCAAAAGGCTTTATTTTTTTAGGAGTTAAGATATTTTACTAAAAGTCCTTATCTTCCTTTCTTTTAGTCTAAAAGTCTTTACCAAAGCTTCCAATTGTGTTTTAAAATTTGCTAAAATAACGAGTCTGGCGGGGTGGAATTTCACAATGTTTTTGGGGGGTTATCCCCAACTATCTTTCTTATGAGACGTTTAAAGTACATATTTACTTTTACAATATACTTGAAGGAAGGTACTTAAGGATACTTAAGAGGGAAGGGGTAGCAAGGTTGTTAAGTATTTAAATACTTAGTAACGGAAATACTTTTTAAATACTTTAAAAGTATTTAGTTACATTAGTTACTTTTTCAGCATCGAACTGGTATTTAACTACAAAAATTTTAAAGTAACTAACTCTTTGTTACTTAAATACCTATGCTGTACTTTAGTTACTTTCTAAACCCAGAATTTAAAAAACGGAATCCAACATTGGAGAGGGGAACAAAACACTTCTTCCTGCTTCCGCATAGCCTGAGGGGAAAAAGCGTTCTCGGCGGATGCCGACTGCCCAACCGGACACCCGTAGACGGTAGACGGCGACAGCGCTGACAATCCTCCCCCGACAATTTATAGCCCCCCTGTGTTGACGAGGAGCGGGCGCTTGTGTGTTCTCTTAGCCCAGTCAAAATAGACATTCAACATCGGAAAAATTCGCATAGAGCTGAAAATTGGTACAGACGAAGATGACATCATTATAAGTGATGTACCAAAAGTCCTCATAGATCCGATGCCGGCTAATTATTTTATAGAGGTTTTAATTGCGCTTCCCATTCGCCTCGTCATACTACGGGAAAACCGGCCGCGACAGTGGCGCCGCTCGCTCGTTCAACCGCAGGATGTCAAAGTGATGAAGATACGGAGATGGTGAAAGCAGCCTCTTTGTGATAATATTCGCCTCTGAATCGGTTGTAAGACGAAATCCTTTTGTGAATATGATCGCAAAGAGGCTGGTGAACATCAATGCGAAGAGCAAAATTCTATTTATACGAGATCAAATGGGGGGAAAATATCTTCCCGTTTTCTTTTCCTTGCAAATCTCAATAAAATATGGGAAATATTTCGTAGTAACTTCATTGGTGATGGAATTCTCAAGAAAAATGCAAGTAATTATGGTAATTACTTTTTAAAATTAATTTGAGGTTTCAAGGTTTAAAGAATTGGAGATTTGGGGAGTATACAACGGATGAAATTATATTAGTTATTCCTCGTTCCCATCATTTTATTCAATTAATTAATTCGAATGGCCACAGAAAACTTATTTCAAAATTCCCTGATAATTCCAAGTTTTCCCTAATAATCTGGTATGATTTTCCCTGCTATTTTATAAACATATTAAATTTGATCTTCTAGGAGAATGACTGTAAAAATCGGAAAGCGGGAGAAAGTAGGAAAATCTTAAATCTGAAGCCTGAATCAGGAGGATTATAAAACACTGGTAAAATAAGAAGAGATTCCCAGTTTCTTATATTAATCTTATATTATATTATTCTTAAGAGATTATATCCAGTCCACATATTATAACAAAGTAAACCTCAGATGACTTTTCTAAACATTTGCAACCATGCTAATTTATGTGCATTCGAGATTTAATTTAGGAAGGAGAACGGAGATACGCATTTAAAGACTTGAAAATTAGAAAAATGTTAAATTAATTTTTTTGAAACCAGGCAATTTTCAAAATTTCCCTGATTATTATCAGATTTTCTAAAATTCCCTGATTATTTCAGGTTTTTAAATTCCCCAGATAATTCCCGATTTTTAAGGTAACGGTTGCATTTTCAGTTAAATGTCCTCCACAAATGAAGCAAACTTGAGACATTTTTGGAGACAGCGTGGAAACAGCCAATGTTATTAACTGCAGGTGTTTTGCTATTGCTTTACGGTTCAAAGGAAATTTCCAATAATTTGTTACAGGTGCCATGACCACAAAAGTGGTAGATAAGGTTTCCTGTCTGTTCGGCCCCCAAGTCGTGGGGCAATTCCTATTACTTTTGGCGGCACTTCCGTGTTGACCTAGCTGTCAATCAACTCTTAGATGGACCCAGAGGGGCTCTGTTTTTACTGGTCAGAGTATTCTTTTTAAGTGTCCCGCGTCGCGTTTGTTTGTTATTTTTGAAACCATGTTTATAATTCAGCAGTTCTTAAACCAAGAATATTATTGAAAAATGTTAATGTCATCTTGCACTTGCTCCAGAAAAACTCCTAAATACTATTTTTTTATCAGTAAAAAATAGTTCTATTACATTTGTAACTAAAAAAATTAGCCATACAGGGAATAACCACGTAAAAAATGCGCCTAGTTATTTTCCCCAAATCTCCAATTCTTTAAACCTTGGAACCTCAAATTAATTTTAAAAAGTAATTACCATAATTACTTGCATTTTTCTTGAGAATTCCATCACCAATGAAGTTACTACGAAATATTTCCCATATTTTATTGAGATTTGCAAGGAAAAGAAAACGGGAAGATATTTCCCCCCCATTTGATCTCGTATAAATAGAATTTTGCTCTTCGCATTGATGTTCACCAGCCTCTTTGCGATCATATTCACAAAAGGATTTCGTTTTACAACCGATTCAGAGGCGAATATTATCACAAAAGAGGCTGCTTTCACCATCTCCGTATCTTCATCGCTTTGACATCCTGCGGTTGAACGAGCGAGCGGCGCCACTGTCGCGGCCGGTTTTCCCGTAGTATGACAAGGCGAATGCGAAGCGCAATTAAAACCTCTATAAAATAATTAGCCGGCATCGGATCGATGAGGACTTTTGGCACATCAATTACAATGATGTCATCTACGTCTGTACCAATTTTCAGCTCTATGCGAATTTTTCCGAACTTTCGCCTTTTTTTCGTCTATTTTGACTGGGCTATCTGGGTGGCCGGCCGCCTTGCAGGTCGAATTGCAGTGCAGGAGATGGAATAGCCGATATGGCACCGTTTTATACTTTTATGGCCACTAATTGTTCGTAGTTTCTTGTTTTCCCACCCCACCTTCCACGAACCAAAGGGAGGGAGGGCACATTTTCAAGGGCAAAGGCAATCAAATTTTACCAGAGCCTCCTTCAGTCCCTTTTTGTTTGTGCTCTCGAAAAGCTGCAAGTTTCCTGCCTCCTGGATAGAAGAAGTATATTTATTTAAGAAGATCAACTGCTTAGAAGTATAATGTCCCAAAAAGAGCTAGGTTGTGTTTATATTTTTTTTAAAGTAGAGTGAAGGGATTAAGGATTTATGTTTTCTTTATATTTTTATCTAGATAATTACAATTGATTTTTATTAATTGATATTTGTATATGACATGGGACTTGAAAATTCTCCAGTTTTTCCTCAAAAGGCCTTTTATAAAACGTCCTACTCTCAAACTAATGTTAAAACTTTCTTTCTCCCCTTACTTTTATAAATTCATTTGTAATTGTTCTAATAGAATATGTTCCATTTTTGAACTTTTTTTAGTGGACGTTTCATAAGTGCGAAAATTCCGGTCAATGTAAAATAAAAACCGTTCGGTTAATTCCAGTGAAGAATCAAAAAAAAATTATACAGCTTTACCCATGTAATAATTTAGTTTTTACTACCCGTAATTTTCGTATAACCTTTTGTATAGAGTTTGTTAACAAGATACTCTGATTAAAAAAAATTAACTAAATAAAAAAAAAAATTCCGAATTACACCCTATATACAAATCTAAGGGTATTTTACTTTTTCATTCCATAAGTTTAATTTCATGAAAGCAAACAGTTTTAAGGAACCTCCAAAACTGTATTTATGAAGAAAAAATATTACCATCCTTAACTTTTTTCATATTGATTGTATTTTGGTAATTAAAATAAAATCCTTCCATAATAATAATAAAAAAAAAACAGTTAAAACTTAAATATTCATTTTTATAGTAGTAAATAAATTGTGTCGTAATTTATATATTTAAACTCCTGGACTTTTATTTTGAAGTTTAAATATTTCTATGAAGTAGTTTCAAAAATTAATCCATTCCAGGGAATGACTGAAATTCCGGGGATTTCCCGGGAAGATTATACTATGACTAAATATACCAATGACCTGAAAAAATACTATATTATTTATTTATTCATTTTTGGGATTGTTGGTCGTGTCTTTAGGAATTTAAATCCATAGGGGAGAGTACCCCAAAGCGGGTATGCTAACTTTGAAAGCTCAAGAACCTTAATTATTGTTTGATTGTAATTACATATTTGATTTTATATAATACTTTTGTGCTTCTGGGGAGAGGCTTTTCAGCTCTTTTAAACTAATGGTGCCCCCCATGGGACCAGGCATCATAATTTTAAATAAATTTTTAATTCAAATTTTATTTTCTTTTTAAAATTAGAAATTGATTTAAAAATAAATTTTATTAATTAAAATAATTTTTTAATTTAAATTTTAAAAATTAATTTTATTAATTTAAATTTTATAATTTTAAATTTTACTGGTAAAGTAACTGAAGGTCGTCTTAAATACTTTTCATATACTCTATTTGTACTCTATTTAGTTACTTTTTTGGGGTATTTGTATTTAATATTTAGTTACTTTTTCTGAAATACTTGTATTTGTACTCAAATACTTTTTAAAAGTAACTTTAACAACCTTGAGGGGTAGTTAATTTACCTTTCTAGTAATAATTTTTCAACGTTCCCCTCCAAAGAAATGTTGGCAAGTAGGTAACTTCCTTGGACAAACTATTCAAAATTTATTAGATAGGTCCCTCGAAGGCTTCCTGTCCTGAAGCAAACTTTCTCAAGTTATACTGTAGAACCACTTTACAACGGCTGGTAATTAAAATACCGATTGTTTTATCGCAGTAATAATTTTATTCGTTATAATGATCTCTTTTTTTTTAAAAAAAAAAATGGCCGTATATGTTAGTGTTTGGTCCCAGAAGGGGTTGATAGCAAGGTTAGTTGATAGCTCTGGACTGAACAGCAAACAATCTTGTAGTGCTGCCATCTGTAAGAGATACTTTCAACTAAAGAGCGAGTCAGAAGGAAGAAGTATCTTTACAATGAGGAATGGGGGCTTTTTGCAGTTACATTCGAACTCTCCCAAATGTTTCTAAAAGTTATTTTGGTGTCTAATTACAACCATTTTTTCTTTCCCTCTTATACTGCTCTCTCTCATTCTATCGTATCTTTCTCATTATCATTCTCTCCGTCGTTCATTTCTTCCTTTCTCATTCATTTTTAAAGGAATCTCTCACTCTCAACTTCGATCTCGCCAGTTCTCACACCCAATATTTCTCATTTTATCTGTCTTATTCTTAACTGTTTTTGTAAATTTAGGTTCAAGGACATCAAGGAATGAAGCAAGCATTTATAGTAATACTTAATACCTTCTAATCTAGTCTACGCTTAACGGAGGACAAAGATGAGCTGAGAAAAAATTTCCCTAGTTTAACAAGCGGAGGAAACAAATTCAAAGATAACAGTTCATTAGAGAGGTTTAGATAATTTATTTCCATACCTAAATTTTAAATAACATGTTAAAAATGCCTATTATGAAATTCGGTCGTGCATGATGAAAGTTGGACTAATCTTGAATGCCTGTGCTGCTTGGGAATGTATACATAGTGCTGCAATATTCATTACAATTAATTATCTATTTTAAAGTGCAGTTTTTTATTAGTTGCTAACGTGAAATCAAATCTTAAAATTAAAATTTTAAGTAAATATAAATTTTCTGTTTTCAGATCCTCAAAGTTACTTTTAGTGCATCACTACATTAATATTTTTTTTCTCCTTTAATTATGATATGATTAAACGGGATTTATGTGGTGAATCCCCAAGATTTTGATATTGGAAGTCGCCAGATCTCTATCCTTTTTTTTTTATAGAATTTTGAATTCCCAAACACCTTATGTTGTACCTATGGACACCAAAAGTGTTGTACTACCTATGGACACCATAATGTTGTACTTTTGGACACGTTATTTACGTTTCTGTAGCTAACCAGCGTTTTTAAATCTGGTTTTATCCATATTATTATACATCTTAATGCATGTTAAATTACTTCTGAATTATGTGTTTATCAGCGATGGTCTTTCCATAGGGAGAACAAGTTGTTGTACACAATATTTGTCAAGTTATTAAAGTTTATTAACAATCCAGTTTTTAAAATTTGAGTACTAAGGTTGCCACTATAGGTTAGGCACTGTAAATGGTCGAAATGTGATTTTACCTGTCTTAGAAAAGTCAAAACGTGATTTTTGTCCGAAGGTAAAAACACTCTCCCCTATTATTAAAATTAAAAAAATTAAATGCAAAACGAAAAAAACAATGAACTAAAAACTGTTTCATGCTTCGAAATCATTAAAAGTCCACAGCCCTATGATTTTGAAAAGGAATTCTTGGGAATTGATGTGTTTTTTGTTGTTTCAGAAAACATATCAAAAGGAAAATTATTGCTGTTGACTGCCTATTATTTTCAATATTATTATTTTATTCAACATTTTTCAGTAACTATAGGAACTGGCTTTTGTGTATATTTTAGGGAAATAAGACTATTATAAAGATATTTTTTTCAGTTTAAGCAACATAAAATCTCAAACTTAGCAAAAATTACACTCATGTAGGAAAGAACAAAATATAAATAAAACAATCCAAAAAATTCATATAGACTTTACTTCATATCTTTGTAATAAAGTACACTTGCATGTTTCCAACAATATAGGTGAACAATTCTCAGTTTCACGCACAGCAACAGAAACAAAACCACAAATCGTAAAAAAGACAGAAGACGCCGGTGTCGCCATCTACCGTTCATCATCGCACTCACAAGCCTGTCCCTGCCCGTTCATTCACTTGGGCTGCAGGAAATGTCCCAGCGAATGTCCCGGGTTGTACGCGCAGGAACCTGCGGGGGCTTCGGGCATTCCCCGGGCGTCCACCACCCCTCCGAACATGCCCTGCTCCTGCCCGGGCACCATGTGGCCGAACACGGGGCAGCTCTGCATGCCGAGGGGCGCGAAGGTCTTTGCGGGGCCGTAGCCCTCGTCGAAAGGCGCCGACGCCTGCGGCGCCATGCGCCGGTAGTCGGGCGGGGTGTAGCCGCCCCGGTACAGATCCAGGGAAGGTGGCTGCGGCGCAGGGGCGCCCTGGGGCTTGTCCAAGTCCCCCAGCAGGGGGTGGTCGTCTCGGGGCCGCTGAGGGAACTGCTCGAAGCGGTGGTTCCATGTGGGAGCGGGGGGCTGGGGCTGCAGGTACTGGTGGTGCAGCCCGAAGTGGACGTAGGGGTCGTTGGCTGGGGAGGCGGAGGGCGGTTCCAGGATGGAGGCGGTGGCGTATTTGCAGGGCCCGTTGCTGCGGGAGGCGGGGGCGGTGGTGGGCACGCCCAGGGGCGGGGACGGGAGGCCGCCGCTGCTGTTGTTGTTGGCTGTGTTGTGGTCGTGCCCTGGAAGAGAAAGGAAGGTGATTGGTTGGGGGAATTTGCAAAATTAAATTTTCCAAGTTTGAATTAGAGATTTTATGTGTTGTGAAGGTGCTATGGACGTTTCGCCAATTCTGAAATTTTCTACCTCAACAAGTTGGGCCTTGCACACACAGAAATAGGCGAAACGTCCGCGACGCAGTTGTGAATGAATCAAATAAGGACCTAATAAAATATTTTTTTTTAAATCCTTGGAAGAAATTCACTAAAAGTAATTTAAAAAAAATAATAAACAAGGAATATAATTTAAAAAAAAAAAAAATTAAAAAGGAAATAAAAAAGAAAAAGAAAAAAAAAATAACTGAAATTGTAATAAAATTATCCAAAATTTTTAATACAGTTGTTAGAGTTTTTATATTCTTTCACAAATTGGTTCATTAAATTTTTAAAAAATTTCACACGTTTCTTAAGATGTTCTGTAGTTAATGAACAAAACTAAACTATTTTTCATCTTAACATCTATTTATCATAACGAAAAAAAATGAATGTTTTCAAAATAATAGACTGGATCAACCTTGCTGGGCTTTAGCTTGTAGTTGATTGACTATATTTGTATTTGTATTTGTAAAATTATTTATATAATAATTGAAAAGAGATTAATATAGATGTCTGTATGTGATATAAATGTTGATGTCTATATGTTAAAATAAAAAAAATATAATTTAATGTTAAAAATAAGCGAGTGTTAAAGAATTTTAAATATGATAAGCTCTTAAAATACATATAAATAATTTTATGAAGTTTATAATTATTTTGTAGAATGAGTAACATTTATTTATTCGAGAGTTGACAGAGGTAACACACATGTTTTAAACTTTTATAATTCAGATGCAATTGAATTATTATATAGATTATAATAATTTTTTTTCACCAATAATAAAAATTCTTAAATAAAAACTAAATTAGGGAAAGGTATAAATGCTAAAATAATTTTATGAGGTTACTTTTCTTTCAAATCTTGTGCTTACTTAGAGAAAAACAACTCTAAAACAGTTTTGAAACTGATACATAGATGTCACTACGTAGGCACATACTATTTAGGTTTCGGTTCATGTTTTGCAAAGAAGCTGTGAAAAAATGTATTCTATAATTTTTGTTTGAGGTAATGAGAGAAGATAATTTTATTCATGGTACAGTCCCCACGCGTAATGAACTATGAACCATTTATATTTTTATCAGGGCTTTCTCTGGTTTAAGTTCCCTCGTTTTACAGCATTTTATTTTGCCATTATCATTGAGCAAGATCATTTCAGGGAAGAGTAAAATTAGGGTTTGCAACCCTTTTAGGACAATTTTCCTGCTACGAAAGAATGGAGTCAATGGGAAAATCATGTATCCATAAAGTGCATAATGTACTGAGAAAATTGTTGAAAGGAGGGTTTGTTTTAGTTGGTTAATTGAGCGAAACATTTGTATCATCTCATGCGTTCTTTGGGTAAAGGGGAAATGGAATAAATTTCTCCAGGAAAAGGGAGACATGACATTTAATTGTCATGTTTTTTTTTAAATAAGCTTAAAACTACAAGAGAGGCAAATTTTATCTGAATACTTTAAACAGGTATGGGCAACCTTTTCGAATCCGCGGGCCGGACTCAAAGATTATAATGTCGTGGAGGGCCAAAGAGTAGATAATAGGTAATATTCTTTAAGTAAAAAAATGAGGCCTTTTATTATATATATTTATGAAGTTTAATTCTAAAGTTAAAAATTAATCTGGACTTGTACAATACCTAGATTACATAAAATAATTATAATGAAGTTACATTAATCTGGACCAGGCGTGGATCCAGCACGGCTCCAATGGGGGGGGGCACTTCTTCAGACCATCATCTTTATCTTTTGAAAGAAATGTCAAAATTTTGGGAATTTTCTAAAAAGTATCACTCAAGGTCCCCTTTTGGTACCGCTGGGGGGTCTGGGGGTCCTCCCCCAGAAAAATTTTGGAAATTTGACCTGTAAAGTAGGTTTTTAACTCATTTTGAGTACTTTTTGGGACTTTTTTTCGTACTTGTGAATGATTTTTGGGTCCAAGGGGGAGCACTTTCCAGAGTGCCACCCCCTGTATCCGCCACTGATCTGGACTAGAATAATATTACATACAATAATTATAAAGTTAGTTACATTAATCTACAATAGATTAATATTTTGATTAGAAACAAAAATTATATTAAAGTTACAAAAATCTGGACTAGAATATTATGTGATTTTTGAGTACAATTTTTAAAATGTTCCGCGGGCCGGACCAAATGACGTGGCGGGCCGGATCCGGCCCGCGGGCCGGAGGTTGCCCACCGTTGACTTTAAACATAGTACAATAATTATTTCATTCCAAAAGGGTGTATTTCCTTTTGATGAATTTCGAAAATAAATAGCTCACGTTTTCACATTAGATAAAAACACACATAACATGATGAAAGTGTAATATTTTGGGGGAGAAGGAAAAGTACTTTTTAGCATCCTATTACACAACCTAAACATATTATATTAAAAAAAAACCAATAAAATACTGTAATTTTTTTTTTAAAAAACTTAGTTTAAAGAAATCAAATTAAAATAGCACCAATTTTCCCGCCAAGGAACGAATTCTTCAAAGGCTTATTCTATTCATAGCTTATTCAAATATTTTCTTGAGTAAGAAACCCAAATCAAGATGCAGCAACAGTTTAATTAACGAAAAGATGTTCTGAAGATTTGTACACTTAACACGAGTGTAATCAGAAGTAATTGTGGTAATGCTTCCACACACACACTTCTTCCATCCCATTACACCCTCTCCAATTGTTCACAAACGTCACACAGGGAAAAAAACATTCCGCAATATATTCTATCGCAGCCACATTGGCTCCCCAATCGGCAAGACGACATTCCATCATCCCTGACCGAAAGACTCTTCAATCCCCATTGTGGCAAGTGGGCAACGCGCATAATCTACCCTTTGTCTCAGTTCAGGGTGGAGCCGGGCATATCGGGTTCACGGAAGGTGGCACTTGACGAATCAGGAGCTCGATTGTCGAGAGGGGGCCTTTGACGTCATCAACAGGGGGCGAACCGAATGAAAAGGATCGAATATTATTTTGCATCGGATTTCGTTTCGGCCGTGGATATCCGGGTGTGGTGGTTAACGTCGCCGCTTGGACGCTATTTTAAGATTCTATCGCAGGAGTTGCGATTGATGGGCGGCAAATGCGAATGTGTGACAGTAGCACTGTGCGATCCAGAAAAAGGAAAGCGATCTTAATGGGTGGTGTGGAAAAGCCCTGTGGAATGAAAGAAGGCTCTTGTCAAGTTTTGACGAATTGCCTAACTAGTTGGGTATTAGTTTAGCGTACGTTAGATAGTTTTACATCTGAAGGGTTCAGTTTTTATGTGTTTTTTTAGACTGGTCATTTTAAAAAAGTGGTTTATACAGTCTTCAGGATGTTTGGGACTGAATTCCGAGTATACAGGGTGGATCAAAAAATTGCAACAAACTACTAGGGGGTGTCGATTACTCAATGACGATTCAGAATCACTTAGGAAACTTAAGTCCTATACGTAATCGTGAGATGCTAATAGAGTTCAGAAAAAAAATTGCCAGGAACATTGCACTCGGCAACTTTTCTCGGCCTTCTATGGAGTCTCAGGATTGCGTTTGGGACTAAACTTTCCTATTCAATTCTGGTGGTGGAGGGACTTATCCCACCTGGTGCAGGAATGCCTACACCAGGTCCATGACTCCATGTAATATACCAAAAACCCTTTCCTGCTCATCGGACAATTGGTCCGGAGTGGCACCAATACAATCAAGAAGGTGAGCAGGGGTAGCTGGGAGGGAACAAGGACAGGAAGCAAAACATTTTTCTTTGCTATTCAATTCTGAATCGTCTTTGGGTAGCCTACGCTCCCTACAATCCTGAGGCAATATTTTTGTGACACCTTGTAGACTAACGGTCGTCCACTAACCTAACCTAATTTTAACCTGGAATCAAAACTTATGATTGGTAGTTAAAAAAGGAAAACATGTTTTAAGCCGTTGAGCTGTCGAAAAAGCTTGATTCATGGTTAACCTTAGGTGAAGTTTGTGGTGAATACAGCCGTAAATCTGTCCAAGCAAGGCAAAATGTTTTAACATTTTCTTTCACAGTTTCACAAGACAGCAGTTTAAGATTCTCAGATGTTATTGAGGGTAATAGCTTACGAAAATTTATTTCCCTTGTTCTATCTATACCCATAAACTAAACATATAGTAGAAAAACTTGATGTTGATATTGAAGCACCACTAAATAATTGAAGGGTTTGGTGGATGAAGGGGCTATGTTACATTCGAACAGATTCCATAAACGAGGTTTTCGCTAAATTTGGCTAGATCGGACCTCGCCAAGCTACTACTAATATTTTACCTGCATCTAAATCCCTGCTGTGTTGGTAGAAGCCATTTTCACATTGAATTAGTTATCGCCTAAATTTGGAGACATTTGGCGAAAATCTCGAGTCTGAAATTACCAGTTTTGTTACATAACCCCTTTATCCACCAAACCCTTCAATTCCAGCTGACATATAGTATACGGAAACGAATTCCAACTAATTTATAGTGTTGAGGAGACTCACCTCTTCCCGAGAGCTCTGTGATGGTGTGGTGCGGCTCCTGCGGTTGCGGGGCGGCCGCGAATCGCGCGTGCTGCGGCGTGGCCGGCGGAGTGGGCGGCGACGGGCGGCCGTACATGGGCGGGTGGTAGCCCTTGTCGGGCTCGGCGGGCGGCTCGGGCTCCTTGTCGGGGGGCGGGGGGCCGCCACCCATGAAGGCCGAGGAGCTCTTGGGCGGCTTCCGTCGGCGCGGCTGGTACTTGTAGTCGGGGTAGTCCTTCTTGTGCTTGCACCGCAACCGCTCGGCTTCCTCGATGAAGGGCTTCTTCTCGTCGTCGCCCAGCACCCTGAAAGGAAGGACACTCCGGTTAACAGATGGGAGAGAATATTTCTGATAAAAAAAAAATGACAGATGTGTTGGGGTTTGCCAGATGTAAAAATGTAGAATTTTGACCTTTTTTTCAGTGATCGAACAAAATGGGATTGATCTTCCTGATATTGATGAGGAGGATTTTAATGTGGCAGAGAGCGAAAAAAAGAGGAGTAAATGAGGGAAAGAAATTAGAGGAATAGGGAACCTCGAAAGCAATGGTAGTGGCTCATAGTCAGATCCCTTTTTTCGTTTTACGTAATGCCACGGACGGAGATGGATAGGTAGAGGGCGGGAGTTCAACACTATGTTACAATAATTTTGAAAATCATCATGACATCACTTATCATCATGACATTCGGGGATCCATATATCAACGAAACAAATTTGCATATTTTTTGAACCTTTAATTCCTCGTGCAAATTAAACGTTGTTTGGTACTGGCTAACGATTTTGCACAGTTTGATTTTATTCATCATTAAATATATTGTTTTTGTAAAAAGGAATAGTGCAAAATAGTGTAAATATACTTAAATAACGCAAAGAAAAGTTTTAAACGAGGATTTTATTTATCCTCTTACCTCCAAAATTATCTTTGCTTTTAACAAATTCGTCTACAAAGACTTAATAATAGGAAACTCTGCGAATTTACATAGTTATTCCTTCTTAAAACTAACTCAGTAAGTCAGTATCTCGAGCGCCTCTCCCCAAAAAACAAGCCATAAATAAAAGAAGCGATAAAAAGTATGAGATGCTTTCATTTTTAAGATAAGCCGAATAAACCAACAAGGATATCCATGAAAGGAGCGCATTGTAAGAAAAGTGAGTAAGCCACTTAAACTCTCTGTCAGTACTAGCAAACTGATACTTTGTCTCCTTGTTCACAATATAAAACACCTCTGAATCACGAATACAAAGCAATTAGGTATGCAAAGCAAATAATAAAACCCTCGTTTTTGTTGTGGACTTCACACAACATGAGTTGTAATAGACGTATCACTCTCCTCACACCTGTTACCGGGAACGGACATAGCAAAACTTTTATTGCAGGATACCTCTGTCCCTCGGGCTTTTATTTATGAAAGACATAAATGCATCCGGATATAAGCGAGTCATTATATCACTAACCATAAAGAAGCTACTATTTTTGAATAACAATGGGACTTTTCAAAGGGGTTAGCCTTCAAAAATGTCATTCCTCTTTCCTATATGAGTGGTAGATGTTTTGTCAGTTTTTACTCCATCTCTAACTTTTTTCCGAGGAATTGTGGTAGCCATTTTTAAAAAAGTGGCTTTCGTCTTTTAGGTTTTGTGGCCACTGAGAAGAACTAGAAAATTTTAAAGCATTTTAATACAAGGGTATAAAACTACTAGGTATCCTAAAAATCCAGCTTTAAGTTAAAAATTACTTTTAACAGTCAACGCTACTTTATTCAACTAAATTTGTAAAGCTAAGGAACATCTTAAAAATTCATCCGGAAAAGAAATGAATATCATGACAGCAATTAAAAAGCACCGTTTTTCAAAGTTCTGATGTATAACTGTAATTTCTCTTTTATAAATGCATCAAACTGTGGCTGAAACTTTTAAAAAATTATCACGATTATGATAATTTATAGAAATTTTATTTTTGCTTTAAGGAAAATTTTCAACTAGTAAAATAATTGTCAGTTGCAGAACTTGTTAGCATTTCTTTCGATGTAACCTTATATGAAATCTCTTCTTGGAAACTCACGCAATTCTGAATAACATAAGCATTTATTTTGTTTTTACAGGCAAAAAATATTGCTGCAAGAATGAAAATATATTTGTAGATAACAATTAGATACATGTAGTGTTTACACCTTAGAAAAGTAACATTTTTGCTTATAATTATGCGATAATATAGAGCTAAACTGATAAATTAACAAAAAGCACCAGAGTTTCAATTTGATCCCACTAGCACCTAAATATATATAAATAATGAAACCACAGTTGTGAATAAAAAAATATCATCTACAGTACTCCAACGTTAAGATCTAAATTCTATCTTAAACTCCAGCAAGCGAATAAAATGCCATGTAATATTACATTAAAAACATCTCATAAGCCGATTACATACAACATCAAAAGCATAAAATCTAGCCATAATATACGATGAACCCCTTAAAAACTATATATTCCCTGGATATCCAGGTGATAGCCGTCAAAGCGACTTAAAAAAGCCTTTGTTTCTCTTCCCTTCCTTCATCAAGTGATCCTCGGCGTCAAAGAGGGAATTAGCGAGTAAGCTAACTCTACCATTAAAATCATCCCGTTTCCTCTTTCTTGGAACACCCAACCGACTCTCGTTCGGTAGCTATAAAACGAAGGCTTTTTTAATAGAGTGCTTGTTTCGCCTAACAGATGTCCCACCAGGCAGCACAATTAACCTGCTTGAAAAAGGAGTCTGCCTCCCTTAATGTCGTGCTCACGCGTTGGCGATTAGGAGAAACCGATTGTTCCCGCGTATAAACGCCAGTCATCGTGATTTTTTCCAGGATCGGACTCCCGGTCCTCTTGGTGGTCCCCGGGACGCCGGTAATTATTCAATTACTGGGAGATTTGTGGTTGGGTTTTGATGGTTTTCCGTTCCCTCGATGAAGACGTCAACCTTTCGGCTAAGTAATTGCGAGTTTGGAGAGGTTGGCTCTGGTTTAATGGTAGGAAAAACGGTCGTCCCTTTTAAATACCTAGAATTGAAGTAAGTAGCTCAAGTAAAATGCGTATGGGGTCGAGTTCTCCTTTGGAGGGGCCACGGAAGGTATCACGTGTATGGGGATTCAAAAGGGGGCCTACTATACTAACTCGTCTAAAACTTTTTATTGAATTATTTTAAATCCAATTAAACAAGAAAACACTTATTGAAAGATGTGCTTTAGTAGGTCAAAGGGGACGGTTATGTGAATCGTGAACTAATTTAATACAGTATATTGTGGTTACAAGCTACATGTTTTCTGTCCTGTTTATGTGTGTCCTGTTCATTAAATAACCTTATACTTTAAATTGATTGGAGACCTTTTAATACCTAATAACTATTTATACTCCTTACAACTAAAACCATTTTAGGTAGTATTTAAAACGTTAAAGGAAAGGGGAAATTTAAAGTAAAGAAGTAATGAGACTTTAAAATTTGAATTCCTTGAGTCGAACTAATATTAACGTTGCTACATTAGTTTCAGTAGTTACCATACGGTAATAACCTCGGAGCGAAAAAAAGAATCTTACTCTACTTTCACTCGTGCTTATGAAAGAATCTCACATTTAAAAAAAAAGCAGCAATTACCCAGCGACAAATTCCCTTCCCATTCAACCCATCCGTCTCAGGATTAGCATCCCCTTTCGCCGTCTTTGAGGTCAACTTCCCAAAAAGAAAAGCGTGTCAAGACGGACAGTACGCAACAACAGCAGCAGCACAGGAAGGTTTCAAATGATGGATCGCACAGCGTTGTTTCAGCTGCGGAAGGAACCCAAGATCCTCAGACACAAGCGAAGAGTTTTTTCTCATCTCATCTGTCCTGTTTCTCATCTTCGTTTTCTTCTGGAGCAGAGTCTCATAGGAACTCGTTATGCCAGAGAGCGCGATGTTATCTTAGCGGTCCCCTGGATGCGGCCTCATTTAAAAACTTTTCCGAAAGGATTCGTCTCTCTTCCTACCCAGTATGCTCCATCTTCGTGGTGATTAGGGACATGTAAGAACATGAGGGAGGTGTGATGGAGAGTTTCGCATTCTAGGGGGCGGGAGAGAATTCTTGTAGCTTTTGTCACATTTGTAATAATATAAGTTAAAGTTGGTGTCGATAACAATTTTTTTTTGTGCAGGGGTACTAATGGAATTAAGGTTTCATTATACAACCGGGTGCCACTTGTTTTTTTGTTTGTTGCCATAGTGATAACAATGCCAATGATGATATGGGGATAGTAGTTGGCGATATTGGATTATAATGCCAACAATAGCGGCCAAGAAGAGTGGCACCCGGTTGTATAATAGCACCGAAATTAATTTCGGGAGGAGCCCAAATATTCTCTAAAAAAGTTAACAGGCTAGATTTTTGCTCCGAAGGAGAGGACCCAAAAACTTTTTTGAAAACGACATTGCAATAAATGAAAAGACTCTTTTACTAATCTTTTCCGTTACCTATCTTAAAAATCGCCAAGTACATAGTTTCGGACATCAAAGATTAGAAATATCACGAAAAATAACTTCAAACCAACCAATTTAAGTATAGTTATATTGATGAATGCAAAACATTTAGAAGATTTTTAACAGGATCGGTAAAGGAATTTTAAACGTCGATTTGTTTTGAGGTATTTTATGTTAAATTGTTAAAAAATAATGTATTTTTAAAATCAGTAATAAGAAAAAACGCTAAAGTACTCGATATTAAAGTATCTATACCTAAAATTATCGATTTTGTCTATCCTCCCTCACTTTTTTAAGCAGTCTCTAAAAAGTTATAATTCTTATTGTGTTGTCTGGAAATAATGACACTGAATCAGTTACGTCATCATTTCCGTTGATTTTATTTCAGTTTATTGTAAATAGCAATCGATAGCAAGAAGGAATAGTACTTGGGTTTTTAACCTTTGACTCATTACTAACTTAATTCGGTTCAAAAACACCAACGATTTTTACAGAAGTTTATTTGCTTTCCTGCATTAAGTCAGTACTCACAGTGAAACGGGTTTTACAGATATGAATCATAGTGCTATGCAAAGAAAACTTTTAAACGAAACATTTTCATAGTATCGATTATACTTCCACCAATACAATTTGAATAAACATGAAGATAAGTTTATATTAGTTTTTGTTGTAAAATCTTCAGAAATAGGAAAAGAATCGCGTTAAGAAAACTAATTGTAATACTATTGGATTGGATAAATTTACATATATTTTCCGGTTTGTGTGCTTTATACAATTCCAATAGGTACTTATTTTCATAGGCGGAAGTATATACTAACATAACACTAGGCTTCGATTATAAATACAGCTATGAAATCCCTCACTCTCTTAAGTAAACAATTCTTTCTTGCTTGGAATATCAAGTTCAATTTCTTAAATACTAATGACCTTTAAGTTACCCACTGCTAAACCGCTCTTGAGATAATAGCTGAAAAAAAAACCTACTCTTGTTTTAAAAATAAAAAAGTATATTCTAGAACCTTTTAAGTATTTATGTATTTCGTTAAGAACCTCCTTAACAATTGCAGTGTTTAGGAAAATATTCCATGCATTTTTCCCAAGTCTTTCAGTTCAAAAGAATCAACAACGTTGTTACAAAAATCGATAGTAAAAAAAGAAACAATTAGGTCCACATCACAGTCTCAATCATTTAGAAGTTATCTGGATCAGTAAATCAAGAGCTGCTGTATCTCTTCGACATCTAGATATCGTCAGTTTCTCCATCACATCGATCACATCGTTATTACATAACATCGTAATATCGAAAATAGATAGCATTCCTCTAGATCCGAAAATTTTTTGAGCTTTCTTTAACATCTCAGGTTTATAAATCTTAAATTTATTTAATTATAAATTTAAGATTCCGTATAAATTTAAGAATGTATTTATTAATTAAATAAATTTAAGATTCGAATACAATCAATTTCTCTCTTTTTCACCGTTATTTAACTCTAGTTTCAGCCAATTTTTCTTAATTAGGTTTACCTTTGATACAGACTATTCTTTATTTCAACCAAAAGTAAAAAGTTGGCTTTTCCAACTTACTAGAACACACTAGAGTGCGTTGTTTTTACACACCTGAGAACATTTTTGATATTTTTTCCTTCCCAAAATTATTTTATTTTTTTAAATTTATCTTAACTCGTACAAGCTTCTTACATGTATAAGTTTCTCCAAATTTTACAACAACTTAAAGCGCTTAGTGGCTCCTTTAGAACGGGAAAACATCTACTTTTTCTTACACGGAGTAATAACTCGAAATTTTTGGAGTAGTTAATAAATGAAAGATTTCCCTTGGTTGATATTGAACTTCCCATTAAAAAAATTTTACTTTTAAATTCTAAGTATTCGATTTTTGTTTCTTTATTTTATCCCTTTTGCTTCGAATCATCCAAGTTGCACTCTAGTTTTTTTATTTGAAGCATACAGATTCTCTTCTGGATCTCTAACTTACTATTTTCTTCTGGGTTTCTTCCCCAGACTTTTTCCATTCACTCTTCCAGACACCAAAACACCTCACTTCTGGGTCCAAACGTCACTTCCGAGAGCCAACTTCATCCCAAACAGTAGCGAAAGTGCGATCAGATAACCCAGAAGAGCGTTGCCTCTCTCTCTCCCAAAAGGTCCCCGCTGCAGAAACTGTCTCCACAGGTGAAGAAGAGAAACACACCTAGATCCCGCCGTGATTAGAAGCGTCAAAATAAGCGCGCCCGATAGTGTCACTTGTCAAGGAGTCGGAGTGACAGGAGAACCCCGAGGGAGGCCTCTCTCTCTGGGGTTCTCGGATGCCCCCTTCCCGAAAGGATTAGAACGCGTTTAACACCTACGCTTGCAAGCGATACTCGGAGGTAGCGGGAAAAAAGACGCGAGGGAATCGAGAGCTAAATCCGTATATACCAAAAGGTTGCGATTCCGTTACTAATTGAGTGGTGAGATTTGCGTGCGACAGCGGCGGCCAATGTTTTTGGGGTGGAGATGGGTGGAATTAAGTTTAAGAGTTGAGTAATTTGGTGGCTATTTGTATAAAAATAATACTCTTTTAAATTCATATGTGATTTTAAAGTTAATACCGAAGGAGGTTGGGTTGGTGTTACATATATTTTCAGGTATGTGTGCTTGATCTCAAGGATCCGCTTATACACCTTCGTCAAGTAAGACAGACACAACATAATTTTTTACTGACACAAAGAAGGAAAATACACCCAGGGGCGAGGTAAGAATCGAACTTACGACGGAGCAGTGCGTAAACTGCTGGCGTGAAAGGCAGAGAGCAAACCCAACGGGCCATCCGTCCCCCACCGAAGGAGGTAAACGAAAAACAAATTCGAAATTTTGGATGTGCTTTCTGTGTTGTATGTTAGTTCATTTGGTAAAATTTTAAAGAATGAGTTTAAATGTGAGAATTTTGTTTCTTTTTTTTTCAATCATGTAACACGTTTTGTATAGTTCTGAAATTTCAGGAATCTGTTCTTTCTACCAAAAAAATAAAAGGTAGTTAAAAATATTAAATATTTGCATGTATAATAGTTAATTCTTTGCAGGATTAAGTTTGAGCTTCTAGCCATATTCTCATAGATTTTGTGAGAAAGTTGCTCATTCGGTTAGAAATTTTTTGTAGTTCTAACGGTTATAAAAATAATAATGAAATGTTATTTATATTTTACGAGTGTAAAAGTTTTAAAGCATTTTTAAAAACTTGTATGAAATTTGTTTTAAAGGACTGAGAAAACAGGAGAAAAGAGTAACTTATATTGTTATTTACACACTACAAGTAAAATACTTTTAAAAGACTCAAAAAACATAAAGGTAATACAGCCCATTGCATCTAAGGATGTCATATACAAAGCATGCATATTTAAATTAAATTTTTTTTATATAAAATAAGGAATTATTTCATAAATTATTGATGTAGCCTTTTCTCGGCATTCTACATGAAACTCAATTACCTAAATCATATTTTATCATGAAAATTTTAAACCGTTTATATGTAATCCACTCTGACAAAAATAATTCAACTGCAAAACCCAAATGTTAAAACATCCTCTCATTTACAACATCCATCGACCCTTTGAGCACACATGAATGAGGGTCGCCTCTTGTTGATGCGCAGCTTAATTCGCCGTTAAATCTCAACCTGTCCCCTTTACGCCACAAATTAATGCCCATGCCAACATCGCCTCCATTCCGCGCGTTCCTGGACCTCTCTAAATTTAGAGCCCTCTCCCGACACTTCTTGTGTTTTGCTCCTCCGAAGTTTTTCACTTCGCCTCACCTGGCTTCTCCGATGTTGCGAAGTGAAACACCTTTATAGCAACAAACGTCGGCGGTAACAGACGTTTCGAGGTCTGCCCTGTGATAAATTGGGCAATACCGAACGGGCTCCGACACCACCTGAGCCCCGGTATGCGGCGGTATCAGTTCGGAGACGCATAGAAAAAGCCCCAAAAGCCCCCAATTAACAGACAAAATGGGAATAGGGAAGTTGATGATACAAAATTTTTAAACTCCTACAAAGACATTGAAAGTGTCATTTGAGAAACGAGTCTATCTTTTTAACATATTAGTAATAGATATAAACCTTATCTGTATCAGCGTCAACGATATTGTGTTTGTTTATAACAGGGGATTCAGATTTGATTTCTGAAGCGCACAATGATTTTAAAAACAATAAAATCGGATTTTCTCCAAAAAAATATTGAAGAATAATGGTATAGCATTTCGGTATAGCATTTCACAGCATCAAACATCTTATAAATAGTACTGCAATTTTACTCTTATGGGGAGCGAGGGGTGTTCCCCTCATTCTGCAACTGATTTTATGTTGGTAAATTAAACCACACACATATTGAGAGAGGCATACGGTAATGATATGGGATCAACAATAAATGAAGGGATTCTCACCTTGATTGAGAAAAAGATGAACTAGTCCATCAAAGAAATAAGACAAAAAGTAGTTTGAAATGCCAAATCAATATGTTCGTGTAATCGTCAAAGTAAGAGGGAAAGAAATGTAATTTATATAGAACAGTAACAACCTCAAATACTAAGCACAGTAAAAAAATCCTCCTCTGCTTTCTTTTTAAACCATTCCAACACAATGAAAACATGAAAGAACTGCGACAAAGAAAATTATAAAAATGCGCCGTGAAGGCAAGACCACCCGCCTCAAGTGTTGACATTTCTGTGATTACTAGATGCTAAAGAAAGAAAGCTCTCTCAGAGAGAGAGGAATAGAGGGAGGAGAGAAAGATTTGACGAAATCATAAGAAGCATGATGTTTTCATAATCGACTAACCACGGTGAAATCTGACACCTCAAAGCAGGTGGCTAAATTATGAATATTACCATCCAACACCATGACGTTCTTTGTGTCGCAAGCAAGACATCTCTTTCCATTCCATATTCTGATGAACCTCCCACCAACAGAGCTCAGCAGTACCGCGAAAATCTACAGCGAACCTTTCATCAGTTTATCGTACCTATATTCGAAACTGACAACCCTGGATAGAGCTCTTTGGTCAGTTTGTAAAATTATTGAATCGATCATCTCTTCCTCAGCAGATTTATCGCTTCTTGTGTGTTGAATCCTATAGTCCATCTCCTGATAAACCAGCAAAATTATCCTTTAGTGCTGTGGTACCCTATTGTTCATTTTAGCTTTTCATCACACAATACATACCATATGCGAGACTGTTTAAAAGAAGAAAGGTAAAGTTCTCCAAGACTTTGTTGGATAAGCAGACAAAAAAAAACATCCACACTTGTTGTATTCTCTATCGAAATCCTAATATGACTTGCCATTGGATTTCGCATGGGTTACCACAAGCATCTGACAAAACTCGCAGAAAGCATGATTTTGCAAAAAAGATGCCAAGCTATTCACACTTGTTGATTATTGCTTTAAAACCTTCAAGTCAGTACACTCACTTGTCAACCCCCCATTACTTCCCTTATCATCACCAATCTTTATCATACATTTTCGCAAGGGGTGGCATATTCACATCTGACATTCCCACATGATTCGTCATATCAGTTGACAAACCTGTTGCTGCCCATAATAAAACTCATAAATGTCTACAAACTTATCAACCCACAACAGCAACTCATATCGTCACCAAGAGAGGGTAACCCTCCATAACACGTAATATCATAGTTCTTTCCAGCAGGTTGGAAAGTCATTCATCATTGCTGTCGTGTCAAAATACTAATGTTACCAGTACGCACTCACCAAACCATAACAGTATTTTCCCCAACCCACCCATAACTTAGATTATCCCAAGGGGTGGCACACACATAACTATCAACCTCGAGAAAACATGATTCTTCAAAGCAGGTTGTAGAGCCATTCAAGACCATCCACACTTGTTGACTCCCGCGACAAAAAATTTTAAATGTCAGCAGTACCTTCTCCCTATCTTGTCTACTTCCCGTCTATCTACTAGTTGCTTCCCGTGGAAAAATCCCATTGTCACCGAGCACTCATCGCCGGGATATGATACGGGCCCTCCCCGCCGCTACCTCCGCTGTCTGCGTCTTTCATCCGCGGCGCTACCGGAGCCGCAACGGCCGGCGACCGCTGACACGCCGATGGGCTATTAGCGGAGAGTAGCCGCTGACAGCGCGCTATCTGGGGCTGGGGTCAGCAACGGGCGACAACGAACTTTATCTCCGCCAGCAACCACGCCCCGACAGATTTACGGGTGAGAAAAAACCCGAGAGCGCATCTTCGGTTTCGCTCGGGATAAAGGTTTCGCACTTTTCGTCATCTCGAGTTTTTTTTTTAATTGGAGCTTCGTTAATTGGAGGGAATGTGGGGTTAATTGAGAGCTGCCTGGGTGGTGTGGGTACTGAAAAAAAAATTTTTTTTTTTGAATGGAGGGTTGGGGTTTCGGTGGCGTAACTTGTGATGGCGTTATCTTTCGGTTGTGATGCTATTTTTGTTTCAATGTCAAAGGACGTAGTCCATAAATCCCGATAAAAGTTACGAATGAAACACTCGAAGTGAATAACATGGGTAATAAATTGCTGGATGGAGGAGTCGAAGTACCTACTCCCATCATAGTGTATGTAGCCAAGGGTACTAAGACTCCTTTCAAAAATTGCGTAGATCTCTTAAAACATTTATTAAGCCATATTTGGGAAAGTTTAACCTTGCAACAAACCTTATGTATTTTTAAAAAATCGTCTTATCTGTCAATATGATGTAGGCGCGGATCCAGCAAGGCTCCAAGGGGATCGGCACTTTTCCAGACCATCACCTTTACCTTTGATACTAAATGTCAAAATGTTAGGGATTTTTTAAAAGGAATCACTCAAGATCCCCTTGTGGTCTGGGGGGATAGGGCCCCCATAGACCCCAGTGGTACCACAAGGTACCAGTTATGTACCAGTGGTACCAATTGTGAAAAAATTTCGAAATTTGACCCGTAAAAGTAGGGGTTTAACTCATTTTGAGAACATTTTGGGGGGCTCAAGGGGGCACTGTCCAAGGCCTTAACTTGATGTCAAGATAAAGGCCTTGCACGGTGCTCTTGCTATTAGAAAGTCTCAAGGGACTTTCTGTGCATTGAAAATGGGTGCATATTGTTATTTTAAAAAGAAAACTTTTCCTCCCCTTATAAAAAACTATTCAAAATTAGAAAAAATTTGCAATTGCTCAAAGTTCACTTCAGAGTAACTTAGTAATGCTAACATTCTCTATACTTAATACATGTGGGGTATAAAACAGTCTGGTTTAAAAAGGCAGAGAACGGCAAAGATATGATAAAATTACGGCAACGATAATTTTAATTTTTGAGTGGTATACCAAAAACTCCTTCAAGGGTAATGGGGGAGAAGTTGAATTTGCAACCTATTAATGAATTGGAAGAATTACTCCATTCTAAGGTAATTTTATACATGTACTGATGCGTATCTTTAGAAAAAAAATATTTCTTTTGGTGTAAGAAATATTTGCCTCTAATTGTTAGTTCTCTTGTTGAACATTAACATGTGAAAATTATCATTCCTTAGCCAAAGATTGTTTTTCCAAATAATTTGAGCATCTTCCAATAAACAATTTCAATAAATTGGTCAAATTAAGAGCACGTCCAATTGTGTCAGAGGCATTCACCATCAAAGCAAGCAAGCAGCTACTATCAAGAAAGAGTAAGGTTAGCCAAAAGGTAGCAGGGTACTGGTTAGGCACGGCAGTCAATTAAGTATAGCTCCCCACAATTAATGATTCCGGTTCAATGTTGTTACAAATGCATCTTGCACCGCTGTCAACCCGCTTTCAATCTCGGTTAGTATCGTTTTGTGCTAGTCCGGATAAGGAGTGATTAATCTTCAGGTGATGGGTAAAGGGTACAGGTGTTTCGCCATTGCATCAGGTAGAACCGAAAACGTCTCGCGTGGACTACTTGGCTTCTTGGCCGCCCTCCCAAGGCATTGAAATTCTCTGGCTTGGAAGAGTTGGCGGGCTTGGCGTCGGAGCAGTCCTCTCCATCACCATCAGGGAACAAAAAAGCGAGGAGCGCGTCTGTCAATAGGCGCAGGGGAGCGTAAATCAAACTGTTTTTGCTGCGGCGGGCTTTTGTTTACGGGGTTTAGTAGGGCAGGGGAGGAGAGGAACACGCTGTCGTTTAATCAACATCCGGAAAGCGATCTGTTGTGCAGAGCGGTATGAGGAAGAGTTGAAATAGTCCTCCGCGGATGGTTCGGGATGCGGTTGGAGTTTTTTCCACGCTGAACTAACTGAAGGTGTTAGTTTGTTTCACGCAATTGCAGCACAAGATTGAAATTTTATTCTGTTCCGTTAAAATGAACAATATTGAGTCTCTAGTTTACTATGGAGAATGTTGTAAAGTTGTGAAAGATAATATATCGTTTGTTTTTTATCTTGAAAAATATAATTTATTTTAGTAAGAAGTATAGAAAAATCGAATCTGTTCTATTTTAGTAGGTATACCCTAAAATATATGTACCAAGAAAATCTATTAGTTTTTTAAAAACTTAACAAATAAGAATAATCAATAAGGGGAATGTACTGTCAAAGAGGAGCAGATGAATTTAAAAATAACTGCTTTCGTTTAAATTATTTTCTTAGTTTTCATTATGTTTTAAGAAAGCGTTGTTAACGCAATTTACTACATTCACATCTTATGATAGAACGAGATAGGACAAGGATAGGTAAAGAGGTACGAATGTTAGGAATTTAAATTCCCAATGCTCATCATTCGGTTCACTATTGAATTCTTCCTCTCCAAAATACTTTCAACTGTTGTCAAATGCCGAAAAATGGTTGAAACAATTAAAAAGTACCTTAAGGAAAACTCCCTTTAAAATTATTTCTACCTACACATAATTTTTCTCTTCATACAACAGATATATGAGCCATTACTTTTTCATTAAACAAGCAGTAACTTCTGAAACGGAACCTTGGGCTCAACCAAGCATGATCATCAACACACATACAAAAAAAGAAGGAACTTTCAAGAAACTTTACACCTGACGTAATAACCAGCAAGTGAAGACACACTCTTTTTTCACAGTGACAACAGGAAGAAGGCCGGCGATATATGCCCCAATATATTTTCCCAGCCTTCTTTGTCCTTCGAATTGTGGAATATCAGTGCCCCGCGAGGGGGGTTTTCGAACAGGAACTCGCGGAGTTACGAGCGACTGGACCCCCTTCTGCGACGCATCGCATAAAACATCGCCATTGGGAAACGAGAGTCGACCGATCCACAGAACCAAAACGCACATCGTGGGAAAGGCGCCGCCATTTTTATTATTACCATCATCATCGGCAGTTGCGAAATTCTGAGCGCATGTAGTAATGGCCGGTCGCCACATTTTAGGTTCTGGGTGACACTTGTCTCATTTCTCGCGTCATCTGGCCGTATGGAAGGTGTATTGCACCGCCATTTTTCACGGATTTTTTTGGTGGGGAGAAATATTGATGTTGGAGTGATTGTTGGAAGGGGGCTGGGGGGAATTAGAAGGAGTCGTGTTGCGATGCCAGTTTGAGGCTAATTGAAAGTGTGGTTTATTGCCAGCGTGAGGGGACTGTGGAATAGGGGCAATGGAAGGGAGTAAGTTCTACTGCTGTGATGGAAAGGGTTGGTCTGAAAAGAACTTCAATGTTTAGCACAGACATAATGTAGCTTTAAATACTTTTTCAAAGAGTGGAAAAATGTGAAAAAAATTCTCTATTGTCCTTTTTATAATTTTACAAGGTAGCGGAGAGTGGGGCACCTTGGAACACTTTTTTTATTAAATTATTTTTCTAATTTTGTAATACAATGATATTTATTCAAACACAGCTAACATATTAAATATAATTCTTTGCACATCTAAGAAAAATTTTTCCAACCAATTGTCTCTTTTAGAGAATTCATAGTAACAAATAAAAAAAACCCCTCTTTTAATGCCCCAAGGTGCCCCATTGGCCCATCTTCTGACACTTTCAACAATAGCACTAAAGTTACAAATTTTATTTTGAAAATACAAAAATAATACAAATAATGAAAAAACTATGTTTAATAATCGTAAATTAGACATCAAACATATATTACATATTTTACAAACATATTTTTCACTGATTTCCTCCTTTTTGTAATGACATAAATCTCTGTTTATTTTGTGTCCTTTCACAAACTTTTTTGCATCATTTTCTAAATTATAATCCTCTACATTCTTAAAATATTAATTTTTTTAATAAAAAACTTTTTTTACTCATGATAGTTTTGGGGTATCCTTTGACGTGTTCCAAGTGCCCCACTCAAAGCTTTAGATGTTAAACTTAATTACTCGTTTAGGTTTAACGGAAAAAATTCTTTCTCTTTTCTAAAATATTATTGAATACACGAATTTTAATTCAAAATTATTATAATAACACATACGTACACTTTTTGACTAAAAAAAATATTTTTTGAAATTTCTATTGCGAATGTTTTAATGAACAGGAGTCGATACAAAACTCTTTTTCTTCTTGATTTTCTATATTACTTTTCAAATAATAGTTTCAAAACAAAACAAATACTTTGAAAAAGATTTAAAATTAAAAGATTCTTCGCAATAAAAACAATTAATTTACGGTTTTTAATTCAATTAATATTTGATAATTTATGTTAATAAAAAGAAAAACTTATTCGTTACTTAAAGATTCATCCAAGAGTTGTCTAAACATGTATTCCAAGTTGTTAAACATCAATTTTAAAGGCACTCTCCGATTACTTACATCACAATAATTCTCTGTGCAAGCAAAGTAAAAGTAATAATAATACAATAAACCCCAGTAATATCGCCTGCTCCTTTTACGACGTTCCCCACAATCCCTCAACAGAACACGAGCAACCGAATAGCTTCATAAATATCCTGAAATCCGCCGACAGCTTCCCATAACAACACAACTCCCCCTCGTTTTCATAATTATTCAAGCTGCTCATAAAGGCCGCCGAATCGGAACTAATATGCGCGGCTGCAGACATTGCGGCCGCAGCATGGGGGAGCCTTGGCGGCGAAGACCGCTCGCCAACAGGCTCTCTGTGTGGGCCCGAGTGACGTCAAAACGCCGCCGTTTTCACCGATGGGGTCAAGCCGCGAGGGTCAACCCTTTCGCCGCCGCGCAACGCCTCGACAGGCGGTGCGGCGATTTAGGTGGGAGTTCGGCTGCAAATGGCGGGATTTGAGGGAGAGTGTGCATGGGAATGGTGGGTAATTTTTTTTTTAAGGAGGAATGTCGTGTGTTGGAGAATATGTGGAGTGTCATTGGGAAGTTGGGGGTTTGGTCGGGTATTTAAAATATCTGTGTTTTGTGAATGTAAATGATGTTAATTAGTGTTGTAGGTAGGAAGGTGGTCTGGGTATATTCCTATCCACAATCGTGGAGAATATGGTTTGAGTTGGAAGTTGTGTTTCAAGGTATGCATTTATTTATTTTGGATTCAGAGATTATATAATTTGTAGATTATATATGAAAGAGAGGATAGTGAGATCATAAGAAAGATAGAAAAAAGGATGAGATAAAGATAAGATGTTAGGGAGAGAAGGAGAATAATGTAAGAGACAAGGATGTGGAAAAAAAACGGTAAGAAATTCCAAGTAAATATAAATTACAGACTGGACAAGAGCAAGAGTAGGGAGAGGATGAGAAAAGGAGAGAAAAGTTGCAGTCATATAGGTAGGAGGAATAAAGGATGTGAGAGAAAAGAGAGAGAGAGAAGAATTTTATATTTTTTTACATTTTGTTTCAACTTCTGGGGGGTTGAAAACACATTCCCACTCTAATTTACAATCAGATAGTACACACGGAATTGTTAGAGTGAGCTAGATTAAGAAGGAGACAATTTAAATACTTTTAACCATAAGCTCTTCCTAAAAAAATTTTTCTTACTTATTTTAAGTTAAGTTTGCCTAAAACAAAAGTAAACTTTATGAAAGGCTCATTATGAGCAGAAATGAAGCATGAATATACAACAAAATATCACAATTTAATATATTTTTAAATTCTTTAATAAAAGAAGTGCTAATTGTTAAGAATTTAAGATTTTGTTTTGCACAAAAACCAAATATACAAGACAAAATAGAATCTTGCAAAAAAATATTTTGCAAATACAAATAGGAAAAAAACATTTTCAAACCAGACATGCAAACAATGAGGTCAAAAGACGCATTTATAGGAAAAGAAATGATAATTCTAGCTCCATTGAAATAATCAATTCATTGCGTGAGTTCTTATGCACAAGAAAATCAAAAGATTGCGAAACACAACATTAATAGGTAGAACTCTTCTGCATATAGTGAGATCAATACATTCCAAGGACTGAGTTCCAGAAATCCATCCCATTTGATGAAAAAAGAAGCTGCACGATCTGGAACAAATTTTCACTCCGTAATTGACATTCTATTAAGCGAAGGGGAAACGATTCCATTTCTACGTTTAAGAGTTCTTAGATGTAATAACCTGAGGAAACCCCGGGGAGTCAGTGTATGGGGAATAGTACGTTTTCGTGCCGAAATTCAACTTCTCTAATAGCTGCTTCACGCTTCTACTACCAAATGCCGCCAAGTAGCTGATATTTTTTTCTGAGGTGGAAAGAGCATGCGCAATTCAAAAATTAGGCTTATGAAATTTTGTGCTATTGCCTCTTCAGTTACCAACTGTGCAATTACGCTTATTGGTTGAATAAACTTCATGTTGTGTAGAAAGGTTGAGTGACTTCTGAATGTGCCATTTACACTAGGTTCCTTTAACTATACTTTACTATAGAGTCTTTAAAATTGTACTTTTATAAGTTATCAAAAAATATTCAGTTATTGTTATTTGTGTTTTGTTTTATGTAGGTAAGTTTAAAAGTTTATATAAAAGTTAATTCCTAACTTAAAATTTATTTCATTAAGTAATTTCTTACTGTAATTTTCTAATAGAAATAAATGTACTTTATTGGTTAACATTTATATGCAGCACCCAATACATATATGATTCAAACAGCTTATTTATTTATGAGAGGCAAGATAATAATAAAGAAGTAAAAGAAAAATATTTTTAATTATTAATAGATTACCTTATTCAGTTAGGTTCATTATGATCAATATATTCTTAATAATAAATTATTAACTCATGCAAATAACAAAAACAATTATGACATAGATAATTAATAATGGAAGCATTATGTTTTATGCATTTTATATTTATCATAGTTAAAATAATGTTATTTGACATCCTTCTTTTAAATAGTTTTCTTCATTCTATTATTCTGTTAAAACTAGTAATTTTTTCTGTTCATTATTTATCATATTATTCCCCAAATGTAACGAACATGTGCTTACATTGCATATGTTTTGTTACAATAATATTCTAGCAAATTTTGTTTGTTGAAAATAATCTGGAATATCAAAACCCAGAACACTGTTCAATTAAATGTCTACTGTCCTTAGTACTTACAATCTTATTCACCAGGCATAGTAAACTTTTCTCTCATCTCATTTGTACCCTTTGGCCTCTCACTCATCACTCATTTATATTGGTGTTAGTAGCCATTAGACATTTTTTAAGTACCGGCACATTACAAGAATCAATGCTCCGTTATAATCACTGACTCCATTAAGTGCTGCAACTGCTGAAGAAGATGAGATAATCCGACAGCAACACAAAGACCGCGTTTCACCATCCAACTAGCACCAACTCCCCGCAAAGATAGTTTCATTTGCATACTCTCTCTCTTAACTAACAGACGGGGAATGCAACAAAGAAAACGAGTTCTACCAGTTGATTAGGGGGTAATGAATAAGTCATTTCCCTCCCCTAGAACAAAGTTTGGCCGCACTTCAGCATTTAAATGGATTGCGGCTGAATCTATTACGCGACTCCTGACGTTGATGAAGCGAAAGGGATAGATGGGACCGCGATAAAAATGTTCGAAAAACCGACATTTTGTTCTTGCGGAAGACCCCTCTCCTTTGTTTGGGGAACTGTGACGTCTCAGAAATAGCAGCGGGATTTAGATGTGATGGATAGTTGTCTGCGCTGCATAATTAGGAACAGAAAAGATGATGTTTGTGCGTTATGCTTTCTCCTGATCCGTGGCTGATCCATTCAGGTGACAATACTTGTGTCGCGTATGAGGGCTTCTTTGTCTTTGGAGAGGACAGGTTGCTACCTAACTATTTCTGGGAAGATGTAAGAGTAGAGCTGGGATGTATGATAGTATTTGTTAGATCGCAGTCTGGTGATCACTGGGAGAATTACATTAAATATAAAGGTGTCGTGAGAGCTCATTTTTCATTCTGTTGAAAGAAAGGCGGATATTTTTCTTGGCGAGTTGCCTTCCATGTGAGCATCAGTCTTTTGGAATCGATGCATGAAGTTACGTACTTCGTTTTCTCTCGTGACAGTTGTATGTGTATTTGAATTTGAATTTATTATTATTTAGTAACATAAACGAGTTCCTTACACAACAGCATTCAAAGTTTAGAATAAGGACAAAAAGTTGAATTACAGAAGTTGGAAGAAATACACAATCTTTAAAAAAACAACATTAAAATCTTTTAACTTTTAGAAATAATCTCTTCTGAGGTACAAGTTTGAGATCAATACCTTTGAAAACTTGTGTATTGTAATTAAGTTAGTAAGTTAGTTTAACGTTCTAAACGGTAATTTAACAAAGTTAATTTTTAAAATCAAGTTCTGTTGTGTTTTGAAAAACCTCTAGCATCTAGCACCTAGGAAACACAAAAATGATACGAAAGAAGAAAAATCCTTCCATTAATTTTAAAGTACCTAACTGTGACTAACATGCTGGGTTGAACTAAATTTATTTGGAATCTCTAATTTCACTCAATAAAATAGGAAAAGGATAATATTTTTTTATTTGTAAGAGTTAAAAATTATATTGTTTGCAGATAAAACACCGCAGGGGTATTTTAACTAAACTTTATTTTACACAAGTCTGCAGTACAAAAATAAGACTACCATAAAAATTTTAAAATTATTTACAGTACAAAACGAGTTATGTCCAGTCACTAGTTCATAACAGAACTAATAAGTATGACACCCCAACAAATATCTCCTGAACTTTATTCTTTAAAAACCCTACAACAACACCGCTTCTTTGTTTTCCCGCATTCAATTCCATTGTTCTGCAGATAACATTTTCTGCAATTTCTCCCCGACCCCTTACTCTGTTAATAGGTAGGGGCGGTTAATAAGTAGAGGTGCTGAAATAAGGGATGATGTAGGGGCGGTCATTTGTCGTGGGGCAGCGTGACCCGGGATCGGGACCTCCCGGGCGGGACCGCTGGGTGGGCCTGCCCGGCGGCCCCTTTAATCCGCGGCCCATCAAGAGGAAGCCCTGAAATATTGGACAAGCACTCACTGGGCCGTAAAGCCTAATTGCCAAATATTACGATTTCGGTTCCGGGGATTCTGTAAGTAAACTCAGGCCGTATTTGGCGGACGCTATATTAGAGGTAATTGTTGATGAGGGACTGAATTCTCTTGGGCGAATTTGGGGGATTTATTATGTAAACAATTGAATACTGTTTTTATGATAATTGTTTATGGGTGGACTAAAAAAATATCTGTTGATGGAAAAAGCGTTCAATGGGCTTGTGAGCATTCATTTTTGATCCAGTGAAGACTGATGGTTAAGAGTTGTGAATCTACTACATATTCGATCCCAAATGTATGGATTTAAATTCTGAACTATAAACTAATAAAGTTTTATACAGAAAATAGTTTATTTAAATCCCAAGGAAAACCAATTGATTAAAATTGATTATTGATTAAAAAAATGAAACACAAATTCATAAGTAAAATGAACATTATTTAATATAAAGCGCTTTATTTTATTCACAAACGGTGTTAAAAATATAATTTATAATACTAAGAAATTATTTTTGTTTAGATATTTTATTTAATTTAAGCCTTTTTCTCTCCTACCAAATTTTTATCGCTATAAAATTTATTAAAGAGCACATACAATCCAACTAAAGTTCAATTTGGCTAAATTTTGGTAATAAAAGTATATTTCTGTATAAAAGCATCATATAAAAAGCACTCTCAAAAGTATGAAGCATAACAAACTAATATTATTCATTTCATGCAAGCATGAAACAATTAGCTGAACAAGCTAATAAGAAACCCTGAAGCGTGAGAATTCATAAGTTTTGTATCCATCTATATCAAGTACCATGTGGTCACATGTGGCAGCCGAAATTATAGCTCTCTCGGATATTATCCCTATACTTGAAACCTATTACTGTGATCGTTCACTTCTACTTCCTTACAATGCCTCTTGGAGGAGCCCCTGTAAATGCTGTTTTGCTGCTAAAAGAGCCTTGTGTAGGAAAAGCAAATATACACGATATTGATGGAGAGGAAATGTTTTCTTCTCTGTTCACCTTTTTATATTAATGTTATTTTTAAAGAATATAGTTATTTTACAAATATTTTTAACTATAGAAAATCTAGAAATGTGTTTCATGCCAATAATGATTTTATTGAAAGTATGGAGCATGGAGGACAAAAGAGGGAAATTTATGATTATCTCTATCATTTAAAAGTGTAAGCTTTTATTCGGAGCTAAGTAAATAAGCTTTAAATTGCCAATAGGGAATTAAAAGAATTTAATAACTAGCTTATATTAATTAAAAACAAATTGGATAAGGGTTTTAGTTTTATCTTCCTTACATTTTTACCTGTTTGAAGGTTCTCTAAAAATATTGTCAATTTGTTATGGGAGATATTGAAGCTAGAGATGTAGTTCTATGATCTTACAATTGCAAAATTAAAAGAAAAAAAAACAGGTGAAATCATAACGTAATACTTTGAAACTATTCCACCCATACCTATATAAGTTATTTTCTTATATTTGAATATGATTTAAATCAATTACCAGACCGTCTTGTAACTTTTCATTTGCTAGAAATGAATGAACTACACCCGCAAAATCTAAAATATATAACATTTTACGAAAATTTTGACCCATAAACGAAATATATGCATGAATTTAAAAAACTAATCACATTTCTAAAATAAAGTGCCTAATTTCACACAAAATTTGGATATCGTGCTGGGAACTATTTCCTTCGTTTGCTATCAGATTACTTTGCAAAAAACGTTGTAGTCTAGTATAGTAGATATACTTATTTTATTTTTAATTTCTTGGGAACATAGTAGTAAATAATACTTATTAGAACAGAATATTTTGATAAAAAAAAGTGTTGCACTGGAGTAACGCTTTTTTAAAATGTAATATATCTTGAAAATTTGTTTTAATTTATATTTAATACAACTAATTTATAAATAATTCTTGCTTGTTTGCTAAATAAGTATCACAGCACTTAACAAACCTTCTGTAATTTCACAGGCACACAATTGATTGCCCAATTAGAAGAAAAATACATAAAAAAATAACAAAAACAACTATAAAGACGAACAAACCAACCCCCAAACATCTCTTCGAAATCGATTAATCCCCAGGATAAGAATCAGGAAAACACACACATCCCAACTCCTTCCCCCATCATCGGTATCTACCGACCGCATCTCCCGAGGACGTTCTGCCTGAACGGGGAAAAAAAGCGCCCCGACAGAAAAAGCGCGCTTCCCAAGCGAATGTCAACTTCAGAGAAAGGGGACACCCGCGCCTCTTGCACAACAGATGTGAGTGTGTTTACATCGTGTTGGTTGTACCCCCGATGATAAGCATCTTTGGACCTTGCCTCTCGCTCTGATGTGTCTATGAGAGAGAGGCCCACCCTCGATAAAAGAAGTCTTCTTCCGATCTGGGGTTGATATGGGTTGCGTAAAGTCCTTCTCCTTTGGGCGCTGTGCCGCGAAGAAGTCGGGTGTAAAATTGACGAATTTTCACTTTATGAAAAGAAAGAATTGTTAGGTGTTGTTTTTATTACTCATAAAAATTAGCCGAATTATTTAATGATTTAGTTTAACAGATTTAGAGGTTCTCTCTTTTATATTTTCTCCTTACTTTTTTCGTTTTCCCTCATGTATTCTTTCTTGTAAGGTCTTATTCTTCCTTGCTCTGTTTTATACTCCTTATTGCATTCTAGCGAAAGGAGTAAAGCGATCTAGAGTAAAACTAAGACGCCCTTAAAGTAATATTCCATATTATATTCTCAAACTAAATTATTAAAATATTAATCTCTAGGGTGGGAAACAAAGCTATACCCTTTGGAAAGGGTTAAATAATTTTTCTTCATTGGTCAGGTATTGGTTTTTGGTCAGAAATTTGAGTCCAATCATTAGAGTCTTACTTTACTTTTATAGACTTACTTTAACATTTAAATTTTAAAATAATGATTTACAGAATTCAAAAGATTATTAAAGGTTTTTCTATATTTATAAAGCACTATTGGGTTAAACTCAACTTTTATACTTACTTTTAAATTTAAAACTTTTAAGTAATGATTTAAAGAATCAAAAATATTATTTAACATTTTTCATTATTAAGAAAGCACTATCGGGTTACTGAAATAGATGTGATTGATCACAATTTGATAACCACTAATGTTCGGCACAAAGATAAGACAAATGTCACTTAATTTGACAAAAGCATTACCAAAAGATTTCATTACCTATTACCAACAAAATACCAACCCAATAATAACTTAATCGTCTATTATCGTCTCCATGTCATCAAATTACCCCCGCACCATTCCTCACATACCCCAAAAAACGCATCAAATCAATTAAAGGTAATCCGAAGCAGACGCCCAACGCATCGGATTACCATTCACCCCCGCCTGCATTAGAAACCAACTGCAGCAACAAAGTTTCCGACAGCCACCAGGAAGAGATGCGCATCCCACGATGATGAGAGAGAAAAAAGGAGAGAGTTTCTCCCTCTCGGGTAATCCATCTTTTCCCTCCCGAGTCCGACCAAATGTGGCAGCGACCCTTGACGAGCGGCTACAAATTGCGGAGGATCTGATGAAGCCGCGCTCCGTGTCGCGTCAACTGTGGTGACACGGCGGTCACTAAACGATCCCAGGGACCCGCCCCCCTCTAGCGGGCCCCCTTTTCATCCCTTCGTAGAAAAGTGAGAAATTGAGAGCCCATAAATTCATTCTCACTAATATTCTTTTCCTTATTCTATCTCCCTAAAATTGCATTATTTCCCTCTCCTTAATACTCTTTCTCTTTATTCCTCTTATTTTTCTCTCTCCTTAATATTCTTCTCCCTATTCCTCCGCTCAATATTATTTTCCTTATTTATCTTTTGACATTATTCTTTTTTTTCTTATTCTCCCCTACGCGTAATACCCTTATTTCTCACAGACCTAAGACGAAGATGATGAAAGGAGCTAAAATTAGAATAAAATTATAATCATCTCCAGTTTTATTATGCGATTTCTTTGACGTTACAATTAAAATTCGTTGAAATCCGTCTTCATAACATCGGAGAAGTTTCTAAATTTGTGTAGGCTTTTTTTTTCAAAATTAAAAAAAAGGTGCTAAAATTAACGTTAATATCTCCTCAAATATTTAAGATATTTCCATGATTTTTTTCTGTGCTTTTGTTATTATATTACAAACAATTTTCTCATTGAAGTTTTCTTTTTAGTTTCCTTAAGTTTAAATTATTTTTTAACTTTCTTACTTCGCCACTAAGGGCGCTGTAAGCCGGATTCAGCTCAGCATGGTCACTTACCTAAGGATACGTCTTATTTCCATGACTTTAAAAGACGTTGGTTCCTAATAAAAGTCATGAAACAGACTTTTGTACGTTTAAACATTTAAGGAAACTAAAAAAATATCGAGATTTCACTGTGTTTTTTATAAGGGTAAGGAGAGTTTTTTTAGCATTTAAATTTATTACATTGAATATTTTGGATTTAAAAACTCTGCCTAAGATGAAGACAGGTCATATTAAAACCTTTTCATCAAAAGTTACTTCAGAAAAAAAGGTTTTTTTAAGAGTAACTGCACAAAACAATAATTTTTCTATTTCTTCGATGTCCTAATCCCATGGGACTTGAGCAATAGCCTGTCTTTCTTTACCACTCTCTACTAATGCCGCTCAGGATTACCTCGAATGAGCCCTCTACTCACTCCACATCTAGGGCCCCTCGACAAGTGGGAGGGGGTGTTTCCACAAGCATAATCTCCCCGATGATCCCAGCCTGTCATATCTCCTGCCGATCTCCACGCTTTTTATATGCGTCCTCTGCGGCGAAATCGCAAGTAATTAGAAATGCGGGTGACGAATTATGTCTAAGCAGCTGCTCCCAAACGATCACATCTGATGAGCTGTCGTCTTCGATGGTACTTTGGCGGGATGACATGCGATACTCCCGGGTTAAGTACTGCGGCTTTCTCAGGCCGCCCGAATCGAATAGTTTGGAGCCAGAATGAGGTCAGACCTCTCCAGACCATCGGAGAGAGGTGGTCTGGGAGGTAATGCTATACCACTGTGTCATCTGTGCTGCTCATTAATATCCATTGACACTGTGGATGGAGTTTGTGGTTGGTTGGAAAGAATTCTTTTAAAGCTAATGAATGAATGATAAAATTACTTTCTTGTCTCGATAGAGATATAAGTTAAACGTTAAGGTAGAGTTTTTTTTTTGTTTGCGAAAATTTAACTCTATAAACTTTGTTGCGTTGTATGGATCTCTGAATGAATAGACGGATAGATAAATTACACAAAAACTCAAGCCTGACTTCAAGCCCATTTGAACAATTCTCTCATCATCATAGAGTAGAGAAAATATATTTCCACTGTGTACAACGGATGAGCTAAGGCATTTTTTGTGTTAGCCTAGTGTATCGCTCTTTCACACACTTAAAAAAATAATTTTACAAAAAAAATACATAGACAGCCCTTCATCTAAGAAATAAAAGCATTCAAAAGAACAACCAACAAATAATAAAAACAACATGAATATAAAATCCAAATTCTCCCTATCACACAACCTCACAAACTCACGCCATATCACAATTTCAATAGAAAAAAACCCTCCCAAAACCACACGCACTCCCACCAGCAACTCTCCCAGCAAGTTGGTCGGGCCGCGTGACCGCCATCGCGCTATTAATCGTCGGCGGCGATTATTCTAATTAAATAACGGCGACCGCCATCTTTTTGGACGCCGCTCACGTACGCCACGGGACGGTTTATGGCGAGCGCGCACTCGTAAATTCTATTGGTCGAGCCGCCTTAATGAGGGGCGGGCATTTAATTCAGGGGGGACGTTATGGACAGCCATTTTAGATCGAGAGACCTATTTTGGAAATGCGTGTTTTGAGGAAAGGGCTTTCAGTTCTATTTTTATTCAGATTTGCAACATTGTAGTTAAGAAAGAAAGGGAAAATTAATTGTGACTGTTATTTACTGACAATTCTTTCGTCTTCCGCTGGAAATTTCCCTTCCTTATTATTCTTCCCATGTATTAACAATTTGTTGTAACGTCATCGAAAGCCTAACCAATAACTCCTCGGTTCATTCTTTGGAAACTGACACAATACATTCGTTTATTCTTCATACTCTCCAGCTCGTTTAGGCAGCTTTGAGTGACTGTTTTAATCTGGCATTGAGAATAATCTGGTATTCCCAGGTAAAGAATCCATTTTTGGCGATTTATTTTGCAGTCAATTAAAGTTATAAGACTATAGTATAGATGTATCTATTCTCATACATTCTTTTAATCTTTTTCACCACACAATTTAAAATTTTTGCAAAATTCAAACGTCAAGAAAATCAATCAAATTTAGTAACGACATCCAGACGAGTGGCCAATGACAAAAACGAATCCACTAGTAAGTATGAAGAAATAGTTTAGAGAAAAAGATATTCAGGAGAAATTAGGGACATAAATTTAAAAAAAAAAACATTGTAATAATAGGCAAACTGACTAAAGGCATAAACAGGATACCAATTTCTAGAAAGTAGAGACGACCCAGTAACAAATCCTTACGATGTGCATTTAAAAAGGCCTAATTATCGATAATCCAGTCGATGTTTTTTTTCAAAGAGGACAAAGCATCTTAGTTTCTATAACAAAAGTAACTATAAAAAAAACCTCCAACATCCAAAAGTTAAAACTTCCCAAGACCACGGAAATGGTGAGTGTCGAGTTGAAACAATAGAAAGGGTAATCAACCTCGCACTTAAAAACCACCTCGACTTTCGAAAAGAGAGAGAGAGAGTCCCAACCTCCGTCACCGATGGGGTCGGCATAGCTCCGTAATTAGCGACGCAGGTATGCGGGCCCCACTGCTGGCTGGAGCCTCGCGGTTATGCCC
Source organism: Tetragnatha montana (assembly GCA_963680715.1). Lineage (NCBI taxonomy): Eukaryota > Metazoa > Arthropoda > Arachnida > Araneae > Tetragnathidae > Tetragnatha > Tetragnatha montana. Next base: position 61,013,889 of record OY796674.1, on the reverse strand, counting down.
TACTAATTGGATAATAAAATTCCGCGCTGCGCAGAGCAGCCTTCTCCGTCGGAGGTGCACGCACGATTCGATAAATCTCAGAACATCGCAAAAAAATCGGCGCTACCAGCCGCTTTTTGCTCTTTTGCTCATGGTCGGTGCGTCGAAGTAGATGCGAACTGAAGGCATATAGGACCTTGATACATCCGCGGCAGAGATCTTTTGTCCCTTTTTGGTTTAGTTGGACTGAAAAGGTGTAGAAGAAAAATGTTTGAGTACCTACTATTACAGTGTACTGATAGTACACTGTACCTACTATTGAGTACCTACTATTACATCATTCCTTTTTTTTTTTTTGCTAATCGAACCACCTCCCGGCTAACTTCAAAAATAGTGAGAATGGTAGTGAGAAAAAGATTGTGGGAAAGAGAAAAATCAGAGAAAAAGATAAAGAAAGGCTAAAAGATAAAGAAAAAGATAAAGAAAGATGAAAGAAAGTATAAAGAAAATAAATATTTCAATCCCTCTCTCTCATTCTCTTTTTGCTCTCTTTTATCTCCTTATCTTTTACTCTATCATTATTAACTCCTTCGCTCACCGCTCACCCATACACATTCTCCCCTTATTCTCTCTTTCATAATCTTTCTTATCGCTTTCTTTGATTCGGTTTCTCTTTTCTCTCTACCATTCTCCTTCATTCCGAATTTAAGTGCAAGGAGGTTAGAGTCAAGCTAGTAAATAAAATAAAAGTCAACAGTTAATGGAAACACTAATATATCTAGTGCCCCGTGGTTGTGGTTACAATGTGTAACATTGTAAATGCTTAGAGAAACTTTTCAACCGCGTAGGATATCCACAAAATATTTTCTTATAACTAAATCAATGCTGCCTGTGATGGCGTTTTTTAGCGAATTACTGTTTTGGGAACAATGAAATAAAAGAAGTTAATTCGTTTTACATTTACTATTTAATGATAATCCCAAATTTATATACTAATCCTATCCCCAATAATGTTTCTTGTTCCAAAATTCTCCCCATCTACGGGTCTCCCAAAATCTCAGATATTCTAAAACCTTTCTGTCTTATAACCAACTCAGTGTTACCATCAATTCTCCCTCTATCGCCTTCTTAACTCTACGATCCTCGCCAACACATCCTGGTTATCGGAGTCTCTATACCCGAGGAAAGCGGCCGCTCAAGCCGCCTCTTTCGGTCACTTCGGGTTTAAACCACAGAGATACGAATGGACTGAATAGAGGCGTTGAAAGCTGCTTGGTCGATGATTAAAGGCCGAAAGCGATCCAGATGGGCGGGGAAGAATGTGAATCATGCTTATTTAACGCTTGTCCCTGTAATTTGACGCGTTTTTTTAGTCGTTTTTTAGGTGGCTGTAGAAACTGGAGATTAACGAAAAACGCCTTCTTTTTTTAAGACGGTGGTGATTTGTCGTCTAAACAGCAAGCCAGCTACCTGGTACTCATCAGTTATTGGAAAAGGGTGTTGAAAATGAGCCGAAACTGTTCTATTGAGGGCTCTTAATACAAACACAGGAGTTGCTTTTTGGACTCCCGTATTTATCCTAACCTACGTAAAGTTTATACAGCAACCCTAAAGCATGCCATGATCTCCGAAAATCCTTTAAAGTAAATTTGAGTTGAAAGTGGAAGTACCTGGAAAATTTCAGTAACAAAATCAAGACAAAAAATTAAGGATTTAATTACCTTTAAAAACAACACAATAACTAACATAGAAAATCTTGAAATTTCAATAAAACTATCTTTAAAATTAAGATGATAATTTTATTCTGATGATTACTTGAACTAAAAAAGTACTATTACAAGACTAAATAATATGTATTTGATTAAAAAAGGAACGTTTACAATACAATATTTTCAGGCAATTTTAAAATGTTTTAAATATTTGTTTCTAGGTAATTTTGAAGAATTAAAGGTACTAAAAATGATGGTGATATTTGATATTGGTAACAATGCAGCGTTAAAATTTATTACTTATAGTGTATTTTATGCTAACTTTTATGTAAAAAAATTGATATTTTATACAAAAATAAGGTAAAATTTACTTTAATTCAGGGAGAATCATTTTTCCCATGAGTAATCATTTAACCTAAAATCAAGAGCAAGATTAACATCTCTCAGTAGTTTATTTATGGTTCGAATTATGAATATTTTAGTGCAAAGAAATATTATTCGGTTTTTAAATCTCCCTTCATATTTTAAAACCTTCAAAGAAAAACTTTTTATCCCGCGTAAAAAGTTTTATTTCCTCTTAAGAAAAATAGACAATAGACGAAGCGACAGAATAATCTCTCCTGCTTTTCCTCAAACGCCAACTCACAATCCCGAAAAGAACACAATCAAATCCCCTCCCTCATCAAAACCCCAAAAATCCACCACACCAAGGAGGCCCCACCACCCAAAAAATAAAAGATCACATTTCGACCCACCCTTCCCCACAGCAGCAGATGCGATCCCTCCACCCTACACTGAGCAGGACGTAAAAACGACGAATTGTGGACGAAACGCAGATGATGAGGTCCCAGAGAGGCCCATCGCAAGTGGCCGTCGAAAACCCGAGACGACGCTCTCCCACCCCGCCGGCGTGATCAGCCGCTTGTCCGCTCACTCATCGTGACATCGCGTGGAGTGGCGGAACCCTTTGAGGTTTGAGGACGTTTTGGCGTGGATTGAGGGTTTTATGTGAGGCGTATATGTGCATTTTTATGAGGGAGGGTTTCCACGAAATGGTGGTTTTTTATTTGATGTGTGTGTGCTCGGTATGAAGTTTGAGTAATATTGGGAATAGCTTTGAGGCTTTTATGGTATGTAGTAAAAAATTACTGGAATGAGTCATAATTGCATCTAAGAAATGAAGCAGATCACACTTATACGTTTGAAAAGGTAGAAAAGAACTAACACAAAGAAATGCTTACTTCCAACGCACTTTTTATAGGATTTTATTAAACGGGGATAAAAACAAAAAGTTGTTTTTTTAAACTTTGAAACATTTGAAACACTTTTCCCAATTAACGGTCTCAAAATTTTGTGAAGTAAAACGGTCTTGATGATAAAAACAACAACAAAATCGTGTCATGTTATAAACATCGATAAGAACTTAAATAATTTTTTTATATTCGCTCTATACCCATAGTTGAGTTACTTTTTCATCTTTTCTTTGGGCACCTCAAACCTTGTGTAATGTGTTTTTTTTTCAAGGAAAAGAAACTCTTTCTTTTCTCTGTTCTCTAACTCTCTAACAAAACAAGACTAATATTATCTGATGGTTCTAGCAGGTATTGAAATCCTGATTATGTTCTAGCAGGTATTGAAATCCTGATTATGGTTTTCCCATTTTGAAATGGATTTTAAACTATTTCATGCATGATAAAAATTCAAATATATTAACTAAATTTAATAGTAGTTTCATTAATAATATATTTAATATATTAATTAAAAAACTATTGAATTTCAAGAGTAACCGTTGGCTTTCTTAAACATGTTAGAATTTAAATCACTGTTTTTTAAAATACATTTTATCATCGGATTTTACATCTTTTTGATACATTGCCACTATTTATAAATTCATTTAATAAAATAATTAAGTTTTGGAGTAAATATTAAATAAGATGTGAATTATTATTTTTTAATAATGGAAATTTTACTTTAGTTACATAAGTAAAGAATATTACCAAGATGTGTAGTGTAGACATTTAATTGATATTCTTTACAGTGGTTTATTGCAATCAAAAACTAATTTAAAAAGACAACTAAACTGAAATGTATTCTTTCTGAGAACTTTATTTCTGTATCTTGTTGCTTTTATAAGTTCAACAAAGTATTAATTAATACTGATTCTAAAATCCTAAAAGTAACTTTATATGTGGCTTATTATTATATTAAGGAATTTTTTCTTTAAAATTTTAAGTAGACTAAAAACCTAATAAAAATTAAACAAAATAGCATTGTTTACTGATATGATGATTTTATGAAATGATATTTAAAAATTCATTCTATGGGATTAAGTTTTATTCCAATTATGATGTTGTAATGGCTTTATTATTTAAAAAATTAAAGAAAAATTATAAAAAACAACTTTAAAGAATTCTAATTAAAATATATGTACAGTTTACCTTAGATAATTAAATGTTTATAGAATATACGTATGTACAGATATATGAAATAATAGTCGCATAAAGAAAACATGAGGTAGAAAAACATGAATGACATAAATGACAAGAAAACATGAATATGTAGCTATGTATTGTATAAAAATACAGAAACAGAGTTACATATAAAAGTATTAGAAACGTATTCCTTGTTTGATACGGTTAAAATTTTTGTTTTTGCACGGTTATATACAATAATATATAGAAAACTTATAAAAAAACGCATAATATATTTGTTTTTACAACAAATATGAAGAATATATATTTGTGATTTTTGAATATACATTTTTATTTTTAAAAATTGGTCATTTTCTTTTTGTTTACTAAAATAAAAGTTATAATCATTTAATGTCAAATAATATTTAAAACTTATTTCACATAAAATTTCTTATATAAATTTGATATACGATATCAATAATAAAACAAATAGGGAAAAGCGGGGCGATTTGATACAAGGGGCATATTGATACACTTTCAATACTACCTCAAAAACTATAAAGGTTATTTAGATCAAATTTTTTCTAAAAGTTGCCTTTACATACATAAACATTATATCTGAAACCGTTAGACTCTGCAGTAGGTGTCAATAAATTTTAATGAAAGAAACTATTTTTTTTTCTTAAAACATTCCAAAAGTAAATTTTTAAGTAAAATGTAAAATCCTCCTGAAGCTATTCTACATTGAATACAGATATATGTAAATTCCAAAAGCAAGTTCATTCTTGTGTCCAATAGGGGATTTATTTAAATTTTAAGTAACCTTTGCATATTTTTAAAGATAAAGGCGTTTGTTTAAAAATACCCATTAGGGCAAAATGGTACACTTTGATATGGGGTATTTTGATACACTTGTAGGGCCCATTGATGCATATTAAAGTTCTCATATTTTGCATTGGGGAGTAGAATATTTCTCAGCAATTTAAAAGAAATCAGTTAAGTGTAAGTTAAATATACAGTAAAGGATATTTCTGTCAATTTTTAAAATATTTTTTTTTAAGTGTTTGAGATTGGAAACTGCTTGCATTGTAGCTCTGTGTGTTTATAAATTTTCTATAAGAAAAAAAAACAGTACTATAAATGGCGAAAAACTAACCTGTAAATTAGTGTTATATTTTTTAATTTCTAGATGATTTTCAACAACGATAATTTTGAATTTCATGCAACTAATTTAGGAGCGATTATATCTATGAAAATTTGCATCTTACTTCCTTAATTAGATATTTGTTTAAAATGACCATTCGTTAAATTCTTTGATTTTTTTATTACATGAATGTTGCATGTAAAATTTTTAATTTATATTCAAAATATGCGGAAATATATAGGAGCTTAGGATCTGTCTCAATAAAAGAACGTTTATTATTTTCCCAAATTTTTGTTTTTAATTCTACTATTTTTGGACAAATTAATCAATGTATCAATGTGTCCCAAGCAATGTATCCAACTGCCTTACCGGTGGGGCATCTTGATACAAAATTGATTTTTTACAAAAGTCGTTATATTTTAATTCTAATTAAACTCAATTTTTTCTAATTGGTTTCATAAAAACCAAGTCATTCTTAGATATTTTTAGAACAAAAAAAAAGTATTTGAGTAAGTCATTTTTTATACTTAAAAAATATATTTTAATTCTGCTGTATCAAATAGCCCCCCTTTCCCATAACTGTAATTAAACAAACTTAAAAAAACAAGAAATCAAACACAAATACAGGGATTACTAAAACATGAGAAGGGAATGGGGAAAAAGAAGATAAAATCAGATAAAGAATAATAAAGAAAGTCTTTCCATTAAGATGGTACCGATATACTACAAATATCAATTACCAAGATTAATTCAGGTTTTCAAAACCCATAACTTGGCAGACGAAAATCTTAAAAAAAAAAAAAAAAACCCATCCACATAAGTTTACTTCCGACCCAAACAAACATACTACCTCTCCCCTCGCCATAACTCACTCAAAACAAACAATTTGTCACCGAGGAAGTGGAAAAGAGGAGCGAAGTACCTCAATTTGTGAATCGCCCCTCCAAGAAGCACATGATCGTAATTCAGCCCAGTATTACACAGGGATGACGTCAAAAATGAGAAATCTGGTGACAAGCGACACAAATCTTAAAGATGGTCCCGACCGCTCAAAGGAAGGGGAGGGAGGAGGGAGAGTCGGCATCGTTTAACTCTTCTTTTAGTCTGCTTCCCTGTGGCTTGCATCACCAAGGAACCATTTTTTTTTTGTTCTTTCATTTTTCGAAGATGAGATCCTGTGGCCACCGAATACTTTTTAATTAAGCTCTGGGACGATTAATTATGTTTAATGTTGAAACCGGAGAGTGTAGATGGCTCGGGGGAGCTTGTAAATAAGTTCGGCCAACACTTTTGGTGTTGATTTAGTGTTGCTGGGATGGTTATGGTTTTGACCAAATAAGACTTGGTTTGGAAAGGAGTTGGAGATTCTGGTTGCAATTAAATGTGGTAGTTTAGTATGTATCATCGTAAATTCTGTACGAAAGTTAAATTTCTGAGTTCAGTCAAGTGAAGCTTTTTTGGCTGTTAGTATAATTTAAAAGAAAAATACAATATTAGGTATGTAATATTTTTATTATCAAAACAAAATTTGAATAAGATTTGAGGATTCATTAGTTGAGGCTTTTTTTCTAAACTTTTAACGCAAAACATTTAATAAAAGAAAAGTATCTTATACAGTTGTAATCTTTAGATCTAGCAGAATGAAAAACATCATAAACAAAAGCCATTGGTTACCTATTACCTAATAGCCAAAAGTATATAATTATAAAGTGAATAAAATACTATGTAGTACTATAATGTTGTTGAAAACGTTTTGTATTTCTTTAAAAGACACGTTTTTTTTTTTTTCAAAATTATTTTACCATAAAAAGTAGTTTAAAAGTATTTCTACATTTTCTTTGAAGTTAAAACGTCAAATGTTTATACGTATAAAAATTGCAAAATCTGATTAATAACTTAGTAGTAGTAAGTATTAATAACTTTCAACTTTAACCTTTAATAATTAGTGAATGCATTAAAATTTTTTCAAAGTTGGAAACATAAGTGAATATAATATGATTAAAAAACAATGTATTATGTGCTTTAGGATTTTAAAACTCAACGTGTAAAATTTCTTATAAAGTGTTAGAAAAGTTAAAGTAAATTGAAGCAAAACTTCAGATTTAAGTATAATGTTAAACATAAAACAAAAAGTTTAAATAAAATCTATTGAAATGTAATAGATTATTTACGATGTAATATATATTATGCTTAAAGACACAAATTCTAAGAGTACAGGGCATTGAATAATTAACTTTTAAAATTCTGTTTATTTTGATGGAATGCGATTAAAACGAAACCCATATTTGAACAGTTATAATTTGCTTTTGAACAAGTATAATTTCTAAATCTATAACAATGATGTGTGGGTCATTCCACGTCAAATCAAGTCAAATCAACACACTTTTTGGCATGACCATCTCGGATTTTCTTGAAATTTGGAACACATGTTCCACTTATAGAAACTCGGAAAAGTACCAACTTTCATCAAGAAATATTAATTGGTTCTGGAATTACAGGTGCGGAAAGTGGTCAAAAATGGGCCAAAAATGGACCAACATAAGTTCTTTAAATTGCTCTAGAGGATATTCTAATTGGGTTATACAGATGAAGTTGGTGTCATTTTAAAGTATTTTAAATGTTATTTCTAATGGTGTAAAAGGTGATATAAAATTTTATAAAACAATATGTTTTATAAAACAAAATAGAATTAAAAGTTCGATTTCTATCAAATATACCACTTTTAAAATTTTGAAAAAAATTCCAGGAATAGGTAATATTATTCGAAATAATCTGAAAAAATTATAGGATGGGACAAAAATGGGATTAGTGTTAAAAGATACATAAACCAAAGTTCGATTTTTCTTATATCCCCTTAAAAAATTTTAAAACTAATTTTTTTCATTAATTGGATGCGAATTGAGTTGTATGTAACTGCTGTTGACAATTTAGGGCGCCTGCACAAACTTAGAGTACCCCGGGATTCATATTTACAACTTGTATATTAATTCAGGCCATTGTATTGTAACAATGCAGATAAAAAAATAAAACATATTGTTTTTCAAAATTTTATATCACCTTTTACACCATTAAAAAGAACATTTAAAATCCTTTAAAATGACTCCAACTTCATCTGTATAACCCAATTAGAAGATCCTCTAGAGCAATTTAAAGAACTTATGTTGGTCCATTTTTGGCCCATTTTTGACCACTTTACGCACCTGTAATTCCAGAACCAATTAATATTTCTTGATGAAAGTTGGTACTTTTCCGAGTTTCTATAAGTAGAACATGTGTACCAAATTTCAAGAAAATCCGAGATGGTCATGCCAAAAAGTGTGTTGATTTGACGTGGAATGACCCGTGTCTAACATTTTTCTTTTTAAAATTGAGTTAATTCTTCCCAAATTTAAGAATAACACAAAGCAAATTATAAAATACAAAGTAATTTCGGTAAAAAATAATATATTTAAATTATTTAAATAAAGTACAAGACTTGTTTCAAGGTGTTTTGTTGCTCAATACTTTCGTATTCAAAACACAACATGAGCTTGAATAGTTAGTTATTCAACATATATGTATTTCATGTCCTAAAAGATTACTATCGAGAAAACTAACATACTGAATAGTATTTTATTGCGTTCAACACAATTTTCTTCTGTCAAAACACGCTCCACACGTTTTTGTATCCTTCATTCTTATCACATCTTTCGAGTCGAAATGTACAAGCAGGTATTTCAAGTGATCAACAATCGAGAATAATGCATGAACAAGATTAAGTACTCTTGAGTTTACGATCCCTGAACAGCAAGGGTAAGTTGTCCTGCAGAGAATATTCAAACATTTCCTCCTCGACGGTTATGAAACGATGAATGAATATTCAAATATTTTTACATGAGTGTGTGGTTCAAGATGAATATTTCCTAAACGATTCTTTTGGCTTTAAAAATGGCAATCAGTGTTAAAATGTTAAATGTTTTAAATTTCAAAACATTATTATTTCGTTGATTGGTTGGAAAGAAAAATAAAATCTTAAAAGTGTATGTTTTTTTTTTTTAGCTTTATTTTCTTAAATGTAGCATCACAATATGAAATGAAACTAGTAACCAAAATCCTTAAAAATAATCTGAAAGGCATCTTTATTTACCAAATTCTAATATTTTACCATTATTTACCATTATATTAAAAGAACATTTTTATTTACCTTATTCGTATATTTTACTATTATTTTTCCAAGGGCCAATATCAAAAAACGTAATTACCACACTTTTTTAAAAGAGGAAGGAAAACTTCGTCGATTCTATAATAACTTTCTTTTCACAAATACAATTACCAAAATCTTTAAAAAGAAGTTCTGAAATCAGTTTGCGGGTATATTTTGTGCATTTTGTTTTTAACGTTAAATTTCGTAATTCCCGTGACTGTATTTGTCCCGCGTTTTACCTTTTTAGTTGTAAGAGAAAAATGATGATATTAAACCAATAATATTTTTAAAATTTTTTATTGAAATACTTCTATTATCATCTGAAAAACATTGTATTAAAAATACATGCTTATTTTCTTTAAATTTCTTATACCTATAGTAAAACTTTTTATTTAAATAATAATTATGTTTCTAAGTTTTATAAATTTGTAAACCTACTAAAATATACTAAAATTTATTGCATCAACATAATATTTTAATAATTTTTATCTGATAATAAGGATACTATTAATAAATATTATGTTACTTTCGTATTTAATTAATAATTATACCCTAAACTTGTAAAATTTATATACGTTGTTGTGCAATTCAGAAAATTATTAAGTAGCTGTTAACTTTTAGAAATAAATTACAATTTGAAACACATACCTTAGAAAGTTAAAATAAGCATGATATGAAATATGTTTAGCTCCTAGTTAATAAATAATAACTTTCCCCAGATGTTTTGCTTATAAAAAAATAGTTTTATTAACACATACACTTTTCAATTACGCGTTTCACAAGTTTTCACTCGCATAACTTATTGCTTCTCTCAAAGGAAGACATCTCGTCATTTTTCTTCCCTTAGCTCTTCCATTTTTTTTTCAGTAGAAGTAATGTACATGATAAGATGGGTCTTTTTCCCCCTTAAAAATGAAAGCTTGGATGTTCATTTCAACTCCAAGGATGGAATAAAAATAAAATAAAATCTAAGATTAGAGAGATCCTATGCCTTTTTTTATAAAGTCTGGGGAAGTTAAGACGGCGAAGATGTTACACATGCATTAATTGCATTAATCGTCGTAAAGAATCTAAAGGTAACATTTCACATGGATCTTTTTGTCTGAAGCATGTGCTTGGTTTTTTATGCATCACTCAAGATCGCCTTCATCGTATAGAATAGAAGGTTTGAAAAGTAGAGTAAGGTTAGTTTTTAGTTATTACTATTTCATACGCATATTAAACCTATATTTACCTCCGTACAGTATTTCAAGGATATTTTATAAAGTAAATTTTCTCCCCACTTTGAAAGGTATAATTTTTCTTTAATTTTATAAAAAGCAGTAGTGTGATACTATTTGAAATATATTCAAAAACGTGAAAACAGGAAATTCTCTTATTTAATATGTTAGTAAAATTAACAGCATTAGATTCAAAGCATAATGTTTGGTATGATATAAAACCCATAGTTGTTTTTAACATCACATAAAATATTGTTATTATTAAAAGTTTAATATATTTTTACAATATTAAATACTATTTTTACATTAAAATTCATTGAATACAAAAATAACAAAATTATAAAATAGAAGTGTGTAAATTAGTTCATTTTTATATCCTAAATATCATAACTGTGTAAATTATGACAAAAATAATAATTTTAAATTAATAAAAACTTTATTGATAGTTTTTTTTTAAATTTAGATAAAATTATGTTTCATTAATTTACAATTAAACTTAATATACCTAATCTTTCATACGATGTATAAATAAATTTTTAATCTCAACACATCGAATCAGACATCACTAATATGAATTATTAGCACAATATTTTGATAAACAATTAAAAGAAATATATGTGTTTTAAAGATTTCATCTTTATAATTATAATATATTTTATTTAATATTTTTTATACTGTGTTTTGTAGTTCATTAATTCCTTTGTTTATCTAATGAATGGAACAATAGCACATTAATTTATACCATCTGAGAAGTTTTGAAATATGAAACACTTAACTTAAAGGTTAAGTTGAAAAATTTAGTACCCTTTTTAAAACTTATATTATAAATATAATGTTTGGGGAAATAAGGCGAATATATACATTCAATGTAGATATATTACTTCAGTACTAGCTTAGATCACGCAATATCAGACCGCGAAAAGCTCATTTTTACATCACCATCGGTAATCGAATGTCAAAGAGATAACGAAATAAATTTGTCAGCGACACATTGATTTGATTATTTTTCTCAAGTGGTGGTTTAAATTGGATAAAAAGAAGAGGACGGGGTGTAGAAGAATTGTGTAGTCAGCTTCTCGTTTGTTATTTGAAAGATGGCTCACCATCCTCTTTCGGTTTTGAATAAGATATCAGAAACCTCCAAATACTAAATACGTAGCGTATAATTTACACAAAAATAAAGGCGTTGCACATTTCTTCAATGTTTCAAATTGTCATCAGAGGGATTTTTATATGTTTTGAATCGATATCAAAAAAAAATTTATTAAATATAATGTGAAATAAATATGTGAGTTTACTGCACGCTAATTATTACATAAAATAATAATCACAAACTGGTATTAACATTAAAAATTTCTTTTAAAATGCTCTTTAGGCACTATTAAAATGAGATACAACAAAATGTATCTGAAAAGCAATTTACTATGAAAATTATAAAATTTATTTAAATTTGAACTTTTGATAAGAAGATAAATAGAATATTTTTTAATAGAGATATATTTTTTACTCTCTAAGAAAAATAATCCTATAGTAAATAGTTAAAATAAAAAAATTAATTTAATAAAACATGTAACTATTTGTAGAAAATAATATATTTATTATGCAAAACTAACGTACCGATTGTATACAAATAAACAAGTAATAAAGTACGGATTAAAAGATTGTTCTGATCTAGAAACGTATATATCTAAAAAGGTTAATTTTAATTGTATGTTTAGAAAAGTCTGATGTTCCATTATATCATTTTGCATTTGTTAAAACATTCTTTAAATAATACATTTGGCTGGTGATCAAGAAATCATGCTTAAATATAAAATTCAGTTTCAGTTTCCATTCTATAAAACTTAACAATACAAAATAGTGATTTTAATATGGTGCTTAGTTTTGCTTAGTTTAAATTCATTAATAGACAATAAAAAGGCAGAATATGCATTTACTGAGTTTAACGAAATTCGTACAAATTTATTTCAATTGCTCATAATTTTATATTGGAAGATAAATTATGGTACAGGTTTTCCCATTATTATGTTATGTGTGATTAAAAATAAAAGAAATCCCTTAAAAACCCTTAAATTTTAATTTATGAAAAAAACTTTTAAATATAACTTCATCCGTACATCTAATAGGTATTTCTCATCTTTGAAAATACGTTTAAGAACTTAAAAATGATGTTTATATTTATAATAATTTTTTATGTTTATAAATTTAAAATTTTGATTACACCTACTTATTTTAGTTTTAATTTTCAGACAATGAATACTCTATATCTGTTTTGGTGAAAGTAAACATAATAAACAATACGTTTTTTAAGGGGATTCAGATTGTTTCTTCTTATGATAAAATTTGTAAACAAATCCACAGGAAATTACGAAATCTAGTACCGTTATCATACATAAAGTAGTGTTTAACAATCAGCCATGCTGTTTGATTAACTGACAATCACAAAATATCTTGTCTATAATAATTTAAAATGATTTAGAGCAATGATTTGGCCTAATGATTAATAGTGTACAAAATAATTTTCTTAAAATGAAACGAATTACAAAATAATTATCTTGAATTTGAAATACTGTTTGGTATAATAGGTTATAAATTTAATGTTTGTTATTGTATTAAAATAGTTACTATATATTTAACGAGATTGAAGGTGGTTTTAATATTCGATTATGATACATGATAATTCAAAATAAATTTTGTTTCAAATAAAGTTTGAATAAAACTATAAAGTTTATATTTTGTGACCAAGACAGTTTCTTTTTCAAGAAAACAAATTCATTCTTTTACAAAGAACCATTTTATCTAAAGATATAAATTTCTTAATCTGCTTACAGGGTGTACCATTATTCAAGTGGGTACCATTGTTAAATACCAAAATTCAGTGTGGGTGCAGTAGATGCTTTATGAAGAATTTTCATTCCATCTAAATTGAATCGTCAGTTTTAAAAAGGGAATAAGTCCAAAAAATGACAAATTGACTTTTTATGCTGAAAAATATCTCCAGGCTCCTCTCTACACATGAGTGCAAAGAGGGGAAAAATAACTACCCCCTATCGGCAGATATAGCCTCTTGAATTTGCGAAATCGATGTCCATTCATTGTATTTTTTGATTAAATTTGAAATTTAACTTAATTTGTCTTTCTTTTCTTATTCTTTGGCCTGTAAACTTAGCCAATATAAAATTTTATTTGAATTTAAAAGCGTTTTTTCTTTTTTTTAACCAATGAATGTTTGACTCCATTGATATTCACTTACTCCATTGATAGCGCCTTAATGACGCAGTTTCATAATGATTTTTAATTTTATTCGTCTTAGTCTTTCTATCTTTCACTTTTGTACTGTGAACTAAGCAGAAATATAAATTAATTGTCAATTTAAGTGATTTTTAAGATTTTTGTTCAGCTGAAATTTCATAAGGTTTAAGAAGGGAATAAGTCCATCCTCTTTTTTTAACTGTAAAACATTTTTAAATACACTTATAATTTTTTGGATGATTGTTCTGTATTCTTAACAGTGTCATGAATTCCCTGTAAAAATTTGGTGGCTATAGGATAAAAATAAATTACTTATACAGTTTTTTTTTTCGATTTTCTCAGAACTTCGTTTTTGGACTTATTCCCTTTTTAAAACTGACGATTCAATTGCACTCCTCTAAATCCCCTATGCTGAGTTCGTCTTAACCTTTCTTATTTGTTAATAACTCTTGAGTTTCTTTTCTTAGATGCTAAGGATATTTATACTTGACATACATGTTCAATGAGTTTTGCATTATTAATTATTAAAAAAGTTGTTTTTACATTAAATGGTACTCGTATACCTAGTACCAATTTATACTTTTCTATTAAGTTTAAAAATAACCGTACGACGCCCTTGATATCTCCCCTTTGAGGATACAGGATATTAAAATTACACAAAGAAGCCTTAATTATTGAACGAGAAAGGAAAGGATTCAATTTAAATCAAAAATATATTTTAGAATGTTAAAAAGATAAAACTTTTAACTTATTCGAATAAGTGTTAATTCTATTTAGCTGAAAATGTAGTACTAAACTATCAGTTGTCTATGGTTTATATCCATGGTTAGAAGTCAGTCTCCGCGAGGGATATGCATTGCTGATACATAGAAAGTTCCTACAGCATTTAAAGAGAAATAGTTAACACACGAGGATAACTGTGGGTATTGGGATAGATTTCATTCCAGTTTACCAGTAATTCATAAATTCTTTCGACTACTATCCTCCAAAAAAGGAGACATTGAAGTTTTAAGATTTACGAGACAAAATAAGAAACCCTAACAAACCATCACAATGATTAAAACCAATAGTGATAGACTGCAGTAAACTATCTTATTTAAAAAGGTGTTGAAGAGTATGTTAGGAAATTGAACACTCCCATTTCAAGAGTACTTTTATGTATGTATCTTACAAGTAACAGTCGGATCAGGAGCCTTTCAAATATTTCGTAAGCACCTAAGGGGGAGGGGAGTATGCTTACGTAAGATGTTACAAACACTGCATTTTCGAAATATCTTTTTTCTTGCATAAATAATTTCAAAATTCAACCAAAAATAAATATCACAAAAAAACTGAACTAAGAAAATAATTTTAAGCATTTTTCACAAGGAAAGTTTTAACGATTAAGTGTTTATGGAGAACAATGAATTTCAAAAATCTAAGCATTACTAAAGATTTTGTACAGAAAAAGAACTAAGGGGGAGGGCAGTTTCCTTACGTAATTATGAGAGAGGGGTTTGCGGTTTGCATATTTTTGCTGACAAGGGGGGAGGGGGGTCAAAATTGACCAAAAACTTGCTTACGTAATATCTGAACGGCCCCTAACTTAATACGAAAATTTATTCTTTCCCAAAAGTCATCAATCGTCAAGCAACAAAAAAGATGGAACTTACCTCCAGAGCTTTCCGAGCGTCTTGCTCAACTCGGCATTGTGCAGGTGGGGGTACTGGTCGGCCAACTTCCTCCTGGCCGCCTGCGCCCACACCATAAAGGCATTCATGGGGCGCTTGACGTGGGGCTTCCGCTTATCCCCGCTGCCTTGCCTCGACGTCTTGGCCACCAGAGACCAGTCGTAGCTCTGCAGCACCTTGGACACTGCGGCCTGGATGCGGGGGTTGGCGTCCAAGGCGTCGGCCATGCCTCCTGCCCCTTCGGGGCTGAGGCCCCCGGGGGACCCGCTGGACGACGCGTCGTCGTCGTATTCGTGCTTGCAGTCGTCTCGATCCATCATCATCGTGGGGCAGTTCGAATGGAGAGAGTCTATGAGGCTCTTGTCTTTAGTCGGTCTGGTGATCTAGGTTTAGAAGTTCGTTGGAAGCTTCGTTAGCTTCATGTTGAGGAGCTAAAAGAATTGTCTGTACTTTCACACTGTGGGAATTGTCGGGGGTCAAAGTTAAACTCACCGTAAAGCTGTCTGAAGGGTGATTAGTGGCTGAAGGAATTGCTCTAAGTTCACGGTTGATATAAGTCTAGACTTGTGATTACTTACAAATTGCGCTTGAGGAACTGTCAATGCTCTATGTAACCGTCAGAATTCTCTCAATAAAACTCAAGATTCAGCTTTCAGGTCTTGTGGTCACCGGAAAATAACTCTTAAGAAACTAACTCGCTATAAAATAGTTGGAGTTTCAAATAAAAGTCGTAGGACAGTCCAAACTTACTTGACAGTTTTAATTACTAAGTCTTCTGTCTTAAATCTCTCAGTCAGAATTTGAAATATTCAGTTAAAAATGACAGTGACTTACGTCATAAAACACAAGTTCAAAATCTTCCTCAGTCAAAGAGTCTGAGCTGATGTCATCGGCGATGACACCCGTCGCAAAAAAAGAAAAGAAAAGCTCTCAATAGAGCAACTCGACTGTGAAAAGGAGATAAAACTCTATCCGGCCACTGTTTTCACGAATAATAACACTCGCCGCTTGTCACCCTCGCGACACCTTGGGCAACCGACACCGCATTAGGCGGACAATGGCTCACATTCTGGGCGGCATGAATGTCTTCTTCTCCCCACAATGGCTTCTTGAGCCTCCTGGAACAATAATCCCTTATCTCGAAGGATGCGGCACAAGGGATCCCGAGGCGCTTCGCACAGCAGAGAGAGCTCGCCTTCGACTGGGATGAAGAGCGCCTTGTGTGCGGAGCTGGGCCGCTCGCCAAGCCGCGTCGCCAAACAGCCGAGGGGCGGGGCATGCTCAAGCCCCGCCCTCTCCGATCTTGGCGGAATCGACTGGTCTTCTCCTTTTGATCACGTGAAAGGTCGATTTGGTTGTGGGGAAAAAGATCATACCTAGATATTTGAGGTTAATTTAAGGCTGTTAATTAAATGTATTTCTTTCTCTTTAATGCTTGTTCAATTGGACCTTCACTGAAAAAAAATGAGAGAAGTTAGTTTGTGACAAGAAGATATATAATGGGAAAAGAATGAGAGAGATTGCAAGGAAAATGAAAAACGAGTGGTATGTAAGGGCTCATTCAGACTTTCACTTTCGATGTTTATCGTGGAGGGGTCTTCCAAAGCGAAAAGTGTAAATTGTCTTTTCTCTCTTCACTCCTCCGATTTCCTTCGCAAATGAGTGATTCATCGGAGAGGATCACTTATATGAAGAAGAACGAATATGAAAATGTGTAAAGTAAAGGCTCATTTAGACTTTTTTCCCCTTTTCAATCTTTATTTTGGAGGAATTATTCAAAACTACTAGTGGAAATTGCATTTACTCTTTCATTCCTCAGGTTTTCTATGCAAATATGTGATTCCTTGGTTAAGGAACACTCAGGAGGATCATTGAAAATGAAACAGTGTAAATGAGCCTTAAGTGAGAGAGAGGAAAAAGGTATAGAATAAATAGAGAGATAATGCAAGAGAGAAAGTGAAGGACTATGGGAGAAAGAGAAATGATGGGAGACAGAGAAAATGTAAGTAACAGAATAAACAAGACAGACCAATAATAAGAAGGAAAAGAATAAACTAGAAAGAAAACTAATGACAGAGAATGAAAAAATCTTACAAAAATGTTGCTAGTTGCTAGTCTGTAGGGAAATGGGAAGTTGAAATTTCCGATTACATTAAAAACTGTTTATGATGGATTAAAATCTTGATATCGATGCATGCAAACAAATCAAACAAAACAGATAAACAAATGCATGAAAACATATCTGGTAATATCAAATGAAATGGAGGCAACTACAAAGATCACTTCTTAAACCATTTTTTTACATGTTTGGATTATGGTTGTAAAAACGTAAATGACCTCAACATTGTCGACAACAAAATTGATAACCAAGATGACCATTTGTAGGCCACCTAAGTTCTAAAGATTTATGAATCAACCAAAATTTACAGAGCCTGTTGACCAAAGTAATACATGAATATGCGAAACATAGAATTTTGGAAATATATGTGGTTGTAGGTCAAACAAATAAGTCTTAGTTTGGTGAGTTCAGAGCTGTTTCATAGTTAAAAAATTATTCCTTATTGATTTTTTTATTCAGTTTCAAATAATTTGAAATATTGAAAGAAGAGTTTGAAACATTTAGAAATATTCTAGATCATTATCATCATCAAGGACATGGGGAGTCTACTTTTCCAGATTTTCCTTGTTCTAAATGATAATGCCATCCACGGTCTAGTAAATATCCTTCCAGTCAGAGTATCTCTATAATAAGACATCCAGCCAATCACAAACAAAAAATCCTTCAAATAAAAATTTAACCACATTTTACCACAATGTCTTTGGCAGTAACATACCCCAAAAAGATTTCGATAGGGAACATAGGAATTTCGAGGGGAAGATGTGAGGAACTACTTTTAGACTTTTCCCAAACTCGAATAGGATAGAGTGTATGAGTTTCGTAGGAGTAACTACGAGTATATCCCGAAATTTCCCCCTTTCATTACGTTCTTGTTCTTTACTTAAATCCATGGATCTTTCTTTAAAAAAAAACCCGACCATATTCAAAGCGCTCAAAATCACGTTCCATTCTTTCTGCACTCAAAACCCTTTTAATTCCTAATCTGTCATCCACATTTAGCAACCCATCTTGCATTACGAATCAACTGGCCTTTATACACTCTTTTCACAAGGCGACCGATTGTGCTCCGTCCCGATCCCGAACCTATCCCCGAAAATACCGTGGCGAAATTTTCAGGTATCCTGGAGGATAGGACTCCCATTGTCGGTGGCTCGTTATCCCCCTCTGTCATCTGCCTGCTCCCGTTTAATGCGCAGACAAATGGCTCTTTGGCCCGAAACAATTCGCTCTGTTCCGATGCTCAGATGCTTATCCTCTTCACCTGATGAGTGTGGCTTCCACGTGGCTTCCGTCGATTAATCGGACCATCTCTGCTTATTCGAAAAGAGTTACCTAGTTGAAAGAGGCGATTTCTTTTGAGGAGTTTTGCCGCCGAACAAGGAGGTATAGTTTTACTCCGTTCGTTGTAAGGATGTGAGATAAGATGAGATGTATCGAAGGTTGGGGATATGTCGTGATGGATTTGGGGACTGAGGATGTGCGCGTGGGGGAAGAAGGGTTGTACTGTGGAAGAAGGATTGAGGGAAAATATAGCTTTGAGGTTCAGGAGAGGCTTGATGTTTTGATTGAGGATAATATCCGCAGGTGCAAGTAACTGAAACTTCAGAAATCCTCTTGCATAGCAAATACTATTAAAAGACAAATATCTATTTTGAATACTACCATGTTATTGTGATTGATAGTACGCTGTATTGGCAACATTCTGTAGTATATCTAATGTTATAGTTGTTATAGTACATAGTACTGAATATTTGTAAATGCAATATACTTCCGATAACTTGGTAGTATTCAAGTGAGAAATTTTTGAGGAAAAATATATCAAACGTATTTTAGAGGTGGCAAACAATACGGAACACTAACTGATTTTATTTAATTTAAACCTACTCTAAGCATTTTCAGTGAGTTGTGGCTGTTTTAACGTATCAAAATTTTATATCTATATATGGCTTTAAAATATATATTTGTTCGTTTATTTGGTGGCAGTGGTTGGGGTTACTATTAAAAACTAATGAGGAGTGGATTTAGTGTGATCTAAAAGTAATAAGAGAACTTCAGTAAAAATGCAACCAGATCTAAGGTTAAAAAAATATTAATGCCAGTTAAGTACAATTAGGATGTTTAAAAGATACTCTACGAGGATCTTGAGAAAATTTATTCTAAACTCCTCTATTTGAAATGGTATTACTATCTGAATGGTATTCTATATATTTCATATTGTTAATTGGAGAGCGTGACAATAAACTAATAATATTCCTAGTCCTAGAGCTGTAGTATCTTACTAGTCATAAAGGTACTACTACATACTACAGGTTGTTGTAGACCATCTCGTAAACAGTCTCAAAGTGTCACGAATTATTTTGGACCACTGGAAGGGAAGTTATTGAACTTTGAACTTTGACCGGAGGCTGGGCCTCTTTTCCCGAAAGGTGAAGCGAGCGTGCCGTCAAAACCCAGTGGAAAGCCGCATAGGCTTAGCGGAGAGTACCGTCGGGACTTGTTTTGTTGATGGCGTGATCATTATTTTGAAGTAGTTCTATTTACGGTGACATGATGTCGGCATCTGAGTCGTTTCAGATATTTGATGCTGTTTTCCTGGAATCCGCCCTTGACAATCTTTCCAAAATATTTCTGAAAGTGTGTGAAAAGAAAAGCAGTACTGCTGCGGATAAATCAGAATTTGGCCTTATTAAAAATAACATTTTGGTATCTTTCAAGTCCATCGATCATGTTGGATCTGGTCAGTTTCTGACTGGTGTTTCTTCTCAAAATGAAATGTCCTCTACCGTCATGGCTAGACTTGATGTGTTATCTAACCAACTTCTGGAGATGAAACATGAAATGAATGCACGAATTGAGAAAATTGAGTCAAATAATAAGCCAGTTAGTGGCTATGCAGCCGCTGTCAGGTCAGGTTTAACACTGATTGATCGATCACCTAGTTCTGATGTAAACCCAGTCCCTTCACCAAGTTCCGGGAATTCCAAGACAACTGGACAGAGATTAATAATAAGTGGTGTTGGTAGATCTTCGGCACTGAAGTCTGCCGTGAAATATCCTAAAAGAGCAGCTCTATTTGTTTCGAGACTTAGCCACTCCACTCGAGTTAACGAGGTAAAGGAGGTTTTATCACCTTTGAATTTGAGTCACTTGGTTGTAACTAAAATGAAAACAAAGTTTAACTCTTACTCTTCCTTCCATGTCGAAGTTTTGGAGGGTGACATTGATATCTTGTTGAATGGTGATCTGTGGCCTGAGGGCAGCATCGTGTCTAGATTCATGGGTAGATTGAAGCAGGAGCAAATATATTCTGATCCTGATTGTTTAAATAGTGAATCTGACATGCCTGCAAATAATGCAACTGGAAATAGTATATGACTATCTCCTTCCGGCAGGATGGAGCTTTATTATCAAAATATTCGCGGCCTGAGATCAAAGGTTCTTGAATTCTATCATAGTATTGCTGTATCAAATTTTGATATAATATGCCTCTCTGAAACTTGGCTGCAGAGTGATATCTTGTCGGATGAGCTTTTTGATGACAGATATAGAGTTTTTAGAGCTGATCGCAATCTTGGTGAATCTCGCACAAGGGGAGGGGGAGTGCTTATTGCTTGCCTTAGTGATTTTTCTGTAAAGGTTTTGCCAAACCTTTGTATGTGTACTGCTACGGTGGAGTCTTTGGCTTTGTGTGTGACAGCTCATTACAGAAAATTTTTTATTTTTGTGATTTATGTTGTCCCCGGTTCTCCTTTGAGTGTCTATGAAGATGTTTTTAATCGTTTGGATAATGAACTACAGCAGGATTTTTCTAATATCTTGATTTTAGGTGATTTTAATATTCCTACTCTTATGTTTAATGATTTTAAATTGGTAATGAATAATTCTAGTTCTATTGAATCTTTGGTAGGCAATTTTTTGGATTTCCATTGTTTGAGTCAATTTAATAATATACCTAACAGTTGTAACAGATTCTTGGATTTAGTGTTGTGTAATTTTGATATTTCTGTCTCTCGCTCTGAGGAGGTGCTTTTGGCTGAGGATCATTATCATCCTGCTCTGAGGTGTGAACTAGGGGTAAAGAAAAATGTTAAACATAAACTAAATTACTGTGAAAATAAATTTGACTTTAAAAAAGCTAATTATTTTCTACTATATAAGGCTTTTGATGAGATGGATTGGAATTTTTTAAACGAATATAGTAACATTGATGATATGGTCCAAGCTTTTCATGATAGGTTAAATCACATTCTGTCACGTTGTGTTCCTAGATGTAGGGCTCGGAATGGTAGAAGGTATCCTAAGTGGTTCTCGAGGGATATTGTTGGACTTCTGCGGGCTAAAAATAGGCTTCGTAACAAATACAGAAAAGATCCTTCTCCTGAGTCTTATAGACTTTTCAGTAAATGTAGGGCTGAATTGAAAAGCGCAGTAAAATTGGCTTATGAAGATTATGTTTCGGGAATTGAAGAAAATATTTTGGATAATCCCGGATCCTTCTGGGCACATGTGAAAACTAAAAAAAGTAATATTGTGTGTGATCAAATGTCTGATAGATGTCAGGATTTTGTAGGGCATAATTCTATTGTAGAGGGTTTTGCCAAATTCTTCAATTCGGTGCACATTTCATCCTCGAATCCTGACTTCTCTATTATTTCTGATTTGAATGAGGTCGACGTCATTAAACTTAACCGTATTAATTCTGAGGATGTTGCTAAAGCAATATCTAGACTTAGACCGTCAAAAAGTTTGTCCTGGGATAACTTTCCTGGCTTTATACTGAAGGCCTGTAGAGATATTTTTATTTATCCTTTACTTATAATTTACAACAAATCTATTGCAAGTGATATGTATCCCAAGTTATGGAAGAAAGCTTATGTTATTCCTATTTTTAAGAATTCTGGTTCATCATCCAATATAGAGAATTATAGACCTGTATCAATACTTTCCCCTTTTTCTAAGGTTTTTGAATATGTAATGCAGGATCAGATTTTTGGCAGGGTGGAGAAGTTAATTGATCCCAATCAGCATGGATTTGTGCCAAAGAGATCTGGCGTTTCTAATTTGCTTTGTCTTCATAGTGAGATTTTGAGTGCTTTTCGAATGGGAGCTCAGTTGGATGTGATTTATACGGACTTTCAAAAGGCTTTTGACACTGTGGATATTGGTATTCTAGTGAATAAGTTACTTCATCTTGGTTTTTCCTGCGAAGCGGCTCAGTGGGTCTTGAGTTATCTTACTGGACGCATTAACAATGTTTGTTATGGGAAAGCCATTTCTGCAGATTATTCTAATTCTTCTGGGGTACCCCAGGGGTCCATACTTGGACCTCTGTTTTTTATTTTATTTATTAATGATCTCCCTGCTGGCTTTAAAAACTGCAACTATTTATTTTATGCAGATGACCTTAAGTTTTTTAGAGTTATTAAAAATCTTTCTGATTGCTATCTCTTACAAAGTGATATTGATGAGTTATTGTATTGGTGTGCTAGTAATAATTTGAAAATTAATGTTAAAAAATGTGCTGTTGTGTCATTTAGTAGAAAAAAAGATATTACTCACCATTCTTATTTATGTGATTCTGCAGTACTTGAAAGAAAAATTTCTATAAAGGATCTTGGAGTTTGTTTTAAATATAATTTGAATTTTGATGCTCATATAGATAATATTATTTCTCGTGCCTTTAAATTAATGGGTTTTATTATAAGAACTTCAAAGGATTTTACAAAATGTGAGACCCTAATAACTCTATATAAAATGCAAATCAGATCAGTTCTTGAGTATGGCTCAGTGATTTGGAACCCTCACTCAATGGTTCAGATTAATAAGTTGGAGAGAATACAGCGAAAATTTTTTCGCTTTTTATATAGAAAATATACACGGGATTTTAATCCTATTATTTCAGTAACCAATGTCATCACTTCTTTTAATGTAAACACTCTTCTGGTTAGAAGAAATTATCTTTTATTGTTGTTTTTCTTTAAGTTATTTAATAATTTTATTGATTGTCCTTTTTTGCTGTCCCGCTGTAACATTCTGGCTCAACCTTGCTTTTTACGTAATAGAAAATTGTTTTTAATTGGTATTGATTTCAACTCTTGTCCTTTTAACTGTTTTTATAAATTATATAATAATCTTTTAAATCATTTGGATATTTTTAGTATGAGCCTAGGTGTTTTTAAAGTAACTGTGTTGTCTCTGCTTTAATTTTGGTGTTATGTCTCCTTTCATTTTTTTTTTGTATTGTGTGTTTTCCCCATGTAAATGGAATCTTATTTCTGTATGGTGGTGTTTGAATAAATAAATAAATAAATAAATAAATGAAATAAAAAGTTCCATTTTATGTTTTCATTCTATACCAGCGGAGTAGAAGGCCTCTTACGGGAGGGCCCATAAAATAATCTTGTTACTGTTTTTACGATCTCTATTCAGTAGCAACAGGGCATTCCTTTCGGGCGTCAGGCGGCGAAAAGCCGATGCTAATGAAACCCAACCTGAGCACGCTTCGGATAAATATTCAGTCATGAAGCAGGTATCATTGTTTCATTAGCGATCTAAATAACCTCGCAACCAGACAATCCTGGCGTGAGAAACGATCGCCAAATGGCTTTTTAATTCCCAGCCCTCGCCGGCCCGCGTAAATCAGGCTTCCTCCAGGGATTACCGCAATATCGGGACCATTAACATGACGTCACGTCGGGACTAAAGCGTCGTTCGGTTTCTTTATATCTCGGCGCTAACACCTCGGTTCTGAATAATGCATCGGGCGTCGTAAAGACCGCCTAATTACCAGACCTACAGCCGAGACCGGGTTTAATGGGAGCTATGATCTAATTAGGAGAAACCATGGGGTCCGAAGCCGTAATTCCAAGATTTCTTCTTCTTCTCTTTTCTTCTTGTTCTATTCTTCGATGCTAATCGATTGCTATTGAATGGGCGTTGCTTGTCGACGCGGTTTTAATCAATCTTCGGTCAAACGATTCCTATTGAGAAGGTTTGGATTGTTTTGAGACCAGAATCGTGATTACCACTGGGGAGAAAGGATTGGGTGAAAGAGATGTTTGCAAAATTTGAAGTATATTTTTACGATCTACTAGTATTAGAAGAGAACATCTGCTATTATGCATTACAATAGCTTTTACGATCATCAACCTAAATATAGATAGCTGAAGATTCTTGTATGCAGAGGCATCAAACAGTGGCGTAGCCAAGGGGGGGTTGGGGATATATCCCCCAAAACTTGGAAATTTTCCTTTTTTCACCATACAAAACGACTAAAATTTCTCCCCATCCACCTCCGATATACCAATATCCCCTTTGGAAATGTTTTTTGCCTAAGCCAATGCCATCAAAAAGTCCCATTGTTTTGTAATGGCTCTAAAATATGGTCTATAAGAAAATGGAATGAAGAACTGCTAAGAGAAAGACTGTCGTGAGATTTTGAGAAAGTTTTTTGGGAGTAGTCATTGAAAACGACGAATGAATAATAACAAATAAAAAACTAGAAGAACCTACACTGAAAAAATTAAGTGTCAAGAAGTAGAAAAGCCCTGCCAGCAAAAGTTGGTAGCCAGAGCTTTTGTTCACGTGGGGATATCTCTGTTGACTGAACTTTTTCTGTAAGGTACGATCATTTCGCCACATTAGGGAACTTTTTTTTAGCAAAAGTATTTAGGGACAAATCCCGCTAAAATTTTCAAAGCTGTGAAGAAATGAGACACCAGTCTGTAAAGAGACAATATGTAGTTAAATAAATAGAATATTTCCCATGGATATGTTCCATAAAGATGCGAAAAGATTGTAGCATACAGAAAAAGTTCAGTCAACAGAGAAATCCCACGTGAACAAAAGCTCTGGCAACTTTTAGTGCCAGAGCTTTTCTGTTTCTTGACAATTATATTTTTCATTGTACCGCTTCTAATAGAACTAGATGGAGATATAAAGTCGAGAATGAATTGAGGATATAGGGAATCACCAATTGGGATAGAGAAGACAGCTAGAGTCTTGTAAAATGGCAAAAAAGTCTTGAAGAAAGTATGATGATGATGACTATTTCTAATGTATTCTTGAAAAAAATTTAAATGCCCTTTTAAACAATAAATACGTACTAATTGCTCCATCGAGAGAATTTGAAGAGATAATGAATAATGAATGGGCATATCAAATTAGGCTCATTTAAGTGTTTTTTGTGGCTAGTAATTTTAAACATTCACTAGCAAACTTGTTTTATGAAGAAAGTGAAATGTTTTGTAAGCTCTTTAATGCATCTACTTTAAAACAAAATAAGTTTGAAAACAAGAGAACATATTTCTTTTATATTTTTGATATAATATACTAGGCGACTTTAAAATTAAAAGAAGGAGGTTATATATTTCTTTTAAAGTTAAAAAAAAGTATTAAGTAAGAGTATTAAGAGAAGATAATTCTTTTTTAAAAGGAAATTTCTACCGTCACAGTTGTAAAATTCCATTTTTGTTTCAAGCCCAAAATGTATTTTGAAATTAATAAAACAAGAAAGCAGAGAAGGGGGGAATAAGAAATTTTTTTTCACAAAGGTTCTCCCCCAAAAAATTACATTTTCTTAACGTTGAAATTGATTTTAAATATATTTTTAAACATTACTGGAATGCAGCTAAATTAAGAGATTTCTAGCTTTAATAAATATCGAAGCCACAGGCATTTAAAATCCCATGAAGGGCCGCCGGGGAATTTACCAGAAGCAGGGGTGAAGTGACCTTCCCCTCACATCCCCATAACTGTAAAACCGGTTTTACTGTGCTAGTTGATTTAAGGCAGCAAAGACAACATGTTCCCGAATCGCAACTAGCGCCCGCAAAAGGGGAAGACCAAGCTTGAGACGGCTTTGGAAAAGATCTTTTGCTCATTGATGAAATTTAAAAACAATGGGAAAGAGGGAAAATGAAAAAAGGGGGTAAGGGCTATTGAAGAAGGAAGGAACGATGACATGTAGTGTGTAGTGTATTTATATACTCGTACTATATAAATTCTTTTTTTCAAATTGCTTCAATAATAATCCTTATTAGTTTCTTATCAAGCGTATTAATTTAAAATCAATGGGATTTTTCAAAATTATTGTTTTCTTTTATTAAAATAATAGAGATGTTTTTAAAATCGCACATCACACTTTTGTCATAATTTGCATTGAAGTATATTTTATTTTTAAATGTATCATAGTAAATTATTCATCTTATTTTACATACATTCTTGAGCAATTTAACAAGCTATTAATATGCATATTTCAAACATATTTCTTGAGCAAAAAACAAATTAACAATTTGTTTTGTTCGGGTGTTTATAATATAAAAAATAAAAAATTAGAAGTTTGAAAAAAATCAAATACTAGTGTAAATTTAACCACCAAAATATATCCGTCCTCCTTAGGAAGTTAGAAACTAGAATTTGGTCGATTTTATGAAAAAATTGTATTTCCTTTAAATATTTTTAACATTGTCGGATTTGTATCTCCCACTCCCCTGGGATTGACGCCCGATGCTTCTCATTAGTTATTCATAGATCACCCTGGATATTTTTTAACGCATTTCATATCACATCCTTACCAAACTGTTGGATAAACGTGCCAACCCAGCAACCCAGATCACGCCGGTCTTTGTCAAAGCGCTTTGGTCGCCAGCCGCCGCTCTACAAACCGAAACCCTAGGGTTGCCACACCCCCGATTCGGAGCCGCCGGCAATTAACGGGGAGTTGCGATGACGTCAGGCGGCTCTGGGGCTCCCCATTGGCCGCAGGTGAAGCGGAGACGACGCCCATGGGTGCGACTTACCTGTCCGACACGTCCCCGCCCACATCGCGCATTCCGCACATGCGTCTCTGAACTTTTCAAAGTTCAGGAGCCCCGTGAGAAAAAGAAATCTCTTGGCATTCACGTTGGGACTATATTTGAAGATGGGAAAACGTATCCGTTTTTAACCCCTTTTTACTTTATTATAGCATTCCACGAATGACGTTTTGACTGCGAAATGTTTGGCGTAACGTAAAAATAATTCAGTATCGATTTCATCTTGTGCCTTCGAGGCAAGAGACAAAAAAGTATTTTTAAAAAATTAGTCATCATAAATATATTTTTTGATAGAGCATTTTCAATCACATGACTCGGACCTAACAACGGCCTTAGCAACAGAAAAGTTACAGTTTTTTGCCCTACAGAGGTTAACAGTTACAAAAAATGACTAGCCGTGGAATTCTTCTATTGGACCATTTGCAATCATGTGATCCCATACCTAAAAACTTCCTTAGCAACAGATAAACAACGGCCTTAGCAACAGTTAAAAGCCCTACAGAAGGTACACAGTTAAAAGAAAATAACCAGTTGTGACGTCACCTGAAAACACTCTATATCATTTATGCAACTAGTTAAGTAAATAATTACACTTAAAGTGACAAGTTCTATACAAATAAGTAACTTAAGATTTTGTAAACATTACTTTTCTTTACAACTAACATTATATGAATTCATATTTTTGGAGATAGAGATTCTACGGACCAAGTGATAAACCGGACATTATTAATAATACCCGGGTTTATCACATTGACCGTAACAGAGACATACGAAACAGATTATTCCAAAATACCTTACTTTTATATCAACTTCCCTTTCGCTTCTATACGAAAAAAAAACACATCTCCATGCCTAAAAAATGAAATAAAAAGGTTAATTTTCTTTTAAAATTGATCTAAGTTTTACCTACTTTACTATACTTTAATTGCTACTAAAAATAAAACAAAAAAACCCTTAAAAATGTAAACCAAACATGAAATTGGTGCAGTTCTCTTTAAAATTCATATAATGCATAATAATTAGGTACAATGGTTATAAAGCAAAAAATATTTACAAAAAAAAAAATACTCCTTTTCTATTCAACTAAACATTATGAAGAAAATTATTTTGCAGGTTAAAAGCTAAACTGATATTATCGTATATTGCCCGGAGTTTAAAAAAAATTAACAGGTGAAATTCACACACGGTTTGTTGTTATCTCAATTTATAAAGTAGTTGATATTATTAAACTCACCCCTGAATTGTTGATGAAATTGAAAAAAAGAGAGGAAATAGTATTTGCAAAATCTACTCTGCTTTAAAAGTTGTCGAGTGTGATTTCGTAACTTATGCCTTCAGTAAGACATTACACATGATATTATCTCTTGATCTACAGATACGATCTTCTCCAGCTGAGGTACAACGAACCCCTTTCATTTTTCTCTCAACTGATTTATCGTTACGAAAACTTGCCTTTTAATTGAGGGTAAACACTTCTACTTTCATTCTTTTTTTGTTCGACCATAACTAATGGGCGTTGTCGGAAAAAATAATGAAGCAATATTTCCTTATTCTCTAGGTTTGTTCTTTTTCCATTTATTAGCTGATTAAGTTCTTAATTTTTGTGATTTCTGATTTTTACTTTAAAAACTTTTTAAATATACGCACTCATTTACATTGGTTCTTAAATCCACTTTCATTCATACTTTTTTTTCAAACGTTCTCCAGTCATCATCTCTTGTCGTCGAAAAATCTAAGACCAAATCAGCAAAATGTGTGAAGACATGTATCGGACTAGCTTCGACCTTAATTCTCAGAATAGGGTTAACTTTTACCACACTAATTTCTTTATGCAACTTCGGAATAACTGTCTCTGACAATTTCAAATTGACAGTTTTATTTAGAAAACACCAAAAAGAAATTTGAACTAAAATGATAACCAAAAGATGTGCTTTTTCTTAATCGTGTGTTTCTTATTTACTGGTGAGCAAAGAAAGTGTTGTATAACCTGACCATAACGTGGAAGTAAAAAGAGACGTAATACTGTTTGTAATTTATACACTGTTAAACCAAGGTTCTTAAAATAGAGACGAAATTACTTGATTATGAGCACTTCATGTACTCACTATAGCTCCAAGTAAAAACTACTCATATTTGAAAAACTCGTGTACTTATATTTGAAACACATCACCTTCTTAAAAATGAAACGGCATGTTCTCATTTTCGAGAGCTCAGCGAGACCGCGCGTGCTCATTTTCGAGACCTGTTCTGCTCAAAATTGAGTCTGCGCATGCTCATTTTTGAGACTTTCTGCTCAAAATCGGAGTCCGCGCGTACTCATTTTTGAGACTGCTTCTGCTCAAAATCTACTAATAATGTACTCATTTATAAAACCTTCTTTTTCTCAAAATCTACTCCACATGTACTCATTGTTGAGATATTATCTATATATTTTCAGATTTGTCACTTATCCCTGTACTCAAAACCTATCAAACAAAAGCTTGTTTTGAAAAAAAAAATTATCATTTGTTTCAAACCTGAAATATGCTAAAAATAGATCACAAATAAAAATACACACAAGAGGTAACTTTAATTTCAATCATTCTTTAAATTGTGAAGTACACTAACCCAAAACTAGAAGTTTAGTCTACTGCAAAATATTCATCTAAGGTTGATTTTGTTGTATTCACTATATTTCAATCTCTTACTCAACACTCAATCTTTTAATGTATTCTATCATTTATTATGTATAGTGAATTTTCAAATGAGGAAGCTTTACCTAAAATTCAGAAACTTATGAAAAACTTTCACATTACTAAAGAAACATTTTATTCAACACTTACAACTATTTACATTATTTTAGCAAGTGATTGAAAGAACAAGAAAATACTTCCCTATTTATAGAAACTTCCATCACAGCTTATACAATAAAAAACACTTAAATTTACAGATGATATTTTCACTCAGATTCTTGGCTAATAAAATATCTTCACATTGTTGTTACAAAAAACTATAAAAATAAGCCAATATTTTTAGTGCTCACAACTAAAAATTCCAATTTAGAATTCAACAATTCCAAAATTCCAACGCTTATACATGTGTATTTCAAATATATAAGCTTAACTACATCTAAAGAAATGAAAGTTCATTATAGATCCAAATGAATGTATAGTGTCAGTGTGGGGAAATGTTAACACCTTTAGGATCAAATTTGAACACATTAAAATTTTCTTTCAAGTTAATAAACAATAGTAGTACAGGTGCAGTTTATACAATTATCCTGTGTTAACACCAAAGTTTGTATAAAATATCATTGAGGAACTAAAATGGTTATCAACCTAAAGGTTTCATACAGAAAAACTATAGCCAAATGATGGCCACACAGATTTTGCACAAAATGTTTGCTCAGCGCTTATGAATAGGGGCTGATTCCTTAAAATTCATCCAATTCTTGTCATATATGGCCAAATTTTGTTTACCTCTAGTCACAAACTCGACATATTTAGTATGAGCTGTGCTACTAGGTTTTCCGTATAATCAAAAACTGAAAATATGTATTTAAAAATAGGAAGATATTATGTAGTTTTATTAAATAAAATCTGAAAAAAAAAATTAATTCATTCAGCATTAAGTTCACTAAATTTCAACTAGAATTTTTTAGATGTTACTTCATAGTACAAATTGGGGGTAAACTGTGATTATTAATAAAAAAACTTGAGAGAAATACTTAAACAAAGACTCAAATGTAAATCCTTATCATTCACCACTATTAAAATGTTTCATACTTTAAATTATGTCATACAAAAACTCCACAAATGAAAAATTATTTAAAACAAACTTAGATCCGGATCCCATGTCCAAAGTATGCAGAGAAACTGATACCAATGAAAGCATGCTAATAAAATGCAAGAAGTATAACAAGACATGTTAATAGAGATGTAAAATTCTCGGTAATAATCTTTTGGAGAATATTCTCGGGAATATTCTCGAGAATATTCTCCAAGAGGAGAATTTTCGAGAATATTTTCCTAGAAGCTACTAAATACTAAAATATTTTTTTTTTTTTTTTTTTGAGAAAAAAATTATAAGGGATATATCAACTTCAAATTAGAAGAATATTAAAGGTTTTACAATGAGAAGTTATCATAAATAAAAGAAAGCCAAATTAAATTGAAAAATATTTTAAAATCACTACTTAATTGATATGACAACATGTTTGATAAAGTAATTATTACAGATAATTCTAATGTGATATTCCTTCTTTTAAGAATATTCTCGTCTCCTAATTTTACAAAGTTCTATCAAAATTAACTAAATGTCAGGTTCAAAAGGTCCTTCAGTTTGACAACTATTGGTATTATTACATTTGCTTTTAACAACTATATAAAAATAATTTAGACTCCTCTTTTAATTGTATGAGCATTTTCTCCCAGTAAAACTTGCTTCTAATATTTTAAAAAATATTTTATATTCTATTAAATAAAATTAACTTATTTAAAAAAAAAATTGCGAAATAATGAAATTACAGTTCAGAGAATATTCTCTGAACTGTAGGGTGACTTTTAAATGGTAAGTTTCATTGAATTTGTTATTATTTTCAGGTTTCTAACACTAATACTACATGACCATTTCATATTTTAAAAAATTTTTACATTTATTTCCATTTATCAATCAAAAAATAGAATATTCTCGATTATTCTCAAAATTCTCCCTCCTGGAGAATATTCTCAGAATATTCTCGTTCTCCGAGAATATTCTCCGGAGAATATTCTCGACTCACATCTCTACATGTTAATAAACCAATTAAAGATAACAAACCTAAATTGTTCAGAAATTTTAAAGTAAACAAGTTAAAAAAAAGAATAAAACTACAAGCTATATCCAGCTCTACAAAATCAATTCAAGAATTTTTCTAAAAAAACAAAAATCCTCAAAAAGACAAAGCGACTGAATCTCAGTCAGCAAAGATCTCTATTTATAATTTATATCTATATATATTTAAATATAAATTGTGCCTAAACTTTCACTGGTACAACAAGGTTTGTGTTTTAAAGTAACATACATATTTGGATCATCAAATCTGTATGTCTTCCTCATATGAAAAGTATCATAACTGTACAAATTTTTAATATCTTTAAAATCAACTGTATTTTTAATTATTATATAACTGAAAATGTTCATCAAATTCACTTGATTCAACCATGTTATAATATGATGTATGCATTTTCATCATAAAAACATTTTTACAATTTTACCAAAGAAAAATGATTCATTTTCACAATGTACATTGTACAAGCACAATTTCATTTTTTGTAATACAGTACCATTATAGCACAGACTGTCACATATCAATAGTTCCACATCATCTGTTATTCCTTCTAGAGCAATGAATGAAAATTATTTTTATGTTGTTCATAATTATACAATTTGTTAAATGTTTGTTTGCAATATTTATCAAAACATGTGAAATGTTTGTGATTAAGATGCCATGCTTTGATATGCCTGCATAATTCCTTTGCTGAATTAAAAAATTTATCACAAAATATACAAAACATCTCTAATGGTGATTTTACACCACCACGACAAAAGCGACAGTTTTCGAGGATTCCTATTGGTTCTTTTGAATCGCTGTTCACCGCTATTGCAGATTTTGATTTTTTTTAAATTTAACCAATTATACAGGATTCATACTAAATTTTACAATAAAAATAATGAATTAAAGGAATTTTTAAGGAGCATTCTAAAAATTTAAACAATAAAGGTTAAAAATAAATTAAACAAAAAGTCAAGTCACAGATTTGATAAGAGTCCTTCAGCCGTCACGTTTACCCACAGCTAAAATGATGACAACACAAAAGCATGATTCTGTCAGCTGTGAGATGGGCCTTCTCGTAGTGGCATGACCACCTGCAGCATTGAATACTCAGGCGCAAACTCAACCAGATCCCTGCTCCTTGAAAAGACCTTTAAAAATACAAAATATCTTATTAATAACTAATTAAACAATGTAGATAATTTTATAATTAATTCTAACTAATTATATGCTAAAAAAACACCTGGATCAGCTGGGATAAGAGTTCTCCAGGAAGGACTAGCGCAAGGAGCTCCAGCATATAATTTGCACAAGAAGGTCATCTCGTCCAAGACGGGCTTTCAGCTGTGAGATGGGCCTTCTCGTAGTGGCATGACCACCTGCAGCATTTAATCCTCAACCAGATCCATGCTCCTCGAAAGGACCTTTAAAAACACAAAATATCTCATTAATAACTAATTAAACACAATGTAAATCAGTGTTTCCCAACCTTTTTCGGCCCATGCCCCACCAAAGCCTTTCCAAATTTTCCAAGCCCCCCATGTCCTTTATTTTTTTTTCGAAAATCCTTCTTGAAAAGTAAATAAAACCTGGTGGTTCGTGCCCCTCCTGGGGGGCAATTTGGTTAAAAAATTTAAATTGCCCCCCCCCTAGAAAATCATATTGCCCCTCGGTGGGACGTGCGCCCCAAGTTGGGAAACACTGATGTAGATAATTTTATAATTAATTCTAACTTTAATTATATGCTAAAAAAAGAACACCTGGATCAGCTGAGATAAGAGTCCTCCATTTGGTAATCAAACTTTATCCCAGCTGTGCCAAACTCCTATTTAAAAAATTTTATCGCTAGAAATAAAGTTGAAAAGTATAAAACAGAAAATTGTTATTGTTGGCTGTAGCTAGTCCACCGTCGGATCTGTTTATTTAGAACAATTACAAGTTCATTTTAAGCAAAATAATCAAAAGCGGAAGCCAGGATTCGAACCCGGGACCTTTGGAATACTAGCCACGTATCCTACCACTGAGCTATTGGTACTGATACCAGGATTGTTCAATAATTTAATTTCAATGTTTACAATACGTAATAGGCCGTCAATATATAAATAAACAAAGCAATCCGACGGTTGTCTAGACACATCCGTTATTGTTAAGTGTAAAAAAAATAAACAAATAAAAAAAGTTTGGAAATGTCCACGCTTTTCCACCAATATCAAATAATTGGTAATTTGCATGATTCACGTTAGACACCAAAACTTTACGTTTGATACCGTTCCAAAACTTGTTATTTAGGTAATTATTACACAATTGAATTAATAAAAAGGGATAAATTATTCATATTTCATCTTTGTTCTTCAATATTTAAGTGTTGAAAATTATAAAAAAACCCACTGAGCTGAATTTAAGGTTTTTACCAATGCAAATGAAACTGCACTTCCCCTTTTATTTATGTATTTCAGTACTAGGATTTTACCAGCAAATATTTTACTATTGAGTCAACCAAATATCAAAAATTTTAGGGTTAACCAATTTTGGAACGAAGTTTAGCCACCTAAGGATTTTACGCAATAGAAGAAATTCCATTTACAGTGACAAAAGCAAACAGAATTGTATTTTAATGCTAAGCCTTAGATTGGTGGGAGATAAATGGCGAACACGTGAGATTTTCCACAATTAACCAAAACAGTGGTTATTTAGTCCAGTCAATATCAATTTTGCTCCGGAAATAATTCATAAAGTTTTGAAATTTGGCACACTTGTTGGGATGGGTCTGGAGGTGTTTCACACAAAAGTCCACTAAATTTGCCCTGGAGGGTTTTCCGCTACGGCCATTTTAGTGGTCAGTTTTTGAAAACGCATGTCGCCAAACCGGCGGTAACGCGCCAATAGTAGAACAACCTGTTTGTACTGGAAACAGCGGGTGCCTCCGGCTGAATGGCGACTGGTCTGGCGCAGTTCTTGTTTGGCGATCATGGACAATGCGGTAGTATTCTCTAATGATGAGATGCTTAACTAGGATATAATACATTTTTTTTACTCAGATCTCAGAAATAATTTAAGATAATCAATTGAGCTTTGAAAATAAAGTTTTAAGTAATTTTAATAGATTTTTAAGCTAAATACATCAGGCAAAGTAAAACCTGATATCAAACTTATTAGTGTTCCTTACGCTAAACTATATTTTACATGTTGCTCAACAGCTGTAAATGAATATTTATTTCATATTCTCGCAATTCTCTTTAAATAAGAAAGTATTATTTCATCTTATCAAAAAATATTTCAAGGGAACTGAAAATAAACGCTCTGTGATAATTAATGTTCAGATTATTTTGACTAATTTTTTTCTAGTTAATATTGTTTAAATGATTTCAATACAAAAATGGGAAAATAAGTGTGCATTTTTAATTGTTCAATATTCACAATTCCTGTAGAGTTTTTATGAATATACAGTGTAAACCAAGAATAATAAATGTACAAATAAATTTTCAGCTCATAAAGGCCAGTGATATTTTATTATAAACTATCGTTAACAACGTAAAACTATATTAGTAAAGGTTTGGAGAAAAGTGTATAAAACATCCCTGAAAATTCCATTAAACGTTTCCAGAAAGCTTGTGTTGTACAAAATTATTTGTTTCAAAACTCAATGAAATTTTAAGTTTCACCTTACAGCTGAGGATGCGTATTTTCTCAATACGTATAAATATAAGTAGCGATTTAAGACATTTTCCAAATACATACTAATGGCTAATATTTAAGCCCGTATCGATCCAATTAAGAAGGATTACCTCTGGTAATTCAAAGTTGAAATACTATTTTATTTGTTTTAAATAGTCTAAGTTAACATGGTTTATTCATGTAACTCTACATCTACATAAACTGTGTATGTTATGAGATTCGACGAGACTATGAAGTATTATTTTCTATTTTTAATTAATAATATTAAATTACTGTTGACACAAAAATAGTTAGTACTAAATTAAAGCATTTAACAGCACGCATGTTAATTACTAGAAGAAATATGCTTAAAAAACCACAGGTTTCAGTAGGATAGAAGATAAAGAGGATATTTATTGTAACAAATTATATTTTTTTATTCTAAAACATATTTTTCTTAGATAACAAGGGAAGTATTTAATAAAAATTTTGATGTAGAAGAAAAAACATGTCTGTAAAAAACATATAGGTTTTCATAGCTATCAGTTTCAACTTAAAATTTTAGAACAAAGTATATAACTTTGTACAACAAATCTTTCAGGAAAGCATTTTACTGTTATACTTTTCAGGGATATTTTTAACACTTATTTTCTCCATAAATTTTTATTTTATTAATATACTGAATACGATAGTTTGGAAATTACTCTGGGGCTTTTTTAATTGAAATATTCATTTGTATTTATAACAAAGCGTTATTTTTAGTTCCCTTGAAATATTAATAGGATTAAGTAATACGTTCTTTCATAAAGAGATAATTGCAAGATTATGAAATAAATATTCATTTACAGCTGTTGAGCTACCAAATCTTTAATTATATTGTTTTATGTAGTTATCGATAGTTCATAATAAAATATCACTGGCCTTTATAAGATGAAAATTTATTTGTATATTTAATATTCATGGTTTACACTGTATATTCATAAAAACTCTACAGGAATTGTGAATATTGAACAATTAAAAGGGCACACTTACTTTTCCATTTTTGTATTGAAATCATTTAAACAATATAATCTAGAAAAAAATTAGTCAAAATAATCTGAACATTAATTATCACAGAGCGTTTATTTTCAGTTCCCTTGAAATATTTTTTGATATGATGAAGTAATACTTTCTTATTTAAAGAGAATTGCAAGAATATGAAATAAATATTCATTTACAGCTGTTAATCTCTACATGTAAAATATAATTTACTGTATTTTTTACATTACACTTATCTCCAAGAGTGATTTTGTTTTTATTATTTCCATGCTGCTTACGATAGTTTGGAAATTATTATGGGGCATTATTAATTGAAATATTCATTTGTATTTATAACAAAGGCGTTATTTTTTAGTTCCCTTGAAACATTTTTTCATATGATCAAGAAATACTTTCTTGTTTAAGGAGAATTGCAAGAATATGAAATAAATATTCATTTACAGCTGTTAATCTCTACATGTAAAATATAGTTTAGCGTCAGGAACACTAATAAATTTGATATCAGGTTTTACTTTGCCTGATGTATTTAGCTTAAAAATCTATTAAAAATTACTTAAAACTTTATTTTCAAAGCTCAATTGATTATCTTAAATTATTTCTGAGATCTGAGTAAAAAAAAATGTATTATATCCTAGTTAAGCATCTCATCATTAGAGAATACTACCGCATTGTCCATGATCGCCAAACAAGAACTGCGCCAGACCAGTCGCCATTCAGCCGGAGGCACCCGCTGTTTCCAGTACAAACAGGTTGTTCTACTATTGGCGCGTTACCGCCGGTTTGGCAACGTGCGTTTTCAAAAACTGACCACTAAAATGGCCGTAGCGGAAAACCCTCCAGGGCAAATTTAGTGGACTTTTGTGTGAAACACCTCCAGACCCATCCCAACAAGTGTGCCAAATTTCAAAACTTTATGAATTATTTCCGGAGCCACCCTTTTTTTGTTCTACGTTGACTGGACTATATTACGACGATTCCGTAATGCAGAAACGGCTTGATTACCCAAAAACTAAATTGAAATACATCTATTAGAGAACTAAATAAATATACAAACTTGTGCATAACAGGGTTGTCATGAGATCATGCATGAGATGAATGGGTGTATATAAACATGCTATTAAGATAAAATTTACTGTACTTTTAAAGAACACTATTATTGAACGGCTAAAAAATAAGAATTGAAAATGAACATTACTTACTTTTCGTCGATTCTTCGCTAGCTTCAATTCCCAACGGAGTCCTCCGATGTCTGTATGCGAATTATGGCGCCGAAGCCGAGGCCGAGGAACCAAAACATTGTATAATCTTCCGCGATAGAATAATTTTGATTTCCATTGATTTCATAACGGTATATAGTTCGTTCGTTTCGATGGAAGTACTAATTAATTTTTTTTTGCATCGTAAAAAACTTACACTGATTATGATAATAAAGTTGTTGTACAAATGTTTAATGAATTGCACTCAAAATTATTAAATATTCGCCCTTTCTGTTAAATGTGTGATTTTAAGCATGTTTACGTACTCAAAACTGAGAACATCGCTTACTCATTTTTAAGTTAAAGCTACTTGAAAAATATAAGTAGGTATAAGTGCTCATTTTTAAGCACATGAATTTTAACAGTGTAGCTTTATAGCTTGTGTGGGTTGTTTAATATTTATCCATAAATTGTCCTTATGATATTTTACAAAAAAATTCTACGGGTAATGATACAAAATACTACTCAACTGCTATGCACATGAAGGCACGAAGCACAACTTTTTTAATCATCTATCCAAGTTTCTGTGCAAGAGAAAAAATGCTATCCACCATAGACTACTTTCCTATTATCCTAAACAAATTTCAAAACAACAGACAAGAAAACAAAATACGTTTATTTTAACTTAAACAGAAAAAAAAACACAACTTATCTCTGACACAACGAATTAAGTCGAGAGCATTTAATAAAATAATCAAGAAAACGACGCCATTCTCTCATTCGCCATCATGAAAGAAAGCAACTCTTGAAGTTGAAAAAAATTGCAGCCAGAGAAACTTGGATGATGGATCAAGGCACCAGGGTCAATTGCGACAAGAACCCCCCCACTCATACTCAGCGTATTTACTTTCTGATGCATGCACCCTTTGAGCACTAGAGAGCCCCTTTTGTTCCCAGTCGGCCATTAAAGCTCGTTATGACGCCTGTGCCCCTCATTGCTCATAACATTTACCTGAACTGAGGGCTGTCGCTCCTCTTGGATTGATTTTGATTGAGGAAATGAAACCGTTTAAATGTTGATTGAGTAAAGAAAAACTTTAACCTCTGTAGATTTTTGCGTGGATGATATTTTAGGAAGGTGCTCATTCAGTTTAGGGATAATTAAGGATGGAAATTATAACAGCCTAGAATTATTTGTAGACAAGATTGATATTTCAATAGAAAAACATGGTAATTTTTTTTATTAATCATTGTACTTAACCTCTTTTCTCTATAGTTTAGATTGAACAAGGACGTCGATTTTTGAATACAATCGATCTAATATTTTATATGGGATTGTAGGGGTTTTAAATTTTCTTATGAGGCTTAAGAGAATGAGCTGCATAGTCAACCTTCAACAGTATAGCCGCATAGTAGTAGTAATTAATCACCATATCAAACCGCTAGATTAGGATACCGCATAAAGTGTAACTCGTCTGGCTTATATTGATAAACTAAAAAACAAAAATTCAAAAAACAGTTTGGTGAACCGATAATAATCAAACTTAATTCAATTATAATACTATAACAGAAAGTTTATGTATCCCCATTTTCATTAGATCGGGGTTTGCGACTGTATTTGCTTTCGTTGATAATTTTGTGTATCTATTTGATGTTAAAGAATGTGATCGATGAATGAGATTTGATGTGAGAGAGATAAAGGGAGATTTGACTAGAGAAAGAAAAAGGAAAAGAGCGAATGAGATTGAGAAAAGAAGAAAAGAGAGAAAAAGAGGAGCAAATTAGGAGGGGGAACAAAAGAAATAAGGATAGAGTTACTGGAGGTTCACTATATAATTAAACAGTTGATTATTCAGTCGAAAGAAATGAAAAGGTATAACGTAACCGATCTAGGTTTATTACTGCAAGGTTCGACTGTATTTGATAAAAAGAGAAGATTGTAGAGATAGAGAGAGGAGGATAACAAGAGTGAACGTTTGTGAGAGAAGCATCATCATAAGAGATAAAGTTAGAGCGAAAAATAGTAATCAGAAAAGCATCGGGGTGTTCCATGCCAGCTAAACCCCCGCTCCACCTGCCACAAGAACACAGCGGTGAGCCGAGATGTCATACGGAAGAAGAAAAAAACACTTAACAACAACAATAATACTAATAACGACACACCTTGAAAACGAAATAATACCCTTTTTTATTCGAAATCATACACATGATAAAAAAACTCGAATGAAACAATACGTCGATTCAGCAGGTGAGGGGAACAGCAAGAGTGTTCTCTTGGCCGCGGACAATGCGGAGTCTCGGGCGCCGACAGAGCCCCTTTGAGCGGTGGCGGCCGAACAGGAGCCCATTATTGTCCGCACAGCCCTTCGCCTGTGCCCCGTCGCACAATGGGTCTTAATCGCGGCATTGGCACGATCTGCGAAATTAGAGTCGTTGACGATATTTGCGAGAGGAGAGGGAGTCCTCCGCCGACAAACGTGCGTGAGCGGCCCGAATGCGACGATTTCACCGGTGAGGAGAGCGCGTTCCTAATGTTGTCGGATTTTTCCCGCTGATTCAAAGGATACCCGAGGAATAAGCTAGTAAAGAGGTAAGTACCAGTATTATTAATCCTAATCGCCTTTTATCCCCTTTTATACGTATAATTTCGTGTTACTAACATAACTGAATTCTTTGCTGACGTATTAATTGTAGAAAATGTAAAAAAACGTCGTACTTAATCATCAAAACCAATGTTTTTATTGTTCTCTGTGTAGGGGGCAGACAAGGAGGGATTTGGGGATCCTCAAAAGTTCAAAGTTTTCTTTTCTTAACTAAATTTATCCTTTATTTATTTATTTCCATCAATGGGCGGGTACTACTGGACATTATCCTAAATTTATCCTATATATCCCCCCTAAAAAAATTTCAATACCCCTCTCCCCAATTTTTAGTCTGCCACTATGAATACTACTACAAGTACTATACAAGGTACAATTACGAGTACATTCACTGTTTTCCTTTTAAGAAATTTCATTGCTTCCACTATTGTTCAAATATCCGACAGTTATCCTATGTAGTTATTTGGAGGTGGATCTAGTCTAAATTAATCCGGACAACTGTTTTACTGTTAGTGTGGTGTCTGGTTTAAACCATTTACTAATATCAAACTATTTTTCCGTTGCTAAAACTACCATGGAACCAAAGGTTGATTTTATAGGAATATGTGTAAATAATTATCTTATTCCGTTTGTTAAAAGATAAACATTTTGTAGTGATTTAAAAATATTGAATACTATTGTTAAAAATAATTGTTAAATTGTTTTTTTTAAATATTTCCATATAATATCGGGAACAATTGAATGTGGGAGCTCACTGTCTACTCACTCTCAAGAAGCTCACTGTCTCAAGAACAAACAAGAAACAAAAACATTTTAATGGGACATTTAAAAATTATGCTTATCATGCGAATCAAACGATGCGAATGTCAAGGTCGTGAATAGCCTTGTATTACGGAAGGAGTTTTAACTTAAAATTGAATCGTCAATTTTTAAAAGGAACAAAGTTTAGAAACCAAGTTCTGTAAGAACATCGAAAAAATATGTAATTAATGGGCTGTTGAAAAGAGTTGATAGACTTGTTTCCTTTTTCAAAATTATAAAATTTCAGCTAAGAAAAATATTAAAAAAACCACTTAAATTGGCAATTAAATTATATTTCTGTTTAGTTCACAGAACAAAAGTGAGAAATAAAAATACAGACAAATAAAATTTAAAAGTAGGATTTATGAAACTGAGTCATTGAGGGAGTTCAATAAATATAAACGGAGAATTAATGGTCTTTTCCCCCGCATCATATTCCTCATTGAATAATTCAAAATTACTCTTATAACTCAAATTTAGTTTAGTATTAAAAGAGGTGAATATGATTTATATACATATAAAGCATTCTCTAATGAGTAAATTTTTAGGGTGGAATTAACGTTTTAAAAGTTTTAAGGTAACACATTGAAAGGATATAGTTACTTGGCCCTCTTTTTTAACTACCCCGCGATATAGCTGTTGTGATTGTTTTATCAGAGGAATATGTAATTTCATTTTGTTAACGTCCTTTCGTTTTCAACAACTGTGTGTTGTTGGCCTCAGAAGAGGTCATTCAATAGATTTTCTACTTAGTTTAAGTATTAAAATATTCAAATATGATATACGTATATGATATCTATACTTTTAATTTATGCAAATCTTTTAATTTCCATGAGTATTAATTAATTTTTGAGTAATTTGGACTAAAAATAATCAGGGAAAATCTTAATTAAAAGTTTGAAAATGATGTAGGTAACACTCACAACCCTTTAGAGAATGAAATTAATACGAGTGACATTGTAACCTGAGTTCTATCTACAACCATGTTTTTTGTGTATATAATTTTTAATTTAGTAGTGAAACTTATTTTTACCAACAGTAATCATACTCCCTAGTCATCTTTCCTCCATCTCACTGCTCACTGTCTTATAGTTACGAAATAACATGATACATTTACGTTACACTAATTTGTTACTCAAATGTTTTAAAAGCATTTTAGTTAAGGTATTCCAGAATTTCTAATCACCAGTTTTATTTCTAAACTTTTATTCTAACATTTATTTATTTATATTAAATTTTGAGACATAAGCGCAACTTCATTTCAATAAAAATTTACGTATATCAACCAGTAAATCGTAATCTTTCTATAGCGTTCTGGTTAATTCTAATAGGATAATTTTACGTAGTACCATGTAAATACATTTTTCAATACGTGAGAACCATGCTAGTGCTATGCTAACCAGGGTTTGAATTTGGTAATCACAAAGTCAACGTGGATGAATAAATTTTATTACTAACTTTAAACAACGGGACCTGGATTTGTGTATAAAAATTAAAATCAATCTTGAATTTTATTGATCTGATTAAAATTTAAGGATTACTACTAATAAGCGATACGGTTTTACCCAGGTAATCATAATTAATTAATTTATTAACTAAATAATCTAAATTGAATAGAACCAAAACATTTAAAATTATCATCCCGCCATAACTACCAATCTACTACTTATTAGTTAGATTTAGAGGATGGGTGTTTACTTCAATAATCAAGATACCTATCGCTCTATTGGCAAAATTTCAATTTTCAACGTCCAGTAACATGATTTATACCTAATTCCTGATAAAAAATATTACTCAGGAAAATATAATCATGTTCAACTAAAAACAATTGCTTAACCCTTTCAATCCTAATCCACCCGATATTACTATTGAACCTGGGGAACATTTGGGGCGGCTAGGACTGA
Organism: Tetragnatha montana; assembly: GCA_963680715.1. Classification (NCBI taxonomy): domain Eukaryota; kingdom Metazoa; phylum Arthropoda; class Arachnida; order Araneae; family Tetragnathidae; genus Tetragnatha; species Tetragnatha montana. The sequence continues at coordinate 60,970,402 of OY796674.1, read as the reverse complement.
AATGTTAAAATAAATACTAAAGGGTTTTTTCTCTTGTGATTGGAAAATGATAGCCCATTCTTCATAAGAAACATTATTTTTATATGTAATATTTCTATCAGATGTTGATGCTTTATTTTGGTTTATCTGATTATCAGTTTTAAACCCTGCAAACTACTATCAATTAATGTTATTAAATTTTTATCCTTACACAATCGAAATTTTAACATCTATTCTCTATGATCATAGATCCGTGTCGAAATGAGAAATCTGTTCTTCGATTATTTTAACATTAACCGAACATGTCTTAATCTTGAGTTCTTGTTTAACAAATAAAATTAAAATAGTATGAACAAACTGAAAAGAATAATGCTACTTTAATCTGCATTTTAGTCTCCAGCTCCCCCATCTTATATAACGAGCTATCTGTTATATCTTTTCGAAAATGCGTGTGAATAATGCTTATTTTTCCTCGGTCTCTGTATAATTTCAAAGCAAACTAAAAGTTTCACACCTATAAAATGGAGATGTCAACTTTCCACACAGACTAAAAATGTTTTAAAAGTAGGTTTATAAGCAACAATCGGCTAAACATCAGTCCATTGTTCAGAATATTTTAAGTCCTCCAGTGTTTCATTTTTAAACAAAGATCAATATAAAAGTTAATTGTTGCATTTATTCCTTACATATTTATTGCATTATTTTATTTGTTTTAAAACATTCAACAAAGATAAATGTTATTACTGCGACTCGACTATTTTTCATTTCAAAACTTATTTTTCTTTGAAATAAAACAGGGACAATTTCACAGAAAAATAAGTATTTATGAAAAGATATAGCTAACACCTTCGCATGAAATGAAAAAATTTTTAACTAAATGATTTCATACGGTAAGATTTAAAATATTTTTTAATGATTGAAAAATATTTTATGAAACTTTAAAACCAAAGAACTAAGTTATTCATTAACTGTTTATTTATATTTGAATGTAAAACGTAAACAGTAGAATTTTAACTTTCTTGTCCTTAATTTTCCGTTGCAATATCACAAGTTTTTTTAATAAAACTTATGTGTGCTATATTTTTAAAGCACATTTCATTGAGTTTAACTTTCATCCATGTCTCATGTGCTTTTAAAGCCCTATTTCAGAGAAAATATGTTTTCCTATATAAGTTTATTAATGTAGAATCGAGTCGCTGGATCTCAAATATTTAGTATTCAGTCTTGATATTAAACATTCGACATAATAAATATCAACTAAACAACACCGAATTGACTAAAAAAATTTGGTATTCTTCTAGTAAAGAAATATAAAAAACACGCGTCAAAACAAATGCATAAACATTTTCAGCGTATTAAATACCAACTCGTCGCAGTTTATTTCATTAGGAAAGATTTACGGCAATAAAGAACACAATGCTTCGTTTTAAGTATCGTTTCCCCCGTTTGCCCTGGGCTATAGTTTGAAATGAAATACCCTTTGCTGTAGTCTCCCACTGAACTTTGATGGCGAATTCATTACACCCAGCTGCACGTAATGCTGAAACCGAGTCCTTGGGAATATCACGATGTTCACGGTTCGAGCTTCAGCTTTGATATTCAATGACACTGAATATTTTTTTAAAAGTAAGTTTGAATGTCGTGTTTTCCCGCCACCTGCATTTTGTCCAGAATAAATACTCTAAATACCCTTGAAGTATTAGTCGCTGATTTTTTGTTTGTTTATTGGTAATTAGCTTGATGCGTAGGGAACGAGATATTTGTATTATTTCGTCTTCAGTTTAATTTATTTTTTTGAAATTGGTGCTTGTCGATTACTAATTAATAAATTTGATAAATGATAAATTAAAACGATTCATTTGCGAAAGGATGGCTAATTCTTTTACATCAGGATTTCTATAAGCGTATAGTATATGGAATACATAATATTTTATAAATCAAAGAGAAAAGATGCCCCCTAAAAACTACTATTATTCCGCAAATGTAATGATAATTGTGATAAATGGGATATTTTCGGAGGTAATTTGTGTTCTGAAGTAAGTTATTATGTTAATTTTAATAAGAAAGTTATCAATAATTGGGGTTAAATCAAGTAAAACTCGATAAAAAGTTTATTTTAGTTTGCATGGTTTAGGTATTAAACCTTTTAGTCCTAACTGCCTCAAATTTTTCTTTGGATTCAATGGCAATCTTGGGCTTTCTATAGGACTGAAAGGGTTAATATTTTTAGACACTGTATTTATTGCTGATACAAGTAGTTGAAGAAATAACGATTAGAAAGTTTGAAATTTAAAATTTAAAATTTACTAAATACGTGATATATTTTAAAGGAATTTAATTCAATATTATAAGATCAAGTTTCTAGTCTTTTTATATATATTTACTAAAATAAACTTTTCGTTCATAAAATACACATTAAAACTCATAAAAGTGTGAAGTTTTTTTACACCCACTGAACCACTGTTTCACCCAGTAAGAGTTAATTTTTTAAAACTGTCATAAGCTTTTCCTGCGTATTAGAAACATTTAAAAAAAATTATTATGCTTTAACTATGTGTTTTTAGCTAAATTAATAAAATGATTGATTGGTACAAAAAATGAAGATAACTGACACAAAAATGCATAAACATTTTCGGTGTAATATTAACCTATATTTTTAAGGAAAAGGAAGCATAGAGTTCAATGTGCACGTGTGTTTATCAACATCTTGAAAATTGTCAAGATTATATATAATGAATATCATTTTATTAAAAGATATTTTTTAAATGCGTAATATGCAATATTATTGAATCTTTTTCCTCAGTCCCTAAATTTTTATTAAAAAAAGAGGCTTCTTAATTTTGAAGCATAAATAATTTTCATAAAAAAAAGGAAAATAGTTTAAATTTTGTTGGAAATATTTAAAAAAAATCAGGAATGCGAGAAGTATTTATCGCAGTTTTCGATAACACAATAATAATTCATAATTAACAACTGTTACTTTAACAATATTCTTAATAATATAATATTCGTTAACTCCCTTTTAGAGCACTTGGATGCACTTAAACAAGGGACCCTACAGCTTGCCCGTAAATTATGGATCTACAATATACAAATATGGGGGACCTTAGTAAACAACCGATGGAATATTATTTCAAACTTATCACAAAAATTAAAGTGAATAGACATTCAATTCCTCAAAATTTAAGCTGTTGAAATTTTCTTCTCAAACTAAAGATAATTAACTATTCTTGCACTAAATGCTGAAACTTTTACGTAGCAATTAAATAAATGATGAAAATTTATTTCTAGTTTCTATAATAACCTGGTATAACATATGTATAGTAGGGGAGACCGGGGCTAGTTTTCCAACCTAAATGAATTTTGCTTCCTTACATTTTATTTTTACTTATTTTTGGGTAAACAAAATTTCATCATGTTCTTCGTATTGTTCTCTACAAAATGTAGCATTCAATTTTCATCAACATTATTAGTTTTTTTACAAAAAAGGCTTAAAGGTGACCATGTCACGTTGGAAAATGTGCCCCGTATGTGGGGCATGTTTTCCAACAGTAAGGGGCAAGTTTTCCTACAGTACTACTATCTGCAGTTATACCGATTGCTGGCAAAAACTCTGATTGGTTAACCGGATGGATGCCATCCCTAACATTCCTTTCTCATTGGTCGGCGCCTCTTCTCTCTCTAAGCCCCAGAATACGATCTTGTGTGTTGGTTGTTTGATTGGTTGTCAGACATAACTAGATTTGTAGCTTTTCAGGTATTAGCTTGGAATAAATGTAGGAATCGAACGACAGTGCCGGTTAAATTATAAGACTGGTCTTAAAGGGTTAAATCGTAAAACACTTATAGTAAAATTTATTAATTATAGTATAATATGTATTTTTCATATGAAATCATTGTGTTGTAGCTGTGAACTTTACTTGCGTTATAGTAATCTCCAAAAATTAGTTTAGTTCCTTAATTGTTTTGTTTATTTGTACAGTCGTAGAGAAAAAAACTGATACAGTTCGCATTGTGAGTGAACTACTGGGGGTAGAATGATAATTTTTGTGTCATTTTTCATGATTTAACGTCTTTTTGAAAATAATCTATAGTTTATGCCCTTAGGGGGCCGTCTACATATTAAACGAAGCACCAACTTTCGTTTTTCCTATGGGCGACATCAAAGATTATCCCCGATTCTAATAGAACACCCCCTAAAACCAAGTTTTGTAATGTTTGGCCCTCAAACAAAGCCAGGAGGGGGGTTTGAAAATTACGGGAACTTTACTTCTAACAGGAAAGATTGGCAACAATTGTGAGAAAATTTAAAACAGATTTGGCTGCTTATCTATACTATGGCACAATTCCCACAAAAGTTAAAACAGATTTGGCTATTTATCTATATTTTGGCGCAATTTTGTCTTTCAATTAGGATACCTAAAGTGGTAGCCTAGTTGGTAGAGTATCAAGCTCGTAATCACTAGGTCGCAGGTTCTGTCCCCGCAGTTGCCAAATCAGTTACTCATTGTTTGAGGTTAACCGATAGGAATATAAGCAAACACAAAGCAGAATAGATGTTGGATACTTCTCCAAATTTAAAGCATTTGAAAAAATTTATACAATTAAATTTAATTTAGTTAATTATTTAATTCCTGTAAATAGGTAATAAAAATACCACGTATCACGTTAAATTATGAAATTATTATATGGATTCGTATTACGTTAAGTTATTTTACTTCTCAAAAGTTCCTGTCAAAATACTTTAATACAGATATGTTTAGAGGTGTTTTTTTATTATTAATATTTAGAGAATGGTTCTAATAGAACTTTCCCACATAATAAAAAAAAACATATTTTTCTTAAAAATTAAAACACTTTCAAAGTTTAAAATTTGCTTATGCATCGTATACTATGAATACAAGAAAACTCAGATAAAATTTCAAATATGATTATTATGATTCTACAGTCGTGTTTTTAATGATTATTTGAGAGTTATGTATGTTTTATTACATTTCCAGAAACTGCTCATTTGAGGAAAAATGTTTTATTAGATTAGGTAGGGAGTTTTAATCATTTTTTTTAACGAAAAACAAAGGAAGTTTCTGAACGTTGTGCTTGGAATAAAATACCAATATAAATATTAATTATGTTAAGAAGTTAAGCATCAAACATCAAATTTACTAAAATTGATTACATAAAATTAATTAACTTAAATCACATCAACGATTAGGAGCTTCTTGATATTTTAACTTATTAGGAGGTTAAGGAAAAATTTGAATCGTAGTGTGGTCATGGTAAATTTTTAAAAAAATTTATTTCATTCTGTTTAAAATTTTTAATAATTTAGACACCCACACACTGACAAAAATAATCCATAAAGTAAAGAGTAAGAATACGTCTTTATAATTATGAGTGAATATATATATATTTTTTTGGAGGGGGGGGGGAATAATCGAGACCTTTTTTCACTGCCAAACATTTGATAATTCTTTATTGTGCAATACACAAAGCATTGATCCATGGAAATTGTGGGATATCCAGAATAAAAATTGGAGATTGATATTGGAGTTTAATTTTAGGGGGATTTTTTTTTTGTTGTTTTCTGAGGTGAAAGAGAATACTTTTAAGGTGTTTCATATAGGGTTGTGTTATAGGGTAAGGTGGGGTAAAATGATTATAGCGGGCTAAAATAGATATAGGGATTTTAGCAGTTTTCGTATTTGTGAAACTAAAAGTTAATTGGCATGCTATTTTATCATAAGGCTCAATTAAAATCAGCATCCCAATTAACATCGAATTTTACAAACTGTTGAAATCGTTATAAAATGTATACTCCAACCTTGTCTTAAACATGATGAAAATCTTAGAGAACAGTTTTTAAACCCGATGCCGGCCCTATATCCTATTTACAGCACATGCGGCTGTATCTACTGTACTCCCCAGAGAGAGTATACGTCGGTAACGGGGTACCAGCAGCTTAAGCTGCTCCTTCCCCGGGCTGTACTCCCCATTTAAAAGATTGATTATATATAAAAAAGAAAATAAAATTAAAAGTGGTAGCTAAATTTTAATTATAGTGTTAATCTTTTCTTTTGTGTGGCCACCACTGTTTTATTTATAATAGTTTAATTATATATCAGTCCACTACCAAATACTAGCATCGAGTGTTGAGGGTGCGTTAGATAATTCTGACATCATCGACCCTGCCTGACGGTAGTAGGCTGTCGGTGCAACCCTGGGACGTCTTTATTACGCCCAAACAGAGGACTCTTATCGAAGCTGTGCCCATCTTTATAATATTTAATAGATAATAAATGTAAGAAGGGGGGGGGACACCGTTCTTATTAAGTGACGACTTTTCTAAAAGTTTGATTCATATGTAAAACCAACATCTTTTGTGAAACCTATGTAGAGAAATAATCTTTTTATAGTAAAAAAAAAATGAAAAAAAAAAAAAAAAATGGTTTAACCTTTGTTTTTTTGTTTCAGATTTTTGTTCATGTAATTCAAAAATACTTCTAATTTAATGCAGGTGAAATTTTTAGTCGAATATTGTAAAGTATTGTTTCGGAATTTTTTCTTCTGAAAAAAATTAGTAACAAGTAAAACATTTTACATACACATAAAAAATAGGTTAATATTTCCGTTTACTGAAATCAATAGTGTAAAAATAACTAATAACTACTTTATAAGTAGTTTAAATTTCAGGCATCTTCAAACTTTTAAAAATTAATCAATCATATGGCAGGTATGCCGATTCGAACCTGGTTCTGAAACTTAGCGACCAAGCACACTATCCGTTAGGCCACGCCGGCTGCAGTCAGCAAGTTTTAATAATAAATCTGACCAACTATCTGAGTTAGTATATCGTGTTATTGCGGGTTACAGTAATTTTCATAACATGGCGATTTTCCTTCTAATCTTTGGCGATAAGAGTTTGGCGAAAATTTTCTAAATGAAATTTCCTACATTGTGCACGGGGTTAATGGCTGTAAGGATCAAAATCTATGAAAAACGAGGTTTCAACGTAAATTAGACGAACTTCAAACCATAACATTCTAATTTTCAAATTGCAAATCCTTCTAGTGGGTCTGTTTATCTGATTAAACTGTTTATCTGATTAAATGAATATTTGTAAAGGCTTTCATGGTCGTTTTCTTTAAATGTAAGTACTATAAGAACTACATACACTTTAACAATAAGAACACCACCTTTTATGAAAGAAGTAGGAAAAAATTTAGAGGGATTCGAACAAACAACTCCTTTGGAATCGTTAGCTTGCGTTATGGATTGGTTGATTGGTTTGAGCTTGAGCCACACAAATGTTGGAATAAGTGCCCCGTATACTTTTGGAAAACCTGCCCCAACTCACTTTTTGAACTTTGGGAGCCCCTCAACGAGTGGGGGTGTAATATTATTGAAAAACAAAAGCATAGTTTTGTAGAGGAAGAAATCCTCTATCAGAATATGCAATATCAGATTAGTCAGTTAAAATTAAAAGGGCTTAATCACATTTTTAATAAAAATCCAAAAGTTTACGCAAAGAGCAAAATATTGAAAAAACCGCTTTTCTGACGAAACTACAAGAGCTAAAATTCTGAAAGTACATCAGAATGTGTGTGAAGTCTTTCTTTTTCATCTAGTTCACTCGTTGGGTTGATCTAATTGCTCATTTAAAAATAAAGGGCGTTGGAAAATTTGCCCCAGTGGAAAACTAGCCCCGGTCTCCCCTATAGCATAAAGCTTTTATAAGAGGGGAGGTAATGAAAAATCTGAGGAAATCCGGTATTAGTGCGCCAAAGCGTTAAACTCAATTTGGTACCTCTATGCGAGCGTTACTTATGGTAGTACATATTTAAGGTGCCTAGTTTAGTGTGTAAACGAGTTCTCTGTGATGCAAAATGATATTATAAATAACACATTCATTACTAAATACATAAGTATGAAAGAGGCCTTTTACCTAATATGCTAAACAAAATATTATGCAAATTTTCAAGAAAAATATTGTTTATGATTATTGGAAGTTGGCTCTTCTATCTACCTGCTGTTTCCTGTATCATCAATGACTTTAAAAAAACCCATGAAAGTAGCCATATTCTTGATTTGTGGTTACATATAATTCACATACATCCTTAGACCATCAATAAGTACAACAAGATCAAATTGTTGTAGACTGAGATTTTTCTACCATCCCTAAATTTGCTCTGAGATTTGGGTTCAATTCCGTTAGAGTCCCCAATAAATATCGCCCGGTTCTTTTCGACAACAAAAAGTAGAAATATTCATAAATAATTTCAAACTCCTGAATTAAAATGCTTAATTAGATCAATAACTATTCGGTTTATTAATAAAAGACAGAAAAATTTGTTGATATTGTGATATATTTAGCGATTTGGATATTGGCGATATTTAGAGGGGACTCTAACGGAATTGTACCGAGATTTGTACAATACTAACTTTAATTACTTTAAAAATTATTTGTGGACAGTTATGACTTAAGACATTTTCATTTACAGTTTAATGTAAGTTGTGAAAAGCTATTCTCAGCTGCAGATAAAGCTGTTGCTCGTGATGATTCTATTTAGAGTTCTGATTTTCGTTTTGTCAGTCAATTGCTTTGTCACTTTTTAAAACCTCATAGCCAGGATTAGATGACAGAGCTTGCTATTTAATGTCATATTCATGAGTAATATTTTTATTTATTTATTTATTTATAATCAGTCAAAACAAACAGAACAAGAAAAATATCCATATCACCTGGGATCGCAACGATCCATGTAGGTGAACAAAACATGCATAGAATAATTACAAAAACTAAAACGATTTATAAAACGATTGATATTTATAAAATCTTGCAAATTAAATAAAAAGCCACAGTCTGCAAGGAATTTTAAAACATCTACAAGGAAGTGTTTTTCAATTTTTGAGTCAAGACATTCCATTTCCCAAGTCCTTAAGAGCAGGAGTCTTGCAAACTTATCTTTTTTTAGCTTTATGTGATACTATATCTTATTGTTTTACATAAAAAAATATCTTTCATCCTCAACATCTTTAAATGTTGATAGAATACACACCTTGTCTTTTCTTACAGTTCTTTAGTTAACAAAGGTTCTAGAAATGTCCTAAGAGCTAATCCTAACTATGTCTCACTTTACCCCACCTACCAAAAGCATGTATAAAGCAGAAAATATTTAACTTTAATATTAACTAATTAAATATTAACTAATATTCTAACTTGATTACCTAAAAATGTTCCACAAGTCTTCTTTTATGAGAAAATACTTCAAAATTGTACCTTGGTCACTCTATTCTAAAAAAAGTCTTTGGTGAACGGTTTCCAGAGAAAAACTTTTTAATTACCTTACTGATCCGAATGACACATTTATTTTTGGTATAAAAATGTCCGGATTCTTTAAAGCATTCCGAATAAGCTGTTGGATTTTTTTTTAAAATTACAATTTTAAATTATTTCCATTTTTTTAGATTACGGGCGCAGTTGCAAAGCAAGAAACTGTGAATTTTAAAACAATAGAAAACATGCTTCATTAGTTTTTTAATATTCAAATGCATCATTACTCTTTCTATTTATATTACGAATTTAAAAGTGTTAGTGGGATTTTTTTAAAGATAATTTTTTATACTTTTGTTGTTTGAACGATTTTAATTATATTTTAAACTATGTTGATGTTTAATTAATTTATATTTTTATTTATTTTATTTTTGAAATATATATTGACATGTTTATATATTTATCTCTGTTTTTGTGGCAACCTAATCATTACAGTATTTACAATGTTTTGGAATAAAATGATTTGATTTTTTTACGCATTTGAAAATTCTCGTGATTTTGAGCAAACATAATTTTTTACGCGCCTGAGATTTACGTTCTCCATTTCAAAGTTTTACCCTTAAAAATATAAAAATTAAAATAATTTCGAGCATCTCTTTATTGCACTTATTTTCTTTATTGCTGCTCAGCATTTTACTTGCGGTATGAAAGTTAATGAATTATTTGTAGTGTACTACATAGCGTACATAGAGTTTAAAACTATTGTATTTCATAAATGTGAATTATATCGTTCCATTCTTTCAATTCTTCGTGCCTTACTTTCGAATGAGAGAGTGAATAAGAGAAAAAACGAAAGAAGGGCAAAAGAGAGATGGAGATGGTCTTCTAATAATACTAAATAACTATTGTTTTCGTAATTGCAAACTTACTTTCCTCCTTCTTTATACCCTCCTTGCATTTTTATTTAGGAAAAACATGAATCTCAGAGTGAAATAGAAATAAGGGAATAGTAAGTTTATGAAAAATAAAATATAAGAGAAAAAGAATTAAAGAGCAACTGAGGGATTAAGGGAGAGAATGAAAGAAATTGAATGAGACCGTGAGAGAATGAGGGAATGAAACCCACGGGTCTCTCCAAGGCATATTTACAACCTTTTAAAGGTATACCTTCACATATTCACCATTTAGTATGAAGGTACCTTCACAAAATACATTTTAAAAAGAAAGTTCTCTGATAAGCTGTATTATCTTAAATTAAAAATTAAATAATCATTCTAAAAAAATTTAGTTATTTTTTGGTGTTTTAAAAGTAATGGGTACTTACGTATTATACCGTCGACCATTCAGCGGCACGGTAATAGTAAAGTCAATGGGATCTGATAATGTTTTCGGATTCAGCGTCACGGTCGACGGTATAATACGTAAGTACCAAATAATATACATGTTAATGTTGACTTTTACTATATATTAATGCAATACAAGTTTTAATTTTCCCAAGTTTATGTAAATTTTAACAAATTATTTCCAAAATTTCACAAAATAGGTATAGGATAGTTTGAAAAAAAAATTCTAAACAGACCCCTGAAGAAAAGGGAGATAATCTGAAATATCTACGTCGCTCCCATGAGTTAAGCCCCCTGCACATGCAGTTCCGGGTCGGACATTAATGCGGAATTAATTACCCAGGCGGCAGAAGGGCGTCTTTGTCGGCGGAGGGTCGCCGCATGGCGCGAGGTCGGCGGGTTTTCCCGTCGAGAGAACAAGCTGTTTAAGGGACTGGTGATTGAGAAATAGCTTGTCCAGAGGGGGGCTGAGCGTGCTGCTGGGTTCAGAATTCTTTGCTTGCGGAGGACATTGCTGTTCTTTCAGCGAATGGGAGTCATTGGCGTCACGTGGTGGGGGTCGTCAATTCGCGGATATAGGTGCAGAGTTATTGCCGCGAACCTTTTTTATTTATTTATATAAAAAGATTCCTTTAAATATTACTCTTTTATTTGTTTTATGATCTGTAACGAGGTAGTGGAACTAAATGTTTTCTGAGCTTTCGTGAATGTTTTCCTTAATAATACTGCTTTTTGTTTACAAAAAAATCAACTAATTTAAGGCGCAGTGAAGTGAAGTTTAATAGAAAAGAGATTGTGTCTCAAGCATATTTGATTCAGAGAATGATAATACACGCAATAGATTTAGTAAAATAACGAATCAAACACGACGGGTAAAAATTTTGTAACGAAGTAGCTGATATGCCCGGTGGATCAGGATCAGAGGTATTAAACCTATCCAGTTGTCAAACATGTTAAATTCTGAATGATTTCTACATTTACAATATGATACCCATAAAAAACTAAAAAGTTATATGTACTATATTCTCCAAAAATAGATTTACTTTAATTACTCGCATTTAGAATTCTTGATTAATCATATTTTGGTGAAATTATTCAATATTTAAAGCATATTCCTGCAATTTAAGAAAAATGTTCATCATATTTTCTATTTGCAAGTGTATACAAATAATAAAATTGTGAATAGATTTTGGTTTGTTTATCAATTTTCTCTTTAAAAGCTACAATAAAATACTTCCATCTTTCAATTTAACATCTCCGTTTCCATGTAAACTATTTTAACAATAATGTTATTCCATAAAAAAAATTCTAATCTATTTCATAAACTGTGGATGTTTTAAAAAATTGTTTTACAAAACTCTGTTTGATTGAGTGAATAAGATTTTTCGTGCATTCATTTGTCAAAACAATGCTTCATTTTTTATTTCAAAGCTTTAAATTATTTTTATTTAAACATTAATTAAAATTTCATTCACGGTATTTATTATTGTGATATACCTTTGAATGTTTCTTTCTTTTTCTCTAGTCCAAATAATTATACCAGATGTTCTCTATTTATGACAAAAAGACAAAAAAATACCCTGTAAAAATAGTTTCCCATACATTTTTCAGACATGAATAAATTTAACAATGGAACTTAATTTATTCATTTTAACTTAATTTATTTTACTAAAATTTAACTAGTGGTATATAGCAATAAGAACAAAAACATAACAATAAGAAGATGCGTTTTTGTTGGCACAAAAACGCATCTTCGAATAAAAATAAAAGTACAAACCCAATAAAAATTTAAAATTATATTTTACAGAGCTGCTGATAAAAATGTAATAACTTTATATAGAAAGACAAATTTTAGAAGTTTAAAGAATTATCAGATAGTGGATCATTTTAAAATCAAATAGTATGTATAACAAAATGTGAGTTGAATGCAAATTTTATAGTACAATATAATACATATTTTGTAAGATTAAAACTTAAACATTAAAATGAAAATTAAAGTGAAAATAAAACATTTTGTTTGGATGTATAAAAGTTAATGTACTTATTAATTTAGTTTTTTAATTAATTATATTTTTACTTCATAACTATTTTCAAAACATATCCTATAGATAAATTGTTTCATGAGTTTATCAATTCAAAGTTTCCTGAAAACTATTGTATGCATACTTTTTTAATAAAAATGTCTATTAATTCCAGAAATTTTATTCTTTTAGGGTTTCTGCAATGAACTTAGCCTATCACTACTGGAAAACAGTGCAGTGCAAACTATTTTCAAAACATATCCTATAGATAAATTGTTTCATGTGTTTATCTGGAGAACATCTGGTAAGAATAATTCTATGCATAAAAAGTGAAACAGGTATTTTTCATACATTGCTAAATCGCCAAAAATAATCAAATTTCAAAATAAAACACCATTAAAATACCTCAGCTCAATGTTTCATTTAATTTGTGTTATAGTATTTTTATGTGTAAAAAATAAAACGTTGCCAAATATGGGTCCTACTAGAGATATTTGCGCCAGGCTAATCAATAAAGTACCGATATTTTTAACCATAAGGGGCTACATTCTTATAGAGGGAAAAAATATCGTGCTTAAACCACACCTCTTACACAACACTGGAAGACATTATTCAGTACCTAGGTAATTTTAAAATATAATAATAAAGTAAAAGTTGCTTAGAATAGAAGACTCTTTTTATCTGACAATATATTTTTTGAATGAAACACCATTCAACATTGTGTTAAAGATTGTATTCCATACAGATGCTAAGCAACCCGACCAAATTAACTAACTTTTGATTAGAAGAATAAAACCCACTTTTTCTTCAGCTCAGGCGGTTTAAAAAGATAGGGGTTCATAATCACGGGACCAAAAAAGTGCATGGCTTCAGAGCGCTTAATGAGCTCTAAACATGCACACGTTGGGGGTATTTTCAGTTAATTACCCGTCCTTATTTCATTGTTAGCCAGACTTGTCCCGAAACGCGTTTCCCCCAGAATAGCAATGCGAGTTATCGCGACTATTTTCTCCTTAAGCACCCTGCATTTTTCATCATTAATTATCCCCGGAAAAAAACCCGGCTTCGCCCGAAATCCGTCTGGTCCCTGTATACTAATTACTCCAAGGAAGAAAATAAATGACTTGATGAACCCTTACATCAAGTTTGCATGTCGCTTTTTTTCGACCCCCCTGCGACGAAACAGACGCGTGCTCGAGATTTATTCGCCAACAATCAAAACAAGAGAGGGATTCGCTCTCTCCAGAAAGTAGAGGAGGTAGGGCTAGAGCGCACGTCGAGAGGTACCCTGCGTGGCTAATAAGAAGAGTGGCGGGAAAAGACGTCTTTAATATGGAATATTCCATTGACACGAGGATTGAGGAGCAAACAATGCTGTTCTACGAGAAAATTAGTGTATAATATGACGTTGAAGTTTCTGTTTTCAAAAAAATGTATGTTAAATTAAAGTTGGCGTTTTATGTGTATTGGTTTGGCAACATTGCGAGTTTGAAAGACATCATTTTAATGGGGATATTTTTGAGAAATGTTTTTTTTTTTACTTTCGATCAAAATACAATATTATAAATGACCTGTTTATATTATATTTATATCATTTACGATTCGAATATGCCAGTATTTAGAGAAGAAAATTGTGTTTTTGAAATTAGTCTAGGAAATGAAAGCTGAGTTATTGAGTCTTAATTCGTAATCATCGCACCATTTTTATGATAGGAATTTTATTTAACAGCTTTTAATGAAAAATCTAATTTAACAAATTTTTCTCCTTTGGAAATGTACAGGTTTAGCTATATAAATTCATTTGCCCGAAAGTAATTACTAACACAGTACTTCATACTTCAATCTCTTCAATTTAAAAAAAAAAACCTTTTTTTCAAACCCTTCTTCAAAAAATATGAATTTATCATTTTTTATGTTATGGACTTGATCCTTTAATATGAATATTTAAAACAGAAATCTCTGCATCTCGAAGTCCTTTTACATCAATACAACTCTGGAAAAATCGAAAACACAGCCTAACCCTTCAAATAAAAAAAACCATCCCAAATCACTAAAGAACCGATTCCATCGCAGGCATATTGGCACTGTCGCTTCAACGAAGAACAAACCCTCTACACCTTCATCCCCCTACGCTCCAGAATAGACACACGCGACGACGAGGAACTCCGTGGAGCGTGAACGCGCATCGCCGCCGAAAGCGTTGTTGCGGGCCGGCAAAGAAGAGTTCCGCAGAGAGAACAAGCCCCTCTCTCAGCCCACAAACGACCGCCTTGTGCCGCCCCATTCTAATGAGGGCGCAACAAGGCCGCCTTCATCCCCGCCATTCATCAGGCGGCGGCCATCTCATCGAGCATCCACCTGAAGTCTGCGATGACAGTCCACATCGATGCGGACTCAAAGGCTAATTATACGCCATCAAAGCGCCCTCTTGTTTGTTTTGACTGCCGAAATAGAACGCAAGGGGATGTCACTGTGTGTTGCCAACCAGTATCAAAGTTGGTTATGGCCCCGCAGGTAGGCCGTTTGGATGGAAGGGAACGTTCGTTTTATTGGCGATGTTTCTCGGGGCCATTAGAAAGCAAAACACGAGACTTTCTCGTTTCGAAAAACAAAACGGGGTTCTTGTTCCTCCAAAACATTCGGGAATGATTTGTGCTCGGTTTTTCGCCATTTCCTTCAGTCGTGCTGTTGAGAGTCGAAAAGGAAACAAATATTTAAAGTTTCCCTTTCTATTATATACGCTCTCCCGGTCATGTATTTTTCTCTCATTCTCTTCTAACCAAAACATTGATGGATTCTGTGCTTTCCAAATCAGTCCAATCTGCTTTTTTTCCTACTCTTTTTTTTTAGGAACATTCCTATGTAAGGTGTCGAGAGTATAGAGCATTTTCAATCACATGACACGGACCTAACAACGGCCTTAGCAACAGAAGTGTTACAGTTTTTTGCCCTACAGAGGTTAACAGTTACAGAAAATGACTAGCCGTGGAATTCTTCTATTGGAGTATTTGCAATCACGTGATCCCATACCTTAGCAACAGATAAACAAAGACCTTAGCAACAGTTAAAAGCCCTACAGAAAATACACAGTTAAAAGAAAATAACCGGTTGTGACGTCACTTGAAAACACTCTATAGCTAGTTTACATGTTGTAAAAAGAAATATTTTGCTACGATGTCTTTTCAATCACTGGCATGGGTGTTCAGTGCTCTTCTGTCATTTCCAAGTGATCCACAAAGACATTTGCTTCTACTTTTTTCCCTAAAAAGTTCTAAATTTAAATTTTTCTACAAAAAAATACTTTGAAGCAAATTTTGTTCTCCTAAGGCTCTGTCCAAACTAGATGACTTTTGCGGCCCGAAACGATTAAGATCTTTATCAGAGGGGAGAAAGAAGGGGATTTGAGGGGTGATGCACACTAGACTACTCCTGTAGCGGAAGAAAACTTGGGTCATCCTTTCCACTTCCAACAGCTACTGGAGAAGTATCACCCCACAAATCCCCTCCGTTTGATAAAGATCTTAATCGTTTCGGGCCGCAAAAGTCTTCTAGTTTGGACAGAGCCTTAAGAGTGTTCTGTGACTAAAGAAGTTTGAGAACAACCTATAATATTTTATTTTGGCTTGGAGTTTCGAATAACAATCTCAAGGGGTGTCCTCCCCGTAAAAAAAAAAAGAGAACTCGCAAGACCAGCACGAACAACTGATAAACCCGTTCAATCACCATCCCATCTAAAAGTTTATTGATTCAAGGATTAAATGTATTCAAATTTATCAGCCGATGCTTCCTGTGTCGGTATTATCTCCAGACCGTGAGAAGAGACATCTTCGGACATCCCGACATAGTCCAATCAGACGTCCATCACCACCCGGCAATCCGCCCAATCAAAAAACAACCGGTAAACGCGCTCCCGTTTATTTTAAAAACCTCTCTCGAAACAACGAGATGCATTGATGGAAATTTCCAGAAATCGAATCGAGAAGAACAAAACTTCCAATAAGCAAGTGCGGCAGGTTTTTTTTTTCCACGATCGGCGGGTAAGTATAGAGAGATTACGCCGCGTAACCTACTGGACGGAAAGCTTAACGCTGTGATTCATGAGAGCGGTGTTGTTAAGACGACGCGCCCATCAGAGGGTGTTTTTTTTATTAATCTCCGTCGCTATCAATTTGAGGGAAGGGAAGAGTTTCGGTGACAGACGCGGTCAGAAACGCCGACGGGCGGCCGAGATATACCGAAGGGTCCTCTCGAAGGGAGAGATGAAGGAAGAGCACTCGACCGAAGAGCTAGGGGAACTTCCCAATAGAGAGCAGATGTAACCCTAGAATATTTTTCAATAATCCTTGGAGAAAATAAGTTTTCTCCGCGTATAATCATTTTTCAAACTAAGGGGTGCGTCCCCAGGGGACCTCGAGGGTTGTATCGGAGGTTGCACCAATAAAAAAATGAACTTACTATTAAGATGATAGTTCTCAAGGTATATTAGTTTTATAATCAAAAATTTAACTCTCTTTCTCGTTTATATTCTTAAAAAATTACAACATTCTGGAAGTTGTATCTATTTTTATTTATTGGTAAAAAAATTCTAAAATTCAGCCCCTTTTTGGCACTTCTACTTCCTGTTTGTTAAAGGATAATCCTGATTAAAGTAAAATATAAATTTGGCCCAGGAACAAAAAGGTGTTCAAGAGCATATATTAATGCTGAAGAGTAAACAGATTCCCAAGAGCAAAGAGGTGCTGAAGAGCAGAAAGATAAGTGTTGTGTGCGTTGAACGAGATGGGGAGATGAAAGTTGAATATTTGTGGGGATAACAGTCACAATATAATTTTTTTAAGTGCGATCTTTTGGGGCCATATATGACTAAAGTGCAATATAAGAACCTTAATTGAACTGCAATATAAGAACCTTAATTAAACTGTAAGCACTTTTAGAGTATAAAAAAATTAACAAGCGAAGGTTATTACTACCTATTCATGTTTGACATTATAAAAATACTGTATTTTTAAATAAGTCTATAATTTTTTTTTTGTAAAATATTTATAAACATGGCAAATGATCTATCCACCTTTGGATTTTGTCGTGGTTATTTGCAAAGCTCATTTTTTCTGTTTAGAGTCAAGCAGTCAACAAATCCTTATCATTCAAAACTCAAGATGTCATTCGCCTGAAAACTGTCTAGCCAAGTCAGTGACCGATACCTCTATCACAGCTAGGAGAAACCGATTATAAATTTTAATTCACAAAAGCCAAAATATTTTTATGACCAATACTTTTTCCACTACGTCATATTCACCTTCAATAGGTAATCCCCCTAAAAATCCCTCAATTAATTAAACCCCCATGAAATATCACCACAAAACAATGTATCCTTCAAAAAAAAAAACATGTGTCTATCTCACTCCCCTAGCAGTACATCCCTTCTAATTTCTCCGGCATCTCCCGCCGACCGGACAAGAAAAAAGTGTGCAAATTTGTCACAAGGGCCTTCTCATATCGCGGTCCCCTCCACAGAGGGTCGGGGCGGCGTCTTTGATCCTGCGGTCATGCCCAGGCTACCTCCATCCTCTAATGATCTAAATATAGTGTTTCGCATCCTTCCGTGCGCTCAGAAATAATGACCCCGTTGGAGCATTTTTGGTTTACGAGCTCGCTAAAAGGAGGGTCCGCAAACTTGTGAGATGCTACATTAATTATAAAGGAAGATTCACTGCCGCGTGTTTTAAGGGATAGGGAAGACGTATTGCTTGTTGGGAGAAGTGCTATCTAAACAGTTTAGTTGTGGTAAGTCAAACGTTAGTGATGTAAAGCTGATGAGGAGGAGTGATTCGGAAAATATATTCGTGCTTACTACGGAAAAAATTAGATTGAGGTACAACAACTTTTTCTTAGGTTACTTAGAAATATACTACGTAGTTGTTTTATTTCTTAGTAACAAAGAATAAATATAACTGAAGAGTTACAAAAGATGGAAACAATTTAAATAATAATACTAAGTGTAATTTTACTGCTAAAGATAAATAAAGTCACATTTTTTTTATTTTTTGAAGGATTGGTTTGGTGTATATGACTTTTTGGCATCATGACGCCAAAAAAGGCAACATTTCCCAGAGAAATTTATAAAGCATTAAACGGATGTCTAAATCAATTTATCAATCAATATCTTAAGAATATTTATTGCAGCATTAAGACACTCCATAGACTTTTAGAAAAAAATAAAGTTTTATCCTATTAGAGTCTTGGAAAATCAGTGGCGAATCCAGTAGGGGGGGGCTGTGGGGCTGCAGCCCCCCCCCCAGAACCAAGACATCCTAGTTTTGGTATAGTTAAAAATTGCAATATCTTTCATTTTTTAAAAAAAATTTTGGTAGTAAATATGATTTAGGGAGCCCCTGACTTACTTTTCCGTGATATTTTTTAGCAGAATCATTATTCTTCAGGGTCTATAACCCTAGTCATTAGGTAGGGTTTTTTTTTCAAAACATTTATATAGAAGATTTTTTCGTCGGTTTTATGTTTTTGAAGGCGCTGATTACGAATATCAAATTTGCTCCCATTTGGGAGGTCGTCTTCATATTCAAAAATCGCAAAATTTTTCGATTTTTTGCTTATATATCAGAAACTACAAGTTTCTCGATCATAATCTCAATTACAAAGTTGAAGTAAACAAAATTTCACTACTTAAATTTGATTTTCTGAAGAGTGGTTCTACCACTAGAGTGAGCTGAAAAACAGCGATTTTTTGGTCTTTATGCAAAAAAAGTGAAAAACGTGTGCTTCTAGCCTCTACAAAGTGAAAAATATTCACATTATCAACACAAATTTTTTATATAATGTGAAAGAGAATTTAATTGTCTAATCATAATGTACCCTACATTATTATTTTTTGTGAAGGGGGAGAATAAAACATTCGCTTCTAACATCCAAAATGAACTCTCTCCGTTAATCTCAAATCTGGGCGCTTTACCTCCGGATAGTATTTCCAGTAAAATACGTTGTTTGGATGAATTGATGACTAAGCATGTTTAAATAAATAATTTTTTAAATTTATTTATGAAATATAAATTCAATCCATTTTTTAAATTTATAAATTAAATTATGGAAGCGTTTTAATGACTGAATTTATATGTTTTGTACATTGCTGAATCCGAATTTTAAGTTTAAAAACCCGTAAAAAGGCAAAAATTTGAGATTTATGTTGCATTTTTTGATGTGAAGGTGACCTTTTAAATAAAAATAAACTCGAAATTTCCATAATTTAATTTATGAATTTAAAAATTGATTAAATTTCCTAATTTTTTATTATGGTGTTGATACAAATATTAATGAAGTGCTGGATAAATTAAGCCAAAAGAGCCGAGAATTACAAATATTATTGTAATGATTTCAAATTTATGATTTAAATAATGATCATGTAAGTAAAAATTTAAAAAAATTATTTTCAGTTAAAAAATTTGTACCTTATTTATTATTGATAGGTCTTTAAGATCACAGTTGTTTTGTAGTACATTTTAGTACCATATAAAAAGTCTTATATAATAGGAGCTAAGCCATTTGAAACTCAGCCCCTCCCAGACAAAAATCCTGGATTCGCCACTGTGGAAAATACATACACAAAAATTTCCCCTCTCTAATTTCATCTCAACAACCTTCTCATTCTCTTCTATTCCAATTGTTTTTTTCACTCTCTCGTTTTCTCTCTCATTAACTTTTTAAGTCTTGACTCTTCATTTAAAATTAAGGTGGAAAGCGAAAAAAGAAAACACATGTTATGGAAACACCTGTGCCAAAAAAAAACCCCGCCCAACAGCCAATTTACAGATAGTTTGCACAATAAGGATTGCGAATGCGTAGGGAAAACCTTAAACTGAATATTAAGTGATGTTCTAAAAAATATTCATCGCTGATGCATGGGTGTATGCAGATTTGTGGATATCAGGGGATTTTATATCGAAGCCTTGTTCTTTTATCCAACCGTGAAACTGCACATATTAGAAGTGGGCACATGGTTTATCCACACATACTCCAGCAAAACAATAATTTTCCGTGAATCTCTTCATTTCCGACGATACGCATCTCCCATTCCGATTTCCGGCCATTCGTCGGACCATTTTTTCTCCCTCTGGTGATCCCAAGGAGCCATTTGCAGTTCATCTTTCATCTCGGTCCTCTCCCGTATCCTGTCTGCTCCGTTCGCAGCATCCCCAGTGATAAAAGGAACCGGTTCCCAATTAGTCTTGTTAGCGACTCCAACAAAGCCGAGCAAATTGGAGGCCGTCATGGATCTCAATCCGCGGACTTGAAATGTTATACAGCGCAAAGGAGGCATTTTTGCACAGTTTTTTTTCTTATGGTTTGCTTGGTGGTGGTTGGGAGATATCTTGCAATGACTGGAAATGTGATATTCTTAAGAGAAAAATAAAAGTAAAAAAATTCTAGTGAATTTAGTTCTTGGTCCTAACTAGTTATAATGATTGTCGTATTATGTCATCCTTTTTCTTTGAACTAGGAATATATCCGAAGTTTAATTTGATGTTTTTAGTTCTAAAACTTATGCAAGACTAAGACATCTGAAAAAAAAATACTTGTATTTTCCTCCACCGTGTTTCTTTTCAACTTACTCAGTTTTACTCACTTGAACAGAATTAATCTAAAGAAAAAATATGTTGATTGATTTTTAGTATAAAGTATTTGACCAATTCTAAAACTCGATTTAAAGGGAGAGCTAAGCTTATGGGTCAAATTTTTCTTCAATACTTTAACCAAAATTTCTTTTAAAAAATAGGATATTTATATTATTTTTTTACATTTATGCATTTTAAAGCATACCACCCTACACCCGTTGGTGAGAATTAAAGAAAAATATTAATTTATTTTTGAGCTTCTATTTAAACATATTGATAGGATCTTTTCTTTAATCACATCAAAAAATATCTTATTCCCCCCAAGATCTTGATTTTTTTTTTAAATGAATATAATTATTTTTTAAAAATATTGTTAATCAAATATCATGGACTGTATCGGGTTGGATAAACTTATTTTCCTTCCTTATATTGTCCCAAGTTTTTAAGGGGGGAAATAGTGTGTCTAATCGTTATCCCTTAGTAATGGGTGAATACTTTTAGGTATCGAGTCATTGCCATCTAGACACTTGAGGCCAGAGAAGCTCGAAATCTTGAGTGACGTTCTGCCTACTATTTCGCCTCATCATCGCTTTTTAGACAACAGTGCAATCCAGTCTGAAATCTTGCACGCTCCCGGAGTTGCGCTGTTGTCCAAAAAGCGATGATGACGCGAAATAATAGGCAGATCTTTCGAAGACTTATGTAATTAGCCTCTTCTTGGGAAAACTTTGAGTGTGAAAGAGTGGGCCCCTCGTGGAAGTTTTCTTTGGGGCCCTCAAAATTAGGCGGTCTTGGGATGGAGGGTCATAATACGAAACTCGATCCCGGCGGCACTCAGAAGATCATAACCTCTTCATCATTTTAAGAGCTCCCATTAGTCCCCTGCGCGTATACCGACAAATACAATATTCCCCTCGGACACGCAAGTGCTGCAGATAGGGTTTCCTCCGAATGTCATCGACATACAACGCACCGCACTGAAAATAAACCCGTTACGAGGCTTCGAGGAAGGCGCATTAAAAGCACACACACACATGTACAGTCCACGCGAAGGTGATCGTAAAAGAGGAGGAATATAAAAAGGAGGTTCGGCAAATAAACACCTTTCGCTGTGTGGGAGCGGAGGGCGGCGCACTTCAAAGGGGATTTTTTTGCACCCCCGAGGGGTGATACGGGGGTGGATGCGGCGACGCGTGGCGCGCAGATGCGGCGACGGCGGCGCATGAAAGTGATTGCCTGGGCGGGAAGGGGCGTTTTGCGCCCCTGCTTTTTCTTCAGCTGCGCTACACGTGTGAAAGGGTCACGCAAAGTGGTGCTTTCCCATGGAGAAGATTTCGTTTGGATATCTTGAAGTTTTTTTGTAAAATTAATTTGTTCTTTGGTGTGACGGCGGAAGTGGGAGAAATGGGTTACTGGGGCTGGGGGGGGCGGTATCAAATTTAGAAATTATGAACGAATTACAACGGTACTAAATGTCTTCGTGAAAGTACTAAAAGTTCCTTTAATTTCTAAAAATGTATGTTTGAAAGAGAAACCCCCTCTCCCCTTTAAGGCCATTCATAAATTACGTCCCGCAATTTTCTGGGATTTCACACCCCTACCCATGTCACACTTTGTAATATTTTAGTGTCTCCCTCCTGACAAACCGAAGAGTATAACTGCCTAGTTTACTAATAAACAGCTGTAAAAAAGTTTTTAGGAGTAATGTCACAAAGTCTGAACTGTGCCTTTCCTATTGTCACATTGCTTCACATATACAGGACCCCCTCTCTCCCCTACATGAGTAACGTAATTTGGGAATGATCTGTTGGATCTGCATATGTGGAGGTCGACTCATGATGAATTTGTCTTTATCAGAGAGGCTTTCTGTAGATTGGTGAAAAAAATGACGATTTTTTTTTTAGTTTCACACTAATAGTGTGCAAAATTATTAAATTTAACAGTTATAATACTCTTTAAAACAGGTGCGCAAAACTCATTTCTACAGCGGAATATTTAATACAACAGGGGTAAAGACGTATTAGAGGCGAAGGAATGCAGGAATATTTGTTGGATTATAAAAGCACTATTATAATTTATTTACTTCAGTTTAATGATTATGTATAGGTGATATTGAATATTATTTCTTTGAAATTTTATTTTTTTTTCATTTTACTATACTATTTTGATTTGAAGAACGAACGAAGGAATATTTGTTGCGTTATTATTAAAGCAGTTTATGTAGTTTAGTAGTGTCTTAAGTTTGATGATAATATGCAGATTATATTGTTTAGCTTAAATTCAAACATTTATTTTATTAGATTTTTATATTTAAAAACTTATATGTGAAATAAATTAGGTCTTGCTTGTCTCTAATATTTTTTGATTCAAAGAAGAGGCGTTCCTACTCAAAAAAGAAAATGTATTTCTCTAAAAACAATCTACGAAACTAAGACTAGACATCGTTTTGGGAATGAAAATGATAGAAGATTATTTTTTAAAAACAAAAATATATACCATTTTTTTTTTAAAATTTTTCCTCCTCATATACAACTAGGTTCCGAGTGTGTCGCATCCCACAGAAAATTCATGTTGTAAAGGATAGTTTCAATACTACTGTTTTTATAGTATAATAGGTACTGTTTAAATATCCCTTTTGGAACTTGAGATATAAAATTTTTATCAAAAGTACTCAAATTTTAAAGAGAGTTACTATTTCAACTTTCAAGAGGATAAATTCGTTGGTGGTAATACAAATAAATTTGCTAAGTAAAAGACAATGCTTCATTGCGAAAACTGCAACGGAAAATTAAGGAGAAAGTAACTTAAATTCTATAAGTATCCAGGTTTCCCATTTAAATAGTAAAGAATTTAGACTGAAATATTGTGCCTGGACCTAGAGCTTAAGTTTTACATGTTCTTAAATTTTTTTTCAATAATTGAGAAGGATAAAATCTAACCGGTATTTTAGGATTAGCCGGGCGCAAATCTCGTCAAATTGACTTTATTGGCAACACTTTACAAATTTTACATAAAAACATTTAAAAAACTAAAATCAACACTTCTATTTCATATTGTTTTTATTTCAATATTTGAATATTTTCAGTCATTTTTTAGAAAACTTGGTACTTGCGCCCGGATAATCCTAAAGTAGTACCTACTGTATAACCTAGTCATTTTAGTCTCCAACTTTCCATCGTTCCATTTCACGTCAAGCTGCCAGCTTTATCTTCTCATACATACTTATTTTTCTTTGAAATTGTTCCTGTATTATTTCAAAGAAAAGTAAGTTTGACTACCATGAAAATGGATTATTAGTCATTCTAATAATCTTCGTCTAGAAAGTGTTTGTAGTAACAAATAAAAAACTTAACAATTAAATACCTAAGTACAACAATAAGTAAACAACAATTAGTACAACAATGATCAGTTAAAAATGAAATTTAGAAACACGAGTTGAAAAATTCTAAACAATGCGTAATAAACAATGAATTTTTAAATTAAGAGTCAATTGATTTTTTTATTTGAAGTTTTGCTTATTGTTCAAAAACTCAGGAAAGAAAAAAATTCAGGAATTTATTTCTCGACCGTTTAATTTACAACTGCTTACTTTTAAAATATTTTAGCTACTTGATCATTATAGGAAAAATTATTACAGCTAATTTTCAATTTTATTGAGTCAAACTTATTTTTATTTGACATTAAACAGAGATAGTTTCAAAGAAAATAAGCATTCTCACCCAGTTTTGAGAAAAGATAATAGATACAGACGGTTCCATATAAGATGGGGAGCTGGAGACTAAAATACAGAGTAGATTATACTTTTCATTTTGTTGAAAATAAATAAGTTTATAACCAATGGACTAATGGTAACTTTTTCATCTTTCAGGTTTAAAAGTGAATTTCTTTTCGGGTAAGTTTTAACAGACATGGGAAAAACGTCTTATATGAAATGCTTAAGAAGGAGAAGAAAGGTGACTGTATGATTTTTAAGTTATCTTTTGTTCTAATAAAGAATTATTTAACATAAGAAGTTATGCATCTTTCTTTCACAAAACAGTTCCTCTAATTTCATTGTAAACTTATTTTTCCTTCTTTTTTACATAAAAATATGACATATAAATGATTGTTGGAATTTTAAAATGCACACACGAATAACTCACGAAAATTGTAATAAACTCTAAATAAATGATTGGAAAAAAATTTATATATATCTACATACACTTGATTTTCCCAATTCCATAAAAAATTAATGTCCAATTTAAAACTAAGTAATACCGAATATGAATTGAACATCCTTTTGTATTTTGTCCATGTTTAGTAAAGCGGCAGTTATTGAATAATGCATGCACTGATCACTTTCATTGCTAAAATATTAAAAACGCTTAAATTACACTTCTGGACCAATCTTGGTAGAAGTAAGTATACAGATACACATTTTCTTTTCTACTTATTCTTCAGTACTAACTTCAGTAACCTGTTGTAACTTTTATAAGAAATCTCGTATTTCATATATTCATAAGTTTCTTTATGAAACCTTAAAGGAGTGAGTCCGTGTGGAAAATTGGTAACTTAATAAATATACGGGGTTGTAGAATTTCATTTACAACATTTGATATTGTTAGTATATACTTTATTGATATTGATACTTTATATGATACCCAACTGCATACATGTAAACCAAAAGTACAACTACCCTATATATCAGAAACAAATTTATGACATATTTTAAATTATGGTGTAAATATCATTAAATTTAATCATTAATACACAACCTCAAAAGATAAAACGAAAATCATGAATTATGAAAAAAAACTCTGAGTTTTAGACCAATAATTACGTTTTGAAATTAAAACATTTCATAATTCCATCTTCCTGAGTTTTGGATTCAATCAAATTCCAATTTTTACGAGTATATCTCATCTTCTTTTATTCCCCTAAAAACTCCCCTGTTTCAGCCAAGGGTTTCAGCTCCATTCATTTTTGTTTATAAAGAAAAGGAACTAAAGCATTTTTAGAGAGGAATACCGTTAATTTCCTTTCCTTTCCCATGAGATTCAAAGCAAAACAATAAGAAATGGCGGAGGTTTGTTTAGGACAGAGATGAGTCAGGGTGGCAAGGGTCTTGACTAGCTGCATCTGTCGGACCCTTCTGCCCCTTCAGAATGCATACCACCTGCGAATGTTTACTTTGGGAAATCGCAACCTCCCACTACAGCTTGGAATTCCACATAAAACTCTGAATTATCGCCTCACGTGGTACAATAAATCTAGCCTCCTTTTTATGGATATTTGGCTTTTTTCTCCTTCTTTATCTGCTGGATGTAGAACGCCCACAAAGATTGTGGAAAACGGTTTTTGCGTGACACTTGTTGGACCCTTTCAAGTGCTATACCTCAAGCTAGTATTTAAGAATGGGGAGGGGGAGTTTATGACTTTCCTCCAAATTTTAGTTGAATTAATTTTTTTTTCAGAGCATACCAGAAATCCTTTTTAAATGGATCCACTTATCAAAAGTTCAAAAGTGTATTATCAAAATCATTAATTTATTAATGTTAGGTAAATATGGTATGTATTTTGAAAATAATAAATCAATTGTTAATTTAAATACCATTAAAATCTATCTTAGTAAGATAGATCAATTCACCAACAAAACAATTCTGCCCTAAAATTATTAAAAAAACATTCATATTATGAGTCTAAAAAAATAACAATAGTATTAATTCATTCTTAAAAATTCATTACGCTCATTAAAAAAGTAGATAATTTAAAGACTTTAACAGTTTTAGATGTAAATGTTTATACATATAAAGGCAACTTTAAGAAAAAAGTTGATCTAAATAACCTTAACAGTTTTTGAGGTACTGAAAGTGAATCAATGTGCCCCTTGTATCAAATCGACCCGTTTTCCCTTACATCCTTTATCGTACGAAATGCTCAAATATGTATTTCTTACAGTCAGGTTTCTTGTGATTAATATTAAACATTATCTGATATGCCCGGCCTTGTACGAGTGAAGTTAGATATTTTTTTTTCTTTAAAATTTCAATACATTTCATATCTCTTTTTGTTGGGTGAAAGGTATTTAATTCCATACAATTGATAAGCATTTTAATTTTTGAATGATTTATAAATTTTCCACATGATCCATTGAAAACAAAAAATATTATAAAGAATTCTCCCAAAAATTGCTTAAAATGCTCATTGAGAGCCCTTGATTAATCCCATCTTCAAAAATTCAATAAATAAAAAATTCCTGCAATGTAAGAAAAATATCCAATATTTTTCTAGTTGAAAAGGTTTCAGCATTTCCGATAGTTTTTGGTTCAGTTGAACCCAACTTTCTTTAAAGTTACAATATGATCATCTTTTGATTTCACATCCTCGTTTTCATGGAGACTATATTAACAACAATGTTTTTAAATGAAGCTTTTGACTTTAAAATTAGATATGCTCTGAAATAAAACAATTTTAACCTATACTTACCAATTTAACTATATTAGATTAACATCATCTTAAATTTAAGAAAAAAAACAGTAGTATTCTCTTGTGTAAGGAATGTTTTTTTTACTTTAAACAAAAACTATTGCTTTGTCCTCACCCAAATCATGCTTCGATGATGCTCTCTAATGGAAAACGCGTCCCTCGCAATGTTTAACCCTACCACCAAAATCAAATGGTCTAAATGACATATTGGAAGTCGTTTATACCTTCGCTACCTTAAACAGCATTAAAAAAACCTTTAAACAAATTGGGTATTTATTCTTATAAATGTTTTCTTTTCAGTGACGAAACGATAACGCTTTGATGTTCAAAACCTAAGAGACATCTCTCAAGGCATCATCATGAAAGACAACCTTGCTAATACGAAGACGTCTTAACGCCATCAAAAGCCTCTCAAGTGCTCTTAAAAGGGTTTCTCGGTGGAGCATCTTCTGAGAACACTTCTGACGTCTATAAAATTTCTGTAACATTTTATAAACAAAACGAGAGACGGCCAAATAAGAGCTCGATTCATTATTGTCGGCAGTAAATTTCCAGATATGAGTTATCAGTTGAAGTGGCCGTACGCGTGCCATAGAAAAGAAATCCTCGAAGTGTTCTTTGTATTCAGGGAAAAGCATAAAGGAAGGTGAAGGTGGCTTTGTGGAGATGCATAAGTGAAATGCGGGGAAAGCAGCAATCAGTGTAGTCAGAGGGAACAAGATGAGATGGCATCAAAAGACATTTTCTCCCATTTGGTCATTACAAAAAGCGGGGTTTTTTTCTGTTTTGATCGATATCCACACGATTCATGCCCATTTTCAGGAAAAAGAGAAAATTCCTTTTTTTTTTTTCATAAATAACATATACCGTAAATGGGGTAACTTTGGTCCAAATGGAGTGATTTTTACATTAAAAGCAAATGAAAGATGTTTAACCAAAGCAAATTTGACGCGGTCAGGGGGTTTATTTTTTATCATGTTCAACTGTAATATAGTATACCGTTTTCAAAGTGTAAATTTAAATTTTAAATGTGTTTATTTTTTTTTATTTTTAAATTTTGAGCCAAAGTTTCCATGAATACATTCCATGAATTGGCCCATACCTCAAAACCCAAAACGTTAAGGCGTTTACATAGCTTTAGACCAGCGGCTCCGCGAAGCATTTACAGGGGCTGGGCGAAGAAATTTGAAATAAATACAGACAATCTACTAATTAGTGCCTCAGGTTTTTCTCCAGTCCTATTATTATTCTTTTTAATTCTTCTGATTCGATCAAAACAAAAGGTTTAAATTATACTTATTTTGAATTCAATGTACTAAAAAGTAAAAATAGTAGGTTTTGGGTTTTTCTCTAAGAAGATCATTAAAGTGTTTTATTAATGTCCGTATCAAAGGGGGTTTTAGGGTTGAACCCCCTCCCTAACGAAATTTTGACATCAATTTTTATACTGTTTTTCACTAATTGTACGGGTAAAATTTCGAAAAATTTTCTGAGGGAGACACACAAACCCCCTCAAAATTTTCACGTCTTTTAATACTGTTTTTTCCTTGAAAATGCTGCCCTTTCAAAGCGCAGTCCTCTTTGTTGGTCACCCATAGGGGCTTTAAATAAGTTAAAACACTACTTTTAAGGGGCTAATTTCAACCCTCTTTGAAATTTCCTTCGAAATTTGGATACTTAAAAGTTTTTTTATTCAGAAAATATTAAAATAAAGAAAGGAGTTCCTATGTGGCAATAATTACTAAAAGATTATTACAAATGCCAAATATACATTTCCCAATTCAAGAAGGAAAATAGATAACAAAAATTAGAAGTATTTTATTGTTTTAAATTGGAAGAGAAAATAGAACATATTTTTAAGCTATAATCTTACTTAACAGTTTTCGTTTTATAAAAACTTTAAAATATGTTTAATTAGAATAAATACAGTCGACTCCGCTTATTGTGATCACGGTTAATGTTATCAAAATCATCAGGTCCCGATCATTCCTATTTAATTTAATGTAATTTAATGTACATCATTTTATGTTATCAATAAATCGCTGTTATCAAAATCTGGTGAAATACCCTACAAACCTACTTTTTCCTTCGTTTGAAGACCAATTTTAACACATTAAAACACAAAATGAGGCATTTATTAATTAGTAATATATGTTTCACTCATATTTTTTATGAATGTATATAATTTGCGAAATACTAACCAAGAAATCATTTTAAAACTTCATTTAGGACTACATGGTTGTGATTTTAAAGCAATCATTCGAGTTACACTTTGAAATTTTCTAGTATCAAATCGCTTGTTAGTATCAATTGGATATTTTTATCATTCTACTCTATGAAAAAAGTGATCACATTAAGCGGAATCGACTGTATTGGACAATACTTCATTTAAATTTAGTTTCAATGACAAAACTGTTTCATTATTTGCATTATGGCCAAGTTTTGAGAAACTTGGAAAGAAAAACTATAAATAATGAAAAAAGTTAAACTTATTCCCTTTTTCAAACTTATGAAATTTCACCTGAAATAAAATAACCCTCTTATATTGACAGTTAAATTATATCTCTGCTTAGTTCACTTCACAGCACAAAAGTTAAAAATAGAAAAGACGAACAAATAATTTAAAAGAATTATGAAGCTGAGTCATTAAGGCAGTTGAATGAATACCAATGGAGTATTAATGGGGTTAAAAATTCACTCTATAAAATAGGTAAAAACACTTTTAAATTAAAAATAAATTTTATATTGGATTAGTTTAAGTACAGCACAAAGAATAAGAAAAGAAAGAAAAATTAACTTAAATTAAATAAAAATTATAACGATTGGACATGGACATAGATTTCACCGAATTCAAGGGATTATACCTGCCTAGAGGATAGTTATTTTTCCCCTCTTCCCACTCACGTGTAGAGCGAAGCTTGGGGATTTCTTTGTGCACAAAAAGTCAATTCGCCATTTTTTGGACTTATTCTCTTTTTCAAACTGACGATTCATTTGTTGAGTAACGAGAGTTTAGTATTGAACATATGTGGACAAAAACCACCGATTTTTGGAAGATTCAGCCAATCCCTTGCCCGAAACTTAACGATCCACGATTATTTCTCAGTGAAATTTGATATTTCAGTCTTAAATCTCCCTTTTCTCTATCTTCTTTAGTAGGTACTTCTAGTGTTTTACGACTTTTCCATCCCTAACAGGCCGCGTCCCCGGAACGAAGCGAGTTCTATTTTATATCCCTTGTAGCTCAACAAGTCTGAAAGTAAATGCGAATCACATGTATAAATAGATAGAGTGATAGTTTGGTTTGGATCTACTAAAAAGTGACAGTGGAGAGTATTTTCTCTTATTGTTTGGGTTTTTGTCACTTCTATGTAAAGTTTTGTTTATTACTAGTTTTCCCACAGTTTTAGAATATACATCCATCCATACACTTGAGAAATTTTAATGTATCCTTTCTCATTTTTCTCCGAAAGTTAACAACCCATCCGGAAAATCAAGGAAGAAGGGCGGTCACCCCTATGAAAATCGAAGGGAGTGACAGTCCCAGATATCTAAAAAAAGTATTAATAATTCGAAGTTCCAAAAATTCTCATAATACATATTTTTCTTTGAAATTGTGTATGTATTATTTCAAAGAAAAATAAGTTTTATCTCATGAAAATGGCGAAGTCCCAGTAATAATAACCTTCCTCTAAGAAGTGTTGAGAAAGCTTTAAATAAGTATTCGCAAATAAAATAATGCAATATAGTAGGGGGAAAATAGCTAAAAAAAGGGCCATTTAGGGAACAAATTTGAACAAATGATTTGTCAACGGTTTTAGGCTCTACTAGATGTCCTTAATGAGAAAACGAAAGTTTACCAAAATCGGATCGTGGGAAGTGGGTTTTTTTCAAGATGGCCGCCATAAACATGGAAAATCAAGAAATCCTATAAGTTTTGTGTTTAAAACGTAAATAAACGTTCTTCAATGTATGATTTGAGTAGGATAAGTATGGTACTGGGTAAACTGAATGATATAAAAATAGTTTGCAAAATCTGGCAACCGGGAGTGGTTTTTTTTTTCAAGATGGAGGGCGGAACTTTCATATAAAAGGATGTGATGATTCTGAATTTTTATGAAATATATTTTCACAGATTTTTATAAAATATATTATTTAATTTATTCTTATTTTAATAATTTTTCATTCTAAGTAATGTAATAATGTACAGGATACAATTAAGAGGCAGATTTTATAAGATGCAGGCAGAAATAAAGTTGGTCGCAACCCAGTATTTATTTCGAATCGACATCTTTTTTTTACTCCTTTTTCTCTGTGCATTGAGGGTCAATCAAAGTAATTCTGGTGATAACAACATGTCCTTAGGTAGCTAAAACAAAATTTTTTTGTGAATTTCATGGTTTACCTTCAGTGCAACCTAGAAGGGTTCGCCAAACTTTGTCACGGAAAGTGAAAAAACGCCAAATTTGAGCCCTAATGCACCCCATCATTGATGGTCAACCACAGTTTGGGGGGTTTACTTGTGTAGTACTACTCAGTATTAACTTATTTAGCCCATTTATTGCATAGTTGACCTTCAGAGCTGCCGGAAATAGCTACTTTTGTAGCTAACAAAGCAAAAAAAGGTCATTTTGGTGACCCTGTATTTCAAAGCATTAAGGGTCAATGAGGAACTTGAAAATGGCATTTGGTAGTATGAGACCTGCACTTTAAGAGACAATTGACAGATCTTTGGTTTTCGGCCCTGCGAGTACTTAAAACTGACTTTTGTAACTAACAAAACGAAAAAAAGGTCAATTTGGTGACTATTTCAGAGCATTTTAGCTTATAAAAGTTGCTATTTTCCGGCAGCCCTGAGGGTCAACGATGCAATAAATGGGCTAAATAAGTTAATACTGAGTAGTACTACACAAGTCAACCCCCCCCCCCCCAAACTGTGTTGACCCTCAATGATGGGGTCCATAAGGGCTCAAATTTGGCGTTTTTTCACTTTCCGCGACTAAGTTTGGCGAACCCTTCCAGGTTGCACTGAAGGTAAACGATATTTTTTTTTTGGGGGGGGGGAAAGAAAAAATACGGGTATTATAAAATAATTAGAAGGAATCCACAATATAAATTTCATCAAAATAAAAAATGGTCACAATAATGACCCCCGCATTTCTGCCTGCATCTTATAAAATCTGCCTCTTAATTGTATCCTGTGCATTATTACATTACTTAGAATGAAAAATTATTAAAATAAGAATAAATTAAATAATATATTTTATAAAAATCTGTGAAAATATATTTCATAAAAATTCAGAATCATCACATCTTTTTATATGAAAGTTCCGCCCGCCATCTTGAAAAAAAAACATTCCCGGTTGCCAGATTTTGCAAACTATTTTTATATCATTCAGTTTACCCAGTACCATACTTATTCTACTCAAATCATACATTGAAGAACGTTTATTTACGTTTTAAACACAAAACTTATAGGATTTCTTGATTTTCCATGTTTATGGCGGCCATCTTGAAAAAAAACCCACTTCCCACGATCCGATTTTGGTAAACTTTCGTTTTCTCATTAAGTACATCTAGTAGAGCCGAAAACCGTTGACAAACCATTTGTTCAAATTTGTTCCCCTAAAAACCTTATTTTCCCCCTACTAATAATTAAAAAAAATTATAAAAGCAACAAAGATTACACTGTTAAGAGGTGAAAAATAAATTTCAGATACACGAAACGATATTATTCTCAACAATGCATTGAACAATGGATGTGTAGTCGATTGTTGCTAATAAACAAATTTGAGGAATTTATTTCTCCGTCGTTTAGTAATTTCATGGGCGCCCATATATTTGAATTCAGGAGGGGGCCCAAGAAAAATTTTTGCAAGATAGCCAGTTTCTTAGCCGAGACCCAAGTTTCTTTTTAAGGGGGTTGGTATCATAATTATTTCAAAGGGCCCCTCACGAGTTCTTAATGCTAAAAATTTTGTAAAACAATACTGGAGTTTCAAGCAAAAAGGGGTGCCTAAGAGTCCTCTCCCAGAAAAAGTTTCGAAATTTTATTCTTAAAAGTAGTGTTTTAACTCATTAGGGTGACTTCTAAAATAGGATCGCTCCTACGCCGAGCCGCAAAATTTCAAGTCAGAAACTAAAATGAAGATTCTATATAACTTTTCCAGTGCATTGGGGAGCACGTGAGTAATTTATAGGGTGCTTACTTTTAAAACTTTAGCTGATTGGGGAAAGTTGACTTTCCATTTTAAATTGTGGAAACTTATTTTCATTTGATTTTATACAGTGACAATTTCAAAGAAAATTGCATTATTCGCACGCATTTTTTGAGAAGATAGCAAATACCTTGTCATAATATGGGGAGGTGGAGACTAAAATATAGAGTACAGTATGATTTTCCTTTCCATTTTGTTGAAAATAATAGTAATTAATCCGTAAAACCAGAAATCTAGATTAATACATGTTTGGTAGCTGCTTATTTCAGAGTATACTGTACGTACAGCGCATCGTTGATTGGAGTAACATTTTATACAGGTAGATATAATTTTCCTCCGTATTTTCAGATTTTCCTAAAAAGTAGTAGTACGTTTTAAATTTAACCAAACCTTTTTTTATTCTTCTAAAAATATTAATTAATTTAAAATATAAACTACACAAAATTATTTAAGTGATTTCTCCAAATAATATTTACCCAGCAAAAAATATTTTATCATGACATCTCAAGTACCTATCCTAAAAAATTGGCGACGTTCCATTCCATAGAATTAATAAAAAACTTACTAAACTTTTTCGGGTACAATTCCGTTAGAGTCCCCGCTAAATATCGCCAATATCCAAATCGCTAAATATATCCAAATATCAACACATTTTTCTGACTTTTATAAATCAACTGAATATAATTATTGATCTAATTAAACATTTAATTCAGGAGTTTGAAATTATTTATATATATTTTTACTTTTTGTTGTCTAAAAGAACCGGGCGATATTTAGCGGGGACTCTAACGGAATTGAACCCTTTTTCGTTAGAGAGGGGTTGGTTGAAAACATCGTTTTTAGAAAATAATTTCAATAGCAAATACTTGATTGAATGCAGCTCTCTAGAATTTTGAAATGTAGTTTTTGAACCTTGTTGTATGTAACTTTTAAATTTGGGATAAAATTGAAAACAGTGCTAATATTTTATTTTTAAATTTGACTCCCATAAAATGTGTTTGAAGGGGAACCTTTTGGCGCGCCACCGGAGCAAACCTCCTCCTTTGCTACGGCAGAGAATTTTCAAGGAAAAGTCAGTACATACACACATTGCATAAAGACGAAATGTGAAACTTTTTCTAGAAAAAATTTAGGTATAACAAGTTTAAATGGTATCGAGACCTCTTTTTTGCACCTTAAGAGCCCCCTTAAATTTCCTTTTTATTCTCATAAACCCCATGAAAAGTCTGTTCTGACCCTACGGGTCCATATGAAACACTTTTGAAACCATTGATTTAGTGTGTGATTAAAGGCAAAATATATACTTTTTTGTGTTTGAAAAAGAGATTTGAATATCTCCTATATTATATTTTTGGTACAATTCTTTTCATTTTAATTTCTAATCGAAGGGAAGGTTATTATTTTTGTAATTCAATAAGATGGAGCTATTTATAAGGAAAAGAACACTTACGTTGAAAAATCATTCTTACACGCTTACAAATTAAAAGCTTAGAGATAGCTAAAGGGAAACAATGTTTAATATCTTACATTTGAATTAATATCTATATATATAATTCTCTTACGTGGCTCACGAATTTGGCGGTATTTGTTTTCTCCCGTTGGCAACGGTTGGTTTGTTGTGGTTTTGTGTTTTGTTTACGTTTTGGTGAGTGTATGTACAATGTTCGTAATCACGAAACGCTCAATAACCTGGGTTCAAATCCAGGTAGTACACATTCTTAGCTAGGCTGTACCAGCGTATGGCGAGCGAGCGTAGCGAGCACAGGATTGCGATGCAATCCTAGGGGAACTGCGTCAGCAGTTCCCGGGGGTTGGCGAGCGATAGCGAGCAGGGGGCGATAGCCCCCTAGTCTTATTTATTGTCACAAAAGTTTTAAAAAACTGTGAAGTAGGGAGTGAAGGCTTCAAAATTTCTGTGATTGCATTAATAAATAAATAGTAACATTCGATCCACATTTGTCTTAATGGATAACCACAAGAAAACCAGTATTTATGACAATACGTAATACAATGTTATAGCTCGCAAATTATAAATGCAAAAAGTAAGCATATAGTAGTTGTTTTTATCCCCTTCGTCAGTGCAGGAGAAAGAGGGATTCATTTGTGACAGTTTCTACAACTCACGAAATTGTGACTCCCCAAAGTGCGTTAAAGTAGGTGGATTATACCACTGTGAGATGGTCGTTGACCCACCCTTTACACATAAAACTGAATCGGAGACCTTTCTCCATTTTTCTGTCAAGTAATTAATGGTTGCCCCCTGAAGAACCATATCTCATGAACGCACACTTACACCATAACTACAGTTTAAAAGCCAATTGGACACATAGACTTCAGAAATGAAGACTGCAACAAAGAGGCCCTTTACTCCCCAAGCTCTTTTAAAGATCGTGTTTAACGGCTCTCATAGACATATCTAGGTTTGGCAAACAACCGAAAATCCCCATCAATCGCTGTTACACTTTTAACACATTCTGAACAGGTTTGCGCATTTCAGCCAAAACCAACCCGAGTACACACCGAACCACGGTGGTCCCTCGACATAAATTAATTAGGCGAGCCTTAAGAGAGCATTCTGTATTCGAAGCAGGCATATCGAACAGCATTTTCTGCGACTGTCTGTATTGGTTTTGTTCCCGTGGACGATTTATCGGAGTTCCGCGTCCGCCATGTTGACAGATGGCCGTGAGCGCCCTCTCTCGAATCTTTTCCTCACTTTCAGGCTTGGACACTTTCCACAAAATGTCTCCTCTGTTTTTTCTTCTCTTCTTCTCGAGACAAAGGACTCATTTATCACGAGAGGCAAGTCCTGTCCTCTCCTCCTATCTCCGGCTTTTTGAAACGGGACTCGGGCTCCTGCTATTAGCACCCTTCTTATCGCTGTGGGGTTATCTGATCTCGAACGAATTTGTTTTAATTAACGTTTGAATAGGTCAGCGGATTCGTTTTATGCCTCTTTGCTTCGGAAAATTCGGAAGATACAAACTGTTGTGAGGAAATTCTAAGAATGGTACAAAAAAGTTATCCATACAACTTTTAAAAATTTCAGTGACAGACTTAGTATAACTAACTTAGTCGGACTCCTGCCATTTATGGACCTCACTTTCTCAGGAGCCACGCCCCCCCTTTGCCTTGAATCCTCATGGAGCTTGGGTGTTTCATTTCAAGTGGCACACGGAAGTAAACTCTCCTTGAAATATAATGTCCAATTCAATAGATGTTGAAGGTACTCTTTTAAAAAAAAAAAAA
This sequence comes from Tetragnatha montana, assembly GCA_963680715.1. NCBI lineage: Eukaryota > Metazoa > Arthropoda > Arachnida > Araneae > Tetragnathidae > Tetragnatha > Tetragnatha montana. The sequence goes on along the minus strand of OY796674.1, from coordinate 60,933,232 downwards.
AAAAACTTGGCAAATTGGACAATCTTTAAAAAGGTTTGTAACACATTTTTAGGGTTTATTAACTCACTGATCACACTTTGGAAATAGGAACAGTGCTGCTTCTATGACGCAGCACAAACGTTCAAGATTCGTCCAATTTTCGTCATGTAAGGCCAAATTTCGTTTGTTTCCTTCTTGAAAAGTAAATAAAACCTGGTGATCCATGCCCCACCTGGGGGGCAATTTGGTTAAAAAAATTTCAAATTGCCCCCCTAGAAATTCATATTGCCCCCCGGTGGGACGTGCGCCTCACGTTGGGAAACACTGGTCTAGCTTTATTTATATGCTCAGGCAATGTAAATGGATTCCTTCCTGATGATGATATTAATAAAAAGGTACAGATCTTGGGTCATCAAAAAGTAACGTTTTATTACGAAACTTTAAGCGGAAAATGCAAATTTCCACTTACACTTGACGGTAATGAACCAAATATGAGCCTGTATAATCTATTCACCCATGAAAAAGAAACTCAATGCATAGGAGGATCCCTTCCTTAAAGCATAAACGTCACTTTTGTGTTCTAATGGGTTAGACATCCAGTAACGGTATCTCGATTACGCTCAAAATTCTACGGGGCTTTTGTATTCGTCCTTAACAAAACTTCTGCCAGGAAGACATTATCACCTCCACGAACTGCAAAGCCTTTGAACCTGACCTAAGTGCAGCGATGTCTACACCCCTCTCAAAATAGACGAGAAGAAAGAACCCTCTCCTATTGAACCGTTTTCTTTGTGGGCAATAAACAGGTAAAAGAAAGGGATTTGTTCTGGATGCGACACTCCACCCCCGTTTCGAATGGCCAATTGCCATCCATAACTGTCGTCATCGAATCCTCCGAGCTATTGTTCGCTTCCGGACCCAAAATACGCATTTTTGAGGGGTTTTGTTTTCCTCCGAAATTAGGTCACATCCAAAATGTGGTCCCCCTTCAGACATTACTGGCGGGGCAGCCGTCCGATGCCGAAACACAAAACCCTGCTGCTTCCATGCTGCAGTATTGTGCGACCTTGCCAACCGGTGAGCCATTACACACTTCGCGCCTGCTAAAAATGGAGGGTTTTTTCCGGTAACTGAAGAATACCGGAATTCGGATCGAGAGAGGAGAGTAGAGATAAAACTATCTTGAGCGCGCATAGCATGTAACCTTCCGTGGCTAACCTATGAGTTGCAAAACAAATTATGCGGAAGCAGTACGTTCTTCCTTCTAGAAAAAGGGTCGCATTATAGAAGCCGATTAGAAAAAAAGAATGATGGGAATCACAGTAAAGCGAAAGATTTTCTTCTCTATCCTTAGTTGTTTATTGTGTCCTTGCAAAAAAAATTAAAATCCTCAAAATTGGAAGGAAACTTTAAGAAAGGGTATATTTTTTAGTTTATGAGAAAATTAATATTTAAAAAAATTCTTTAAAAATATAATTTTTTTAATTCTATGAAACATGCCTACTGAACCGTTCTCAATCTCTTTATAATAATAGAGCATTAATAGTGAACAAAATCGTGGTTTTGTTATTTGAACTAGGAACTAAAAGGAACTGAAGTCACCAAATCTTAAATAATTCATTTTCGTTTTCGCAATAATTTTCCAGAATAGCCCTAGAAACGCTATGAAAATTCAGAAATAATCAAAGAAGCATCTGTCTTTATTTTATTGGCACAGTCGTTTCGATAGGGAAAAAAGATGTCATGTGTACTCTATTGCTTCTTACTCGATGCAGAGAGGGGTGGTGTCAGTGTCGCGAGGCATCGACAGAACATGAGCAACGAATGGCGCTTTTGAGAGGTATTGAATTCTTCTGTCTCCAGGGAGGGGTGTCTTGCGAGGGGATGGAGTCTTGGGTTTCTTTAGCATGTGTTACAAAAACTTGACTAGGAGGAAAAATTCCGTCTAAGATTACACCCTGACGGTTTTTCATACTGGAAGAACAATTTTTGTTGTAAAGACTCTATTAGGAAGCATTTTTTTTTCATTTGGGACTATCAAAATATAATAAATTAACCCTCTTTTGTACCCCTTAAAAATAATTCAAAATGCATTCTTTGAATTTAAAAAAGTGGTTCAATTTCGTTTGAGTCCCCACTAAATATCGCCCGTTTCGTTTAGACAACAAAAAGTAGAAATATCCATAAATAATTTCAAACTCCTGAATTAAAATGTTTAATGAGATCAATATCTATTCAGTTTATTAATAAAAGTCAGAAAAATTTGTTGATATTTGGATATATTTAGCGATTTGGATATTGGCGATATTTAGCGGGGACTCTAACGTAATTGTACCAAAAAAGTCACACAATCCTAATTTTATATTTAAAATTCCAGAATTCATTTTAATAATTTTCTTCAAACAACTCTTTAAGACCTCATGTAGATTACAAGTAATATACCAATTTGCGGGAGGAAGTTACGAAAACTCTCCATTCTTTTCTCTCTTATATTTGTTTCCTTTCCTAATTTTTTTTTAAATATTTAGAAGTTGTAAATTACGATTTAAACTGTTTTAAAATTATTTTCTTCACTCATTTTCAACATTCTTAACGCTCAAATGATAAATAAATCTCAAGTACAAGGAATAAATAACTGCAAACGTATATATTTGTTTCATTTAACACTCCAATGTTTTAAAACCATACCTTGTTACGCTTTTATCTATTTTTCGTCATCAATAAATGACTGAGAACGAGCATACCACATAATCCATATTTTGATCAGTAAATCATGGAAGGGGGTTCCATGTCCTGACCTATCATGTAATCCAATTCTATTAAATTATTGGGGGTAACCATATAGATCACTTTTCAAGTATTTTGATGGACACATCTCTCATTGGTGGACCTCTCTGTTTTCATTCAATAATTCCGTTAAACATATCTGAAAAAAAAAACTTTGGGTATTCAATGCTTAGTATGTGTTTACGTCTTTAGACGGATTCAGTGGCATGCCATATTTCCCCCACTCCTCCCCAGTTAACGCACGTGCTAAATATTAGACAATTATCTGCGGTAGAATCTTTTCGTACCCAGAAAATTTCTAAAAAAGAACAAAGGACAATAATCCGCTTCTGCTGCAAGAAAGGTGGAGCAGGGAATTCCCCTTCTGTGTGGAACTCGCGAATTTCGCATCACAAAGAGCGTCCTGTTGGGTCCTCCTCGGCTCATTAAAAGCCCATCGCGGTAAAGAACAGTGGGAGTGTTGTAAAACAACGGTTAGCGAAAAGAACGACCATTTCAGAGCCCAATGGCAGTCAGTTTTCACGTTGTCATCGAATTACTCTGAACCAACTTTTTCGAAAAGTGCGAGGCTTCTTGTTGAAGTTACGTTTCTCAAGGTGTGGATGAAAATAACTCCGACTCTCTTCTAAGAGAAGAAGAGTACGCTGTGGAACAACCAAATACCAATGCATGATGCATATATTTTAATTTTGGGTCATAATTTTCGTAAAATGTTAAGTACTTTCGATTTCTCGGCGTAGTACATTCATTTGGAATTGAATGCGCCAGCTAATGAGAGCTCGCAGACGATCTGTTAACTCAGTTTTTCTTCCACTCGTCATGACGTCATTGTCAAGAAAGGTTGTAATCTAGGTTAGTAAAGTAAATGGAAAGACCAGATATTGAGGCAAACGGTCTTTAAGAAAAAATATACTCCATCATTGATTTTGAACGGATGAAGTACTCATTTATTCAAACTTGTCCCAAAGATGCTCCATATAGGATCCATCCTCATGCCAACCCATGATGACCCTCGCAATATGGTAAGTGGCAAATGTCATCCTGAAATCGTAGGGAGCTCAAATGTATCCATATTGTACTGTAATTCTCTGCATTTAGTCTAACAGGTATTGCAGAACTAGTGATTTGCATAGGTGTCCAAATACTTGTAAGTAACAAAAAGACACTCTAGATAAGTGCCTTTTGGGTCAGACCGCCATTACTGTCCAACCTTCTATGAGATGTTTTGAAAAGTACAGCCAATGCAACCACCTTTAAACAAACGTGCTCAAGTGTGGCCCTTAGCCCATCAACGCATGTGGATCAGCTTCAATGGAGGGGACTGCAGCAACGAGCTAACTCCAACAACTTAGCATTGGAGTTAGCTCGTTGTTGCCTTGGTAAGCAACTTCATGCATTCCCATAAGCCTGAAGATGCTTTGACCTCCAACTAGCTCAACCATTCATCGTTCTAACCACCGGAGGATCGTTTAGGTGTACCTTATCTAAAGGCGTGCACACAAAGTGGTTGGTGACAAGCAATGCGAGAGCGACAGGCGAATAGGACATCCACAGTCGATGTCGTGCCGATCTTTATCAGGTGCGAAGGAAGAGCTGTCAACCTTCGTATGCACGCGGACAATGTGTCTCTGAGTCCGGAAACAACTTCTTCCTTTGTCTCTCTTCCACAGAGCTCGACTCATCTCAGACTTAAATAGCGGGATGGGAGGTGAACATTATCGGTGGTTTAAATTAATGCACGAAGATGCGTATTCATGGTGTTAATTTTAAAAAAGTTTAACTATAATCTTCGTTTCTATAACTAGAGTCATGTCAAACCTACTGTATTATTTCTCAAAATTGCTATGCCCTCATAGTTGTTCTTAAGTTAAGCTACATTTACTAAAACTATGGAGATCACATTTTTTGCATAAAAGGGAAAACCTTTCAAGGTTGTGGAACCTACAGACTTTATGTCCCACACCCACATGCAGTCTTCAAACCTGATCGTCATATATGGCATCACGGTCAAAGTTACTATTATGAACAAAACTTTATAAATTGTTTAATTGTCTAGTTTTTATAAAGTGTATTTATTCCCTTTCAACTAAATTAAATTTCCTCTTAAGTGCACATTTTTGAGGATTTTAGAACTGTTTTCGAATGAGAAAATCCACTCCTCTTGCCCTGTGGGCGGACGCCACTTAAAGAGGGCAGGGGGTTGGTTACCTTCCTAGAATCTAATTTTTATGGTTTTGTGAAAATAAATTTTTTAGAATTAATCCAAAATTAAAAACCAGTTTTAAAGGTGTCTTTCCAAGGACTAGGTGGAGGTTATCACTCCACTCAGTTTTTGAGGTAAGGGGTTAAACATTAATGTTTAAAAACATTTTTAAGCATTTAATGTTTTTTAAACTGTAAAGTTCTAAAATGTTGTAATACTTAATTTTTTACAAGGGTAAACCCTTGAAGCCTTTCATTATAATTAATATATTTATAAAGGGCACAAAATGTTGCATTCATTAACGATGCAAATTAAATTTACTAATAAAACTCAAAAATAGTTAGTAAAAAAAATCGGATGTTTTAATTTTTAATAAGTTAAGAGGATTTGAAGTAACGTGTAAGTTTTAAATCCCACAAAACATTTTGCCCCCCCCCCCAATCAAAAATTTAATTGACGCACTAGCCAGTGAGGTAATGAAACAAAAGGTAGTACCTAGAGAGATTAAAATTCATTACAACACTGGGTAGAATATACCCTGAATTAAGATCTTCCTTGGAATTTCTTTGGTAGATCTTTTTACAGCAACTACAGGGTGTTTCAACAACTCTGCAAGGACCGCACTGAGATTTGGGACTGAGAGAGATTCCACTTTTAAAAATCATTATATTTTTTTATAATAAGTTTAACCGGCCTCCAACATCTATTCAAATAAATATAGTTTGGGGTCGTACAAATATTAAATAAGCGCAACTGTTTAAACCCTAGCCCGTTTTTTGTGCAAAACTTTCACAATGGATCAAAAATTTGGAACTAAACCTTAAATAAAATGAAGAACTAACACTTGCCCCAAAACTAAAAATGTATGCTTAATGTCTTAGTAAATAAATTTATTTTTAACTAAACTTTTTATTGTTATTTACTTTTGCAGTTAGAGAGATTAGAGATTTTAGAAATTTTTGTCCCCTACTCCTAACAAAAGTAAGAAATAGCAAAACCCCTCCCCTCTCAGGTACTTATGTAATATTTGAACGGCCCTAATAATATCTTTGATATAAAATGAAATAAAAATTTTTACTGATATATTTGAATTTTCTTCACATTCTCTCATAAAAGCAGTTTCCAAACTAAAATTTTCAAATTGTACCTATTCGATTCAGTCTGAAGGTTGGAAACAAAATTAAATCTCCAATATAATCTCTTATTAACTATAGAAAGCTCCCACAGATGGCGTCACCGTGCAAATGATTTGTTGGTGACGGATGGGATGGAAGAAGCTCAAGAGCAAAGATATGCACGCGTGAGCCTTTTTATCCATCGCTTAATTTTATGAGGATAAAACCCGTTTTCAATATAATTGGGGGTTTTCATATGAAGTTTTGGATAAAGTATTCATTATTTAATTATAATTTATAAAAAGTAGCAGTTACATTTAACATCATCAACAAACCGTTTGTTCGTAAGTACTAATTAGGTATTACTAAGGTGTGGAATATGGATATTCAAGATAATAACATCTCATTCAAGTTTTCGAAACCCTAATAAGTAAGATTTTACTTTTATAAATAACACAATTCCCCAATTACATCTTAAAATTTGGGGAAATTGCCAAAGTTATATGACATGCTAAAAAATTGCAGTAACACACAATACTTAATACTGTAAGTCAAAACCTTACTTGGTCGTTTGTTAATAATTTCGACACGCTGTATGAAATGCTAACAGTTTAGAGCAGGGGTCGGCAAGTAATTTCTAATGAAATTAACCTATAGTTACAGTATTAAACAGATTATTTTTTAGTATTGCCTAGACATGACAAAAACTATGCCAACTATCTCCCGGTCTCCCCTATCCTTAAGGAGCTTTTAAATATGCAATATTATATTAACCTACGCATAAAATTCTCTAAATGTGGTCAGAAAAACTTTTCTTACTTTTTAGGATATCGACCTACCTTGCCTTGAAATAAAAGCAGGTTTTGACCCAAAATTATAACTCTAGTAGACTTGTATGAATCGAAATTACAAGCTTTTAACCTGGGCCACCCGTACACAGAGATGCATTTCTAGTTCCGTTAAATAGGATGAATCGCTGAAGACTCGTTTTGTCGGTATGTTATCTGTTTTGAAAGTATGTAGTCCCAGAAAGAGAGAGAGAAGGAATCAGGATTTTCTCAAGAGCTGAATTGTTGTGACACGAGGCTAAAGCATATAAATAGTAAAATAGGATTAGAGGGTAGATAGAAGAGAAGAAAATAAGTTCCTTGTTTATCCACGTTATGGAAGAGACAGCTGTTCCCGTGTCATCTTATCTCTGTAAGCAGGCGCGTCTTTTGCTATTGTCAATCACAATATTTAGGAAAGACTTCTCCCCATCCTCCCAGTGCTTCGTCTTTTATGTTTGAAAAAGAAACTGTCTTTTTTACATATTCAGTTCCGAGTTTAAAGGATTGTCTGTTTTTCACTCCGATGTTTCTTTTATTTACCCTAACAAAAACAGGTTATATATCACACACGACATTTTATTAAAAAACATAATCATTCCTTTATGAAAACTTTAATATATAATAATCAAAACTGAGACTGAGAAACATCCCCCTCTCTCTCACCACTCAAACATTTTCTTTTTTTTTTATTCCTCTTATTCAGTAGTTTCGATACCTCTTTCTTTCAAGGTACGCGCAAGGAAATTATGGTAAAGGCTCATTCACATCACTTTCACTCTTCATTCTGTGTGATTCACTCCTGTGTGAATCGCTAGTTTGCGAAGAAAATGGAAGGAATAAAGAGTGAAATTCCAATTCACTTTTTTCACTTTGGATGATTCCTCAAAAACGAACACTAAAAGTGATAAGTCTGAATGAGATAAATTTAGTAGGATTGTACACAGTTTGTTACAGGATTTGTAACTTATCAACCTTATCAATCTTAACTGAAGGATTCCTAAAATAAATCGGTGTGTTGTTTATAAAAAAACTTCCCCAGCTGAATATCCTGACCATATGTCAATTTGAGTCATATTATTCATGTTCTATAAATTTTTTTAAGAATTAAATTTTTCCAATGACTTACGTTTTGGTAACCGAAACCGGGCCATCAGTTTTTTATACGGGATGATAAATCACTGGGGGTTCGTATCACAAGGCAGTGGAAACGGCAGGCGAAGTGACGAAATTCTTCGTAATGACTAATTTCGGGGAGACAAAAAAGCCCTTAATAGAGGGGTGGAAATCTCCCGTGTGACATATGGATACGTACACCCGGTCGGAACACAAGTTAGGGGGCTCCCTTCTCTGCTTGAATCGGTCCCTTTCAGTCCCCTGGAGCGTGGTGAGGAGACAAGTAATACCAAAATGGAGGCCCAATTAAATACCCAGGGATGCTACAAGGGTTTTTTGATGTTGCCGGTAAAAGGTCACTGGAACCGTGACCCATGGAACATCAGCGCCCGCATCAGAATCTCGTCGGCAGAAAAAGAACAAAAAGAGCGAAAAAACGCCGCCTGTGTGTGCGAAGACGAGATGTGTTTTTTACGCACTCACATATTATATCGCTGTGGTAATGTCATACCATTGCATCATTACATTCAGATGTGGATATGGCAGCTTTCGTGTGACATGAGGTAGATTATGTTGTTAAAAAGAGATTCAGGGAAGTGGGGTTTCTAATGCACACTAGTTTTAAAAAAATTGCTCCGTCATTTTAATAATTATGTTTCAGAAGTTCAAAAATTAAAAAGAAATTATTTGCTCTAATTTTTTTTTCACTCATTAAAAATGTAAAATATACTGTGATTTGGCGCATAAATTTTGAAAAATATATTTATTGATTTTAAATATCTATTACGTTCATATCATTCTCAGATGGAATTTAATTTTCAAAAATAGCCATTAAAAAAATCCTAGTTACAGCAAGTCAAATCGGAAAAAATTAAGAAGTTCTCATCTAATGTCAGTTTATAGAGGTCAGGTGCAGAAGGATGTCTACTTGATAATCAAGTGGACATTATTCAAATCATTCATAAGGCATAAGGGGTCGACGAAGATATAATAGTTGATAGATATTTTAGGCCAAATTGTGGAAAGGAACTTATCAATCTTACTACTTTTTAATCGTAGTACATATAATAGAATTTAATTTTAAAACAGAAAAAAACAGAGCGATAATTTTCCACAAAATAAGGTTTACAAAGGGTTTTTTCAAGCTCCCGAAAACAATTATCGGTACTTACATATTATCCCGTCGAACGTTTAACGACCGTCAAATTCAGCGGAACAACCATAGAACAGTCAATGGGCTGTGATAACTTTTTTGGATTTAGCGGCACGGTCGCAAGCTTGAAAAAGCAACAGATTTTTTTTATGCTGTTAATGTACTTAAATTCGATGCATTACATTCAACTTACTTCGATGTTCGCCAAAAGTTTTCTTTTTGGGCTATTAGTGTGAGGAAGAAATAAGGTAATAGGAAAAGGACCACCTAGCGAGTCACGTGCGACTGCAGTCCATTTTTCCAAATTAATGGACACGCTTTTCTCCAGATGCGGAAACTACATAACTTGGAGCTTGTTCTTGCAATTACTTCTGACAATACAAGTTTTCTGCAGAAAATATGGATTTGAAACTCACGGCGTGCGCTTGTATCCTCTTTTCAAAAAAGAAAAGAAAGAAGTTAACGAATGCATGCTGGTTCATAATTGTTCTGTTTGCCCAAAGGTAAATTACGAGTGTTTTCCAAAGTAAGGGGGAGAGTGATGTATACCTCGGGACACTTTTCACATTCTAATTTCGAAGAGCATTTATTTGAATCAGATTTAAATTTTAAAAACATTATTTAAATACTGTGTCACATACTGTAATGTAATACACATTTTGAAATTAATGCAGATAGTTTGAAAATAAAATATTGAGAGTTGCCAAGTGTCTCAAGGTATACAACGGGATGTTGAGACACGCTGAATTGTATCAACGGTAGTAAGTGATAAATACATGCAAGATGCAAATTTGATGGGTTTTTTAGAAAAGTTGTAATAAAACATTTTTTTAGATAGCTTGGTAGTCAGTTTTCTAACTTCACAAAAATGGGCTTCGTGTGCTTTTTCGTGATTATGCTTAGTGAATAGAGCCATTTTGTTCCTTAGAATCTGTAGTTTACGAATCGCGATGGTGGACACTTCGGGTCTGCGACTGGGGATTGCGAGAGGCGCAGAAGTGGAAAATCGACCAGTTTCAATTTTGCGTTATTTGTAGTCAAAATGGTTCCTTTTATTTTTTCAATTAGGTTAAACGCCCCATAACACAAAAGAGAATGTAAATATTTGTTTACCTATTTTCTCTGAGGTTCGTGTTAATAGTCACAAATAAACGTAATGAAAGGTGTCATTCTTTTCCTTACCTTTGGGCAAGAAAGAATTGCGATAGTAGAAATCTGGCAACGCTCACTGGGGATAGGGAGAGGGGCAGAGAAAAAACACGAAAATCAGCAATATCTAATCAAAAAAAATTTCTTTTCTGCACCAACTGCGGTTGAATGTTTTCTAAATTGTCCCCAAAGATGGGCAAAATGCATAAAACCGAATTTCGAACGGTTCTTCTACTTCAAATAGGGTCGAAAAGGTGTAGAAAAAAATAAAGGGAAATTCTTAACTTTTAAGTCGTTTAAAAACTTATTTTTCCTCATAAAGGAGCACACATTTCAGGCTAATTTTTACCTTCATACACTTAACAATACGAAATACCATGGTAGATATCTAGTACCTGCGATTAAGGAGGGTGAGAGGGTCAGAAAAAAGTATACCAGTTTTGATACTGTTCGTAGAAGTAGAAATTCATAATTTTCTAATTTGAGTAGAGTCAAATGTGGTGCAAATAAAGGAGACCGATGGTTGACATACAGAACACCCATTTAGAAAAGCGTTCATCACATTGGAAGGTGAAATGGAAGGGTGAAATGGAATTTTAGGAGTTATTTGAAATGTTTTTCGACAAAACAGTGTCTATTTTAGTGAAATAACGTAGAAATCAATGTGAATTGGTCCCATGTACACTGTAGAACTAGAAATGCAACAGTAAATAACTTTCATTATAGAACGGGGGTAATGTGTGGGGCAGAAAAAAAGTTTGAATGATATTTTATTGAGAAAAAGAGTAATTATTTAGTTTAAAAGCTTTTCAGAACTGAAAAAATGTGAATGGGGACGCTCTTGGTGCCTATCTTGGGAAGCATAACTCAGCTTTGGGGGTTCGAAGGATGAAATAGAATACAAGGGGGAAATCTTTTATTTTTGACTAATAGCATGAAATTTTTTGAAAGAGCTAGATTAAACATTGTCAATTTCCCCCTCCAACTCTCTAGAGTCGGTCATCCGGCAATGGAATTTAAGACCCAAGACAAGGGAAGGTGGGCGGGGCAGAAAAATGCGAAACATTTTATTTTAGTTCGTATAATAATCTTATTAAGATTAAATACCCCTAAATTGAGAAAATTAATAGCAGATATAAATGAGACCCATGTTGAAATGTGTTTCTTAGAGGGTAGGAGGATAAAATAGAATAATAGGGGGTAATATATTTAACTTTTTCACTAAAGAGTTGGAATTTCTCGGAAAACTGCATAAAAAGAATTGATTTTCCCTTTTTACTACATGGAATATATGACAGACACGTATAGGTGCACTCTGTATTGTGAGACAGGGGACGGTGAGTGGAGCAAAAAAAAATACATGTATTCTATTTCTTTTAAATAAGATAATTTCAAAAAAAAAAAAAAATAAATAAATAAAAGACATACATAAAACCCACTTTCCCAAGCGTTCCTACACTTGGATGAGGGGTATAAGGACAAAATAGAAGACATTTATCCTATTAATTTGTGAGTTTAAGTTACGCTAGAAATTGCTTGAAAATAGTTACCTAATGCATATATTTTTTTCAATGTACTAAATTATAAGAAATACGTTTTAGGAAACGTTTAATGACATTGGAATAACATATATTTTCTAATTTTCTTTTTAAATTTAAGACATTTAATCATATTTAAAAGAAATAGAATATATGTATTTTTTTTGCCCCACTCACCTTCCCCTGTCTCACAATACAGAGTGCACCTATACGTGTCATATATTTCATGGAGTAAAAAGGGAAAATCAATTCTTTTTATGCAGTTTTCCGAGAAATTCCAACTCTTTAGTGAAAAAGTTAAATATATTACCCCCTATTATTCTATTTTATCCTCCTACCCTCTAAGAAACACATTTCAACATGGGTCTCATTTATATCTGCTATTAATTTTCTCAATTTAGGGGTATTTAATCTTAATAAGATTATTATACGAACTAAAATAAAATGTTTCGCATTTTTCTGCCCCGCCCACCTTCCCTTGTCTTGGGTCTTAAATTCCATTGCCGGATGACCGACTCTAGAGAGTTGGAGGGGGAAATTGACAATGTTTAATCTAGCTCTTTCAAAAAATTTCATGCTATTAGTCAAAAATAAAAGATTTCCCCCTTGTATTCTATTTCATCCTTCGAACCCCCAAAGCTGAGTTATGCTTCCCAAGATAGGCACCAAGAGCGTCCCCATTCACATTTTTTCAGTTCTGAAAAGCTTTTAAACTAAATAATTACTCTTTTTCTCAATAAAATATCATTCAAACTTTTTTTCTGCCCCACACATTACCCCCGTTCTATAATGAAAGTTATTTACTGTTGCATTTCTAGTTCTACAGTGTACATGGGACCAATTCACATTGATTTCTACGTTATTTCACTAAAATAGACACTGTTTTGTCGAAAAACATTTCAAATAACTCCTAAAATTCCATTTCACCCTTCCATTTCACCTTCCAATGTGATGAACGCTTTTCTAAATGGATGTTCTGTATGTCAACCATCGGTCTCCTTTATTTGCACCACATTTGACTCTACTCAAATTAGAAAATTATGAATTTCTACTTCTACGAACAGAATCAAAACTGGTATACTTTTTTCTGACCCTCTCACCCTCCTTAATCGCAGGTACTAGATATCTACCATGGTATTTCGTATTGTTAAGTGTATGAAGGTAAAAATTAGCCTGAAATGTGTGCTCCTTTATGAGGAAAAATAAGTTTTTAAACGACTTAAAAGTTAAGAATTTCCCTTTATTTTTTTCTACACCTTTTCGACCCTATTTGAAGTAGAAGAACCGTTCGAAATTCGGTTTTATGCAATTTGCGCATCTTTGGGGACAATTTAGAAAACATTCAACCGCAGTTGGTGCAGAAAAGAAATTTTTTTTGTTTAGATATTGCTGATTTTCGTGTTTTTTCTCTGCCCCTCTCCCTATCCCCAGTGAGCGTTGCCAGATTTCTACTATCGCAATTCTTTCTTGCCCAAAGGTAAGGAAAAGAATGACACCTTTCATTACGTTTATTTGTGACTATTAACACGAACCTCAGAGAAAATAGGTAAACAAATATTTACATTCGACTTTATCCTTCTACTGCCCCGGCTGGGGTGAATGGATTCTTTCCAAACTCTAGGATCGAATACTCCTCCTTCACCTCTTTTGTGTTATGGGGCGTTTAACCTAATTGAAAAAATAAAAGGAACCATTTTGACTACAAATAACGCAAAATTGAAACTGGTCGATTTTCCACTTCTGCGCCTCTCGCAATCCCCAGTCGCAGACCCGAAGTGTCCACCATCGCGATTCGTAAACTACAGATTCTAAGGAACAAAATGGCTCTATTCACTAAGCATAATCACGAAAAAGCACACGAAATGAAGTTAGAAAACCCACTATGGTGTGCATGTCTGATTAAATGTGGTGTGTTGGTAACATATAATATTGTATGTTGAAAATCAATTTTCAAAATTTAGATATAATCGTCTATTTAAAAATAGACGTGAATTAATTGAGCTAACTTTTCACATTAGAACACTTTTTTCATTGTTCTCTAGGCTCTAACGCCCTAACTACTTTACTACCCCAAGATACAACCCTCAAAAGGTTTAATAAAAATGGTAGTCAATCTATAGATACACTATCATTATTTTCTCCGTTAAAGGGAAAAAGTTTAAATAGAAAAAAGTTTAGGGTAGTGAGAGAGATATAGAGAAGGAAAAGAAAAAGCAAGCCATTTTTAAGGAATTTTAGGTCCATGAATTTTTTGGTTAGTGCACTCTGTGCTCTTTTCGATCGAAGTTCAGGGGGCATCGAGAGAGTGTGATGCAGGGACCCCTCTATAACTGAGGGTAAGGAGTACCCCCACTTTAAATGGGGTCTGGGTTACCAGAAAAATGATTAAAAATTAGATGCAGAATGGAGGCCCAATCGGAACTGCAAAAAAGGTTTAGATTTTCTTAAATTATAAACGCCAACTCACCAGATGAAGTTATTATGATCAAGTATTAATTGAAACCATTTTTGGAGGAAGTAGTAGAGTAACAGTATTTTAAACGAATGTAGGGTCGGTGGGGTAAAATGGGTATAGGGATTTTAACAGTTAATATTTATAAAACTGCTATTCCCCCTGCTCGCTACGTTCACCAAACCCCGTAACCTGCTTACGTAAGACCTTTTGCTCACTTAACTTAACTCACTTTATAAAACAATAAAAAGAAACGTCAAGGTCAACCAACTTTTCAAAAATACGTGACAGGTCATCTCCATGAACCTCCTTTTAAAAGTTTGAATAATTTATGTATTCAAACTTATTACTTATCAATAATTTAATCAATGTTTTCCTTAAAAAATTTCCAGCACGTCTATCAATAACTATTGTTAATCAACATTCTGGAAAAAAAACGTACACCTATGAATCTTTTAAATTCAATATTGTACCGCCTAGTAATTCGTTAGTATACCTAATATTTTATCATTCATATTTTTGTTTAAACCCAGACTTGTTAAACAATACTTTTTTACGAACTGTTATTAACAACAAAGAAAATACTTTTTACCTTTCAGCACATTCCCTAAATTATAAGATTCAAAACTATTGGAATTAACTTGTCTTAAAAACTTGTAAATTATCAATAGCATATAAAGGCGGGGTCTGGGGGTTTCTGTTTCCCCAAGGAAATTTGACCTTTATTAAGATCAAACTAATTTTTAGTGTGTAAGAATCAATATACATTAATGATTTTCAAAATATTTTGGCGATCCAGGAAATAAGCTCTTGGTCCGCCAGTTGCCAACCCTTGCCCTAGATAAGCGGTTCATAAACTGTGGTCCGCGGACCCCCGGGGGTCCCCAGCACCTTTTTAGGGGGTCTGCGAAGATCTCTCATTTAACCCCTGACAGTGTTTACTGCTGAAATACCTATTTTAGAGAAGTGGGGGGTTACCTTTGAGTGTTCCCTAAAGAGTTTCAAAATGAGATGAAACACTAGTTTAGAGGGGGGAATTTCAAAAAGTTTCCTGGGGGAGGACCCCAACCCCCCTCAAAATTTTGACGTCTATATATAATTTTTCCTTGAAAATTCTATGGTTTACAAGGAGCTGTTCTCTTCAGGTGTCCAAAAATATCTCAAAATGAGCCGAAACACTACTTTTAGAGGCAAATTCTCAAAATTTTTCTGAGGGTAACCCCCCATTTTTATTATTCTATGGGGGGTTACCCTATAATTCTCTCTAGTATTTCTAAAATTTTATAATGTGCAACATTATTTAAGTACTACTTTTGAGTGATAAAAAATTTAACGTATGAATGTACTCTTCTGGGGGTACCTTAGAAATAACGCTGAGTCTAACTCACCCCCCCCCAAACAGCCCTGAGCGTTCAAAATCTTGGGGAGGCCGCAATATCTGGCTGATTGAAAGTTTAAGAACCACTGCCCTAGATAATTTTTTATTTTTAATTCTTTTGTATCACATTTCTTGATTTTATCTCATGCTAAATCATTAGTGGATATTTTTTTTTCTTGAGGGGGATTCTGGAGAAATACAATAAACAGTCAAAAATAAAATTAATGAATAGGTATCCTATTGACCTTCCTTAAATGGGCCAATGCCTAGTTTTTAACGAAGTGATTGGTAAATAACACAGGTCTGCAACGAAAAAGCTGTTTGAGTAATTTCATCGATTTCCTATGTATTTTGGTGTACTGATTACGAGAAAAATAATGAAAAAAAATCTACACGTCAGGATTTTTCATAAAACGCATATTTATTTTCAATTTTGGCCTATTTTCCCCAATTTTAGGTGTTTTTTTTATCCGAGAGTTTTCAACGAAATTTTTAGTTAAAACTATTTTTACATCGTTCATATCAAGGCATTTAAGATGCATATTTCCAAAAGTCCCTAACTGTCAAAGAAATCCCCAGAGAAGAGTTTAATGTGATCAGCATCGCGCTGGCGTCTCGGCTCACCTCACTTCGACCAGACTCCGTGTATTTCTATGGGAGAAAATGCAGTAGTACAAGAGTGCGGGATTCTTTTCTTCGCTAGATTTTCATGAACCAATGATGGATTATATTTTAATGAGCTGATAAAGAAAACTACAGGAGTTGTTTTTATCATGAAAAATATGTAATAAAAATAAATTTCTGTGAGAAATTTTCAATTATATTGAAATTGTATTTTCTTACATATTTAGCTAAATTGTAAAAAAACGCGAAGTCCTAAAAATAAGCGGTGGTTATTTTCGGATTTAGCACACCAAAATCCATAAGAAAAATCATTTCTATAAGAAATTTGAATAAAAAAATTATTTTTAAAAATTTAATTTAACTTTTATTGAGATATTGCCCTTTTTACCCTAATTGTAAGCAAACATGATCTTTTAGGACAAAACAAAGGTCATTTTCGGATTCAGCGCACCAATATACATAGGAAAATAGGTTTTAAGGAATATTCTGAATTAAATAATTGGTTTTATTAGTCTATATTCATTAATTTTGAGGTATTTCCCTTATTAACATAAAAAGTAAATAGTCAAAAAACCTGACGTGTAGGATAAAAATGGAGGTCATATTCGGATTCAGCGCACCAAATATTATCAAAATCAGTTGAAATATCCAAAACAGCTTTTAGAAAGTTTTTTTTTGCAGACCTGTGTAATCTTTCTCATTTTCTGTAGGGAAAATGCGAAAACTAGCGCTTTAAAGCTGAATATAGTAATTCTAATGTCTTTGATAAGAGATTGATTTACAAGGACTTGGAATTCCAAAATGAGTAAGAGCTTCTGAAGACAAAAAAAATATAACCAAAGGTATAAAAAAGTAAAAGTGGAGAATAGATGTCTAAAATTATGTTTACCTGAAAATTAGCTTAAGTACTGAAATGAACGGGTTTTGAATTAAATAATAAAAAAAATCTACCTCAACCATTTTTAAAGGATGAATTAGGCAAATATAAATATTTCAGATGGAACACACCTTATTTAGGAGGAAATAAATGCCCATCCCTGAAACCCCTACAACATATATTTGTAATTTATTCCTCTTAATTAAGTAGTATAACATTTTGTATCAAAATTCTAATAAATTTTAGCAGTTGTTAAGAACCCACGACGGTCGTCAGGAAAAAAAAATCAAAATTTATTTTTTAAAAAATCCAAAAATGGGCACTTATTACTCTTAATTGATCCAAATGAACAAAATATGGAAAAAAATATATTCATCATTTTAAAGTAGTCCTTAATGGGTTAATAAGCCTGTTCGGTGTCAATAATGAGTTAAAACATATATATCAAATCAAAGCAATCAAACCATCTTTTAGCAGTTTTCCTTTCCAAGTTTCCTTAATTTTTTTTACCATTTTTTGTAATTTAAAAAAAAAGTAAAATGAGATATGTATAATTGTGCAAAATCTGGAATGGTTATAATCTTATCAATACACAAGTTTTAGATTTTATAAAAAAAAATTGTAAGTTCCAAGATTGTGAGTATAAGCCACATAGTCAAACAATAAATCAATTTATCCTAAATGTGAACTGTCATCAGGATGCATTCTCTATTACATAACAAAGTAGTTTATTGGTATGATGAGGGGGAAAAAAGTAAGAATATGTAAACTTGAAACCAAATATTCTATATCAACACACTACATAACAAGACTAAATGCTTGGAAAGCCTGGGCAGACTATCATTTGAATGAAAACCAAAATATATTTTTTGCACACTGCTGTAAAGTCTGTCTGTCCTCGCTTGGCACGTGTGGCAAACCTAAAATCACTACCCACGGCAGGAAAAGCAGTGGCGAGTGCAGGGTATCGGGTATCTAATAGAAGTGAGATAACCATCTTTATGGCTTTTTCACCACTGTTTTTTCTGCTGTGGGTACGGATTTTAGGTTTGCCACTTGTGCCAAGCGAGGACAGACAGACTATATCTTGCAAACCGCGTAAAAGTAGATAATGATATAACATTTTAAAAACAAATAAAAATATGCAAGAGAAAAAAATGGCTTATTAGACCTAATGTTTAAAAAAAGAGAAAGAAAAAAAAAGTAAAAAGGGACTTGACCCTTTCATTCCCTTTATTTTTCATCCAAAAACTTCTGAAATCTAAATATACTCACTTTTGCCTTCCTAATAAAGTAAAAAGAAAAAAAAAATAATCTTTATTTTTTTAATTGAAATTTTGAATGAGTCCAAATGGCATCATTGGTAGTTAAGGGGTATAAAAGTGGTACTGAATCAGAATCTAATGCTATTTAACCTCAGAGAATTCAGAAATGATAATATAGGTAAATATTGATTGATATAAACTATTGTAATGACTATTTTTTAAAAAAATAATACAAAATTAACGAAAGTAATTTTTCGAAATATTGAGGATATACTGTAAATAGATATGCTCTATTTTTAAGATAAAAACAGTAATTTTCTAAAGGGGCCCACAGACGAGCAACTTGGTCGTCAACCGGGTTGTCAATTTGAGCAAGTTTTCAACCAAGTTGGCCGTCTGTGGGGAAGTTGATGATTGAATTTCAGGTTGATGATCTGATCGTCAACTTGGTGGGCGGAGCTTAATCGGAACATGTTATTAGGAAAATAAAAAAAACTAAGCATTAAAAATTAAAATAATATAATTCTAGCTCGAGAGAATAATTAAATAAAATATAATTTTGCATTTAAAGTATCAAAATATGTTAATTTGTTACAATCTGATTAATTTTTTCCTCATTGTTTACATTCTGGTTGACGACCAGGTTGGCCGTCTGTGGGAAAAGCATCAACCTGGTTGACGACCAAGTTGCTCGTCTGTGAGCCCCTTAACATAATTTGTCGATGGGGTAAAATATTTTTCGAAATAACCAAGTTATCTTGTTTTTTTTTTATTTCTATGGTTACATTTAACTATAATATATAAAGTAATTTATCAGAAATATAGCTTTACTTTTGATTTTTAGCATTTTTTAACACATCTACAGGAAAGTAAGGGATGCTGAATTACCTTTAACTCCCAATGATGCCATTTGGAATCATGACTTTTCAATAAATTCTAAAACCAAAATTTTTAGAGGAATATTATTTTAAATGATCAATATGCTCTTTACAATCATTAATTTACAAAATAAAACAGTATTCCTTTACTTTAATTTATTTAAATTGCTTCAAAATTAAAATTGTTTAACACAGATTTAGCAAAAACTTTTTTTTTCAAAACCCTCCATTTTGATCATTTATTGTGAAATGAAAATTTAATGGTAAGAAAAAAAAATATTTTCAGTATTCATTAGGAGTCTGGTATTTCAAGGAAAGATGCAAAAAAATCCCAAATACCATGATTCCAATTGGCATGACTGGGAATGAAAGGGTTAATGGGACGACTACATTTGCCCTCAAATCTCTCATATAAAAGCCCACGTCACTCACTGACTTATCTCTCATATAAAAGCCCACGTCACTCACTGACTCACTGACTCACTGATTCTGGAACGGAACGCTCGCACACTATGATGCCATCTCGCAATAATAATCATAATCATCAGAAAAATATAAAAGCCCACGTCACTCACTGACTCGATGCCATCTCGCAATAATCAGAAAAATAAATAAATAAAAGTAATTAAAATTTTAAAATAATATAATAGCTTTTAAATCTCTCATATAAAAGCCCACGTCACTCACTGATTCTGGAACGCTCGCACACTATGATGCCATCTCGCAATAATAATCATAATCATCAGAAAAATATAAAAGCCCACGTCACTCACTGACTCGATGCCATCTCGCAATAATCAGAAAAATAAATAAATAAAAGTAATTAAAATTTTAAATTTTAAAATAATATAATAGCTTTTAAATAAATATCTTTCAAGAAAGTTGGTTTACTTAATAAAGGTTAAAAAGTTACTTTTAGGGAAGTTGGTTTCTAATTCAACAATAATAAATTATTAAAGTTAAACTTCTTATTTAATGTATAATTAATAGGAACTTGAAGTAGTAACGAGCGAAGCTCGCATAAAAGGCTAGCCTAGCTGTAAGACCCGGCTTTGCCGGGTCGTAACAGCTAGTTCTCTCATATAAAAGCCCACGTCACTCACTGACTCACTGATTCTGGAACGGAACGCTCGCACACTATGATGCCATCTCGCAATAATAATCATAATCATCAGAAAAATATAAAAGCCCACGTCACTCACTGACTCGATGCCATCTCGCAATAATCAGAAAAATAAATAAATAAAAGTAATTAAAATTTTAAAATAATATAATAGCTTTTAAATAAATATCTTTCAAGAAAGTTGGTTTACTTAATAAAGGTTAAAAAGTTACTTTTAGGGAAGTTGGTTTCTAATTCAACAATAATAAATTATTAAAGTTAAACTTCTTATTTAATGTATAATTAATAGGAACTTGAAGTAGTAACGAGCGAAGCTCGCATAAAAGGCTAGCCTAGCTGTAAGACCCGGCTTTGCCGGGTCGTAACAGCTAGTATATAATACTAGCTGATATGCCCGCCGTTGCTCGGGGGAAAAAAAGGCTTATCAAACTGTGTGTTAAAATAAATAAGAATTAGTGTTTAGATGCAATAGAGTCAACAGTCTTCCCGCTAGGATTCTTTTTTGATGCCATACTACTTCGTTAAGATGTAAAAAAAACCTTTAAAATACCACCTGTTTAGATTTAATGTGTGAAATCCCCATCCCCGGTTTTAAAGAGTAATTTTTCAAAATAGAAAAAAAGTCAGGGGACCTTCTGAACCCCATTATTTTTTTGTCCTTTTCTCCCTCCGTCCATTTCTGAAATTGGTCTAAATGTATATTTGAGGCAAATTTCTCCGCCTTCGCTTCACAATAAAGATGTATTATTGAACAGAAATGTCTATAGATAAAACTTATTTCCCCCTCATCCCTCTAAATTTTTATAAAATACAAAACAATTAAATATACTACATACTTTTATACTTTTTTAAGATGTTAAACGAAATCTTAAAAAACCGGTTTAGAATTAGTGTTTATAACCATTTTTTAATAATGATAATTTTTTTTTAAATCAGGGGGAGACCCCCTGAACCCCCCTTTGCTGATTTATCACCAACTCATTCATTGAAAGAAATTTAAAACATGAAATAAAAGTAAACATCATTTGAATCGACACTGAAAATGCCTGTGATAAAATATTGTTTAATTTGAACTTTGCTGGAAATACTTAAATTTGATTAAATAGAAAAAATAATAAAATTTTTCAGTGGAACGGTTTTTAGTTATCATAAAAAAATTATTTAATCATTAAAAATGGTTTCTTTATCACATTTTTTAAAAATTCACCAGTTATAAAACATTTCAAAATAAATATTTCCAACAATAGAGGTTTTGCGTGTCCTGGAAAGAGCAATAACCGCAATAAATTTAACATTGAAGGCTAAGCATAAGAATTTAGAAAAGGGACAAAAAAGGCTCCTTGGAACGTTTTGATTCAGAAAGTTCTTTTTCGCAAACCTTCCTGGTTGTGTGAGGAACAACATGCTAAAATTTCATAAAAATCACATTAATAATGTGGGTGCTAGGATCCAAAAACTAAAAACGGGAGTGAATATTCAAACCCCCGTGCACACCCTCCAAAATCGAATATCGAAAAATCCAGAAATTACTTTCTTTGAAATTCCCTCAAGAAGGTATTACCAACAGTTCAATTCGTAATATCGATTTCTCGGTATTGTTTTCTTCGAAAATATAAAACTTGGTTTATGCTCAGCAAAAACGGGTTTTTGGAATATTCAGACCTCTTAAAATTCGAATATCCAAAATCTGAAAAATGCCTTTCTAGAAATTGTTGCTAGGTACCTTCCTGCGAAATAACAAAGATCTGGGGTCATTTGGGACGCCGCTGGGCTCGAAAACGTCAAAAACGCTCCAAACCCCCCTGTGGGTCAGAAAAAAGATATTTCGAAAAATCCCTTCTTAGTGCGCGTATACACTGTAAGGTCTTTGACCCTACCAAGTTTCGAGTCCTTAGCCCCGGTAGATTTTGCTGTGCGTTGATGAGTGAGTGGTAAAGCTCTTTTATTATTATAGATTGTGAGATATTTGCATTAACAGTGATAGCAGCAGGCTCAAGAAAAAATATAGGATTTCCCACAAAAAAATATAGGACATCAAAATTAAATCAATCATACCTTTTATTGGAACGACAAAATTTTAATATGCATTAATACACAAGCCTTTTATAATAAAACCAAATTAATGAGAAGTTTTGATAAAAGCACTATTTAAAATAGTTTGAGAGTATTTATGAAAAATTCAATATTTTAAATATTTGGCCAAAAGGTAATTACTTTTAAAAATGCTCAAAATCCTTTCACAAATTTGACAAATGGTAAATAAATTCCAGCAGACTCAAAAATTTAGATTATAAAACTATTAAAACCATGCAATGGTAACAAAACAATGCACTATGCAATGGTCTGTCCCCACAGGAAACCAAGATTCTTTCAGGAGCTTTTATTATTGGAAAAAGTGGGGGGAACCTTTTTAGTAAGTAAAAAAATAAAGGTTATGTAATTGTTTAAAGAGGAACAAATAAATGCGACTATGAAAAATGTGAATAGTTTAGGGATGCACAACCTTTTTGGGAGGAGGGCCACTCTCATTGTTGATTGAGACATGGAGGGCCACAAAAGAAGTTACAGTAAAAATTACAGTAGAGCTAATAGCAAATTACGTATCGCTGTTAAAAAACTAAGTAATTTCAGAAAAATAATTAATCAAAACATATAAATAAAAGTTTCTTAATGGTTAAGTTTCCTAAGGATGAATAATATTGTGAATAGTTTAAAAAATAAAAAAATTTTAAAAGTAATGATCAAACCTTTAAAAATACTAAAGAATGTTTGTCACAAGAATATTTGTGTAAGAAACAAATTATTGTTACATATAATCTAGTAGCAACAAAAGAGAAGTAACAGAAATTTTAATATTTTTAAAATACAAACTACATCCCACCAATATATTCAGTGTTAAAATATGTTCTACCAAAAGGGGGGTCTAGGGGTCTTCCCCAGAAAATTTTTGGAAATAACTAACTCTAAAAAACAGGGTATTAACTAGTTTTGATACACCTAGTCCAAATTTTGGGCATATATTTTCAGGTAAGTTTTGCCTTTTGATGCAACTTTATAAAGAAAAAAGTTGTGAATAAAATAATAGTTTCAAATACAAAAGGGGGTCTTCCCTCAGAAAAAGTTTGGAAATTTAAGCTTCCATTTCCGATGCCATTTAATTTTAACTTGACCTCTTTTTATCAACTCTTGAAACTTCAAAAAATTTTTAAGGGGGGGGGGGGCAAGGCCTTTGAAAAACAAGAAGTCAACTTCAACTAGGCGCGGAAAAAACGGAACGCGAAAAATTGCTATTTTTCGACTTTTCCGGAGAATGTGATCCTGAACACCGGACTTGTTGACTTCTGACCACTGTAAAGTTGGTTTTTCTACATCGCAATAGCAACGCAAGAAGAAGCCAACTTCAACTTAGCGCCCGCGGCCGATCGAGAAAGAAGCCGCGGGAGGAACGAAACTTACACGAAAAATAGCGATTTTCCGACTTTTTCCACGATAATTAGTCTTTTTTCTTGGAAATAAAAACTATTTCTCGATTTTTAAGAAAGAAGTTTAGGCAGTTTAAGTTTTTGGTTTTGTGAAATGGAAAAAATATAGGACAAATGGCCGTTTTTGAAAATATAGGACAAATATAGGACATTTTTTCGGATTTTCCCAAAAATATAGGAATTATAGGACAACTGCGATCACTGCATTAAGATTTAATAATACTGTTTTTAATGGAATTTTACCCAATTTTTAAAAACTCACTTAGGGCTGGGTTCCTTAACATAAAAAAGCTGGGGGGGGGGGGTTGTGGGTGTGTTGAAAAATCTATTCAAAGATACAAAAAAAAATTGGTAGAAGTTTTTTTATTTTTTGAACTATATCACACATTAATTTTTAACCCTTCTTCTTAGACACACCAACAGTACGTCCTCTCCTGCCAGTAGTCTTGGTATGTTGACCACGCACACGGAGGCTAGAAAAGAAAAAGAAAAATTTATAATTCATACAATGATAGCGTCGAGGTTACATCAAAATATGGGACATACAAAAATGTACTTTAAATTCTTTACGTAGTTTTTGTTTATTTTTTAAAAGTTAGAACAGATAATTAATTAAAACAGTATTCAATCATGGTAAGTAATAAAAAAGAAAAACTGAAAAATCACAATAAAATTCTTAAGTCTTATGAAGCCATATGCTTTGATTGACTTTTCATTGCTGCTGTTATCTTGATGGTCCGTATTTAGAAAGTTAAACAAAGTCAAAGCATGAAGCAGAGACGAGACTGAAACTGTAAAAAATCTCTCGTACAAGAGATTTGAGACGGCAGGTACGGAGCTCTGAGCCATTTCCCACAAGGTGCAGTGTATGCATGTCCATGATGCTAGGTGATCGCAAAATTGTGTGTGTGTGGTGAAACACATTGACTTATGTTTTCCGATTACTTATTGTTCAAACTACCTTTAATAAAAATTTTAGGTTGAATAAAATTCTTCAACCCTGTAGCATTCTTTTTCATACCTGCCAACATTGAGATTATAAAACAGAATTTTTTTACACTAATAAGTCAGCACGGGTGCCTACCATGCTCTACCTAACTCAATTGGTAGCATAAATCTAAGAAAAACATACATTTTTAACAAAATATGTATTTTTTAGTCCTTCCACACCCCTAACTCTTTGTAATTTTGGAGTCTGGAAACATTTTTTTAAATAATTATCCAGCATGATCAGCACAGCTGAGTGGCAAATAATGATCAATTATGAAAGCTGTCAATAAATATTCTGCATTGGTAACCGCTTTCTCATGCAATTCATTATTTTTTACAAAGAGATCTAGCTATTTATTAGAACAGAAAAACTTAGAACACAGAAAACTTATTTCAAAATTCCCTGATAATCTGATTTGATTTTCTATTAATATTTATTATTTATAAATATATCAGATTTATTTTATAAATTATAAATATATTTATTTTATAAATATAATAATTCTAGAAAACTGGAGAATGAAAGAATGTAATGAGAGTATTTCCAAACTTTTATAAGGAACCTTCAGAAGCCTCTTTTGAACATTTGCTTTGAAACCACACTAATTTATATGCATTTGAGATTTATTTTGCAGGAAGGAGAATGGAAATGCACCTAGTCTATTTATATTATTGTTTTGGATGAAAGAAATAAAAATAAAATAATTACCTAATTATTTTAGAATTTATATTATTAAATAATTTTTATGAGAAAATTTTGTTTCATACAATAATTCTTATTTATTCACAATGTGGAAGATGAACATGAATATGATAAAGACGGTTTGGGAATCTTTATGTTGAGTCAATATTTAAGTAAATGCACTAGATTTTTGACTATTTTTCAACATCTTTTAAGCTATTAACTTAGAACTCAATTTTTAAAATTTATACAGGTTGCTTTGAATTTGTCTTTAATAATTAGTTTTTCCTGTGTGGGTTTCACAGTATTTCTCATGCAGGAAAAACACAGTATTTCCCTATGTGAGAAAAACTCATCATTTCCCATGTGGGAAAAGCATAGTTTTTCCAGGACAGTAAATACCAGTTTTTACCATGGTATTTCCCGGGGGTGGGGAAAAACCTTGCCAACCCTGCATTACAATGTGACACTAAAATAAATATACAGCATTTGACTAAGTGCTGTGCATATGAAAGGATTATTAGTAGCACACATATGCCTTTTTAAGAAAAAATCCACCTCATCACTGCAAATGTAGTTAAAAACCAATGAACAAACAAAAACAAGTAAATTCAACTCACCCCCAGTAATGTCGAAGACCTCTGTGAGCCCTGATTTTCTTTAGCCTCTCAAGATCTTCACGAAGCTTATTTTCCAATCCGTTAGATGTAACCTGGCTGTATTTACCATCCTTAATGTCCTTTTGTCTGTTTAAGAAATAATCAGGGATTTTATACTGTCGAGGATTAGAAATGATGGTAATTAACTTTTCAACCTGTAAAATAAAAACATAGTAAAAATTATGTATTACTTTGACTGAACAACAAGGCATACCTGCCTACTTTTGAAAATTTGCATCAGTAAAACATTTCACACAATGTTACAAAACTACGATTTGAATGTCTTCAAACAAAAAAAGGTAGATTACAGATTGATGGAATATTAGCTAAATTATTTTTAATAAAATTTTCACATAATTGAAGAAAACTGAAATTTCTTTGCTTAAATGTTAAGTTAAATTTTTACAAGCTTATAATCAGCTTACTTCAATTGCATAGTACTTATCTGAAAAAAAAAACCAGACTTATCCTCCTTCACAAAATTCATGCTACAAACCAATTTGGTTACACTACTATCTTGTACCCTTTTTCCTTAACTATTTGATTTAATTTTTTTTTTCAAATTTCCATCAACATTTTCAGTTAAGTAGGTGACATGAGGAAGTAAAAAATAGGAAACATGCATGGTTGACTCAATATTTCAAGAGAAAGAAGAAAAAAGTTACTTAGATTTCAAAAACAAAGTCTTGTGAAAGCAAACCACTATTTAAAAATATGTTCGATAAAAAGCCAAATGGGCAAAACTTTGGCTTTTATTTTATAAGACGGGTAAGTAAATAAGTTAATTGGTATCTTCTATTACTCTGTTTAGGTTTATAACAAAATAATATTTTTTTTTTACATTAAATGACCCTGATAAGGAAAATGCACTAATATCTACATTTTTCAAGTTTTGTTGATATCCAAATACTAATGAATTATTTACACACATACCTCTTCTTCAGAAAGTTCTCCAGCTCGCTTGTTACAATCAACATCTGCTTTGTTGCAAACAAGATGTGCAAACCTTCGACCAACACCCTAAAAAAATGGAATTAAGCTCGTTAAGTATAAAATCATAACAGCAGCTTAAATTCAGTAATCTAGCATTGTATACCTTGTTCTGTTAAATGCATTCCCAAATCAATTGCGATAAGCAGGCATTAAAGTTTTGTTTTAAGCATATGCCCATTTCATACAAAACATAAATCAACAAGAGGTTGGTAAAAAATACAGTGTTTGATACTTCAATTCATAAAAAGTTCACTTTCAAAACTGGAATAAAGAAGCCCTCAGATCTCATAATCATCCTTCACAAAGAATCAAGTTCAATCTGATATTACAAGAAGGGAGTAGAGAGGGTTATATGGAAAGGAAAATGTTAGTACAGTACTAATAGAGAAGAGTTTAAAAAGATTAAAGAGGGGGGGATATCAGATTCAACCATTTTCTCTCTGGATAGAGGTTCTAATCATTGGGCATTAATTCTGAGGTGTATTGACTATTGATATGTTCAGATTTGTTTATAATCAAACTATGTATGCTTAGATAAATGCCTGAACCAGATTAGCAAATAAAAACTTTAAACACAGCTGGTACCATTGATTTCAACCCTAGCTAAACAACCATAAATGCCATCAACTTTGATGGGATATCCTTTTACAAAGTTATTACTAGCAAAACTACACCAAATTGACATTTAGTACATTTACAATTTACATTACAGGGTGCATACTCAAAAACAGTTTTTAAAGATTTTATAAGCATCTTTATGTGAAAATATCACAAAACTTATTTTCGCCATTCCTTATTTAAACATATACTTCTATACCAAGTTTCATCCCAATATGGATACCCCTATATTGAACTGCCTCCTTATAAGTATAATTACTGCCACATTAATCCTTGAAAATGTTTGTTTTTCATACCTGCCAACATTGGGATTTGATTATAAAAAAGGAAGATTTTAAAACTCAAGATACCCACAACATTTCTTGCACTAGTAAGTCAATAGGTAGCATAAATGTACATCTTTCAGTAAAAAAATCTCATTTTTAACAAAATATGCTGCAAGGACATTTTTAGTCCTTGCACATTCCTAACTCTTGGCAATTTTGGAGCCTGGAAACATTTTTTTGAAATAATTGTCCAGCATGATCAGCACAGCTGAGAGGCTAATGGTGAATTATGAAAGCTGTCAAATGTCAATAAACATTCAACATTGGTAACCGCTTTCTAATGCAATTCATTATTTTTTACTAAGAGACCTAGCTATTCATTATTTCCAACAGCTTTTAAGCTTTAATCAAGTCTGATTAATAACTGATGAGAAAAAACGGAAGAAATTGCTTGAAAAACGGATGGCAGAAAATTCTCTTAAAAAAAAAAAAAAAGGAAAATTTCTGGCTAAAACGGAAGAATTGGCAACTATGTTTTTTTTATATTGTATGTTACGAAAGTGAAAAGTCATAATTCTTACATACCCAGCACTTGCAATAAGTACCTTTCACATGCCTCAATATGCTGATCTTTTGAATTAATTGTCAGATGTTTATATATGTTTGTGAAAACAAATTTAATAGTTTTTAAGGTTCAATTCCGTTAAAGAGTTCCAGCTAAATATGACATGGTTCTTTTGGACACATTATATCTAAATATCAACTAATTTTTCTGACTTTTATTAATAAAATGAATAGTTATTGATCTAATAAACCATTTTAATTCAGAAGTTTGAAATTATTTATGAATATTTCTACTTATACTACTATAGAACCGGGCAATATTTAGCGGGAACTCTAATGGGAGTTGTACCATTATCAGTTAGTTACATTCATTTTCATATGAAGTTCAGCAAAATGAGAATCTTACTTAAAAATATATGAAAAAGGTACATTAGACTTATTAAGTATGCAAAAGAGGGGTTAAGAGATAATTTTAGGGTACAATTCTGTTAAAGAGTCCTCGCTTAATATTGCCAATATCCAAACAGCTTAATATATCCAAATATATCAATAAATTTTTCAATCTCTCCATAATTTCATTCTAGTTTATGTTGCTACTTAAGTACAAATATTCCATAAATTTCACTTTTTATGGATTTTATGCCAGACTTAAAATAAAACTTCTCTCAAGTTTGAGCTACAGTAAAACTCATCTTTAACTAAACATTTTCATACAAAAACATTGATGTGATTAAACAGGAACACTATTTTTAGTGGAATTTACTGATCCCGTCACAGATACATTGTTTTTCTTGCATATCATTCAAAACGCAAGGAAACGAGGTATTCGATACGGAAATGTGTTTTTTCGGCGAAGATCCGTAGCTTTACGCTATCATCAGTAATTTTACCTAATTTCCATAGAATTTCGAGGGTATGAAACTGTCACCAGCTGATATATTTGCTACCAATAACAACTTGAATTTGCAGAGTGTTTCTTCTTAACAAACTTGGGCAAAAATTTCCCCAGAACAGCCAGAATTTCCCCCGAACCTCGTTTGGGCATTCGGACATATTCTGCACCCCTGCAAAAAACTAACTTTGGGCCTGATAATTACTTAATTTCCTTAGAGTGGATATTTGGGTTACTTCTTAAAGAAATTTTCCTTGAAAATACCTTGAATATGTAGTTGGCTGGCCCCCAAACTGCTGTTTGATAGTTAATGCAGCCCTCGGGCTGAAAAGTTTGGAGACCCCTGGTTTAGAAAAAATTTGGGTCGATTTTCAGACCCTTCACAAATTATTTTTTCCTTAAAAACGGACTCTTCGCAAAATATTTTATGGCTGTATGCAGAAACAAGAACGGAAACAATAAAGCTCTTGGCATGAGATTTCATGCCAAGGACTCTGGACTAGCAGTTTCTCTATCCATACCTGCCAACTTTTGAAAACATGCATCAGTAAAATTTTTTGCATAACGTTACAAAACTACCTTATCTGATAACCAACTGACTTATCCCCCTTCAAAAAATTCGTACTACAAACCAATTTGGTTACATGAATATCTTGTACCCTTTTTCCCAAACCATTTGATTTAAATTTCTGTTTGGAATCAATTTCAAATCAAATGTTATGATTATAGCTTTTATAAATTTCCATCAACATTTTCAGCAGCATGTGATAAAGATTAATTTAAATAAGCTTGAGTTGCTACAATTAGAAAGCGAGGAGAAACTTTTCCGCGTTAAAAAGCCTCAATGATAATTGAGGGAGACGCGTGATGAACCACAGGTCTGATCTCGGTAAAGTTGTTTTTTCCGCATTGCGATCGGAACACGGGGGAAGCAAACTTACCGGGTGAGTACGCGCCAAGACTCGCGGACGAATCCGAAAAAGATTTGCAAAAAAATTTAAATTTCACTTAATAAAAGAATAAAAATTGATCAAATCGTAAGAACAGGGATTAGGAGATGGTTTTGAAGTAAAAAGATATTAGAGAAAATTGTTTAGGTTGCGAATGTTTTGCATTTTCATGGATAGTTATGTGGAAAGAAATGCAAAATCCGGAAAATTTTCTGATCCATCCGTACAACCGTAAAACTTGACAGAAATCCGTAAATTTTACGGACAATCCGTAAAAGTTGGCAGGCATGCTCTATCACATGTGCTCCTGTTACACACCCTTAAAGGTGGACACAAATTAGAGCCGAGCGACGTAAGCAAACAGCCACGAACACGCTCTGCGCACGCACTACAAGTTGCGCATGCCCAGAGCTCCAATTTGTGTCCACCTTTACATGTAATTATACTCTACTGATACAAAATCTCACTAACACTAGATGTCCAATTCTTCTGTAATAATGTCTGAAGACTTTTTGGTATTGGAACTGAACACAAAAAGTGTACAAGAAATCAACATAGATTCGAATCTAGGATCAATATGGCGGATGAGCTTCACAATTTTTACAATAACATAACCCTTGACAAAAAGCCTGGAATGACCCCATACAGTATCATGAACAATATCAGGCACCAATAAAGGCTTGCCATTTAAGTATAACAAAAAACCTTCACTTTCTAAAGTTAAAGACATATCTTTAATGAAATTTTGTTTGCATTCCTAAGTTTAGTTTTTAATATTTTCAATAAAACATTATATGTCCCACAAACGCTCCCACATTTCTTACTTGGCAATCACTACACCAATGAATCAAATAAAGTATATTTATACATCTAGCAAATGCAGAGAATTATTGTTATAAAGGGTAAATGATTTTTAAAAATAACATACCTTTATTGCGGTGAGGGCAAATGGAACCTTACGCCTTCCATCTATGTTGGTGTTCATACAACGCAAAATGTGCTGGAATTTTTCCGGGAGCACCAGCATCGCCTGAAACCATTAGAAACTGAGAAACATAGCTCTACAGCAAATACAAAATTTAAAACGAGTCTTTTATACTTTATAAGTATCAAACCACAGCTGGGGTATACCGATTATATTTAAGGGTTAAATAAAATAACATGCAGCATTCAAATTAACTCGATAAATGAAACGAAGAGAAAAGTAGACTTGTATACTTAATATATCATTGAAACCTAGATTATAAAGTACATTAAAAAAAGGATTAATTAGGATAGAATCTTACCATCTTCGTAAATTATAACAGTACAAAATCCCCTGTGAACGATTTGGTTTTTAACGATAGAAAACAACTTTTATTCAGTTCACTTCGATTGCCATGCTCAGTCAGTGGAATGTTGCCAAAAGAAATATATTAACATTGAGCAAGAGCACTCTGTGTATTATAATTAACTTAGGTTCAAAGTACCGAGAGGTGGCGCTTTACTACCTGAAAAAACAAGAGCACGTATTTCAAAAGTCAAACGCTTTATATTTTTTAATCAAAAATCAAAATATTCAATAGTTCAAATCAACAGACTATTTATTACTTAGAAATGACACCATAAAATTCATCTTAGGGCCGATCTCACCGATCATCTTTTAAAGATAAACGAAGTTTGGGGGCGTTTAAATTAAATACTTACATAAGCACGGGGGAATGGGGTTTACTATTTGATTATTTTTCTTGACAAGGAGGAGGGGGGATGAGTGAAAGATGTAGAAACAATAAATGATGTTAGAAACACTGAATTTTCGAAAATCTCTTTGTTTCTTCCATAAATAATTTCAAAATTCAACCAAAAATAAATTTTACAGAAAAAATGAATTAGGAAAAATTTTAAGCATTTTGATTTCAAAAGGAAAATTTCAATTATAATCATCAAGTTCATGGAGCACAATGAATTTCTGGAATCTAAGCAGTGCTTTAAATGCTTGAATTTTTCCACACTTATTCTAAATTTTATTGAAAAGTTGGCCTGATATTCGTAAACGTCACTAAAATATATCCTACAGACATGTATCACATGCTTATACTACAAAATTTAGAATTTTTAATTTTTTAAAATGAAATTTTGTCTCTTTTTAATTTAATTATTTTTTAGATGATTTTTCACTGAATATTATTAAAATATTTTCTGTTGTATTTGATTGAATGATTTTACCTGTATTTTTAATGTTCATTTTAATAAATTAATTAATTAACTAATGATTTAAACACCAATTGTGTTTTTTTATGTTATATATAGCTATATAACTACAATATCCATGGAAAAATGACCTTGGCAAATGCTTCAAACGTTTTTATCAATAATTTTTAAAAAGGTCGATTTTTGAGGCCAGAAAAATTTAAAATTTGAAATAAATTAAACTTCTTGAGCAAAGTTTTATTTTTTTCGAGCATCCTATTTTTCAAATAATTTTTAAAAATTAAAATTTTAAAGGGAATAATCGCATTCAGCACTGAAAAATGGCCTACAAACATGTATCATATGTCTTGATAACTATTATTTGATTTTTTGAAATTTTTTTCGACCATTTTTTTTAAATTAAAAAAAAATAAACTTCCCGCGGACTGATTTTGTCCGATTTTTAGTATGTTATTATTGAGGTCATTCCCAAGTGAAAACCGTTGAAAAACTAAATCAAAAAGGTTATTAGAATCTGGTTGTATTTCACTGTTCTGTTCATAGATGGAAGCACGACTGTCTCAGACTGCTTACGAGTATTCGTATTTGTAAAAGAATTCATTATCATTAACTACTTAACTGGAATGGAAGAAGTTAAATTTCCTATCGGCAGGTATTCTACCTAATTCTACCAATTCTACCATTTAGTAGTTTAACTGGAAGTTTATTCTACGTTTACTTGAGTTGAAGAGTCTTAATAGAGAAGTTCATGCAGTAAAAAAAACTAGCAAAATAAGGCCCAGTTCCACTATGCGCGAGCGAGCGAGCGAGCGAATCCGTGCCCGCCCTCCGACCTAGCTCCGACCAATAGGAGAAGAGGAGCACCGCACTTGATAGGAAAGAATGAAGGGGCGGAGTTTCATAGCTTTCAGCTCTGGCCATCGCGTCGCGTCGCTCAAGATTCGCGCACAATCGCTGGTGTTGAACTTTGAGCGATGATCGCGCGACAGTGTTGCCAAAAAATAGTTTTCTGGCAATGGCGGACAAGCAAACGACATGATCATCGAAGATGGAAGTATGTAAAGTAAACTTCATTTTATTTCTCAAATATTTAAAACAATTTTAATTTGTCACACTATAGAAATACGTAGACAGATTGAGGTAAGTATAAGAAGCTATGTTTTGGTAACGTATTAACAATAATACTACACCATTTAATCAAAGTATTTTGTGTGTTCCAAGAATGTACCTACTTTCTTTTAATTTAATATTTTTGTTTCATGTTAATTAGAACATGGGTTTCAAATGTTAATGCGTTCATCTTAATATCTGGGATTCATATAATTTGTTAACAATTCTTGAAGTAATGATCACAATTTTTCATTTCTTCATAACTCCAAGTTCTGTGTCGCTTATCAAACCTATTTAAAAGTGTATCACAAACTTTTTTAACCCCTATGGCCATACTGGATATACCAACTATAAAACTGTCCCTTTGATTAAAATTGAACTATCCTAATCATTATGTCATATTTATCTTGGTCCCGTAATGTATTTTTTCAATTAGTTTAACATCTGAGATACACAATTAATGAGATAAAAGTTGCACAGATTACTCGGAGGTTGCATAAGTTCCGGTTTTTGATTATTTAAGAGAAAATTTTGTACTTGTATACATAACGCTGCCTTGACGAGGAACTGAAATTTGTCATTTTAATTATGTATATATTATTAGGTCCTATCAGCCATTATGTTTTCATTATTCAATCTTAAATTCTCAAATTTTGGATGTCTGATAACACGCAGGTTTTTGTGATATGAAAGACTAAAATGTAATACTTAAAAGTTTCAACACATATAACAATGGTAATATGTTGTGCAATTCTGTTTTCTGTCCTGTCATGCTGTTTAAGATGCAGCTAATATAAGTATCATAAAAAAATTCAAACTAATTCATTAAAATATGTGGCAAAATAAATAGAAACACTAAATATCTGTAATTTGGCTACACATTAGTTTATTCAATTCCCTTTTTGTATTTATAATGTCAAAATTATTATTTGTGAAATTTAGATAAAATGTAATCTTTTTGTTTATTTTCATGCCATATGAATACTATTTTTATTTTTTGTATAAATTTTAATGTAATTGCAATTTGTAAATGTGTAAACATTGGTAACATATTATGGTAAATAAAATTGTATTTTGCATATTATTATGTAATTTTCTTTACACACATAACACACAATTGTATCTTTGGGTTCAAAACCAATTAGTTTCTATAAAAATTTCTATTCCACTGGTTTTTGAACTCAATGATTGTTTTTCATCAGCTGTTGTTTGAATTGCTTAAAGTTATACCTGATGTGGAAATAAACTATTAAAAAATGCAGATATGGTTTGAATGGGGAATAGTATGTTTTATATGATTTGTTTATATGCAAGCCAATTGTATTTAATGTAAATGCATTCAATGAAGTTACTTATTTAATAACAAAGCAATTGTAAATTTAGGATGAACACTACATAATTTAAAGTGTATTTAAGTAACAGCAGCAAGATAAGTACATTTTTTATATTTATTTGTACGTTCTCATGGTGATATATTTGGAGTACATCGTACATCCCGCTATTTTCAGTGATGCTTATATACTAGTCCTGATTTACAACAATCCCAGATTAAAACTATTTCTGTATTACAAAGAAAGGTAACGAAAGTTTTGATTGCTTTATCATAGGAATAAGTCATTATACTGTCCTTTCCTTAAATAATTGTATGTTCCCTGAAGTGGTCGCTTTACTGATGTTCTACCGTGCATTAAAATTTGCTACCAAAGTTCTTTAGTTACTATGTTCTCAATTTTATGAAATATCCTCTAAAAGATAATTAAATTTTCATATTTTGTTATACACGCTGATGTAACAGAAGTGTTACATGAAACTATAATCTTCAGCAATTAATTGGGATAATATCATAAATTGTCAAAAAGCAATTTAAAAAAAAAATCTGTCTTAATTTAAAAAATGAAACTTAAAATTTCAGATTCATTTAATAAACATTTATTGATGGTACACAGTAAATTTTAATCATCTTTTCACCATAGCACCTTCTAAATCATCTTAAAAGCTCATTTTTCTCTCTTTTAACACATACTTAAATTTTTTTACATAAAATATTTTTTAAAAGAATTCTACAAAAATAAAATGAAAAGGATGACAGTTTTGTTACATTAGATATTAATTACACAAAGAAAGAAAAACTGCAGCAATACTTAAAAAATTCAAAAGTTGCCCAAATTTAAAAAGATTGAATTTGGGGTGTTTTTGCCAAATCTCATTATAATGGCCTACTAATAATTAAGCATCAAAATCTTGACCCAAGTAAGTAAGTTGAGTAAGTTTTTAAAATGTTTGCATCCCTTGAATCTTTAAAAAAAAATTGCATATTAACAAGAAGAAAAATAGCGCCATCTATCAATACAGGCAATAGTTAAATAAAACTACTTAAAATTAAAATACTAGTTATATCATGGTGCCATCTATCTGCAATAAGGAAAACTAGCACAAGAAATAGCAGGCGGCGTCGCGCTATAGTCGCGCGACGAACGATTGAAGACTACTTCCATAGGAAAGCATTTCGGGGAGGAGATACAAAAGAAGGCGGAGGATCGCTTGTCGTTCGCTCGCTCGCTCGCGTATAGTGGAACTGGGCCTATAGAGAGGAAGCTTCAGTGCTCGGCTAGCAGCGCCATCTGTAAACAAACAGGAAAGCGAATCGCGGATTTATGGGTTTTTATGCTCTATGGTTTTTTTTTTTTTCAGTTTTTTTAGACAACTAATTAAAAGCTTAGATTTTATTGAAATTAAATAAAAATAAGTAGAGTTAATTAAAGCCTTAAATATTCCAATTATATATTTTTATCTTGGGAGGATAAGAGGATAACTGAATAAATATTTTCTTATTTGTATTTATTTTTAAATAAGGATTTTAAAGTGAATAATGTTATTAGTAGTAAACAATTTAAATAGCAAGATTTTTTGTCACCATGTCAGAATTTAAGAAATTCTTAGCAGGTTACTTAATTTAAAAAATTTCTAAAACTTACTCTCAAATAATCTTTAAAATATTAGCACATTATTTATTACTTTTAAGTTTAGCAGTGCTAAATTATAGTGAAACATAAATGATAAGAATTAATTAATCATATACGAAATCTCCGACAATAATGTTGTAATTTGTAATCAATTCATTCATAACATCCCATCAAACATTAGTTTAATTTCATCAGCACGGTTCAGGGTGAAATTTGTTATATTTAAATTGTACAAACATATTTACAGGGTGTCCCAAAAAAGACTGACACATTTTAAAAATCAATAACTCAAAAACTAAAAAAGATAAAAATATGCCAGGGGCGTTTTGGTTGGGTGAGGGGGTCAAAGAATTTTTTTAAATGGAGCTGGGCCACGCCGTAAGGCGTAAGCAGACTTTTGTTTTTTTAGGAGGTAAAACTCAACGTCATATTTAAGGTACTCCCTAACGAGTACATTAAAACATTAAGTTGGAGACTACGTAAAAGAAGTATTCAAATGATATAACAATTTTTAGAACTGGAGATCGAAGTAAAAGTAGGGGGTCTGGGGAAAATTTTTTGAAAATTTGCCTCTTAAAATAGTGTTTCAGCTCATTTCAGGCCGTTTGGGTTACACCCGAAGAGAACAGTCCCTTGTAAACCTCAGGATTTTCAAGGGAAAAAGTTATAAATTAAAGTCAAAGATTTGAGGAGGGCTGGGGGTCTTCCCCCAGAAAATTTTTTGAAAATCACCCCTCTAAACTACTGTTTTATCTCTTTTTCAAACTGTTTGGGGAACACCTAAAGGGTAGCTTCTTGTAAGCTACAGACTTTTCAAGGGAAAACACTGTATTACAGACATCAAAATTTTAGAGTGGAGTTTCAAGGTTCTCCCCTAGAAAATTTTTTGAAATTTGCCTATTAAAGTAGTGTTTCAGCTCATTTTGAGGCTCTTTGAGTTACATCAGAAGAGATCAGTTAATTGTAAACTTAGGATTTTCAAGGGGAAAAAGTTATTAATGAAAGTCAAAGTTTTGAGGGGGGCTGAGGGTCCTCCCCCAGAAAAATTTTTGAAATTTGACCCTCAAAAGTAGTGTTTTAACTCCTTTTGGGACTTTTTGGGTTGCACCTATGGTTGCACCCGATGCTCCTTGTGGAACTTACAGAATGTTCATTGGATTTGCAGCTATTTTTCACATAAAAGTGGAAACCTTGGGGGGGGGCAATTGCCCCCCCCCTGCCCCCCCTAAATGACGCCCATGAAATATGCGGTTTCTTGCCCAACATTAAGATCAAGATCATTCCTATAAAATGATTTTTCCGAAATTTGACACTCACTGGAAGCTGAAAGGCCCAGAAATAGTTTTGGAACTACATTTCATTTGTCTTTTTTTGCTTGATTCAAGAGATAAAATCCTACTCTAAACATAAATCTAATTAGTTTTTCTAGAATTTTAGAATATGTTGTTAATTTCAGTATCAGTCAAATCCAAATTTTTCTACTTATCAAGACTACTATTTACTGGTTATAAGCAGCACGCAAGGATTAATGGACATGAATTGAAAAGCAAGTTGGTTAATTCCATCATGAAAGTTTTTAAGCCACCAGTTCGAATAATGATTAAGTAGAGAAATCAAAATACATTACTTTCAAAAGATCACTACCACCTCTCGAATCCAGTTATACATATCTAAAAAATATATTGACGAGTTTCAAATTTATCTAGTTTAATGTAGTATAAGGTATGGAATAAGACTGAGATGTCCTAAAAATCCGTTCTATCAAAAGATATAGGTAATATAAAGTTTCATCTAAAGGGGGATGTATTGATTCAACTGATTAGTTATATCGTTCGGTTGATTTGAATTTAGATTTCAAGGTTCGCAAATCCTAATCAAGTAAAACAATGCAAAAATTTCTTTAACATTAAAAAAACAAAGCCCTCGAATGAAATTTCGGTGTTCTCTTTGCCTTCCATCTCACCCGCGGAGAACAAAGCTAACTGTTTATTGGATATAACCCAACCATTTGTCAACTCCAAAACCCGCTCCTTATTTTCCCAAAATTGAGTGCATAATTTTCATCAAGGGAATTGAATCTCTGAGCGATAAACCCTTTCCTAACTGATAACTGTTCCTAAAAAAACGAATCGCTGATCCACAAAAGCCCAAGCTAAACGGGGAAAAGCGGTGAGAAACTTTCTGACTGAGAGCCACCGACGAACAAAACCTTCTTTCATTACTGTTTGATACTCTCGCCGCCCAATAATGAAATCCGTTGTCCGGCTCAATTTTCCTTGATAATGAGAGTGAAAGATAACGTGTGTGAAAGTGTTTGATCGAGGGGTAAGAGGTTGAGGGAAAAAGAAAGATGGGACAAGTCTGTTCATTAGAGCGATCACTAAGATGAGTGGTTGGAGAGAAATAAATGCTCTTATGCGATTGACAATGAAAAAGTGTTGGGTAATTTTGCTGATCAGTTAAAAATATTAGGTAAGCTTTTAATTTTTTATGTTTCTGTGAACTAGTTTTATTCTCCTGTGTGTAGAGGGCAGTTCAAACATTACGCAACATGTTTTTGGGGGAGTTTTAACCCCTCTTTCCCTTGTCAACAAGTGTAAGCCAATCATTAGCCCCCTTTTATAATTACGGCAATAATCTAACCCCCTCCGTTTTTATGTACAAAACTATCGGTTAATGATCTAATTTTAAAAATAAAGAACTTTAATGTAAAACAAACGTACGTGGCTTGAAACGAAAAATGTATGCATGATTTCTTATTTAAGAGTAATTCATTTTTAAATTGAAATTTTAAAAATAAATAATTTTTGAAAACTAATAGATATTTTGGTAAACAAAGTGCTTTTAATGTTTTACGTAAGCATCATGCATATCTCCCCTCCTCAGTCAGCAAAAATGAACAAATGGGCCCCCTTTTAGGTGCTGACGAAATACTTGAACGGCCTCCTAATGATGAAAAATAAGCATTGGATCCTATTTCTTTGTTCATTCCCAGTAGCAGATTTTTCTGTAGCACCAGTTTGTAAAGCCAAAATTTATCTGCACCAGAAAGAGCTACCACTACTACTTTTACAATTAAATTAACCGTATTTTTAAATTAAAGTTGGATGTAATCAATAAAGCTCTAGAATAGAATAGTAACTAAGTTGATGAAGGGTTAGAAGTTGTTTTTTAAACTCTTGATTGAAATAATTTTATAAACTTTTACCATTATTAAAGCAAGAATTTGTTTTTCTAAGATAGGCATTTAGTCCCAGCTAAATCTTTGAATATTTAAGTACTGATTACTGATTTGATAAAATAAAATTTTTATTCCTTAAAGGACCTATTTACTTTTATATCCTTACATCATCCGTACATCCTTACTTCAAATGAAAGCTATGTAAACAGAAACAAAATGTATCCATAAGTTATATATTATCTTACTATGAAAACCTTATATAAAATATTCTAAACTGAGAATGACATTTGACACTCATGCCTAAATAAGCATTTTTATCCATTTCAGGATATGATGGATCCAAAAGTGCCACCCCAGTTTGTTGTTTATGTGTGTCGTATATTCATCC
Organism: Tetragnatha montana; assembly: GCA_963680715.1. NCBI lineage: Eukaryota > Metazoa > Arthropoda > Arachnida > Araneae > Tetragnathidae > Tetragnatha > Tetragnatha montana. Next base: position 60,892,840 of record OY796674.1, on the reverse strand, counting down.
GTATTAGTTATGTAGGTATGTATGATGTGCCTGTTTCATTTCATTGTAGTACCGTATACATCAGAGCAAGATTATGAAAAACGAGTTTGGCCAAATTAAAGCTCTATGTCCTTCATTCATGGTGAAATTTACTTTTTGCGCATTTAAACGAATTTTCTGGGTCGTGGTAAAAGTTTGAAACATTTACCTATCTTTGGATGGTTGATACAAATTTTTGTTTAATTCCTTTCATTGGAGATAATATAATGAATGATTCATGAGAAGAAAAAGCATCTTAAGCATTTTGAAATTTACATTTATGGAGATGCAAAGTATATATTCACTCAAATCACATGACTGTAGTATTTGAATCTTAACAAACAGGACTATTTTTTAAGTTTCTAAACAAAAACAATACAATATTATTTTCTTCTTTAGGGACCTTTTTATGTATGTCATAAAATTACACCATTTTATTTCATTTCTTTTATTTGCTCTTCAAAAAAACTTTTTCAACAATATTCACCGATGTTACCACGCATTTCACTCCGTATACTATAACTACAGTCATAACTAAATTCCTGCGTGAAATAAAAAAAACTTCACCATGACTTTTTAAAAATGATTAAGGTAACTTATGTTTCTAAGTACCTTTAGTACTATTTGAAATGCATAAAATTTACATTTCAAATATTCAAGACCCAAAAATACAGATTCTTCTCATCGCTACTTCTTTAATAAGGAACATTTTACACGTAAATATTCTCACAAAAACCTGTAACTACCTTTGTATCAACTCTAATTAAGAAAAATATCTAAAGTTATGCGACTGATCCCTTAATAGCCACTAAAGGCGCGATGTCAACGGATTACAGGTAAACCAACCTCTCCCGGCGGCGGAAGAACAAGTTGCAGCGACGAACTCACCTCAGTTGCGTAGGTACGACAAGAGCAGATAATGACAATCATTATTAGGAGTCATCAGATATAGACTCTCCTTTTTTATCGAAGGATTTGCGGCAAAGATAATGGGAAAGTGCATTGGGATGACTCACCGAGGGGTGGAATTGGCCAATTCCGTCGAAAGAATGAATCCAGATTGAGAGGATTTCGAACAGGTCGCAAAGCAAGACGGACAGTCGGATTGATTGTTATGTGGAAGAGGTTGCTCTCGCGATGGATTCGTGTGTTGAGACTGGGAATTTCGATGAGGATGTGACAGGTATTTTGTCTTTCGAATATGGTATTGATTGAGTTGGTTGTAAAATATGGTTGGGACGTTTAATATTTTGACTTCACCTAATTTTCAGAAGGTAGAGCAGACGTTTTATGTGACAAACCTGAGGGTTAACTTAAATTTTAAAGGCTTTGAACATCTATATTGGATAATTTTTTCAGTGCGTGGTATTGTGTTTGTTAAGCGTATCTTTTTTAACATAAATACCAAAGCAACATCTAAAAATATCCCATTTTTGAAGAGTTTTGTAGTTTGAATATCTTAGCTTATACGAGCGTATCACTTATATGAGCGTGGAAGTTTGTTTTTTTTTTTGGAAATTGGACGTTTTCTCTGCCTAAGATTGGCTGGTATTTAGTCATTGCTTTTAGAGTTATTTTGGTACTACTTATATTTTAAAGCTTCTTATGTTTATTATTTAGAAGTTGGTTGACGTATTCTGCGAAATTTGATATTTGTGAGTAATATTTACTAGATAGGGTTTTTATTTTGGGAAGGGCAAGAGAGGGCATACAATTTTCTCAGTTGATAGCTGAACAGTGAACATACAGGATCAATGGATTTGGAGATTAATTCTGTGGAATTCTCTTATAGTTAATAATAGAGCATAAAATTTACCCTAGCGTTATTTTTAAAAGTCTAAAAACAGGGTATTTCAAGAAGTCTGCCCAAGCTCTGCACAACAGGATCCCATGGAGTAGAAGAAAATACTCAAAGAACTATACCTCTACGACCCACAGTGCCACAGTTTTTCAGAAAATCGTGACAGAAAAGGTATGACGTCACATCCGGTTTGCGCTAAAGGGGTTTATTGAAAATGTGCCCATGGTTGTGCTTGCACTGCACACTAGAATGTGAAAAATATTCATTGCGCAATACGCATGCATGCGCTCGTGCTCACCGTATAATGGAAAAATTAATAATTATTGTAATTAGATATGACCTCACATTTTCCGAAATATATATCATTCGAAATATATCATTGTGGCGGTATAGTTCTTTCGGAAAATTGTATCTATTCCACACAAGGAATCCCTCTTTAAAGAGTTTGGGTGGGCTTGTTGAAACACCCTGTATATTTCTTAAAGTTTATTAGAAATTAGAAAGGACGCTAATTAAAAAAATATTTAAAAAACACATATTACGTCCGATACTTAATCTTTACCTACAACCCATTACCCTTTTGGGTTTACTGCACCTATGAGTATTTGATATCTTGAATACGGATTTTTTATTCAATGCTTAGATTTAAATTGAATGCTTACATTTACAATAAAATCAAACATCCAACTAAAGAATGAAGAATTTAAAACTGAATGAAACTCGTTTGCAACGTATGATATATAGGTGGTTTAGAGTAAAACGTTTCCCAAGCTTTTAAAATTTCAAAAGAAAATAATTTGAAATACTGAAGAACTCAAAGAAACTTATATAGGAGTAATATGAAAGTTCATTCGGGTGAGATATGGTCATTTTTAGTTTTAAAACTGTAACTTTATACTATGAATTCTTTATTCATTCCTGAAAGTTTTTAAAGTTGGTACTTATTATTAATTTTATAAATAAGTATATATTATTATTATATATTCTCTTTGAAAGTATTAAGTATTCTGTAAAAAAAATAAAAAAGGTTTGAGAGGGAAAAGCGAATAAAAAATAAGTTTCGAACTTATTTTTTTTCTAATATTAACTATTCCTCCACTTAAAATCAAAATAATATCTTAATGTTAATAAAAACCTGTAAACTTTGAACCTTATCTATGATTTTTCAGCTTGAGAAAATCACCAGGTGCAGAGTGTTTTATAAATCAAAGTTTAAATCTCGCTTCCTTGTACTCATTTTTTTATAGATTACCATGGAATAAAATACGTACTTCAAGAAAGATACGAGATTAATACAACAAAAAGTTTTGAACTTAAAATACGTAGTTTATATTTTATGGCATTAAGGCAATGGTGAATTCAGTTTTTACCTTTATGTTATTGGAAATGGAAATACTTAAAATCTACAAAGATAATTTGTGCTTTATTTAGACATAAGAATTTATGTAATATCTTAATAATCCTAAATTAAAAAAGAAATATTCACAAATGTAATAGTATCTTCAATGCTTTACCTTTTTGAGGAGACACTTTCCCAAATGGCTCCTCCTTCCTTTTATCGACTCAGGTTTTGCTTTTCATTACTTCCGCTAGATGCCACTCTGATCCATTTTTGTTTAGGGCACTAGGAAGCGGCGATTTTCATCTTCTCACTTCGAAGCTAAGGAAGTGATAATTAATTTAGGAAAACACCAAATCATTTATTTATTTATTTGTGCACTCTACTGGTACATCAAATCAAGAAAATTTGCCTCAACACGGAAGCCTACTAAATACCACTTGAACTCAACGGGCTCAGGAAGAGGATTTTTTAGAGGCGCCATACCCGCACACAGGCACACTATTACCATAAAAAACTCAAGCGTCAGCCAATGTATGCCTATCAATTAATGCATGTAATTAAAATGTTAATTGATGATAATTAATTATTTTTTTTCTCTCGATGCATGGAAATTTTGCCGTGCTTATCTCTTTCCTTTTCCGAAGTGAGCTCCCCCGGAGCCCTGCTCCTTCCTATATTTGAGGCTATCTTTAGGAATTCTACCATAAAATTATTTATGGTACTTTAGTTTTCAAAAAGTAAGAAAAACATCTTGGTTTGGTGTTTTAATAGACATTTTACTTACAAAAGAGGTTGTAGTACATGAGTGAAAAAATTTGAAAACCCTGGGAAACTGGCCTCCTAACCCTCAACATCTGATCATTTTTGGCAATTCGGTATATTTTAGACTTTTTGGAACTGGACTTACCTACGTTCTGTTTAAAAGACATTTCACTCAATAAGAACTTCGTTGTAATATGACACTTGATGGAATGAGGAAACACAAATATGAGAAAACTCAACCCTCCACCCACTACCCCTCTTCCTTGAGCATTCTTTTCCTGTACTTGAAAATGCAAAACACGTATCAATAGCAGAAGGCTTACAAACATATTACCCAAAAGAGCAAAGATTATCGACAGGATCTTCACCATAGAAATTCCATTCATTGTGACTACAAGCACTTACAAAAACCCGAATTCGTAACTAGAACATTAGTATTCCAGATAGCGAGAGCCCCTCCTTCTGTAGATATATTTCTTAAACTCTGGCGTTGAATATTAATGAAAGGAGGTTGGGGGATCTCAAGGAAAGGCCAAGGCGGGAGGTCATGTTTATTTAGGATTGAAATTTTTCGGCGACTTTTTTTTGAAGCTTTAGAAACTTCATAAAAGAGAATTACGAGGGTGAATGCTTTTGATTTGGGGTATTCTGGTGTGCGTTGCACGTCGTGTTATTTATGAGATCTTGTAAGTCAAACATCTTCCGAAGAGATGAGTATGGTAAGAGAATGAGGCTAGTTTGGAATGGGTACTTTTGAATAAGAATATTGAATATTCTAAATGCTGCCTTTTTAACACTTTGCTTAAGTGTAAAAAACAGACAGAGGGTAATGTGTCCCCTGTTTTTAAATATGAACTGGTACAAAAACTAGCGAAACTTTGATTTTAATTTTAAAATCTAAAAACCAGTAGTAATCTTATGAAAGATAAGTCGTGATTATGCACTATAGAGGTAAAATTATCATTTCATTACAGTTAAATTTTAACTGAATATGACTTTAAATTAAATGTTAAAATCATAATATTTCAAGTATTACGTATAAAAATTTATACTTATTTATTTTGAGAAGAATAAATAATTTGAAGAGAGATTAAAACAATAAGTTTGTAAGAGTAAAGTATTTGTTTCAACTGTACCTTACCTATAGGTAAGAAACCTACTGTCAAAACCTAAGAAATAATTAAAGTATACGTATGAATGAATAATAACGTAGTTAATAAACTTTAGGTACCTACTGGAATATTTTATATTTTATAAAAAGTTGATAATAGTTAGAAGTTTAGATTCATGCGTTTGGTATTTAAGTCAATCGAATATTGAAATAGCACAAGACTGAAAAAAGTAAAAATAAAATTGATTCAACTTTTGAGTATTTGAAAAAGTATTACGGTCATTAGTTCAATAGAGTAATTACAAGTGTCAAAAACAAAGCGTGCAATCTTAATAAAAATAATTTATTGAATCAAGGGAAACACAAATAACTTATCTTGCGTCACAAAACATGATTAGTGCCCTCATTTCAAACTCGTCTCTGTAAAGAACACCGAAAATAAATGTCACCCGCTTTGAGTCGTTTTAATTAAACGGTAATTTCCCGTAATTAAATGCACCTAATAACCATTTTTTGGCGAATGAAATGATATTTTAATCGTCAGACCCCGCCTGGTCCAACTGAACCATCAAAAGTGCTGTCTCTATTGGCGATTAATAAACTTTCGAATTACGCCCAATTAAAACGTCATTCTCTCGTCGTTTACTTCACATCTATTGGGTACACAAGAAGAAAAAAAAAGCCAACCCGTGAACCACCTGTGGAAGAAAACCGGTCTCGATAACATGCTAAGGAACCGAGCGTCTCATCAGTTATTATTAGCAACGTGGCTTGGTATATAAAATGGTGATAGGTCCAGGTAGTGATCGATGTGTTCGACTGTCATGGACTTGGAGGAAAAAAATTCATTGAAAGAAAAATATATCGATGGTAAACTGTGAGAGCAAGCTCAAGCACTTCTCCCATCCTAAGTGATTCCATTGACTAGAAAGTTGATGTAAGTGATTGACCTGCAGTGATTTAGGGATCTTCCATAAATTTATGTCTCACTCTTATGTTGACAAATGATTCAAATAAACAAGCATACTTTGGTTAGAGTAGGTATAACTAGCCCAGAACGGAAGAAGCTGCGCGTTATTTTCGTTTTCAATATACTATTTAAAGGGTATTCACGGTACATATTCTCTTGAGATATCCCCCTCATCCTCAAAAATTCCTTTCTGGGTATCTGGTATCCACTTCATCTTAAGGTTTTTAAACTATTTGATTTTTCAACTAACATTGGCCGTCGTACAGAGAGGAGGGAGAGTGAAATGTAACAACCTTAAGAGACTGTTAAAAACAGTGAGGGTACTCCATGTAATTTGAAATAATATACATCAGGGACAAGTTAAGCGACTGTTATTTACCTTGATTTAATTTAACCCAATGCCAAGTGTATCCGAAATATAAGTTTGAAGCTTCAGGAAATAGTGGTAAAAGCATCATCATTGAATAAAAAAAGCTATATGGATGCCCCCTGTAAAATATTTTTTTTTTTGATTGGATGTGACTTTCATTCTCACTGAGGCATGAAAGATCATTTTGTCTGACGACATTCATCTTCATTTAATGTATGGGAAATTATTGTTCTCACACTAATTGCGAGGGCTCGATTATTGTCATTGCCCATTCTGAATCTTAATGCAGTTTAGCTTTTGTTCTTGGAGAGTCATTTATCTGGTGTCGGTAACTGATTAGAAATGTAAAAAGGAACGGATGTGTTAGTAGTGGGGAAATCAATTCTTAATATACACTAAAACTAGGATTATTCAAAGCTGAAGAAACCACTAATGTTAAAGTCATTAAAAATTTCCAATTAAAAAGTAAAATTAGTAAGTGATAAGTAGTAGTAATTATTAATTCGAGCACAAATACTGATAGGTCTGTTTGAATTACCATGTGTCTGAAAATGAGTGGAAACACACTATTAAAGTTTCAAAAAATATCAAGTTTAGAAAATCAAAATCATAAAAAAATCAAGTTTAGAAAATTTTCTGGGGGATGACACCCAAACCCCCCCTTTTAGGGCACAAGACTTTAAGTCATTACCCTAAAATTTTATAACTAAATAGTACTACAAAGTTTAGTTAATAAATTCTTAAGATCTCCGAAACAAAAGTTCTTGCAAAATTTATTTCTCATGTAAATATTAAAACCTCCCCTCGTTAGTGAAATTTCCCGATTTTTAGGTTGAAAAACCTGGTCTTTTTAATCATGTTATAACTTTAGGTCAAAATAATGCTAAAACGACAATGAAGACATTCTCTCGCAGTGATTTGATTTAGTTAACGGAAAGCTATGGAGGGTTGACTTTTATTATACGACCCATTGACTGACTGTTACATTTTAACGCGAAATAATAAAGGAAATGATTCACGAATTCACTGTTTTCAATGCCACAATCATAAAAGAGTTCATCGAAATGTGAAGCGAACCGCTTTTCTCACACAATGACCATTCTTTCACACGAGTCAGGAAGTGCATCACGGGAGATGATTGTTGAATAATATTAAAGCGTGTAGTTTTGTTTCTGTTTATAAGATCTAAATACGTGGGGGTATTTTAAGTACAGTGGACTGGGGATGAAAAAATAGGATATAATATTAAAATATATTGGTTATGCAATCTTTTTCATATTTATTAAACTTAAGCTCTCAGATACAATTCAGATTTAATGATGGAAAATATTATTAAGCTGAAAAGTTATAAAATCAAAGTATTATGGGTGAACCTCCCCATAAAACAAAAAGAATTAGGGGAAAGGATAATTTTTTGGATAAATTACTAAAATCTTACGATTTTTCTTGGAAAATGAAAAGAAACACGCATGTTGAACATATGACTATGGGGAAAGCCACGAAGCTAATAGCAAATAAACAACAGCACGGCAGGAAAGTAACAAGGATCTACATTAGGTATCCCCCGAGTACCTATTCACAGGACACCAGGTCTTAAGAGGATGTAAATTAGGGTGAGGAAAAAGGGAAAATAGAGATAGACAATTTATGCAACATATTTTGATTCTTTCAGTGTTCGGAAAAAGTTCTATTTATAAGGAACTTTCTCATTGAGAAATCTTTCAATTTACAGTGCAGATTTATACATTTTTCAAATATAAAAAAATTTGTAATGGATTTAAATTTGAGTTCTTTAATAGGTCGTCTTCCAAATAATTTTGCAAGCTGTAGCATCATAATAAAAGGCCTAAGAAATTCTAATTGTGACAAGGCTCCAAACAGAACTAGTTGGAAGCTTTAAACGGCTTCCCTTGATATACTGCAGGTAAAAACTACCTGCATCCAAGGGGTAATTTGTCTTCTAGAATTAAATTCTTTAAATTACTTTTTTAATCCTTCCTTTATGGGATGACATGAATGATTAACCTTTTAAACAGGTGCATTTTCTATCAATTACCTTTCCTTTCGGGAAGAACCGGATTTCTTATTTGATTAACATAAGTAATCACAATTTTCTTTCATCAGAAATTTAAAAGTTTTAAAAAGGTCGATATTAAATAAATAAACTTTATTTTCCCAAATAATAAATTAACCAAATATAATATTTCCAATAAAGTTTAGAACCAAATTGCATCGTTAGGAATATTAAAACCCAATCATATATAATATCGATGGATAGTTAATATATGTATCAGTGGCAGGTCATGGTCAAGAAAATGTGGATTGAAATTTAAATATTTTTACAATGTCAAACTTTAAATGCTATGGAAGATATTAAATTTTGTTGAATAGTAAAATAGTATTTGAATTTTGTAATATAGTGTGGAAACATGCTTTTATACCTACAGGATCATAAGGTTGGTGCTTCTCGGGCACTTGAATCGTTGCACGATGATATAACATGCAACTTAGATATCATTGATAGATTTTGTCCATTTAAGGCCCTTACGTTTTAACATACTTTCAAACATTTGAAGTATGTTACGTTACACATAATTAACTCTTGTGCTTCTAAACTCACTTCATTCTCACCATTAAAGTTTATATAGTAGAAAAAACCCTTGAAATTCAGTTTTTAGAAATAAAACTAAGTAGAACTAATTAATTTGTTGTTTGTTCTTTATTTATAGGCTAAATTTTCATTTTATATTAATACCATTTTTTGGTGAAGCATTTAAAAACAAACTTTTTATGTGTTCAGTAGATCCCTTTTGAAAAAAAAAACCCTGCTTCTTTTTCTTTAATGTTCCCACAATTTAGAGTGCGTGAATATCTGAAGTGGACACGTCTTTCGCCATCCTTACTCAGTTTATTTACATGTCTTCAGGTGTTAGACGAACGTCATGCTGTCTAGCACGTACGTGGAGAAACTGGTTCGGGAAGATGGGGATAAGTGACCGACTTGGGATTAGAATAATATGTCAGCAATGGTGAAAATAAACTTATTTTTGTTTATTAAGAAACTTGTTCGATTTCGGGATCAATATAAAATCCATTTGTGTATGAAATGTAATTTTTTACAAGAGAGCCCATTTGAAATAGGTTTCGTTCTTGGTACGATGAAATGATTTTACACTAATAAAAACTTATTAAATGCGTACTTACGATTAAATTACATCATTAAGAATGTTGAAAGAACCTTTTATGACTAGCAGATAAATTTTCTACTGTAAGAATGTCCAGAAACTTCCTTAGTTGATATATTCTCAAAAGATTATAATAGCTTTTAAAAATATGTCAACTCTCAAATTTATGTTTCATTCACTCAAAAACATGTTTAAAAGCCACAGGCTCTTACTACCTAACCACATTAAAATGGCATCATCAATAAATTTACCACTACCCTGAAGACACAGATCCTCAATTTTAGCTGCAACACCTCAAAACAAGATATACCTCCGGCAATGGGCCGTTTTTCCTGTGCGTAAAACAAATTAGAGACCTCCTTATGACTAATTATACGCTGTTAGTTCGCCACACATGCAGTGGCAGCGATCTATCATTATTATACGTTGCAGCGGTAAATCGGAACACACAGTAGCTTGCTTTCACCTATATGTTCAGGTGACGGCACTCTTATTGAAGGGAGAAATTGCGATTGATACATCATCTGTTATATCTACGGGAATTATTGTTTTTCTTTGAACAACTGGAATCCTTGAAATTTCACACATAGAAGTGTAACAGTGAGATTTCGAAGAAATAAAGGTAATATTTTGAGAAACACCTGTTTTTTTCTATAAAAAGTGGTAAAATTTTAATTTGTTTCGTTAACTATCCATTTTAGTTTCTTGATAGTAAAGTTGAGGTGTTTTTATATTTTACTTCTTAAAATTTATGATATTCGATACTAATCTTCCCATATGTATAATTTTTGAGTATTTGGGAGATTTTTTTTATCACTTTGTACTAATGTAAGTCTCAAGGAAGAGTATTTTTTATAAACAGTACTTTTAAAAATTATTAACAGAATATTTTGTAAAAAATTCAATCAAATTTTCCCGAATAAATCTTGATAATTTAGCATTAGATTCTTCAGCTCTTCTTATTCAAATTATTTGAATTTAAACAAATTTACTTCGAAATTTAATTCGCGGATTATTGAAGCGCTATTTATATTATTATATTTTAATTATCTTAAGGGTGAGGCGAAGCAGTGACTTGGATAAATTTGTGAACCTCTGGCCTAAAGAAGACGTTGATAATGCTATGTGGAACATAAAATTTGAAAACACGTTATTCAAAAATTAACGATTTAAAACTCCCTATTTCACCACGGTTGTTGCAAACATGAAAATATACTAGTTAGAATCTTAGAATGTTCAGTTTATGTGCATATGAAAAAAAATTAATTCGATTGTTTGTGAGTTTTTGTCTCCATGGTTTTTGCCCAAACAAAATAATTTTTAAGTTGCCATTAACATGAAAACAGACAACTTAAATGTTTTAAAGTAAAATTAAGCACCAAATCAATAATTTACACGATTTCTTTCCTTTCTGAAACAACTGCGAAACCCCGAAAGCATAAAATCCCTGAAAGCAGCATTCCCATTGGTAGAGAATCTGAACTCTCGACCAATGATTCGAAACCGCGAAGGAAAAAACTTCGGAGGGATCTGTTGGTTTCCGTTTCCCCGCAGTTCTACCGTTCGGAGAGTGAAGTTGAATCGAGCGGGAAAAGGCTCTGATATTATTAGGATTATAGAGCAGATGTTAGTGATTGTTGTTGACATTTTGGATTAATTTTTTTCATGGATTGGTGAGTTTTTGTTTAAACTTTTTTATAGCATTGTAATTTTATTTTCTGTAAAAATATCTCGTTTGTAATAGCATTCGATTTATATCATAGCTATTTTCTTACTTCATTTATAGTTTATTGATTATTTGTTTAATTTTCGAATTTTAAAATTAATTGTGTAATTACTATTTTCTTTTATTTTAACAATTTATGTTTACTTAGCAAAGCTAATATGTTTGTAAGTACTAATATTTTAGTTTAAATTGTTAATGGATTTGAAAGTTAATAATTAAGAGAAAAATATCTTTATAAACAGATTTTATTTGAAATTTTAAAATAGTTTCTGTAAATGATTTTGTACTTTGTTTTGATAATGTTTTAAGTTTTATAAGAATCTTTTTCATTTCTGCATAAAAGTTTCACATAACTTTGAATATTTGTAGAACTTATTTTGGAATTAAAAGTAAATTTAAAAATAATTAAAAGGAGTTATAAAGATAAATTAAAAGAAATTTACTGGAATAAATTTAAAAACTTAGGGATCCTGCTTCATATTAATAAAATTAATCAATTAACTGCATTTTAAATTTTTGTATATAATGTAGGATTTTCATTCCAAGAACTATCTTAGTTAAAGATAATAAATCCATCTAATAGTATATAGTTTTTCTGTTAAATGTTTTTACAGCTTGCATTAGATATTATAAAAACACAAACAAGATATATTACAAACTTCAATAGTATTTTTTTTAAAAGGGATATTATTATCTTTCCTACTTCACACATTTCAATGTTTTTTACAAATTTTGTCTATTTTAGTTTTAACACACTTTTTCTTAACCTTTTTTTATTTGAAGACACGCGAAAAATATTTGGAATTATTAGCGGTTTTTCTAAATATGAAAAATGAGAAACTCTTTATATTATGGTTCAAAAAATTATTTACGAAAGTGTTCAATGAAAAGTTCCTCTTTTTTATATGGGGCGGTCCTGTACTTAGTTGGAATTTTCTTTTTGCATTACTCATGAATTATTTAATTTAAAGAGACATATCTACTCCCATTATCTCAGATTTTTTCGTATGAAAAGAATTCCATTAAGCACAAGCAACGATTTCTTATTTTTGACAATATTTTCTCCGACGCGGGTTTCAATAAGCGGGTTTTTTGTACACAAAAATAAAGACCTCATTAAAAATTATACCTCTATTTAAAATATCCCGTAATGTGAATTAAATAAAACACTCAATAGAATAAACAAAATAATTATAAGACAAAAACTCCCTAAAAGTTCTAATACTGAAAATTCGTTTATTTCCTCAAATCATAGGCACCTAACCGGGGAAGAGGTTTGCTCTTTGCTTTTTCTTCCTGACAAGAGGGTAGGGAGGCGGGAGGGGTATTAGTAATGCTTACGTAAGACGTTGCAAACACTGCTTTTAAGAAAATCTCTTTTTTCTTGCATAAATAATTTCAAAATTCAACCTAAAATAAATGTTATTTTAAAATTTTTTTGTAAAAAAAAAGAACAAAGGAGGGAAAGGATCGGGCATTTTTCTTACGTAATTGAAGGGCTTGGTGCATGAAGGGGTTATGTTACATTTGGGACAGATTCATTAATTGAGGTTTTCATCAAATTTGGCGAGATCGGATCTCGCCAAGCTACTACTAATACAACCTACATCTAAATCCCTGCTGTTCTGGTAGAAGCCATTTTCACATTGAAATGATAATTGCCCAAATTTGGCGACATTTGGCGAAAACCACGATTACGGAAGATGACCCTTTTTGTAAATAACCCCTTCATCCACCAAGCCCTTCAATTATGAGGGGGGGGGTTGCAGTTTGCTAATTTTTGCTGACAAAAATCTTGGTTGACACATTGGCAGTTGACATTTTTGGGGGTCAAAAATATCCTAAATCATGCTTACGTAATATTTGAACGCCTCATACAAGAATTTTATATACTTTCATTAAAGACATTCCTAATCCATAGACATTTGCTAAAATTTATTTCCTATCCGTTTTGCAAGCTTGAAATTGAGGTCAAACTTTGCATCAATTAGGGACTTAAAATGTTATTTGTTCTTGAGACCACACATCTTAATCCAACTTATCGAGTCCACATCCGATCACCTTATAGGGCAGAAAGTAAAAACCTTATGGCAAAAAGAAAAGAGATAAGATCATTCTTCCTACCTTTCTCTTTCATCTTCTTTAATTTCGTTCAATTGAGATCTTTATTCCTGTCATTACTTTTGTTCCTTCTCTGCCTCCTGTCAATAAGTGGACTCCATTTGACGTTCGTATCTTCATGTTTGATGCATACAAGGTGGAATCAACCTGTCCATTACTTAAGCTCATCATACTTACAAATGAACTGATAATTGTGCTCACTTTGAATGGTTCCCTCGCAGGTTCGCGCATTGACCCCTGTTGAGATAATGACGGCTTTCAACGAAAGTACAAATGGATATTAGAAACTTGATGACTGAAACATTTAAATGAAACTTTTAGTTACACCTACCAGATTTTGTGTATCTAAGTTGAATTAATATAAATGGGGAGGATATCTCAAGCGAGTAGTTGGGCGAATTGAATTTGATCAGGATAATACAAGCTTTTTTACTTTTATTTCTGAGCCTATTTCATAATTATGTATTATAATTATTAAAAAAAAAAGGTTTGAAAATGAATTCTTTGAAGTAGGGGTAAGGGAACGTACCCATACTACGTGACCTGTTTAGGGGGAGGGGGGTCTTCAAAATACCACGCTTGGTCACAGGGGGGAGGGGGGGGCTTAGGGTTTTGTCACGTAGTCAAAAAATAAAGAAAAAAAAGACTTGTTTTTGTAAATTAAGTTACTGTTACAATAACTTTTACATAAGTTTTTTCTTCTTGATTCCACTTGTATGCACGCACTCTTGCCGCCACGAGGTAATAAAGACAAATATTAAGCCAAATTAACTTTTTTTAACTTTTTGTTGGCTAAAAATGATTAAAAACCGTATTTATGAACTACTACGTGAAAACTAGAGGGGGAGGGGGGGTCTTGGCATATACTACGGATGGTCACCAAGGGGGGTGGGAGGGGGGTCAAAAGTAGTAAAAAATAGGTCACGTAGTATGGGAACGTTCCCTAATAAAAAAATCAAAACATAAAATAAACTGATAATTATAAAGGTGATTGAGGCTTAAATTGCACCGGAGCCCACCGGAGCGGAGCTCCGGTACTTTTTGGTTTTCAGTAAATATTTACTAATATTTATTTATTAATCAGTGAATATTTGTAATGCTGAAATAGTAGCGCTCCGGTACTTCTTTGGTTAGAGTTTAAGCCCTATGAACTACTTTTCTATGTACTGAAGCTCTGTACTTTCCCTGTGTACTCAAACTACTTTTTCCATGTAAAAAAAAGAGAACCCAACTTGTGAAAAGCATTTAATTTGAAATAGTGGATCATTTGAAGATTTCTCTTAGTTCCTTAAGGGGACGTCCATAAATTACGTGAGGTCAAAAAGGGAGGGAGGGGATCCAGAAAAATATCCCCAGGAGGAGTCAATTAAAATCTCTCGTCAGCTTTTAGTTTAGAAAATGGAAGTTCTTAGCAAAAGTTTAGAAAAAATGTGCAGACTAGTCAAAATAACGAATCATTAGGCAGTCAGTTGTGACAATTACAAATAATAAACTTGTTTTGATTTCAACATGTATTTGTATCAAAACATTTTTCCATTTGTTTGCTAAGTGACATATGCCAATAACACAAAACAACAACAACAACAACACAAAACAACTTTTTTTTCTCTCTCTCTTTCATTGGATGTAAAGGTTAAAGGTTTTCATAATAAATTATTATTATTATTATTATTATTATTATTATTATTACAAAGGTGGCTAGAACATATAATTTTTTTTATTTATTTAAAAGGGATATATAAAATCTCACGTGAGAATTTGAGGGGGAGGGAGGGATCCATAATTTGTAAAAAACACGTAATTTAAGCACGTTCCCTAACTTCCTATTAAAAATTAATGTCGCTTTATATAAGGTGTTTTGGGTAATTCTAACGTTTTTGGAGGACCCTTCGGCTTTTAATTATTCAACTTTCTCTAGTAACAAAAGTATTTTAAAAACATTATTCCTTGATCTAATTAATAAATTTTAAAACTACATTTAATTAAAGCAAGAAATTGAGAGCAAGCAGCGTAAAATGTTCTAATCAAACTTTCTTTCACATTTAATTGATTTTATCAATTCTCCAAATATCGTATCGAAAAAATTTCAAAAATGGAAAAAAATACATTTCAATGTTTTATCCATTTTTAACTGTTTTTGTAACAATCAATGGTGTGTTGCCATCGAATGCTCCCGTTATATTTTTGTCTCAATGTCATAAAGCTTGGCGCTGCAAAGAGATAGGGTCTGGGAACGGTTTCTAGATAAATTGACATCTTAGTTTTCTCTCAGCACATTCGTTAAGTGGCACTAACATCGACGGAAACACCGATCTTTTAAAAAGATAGCCGTTGAAACTGTTTCTCAATGCTGCCTTACATCTTGTAGCACCCACCGATAAGGGAAATTTATCAAGTGATTCCGCGGGATCTTTAACAAATCTGTTGACAATGTATCGGATTAGAGATCAAAACCTGAGGAAGCCGTCGGGAATTCTACGGAAGCGCAAATGAATTAGCTCGCGCTGAAAAGTAAATTGCTGCAGATAACGCTCTTCTCTTGCAGACGGATATATAGGGGGCTGGAGGGATTTATGAGAGAAATGTTATGGAATGCGGACAAAAAATATAGCAACTGATTTTCCCGCCCTTTGAAAGCGTACTTGGTGAACGCAAGTAAAATATTTTTCGAGAAGCTATGGTCTCTTTCGTCATTTGGGTTTTTCTTATACTTCAAAATGACTTACTTTTTTTAGCTGTAAATCTTTTGGTTTCAGTTGTGTTGGGGAATCTTCCAAAAATAATAGTTTTGCCTATTTTATTCTTATGTCGCAGGGTGTCTCACGTCTCAACTTTGTGAACGTCTTTTCAGTAGTGGTAGTTTTGAACTAATTCTAAGTATATTTGAACGAAAAGGAATTACTAGCTTTTAAATGGAATTGCAATAAAATAAGTGGTAAATTATTAAAAATATTTATTCACAGAAGCTTATATTTAAATTGTATGTTAGGAATCCTTATTCTTTTTTTGTTTTAAAAAATGTACTTTTTGTTGAAAAACATTGTTGAACGAATTATTGAATTATTCGAACTGACATTATTTACTCTACATTTAAACTTTTCAAAACATGTTGCCGAAAATATTTAAATAATGCTATCACAAATACACAAATCATGTAAAGTGGCTACTTATAGAAAATAAATTTTTACTTTTGTATTTGAAAACCAGTATGAATCCCTTCAAGCTAAAATCTATTTTAGAAAGGAGATTTATTGCAAAACATTGATGCTGCATTTTATTGACTCCATAAATGCTGTTTACACAATGAGTGAAACCTCCCAGACTTCAGA
The DNA here is from genome assembly GCA_963680715.1 of Tetragnatha montana. Classification (NCBI taxonomy): domain Eukaryota; kingdom Metazoa; phylum Arthropoda; class Arachnida; order Araneae; family Tetragnathidae; genus Tetragnatha; species Tetragnatha montana. The sequence continues at coordinate 60,876,105 of OY796674.1, read as the reverse complement.
GATGGCTATGTGAGGAATGCTGGGAAGTGGTTGTGGTTTCAAGGAAAACTGTTGTATGAAGTTTTGAAATGTATAAACCTAATCGTTTGGTAGTACAGGTACAGAAACAATAACTATAAAAAGGAAATAGGTAACTGATCTTTTCTTTCGCATAAATAACTGGAATATAAAATATGTATTCAAAACGTAAAAGGCATTGCACTAATTTAAAGTAAAAAGTAGAAGTTGAAACAGGAATTTCACACTCGCTAATTAACTGGAAATTGGATATCAATTCGAATTACATAGTTTCATCTAGTTTGGTTGGTTTACATTTTGGAGAATTCCCAATTTCTCATTGATTTAATTGAAGGGGTCCACGCCGTTTATTTTTCGAATACATCAGTAGAGGCTTTAAATGAGTTTGAAAACTATTGTATGATGTATGAGTAGCATTGTGTTGCACTATAATTTTCAAAAAGTAAAAGGTTATATAATAATGTTTGCAGAACTGGATGTTACCTAATGGAGAAGTAAAAAACTATTTCTTGACCAGTTGTTAAGAACTATTTGTGTAAAATGTTGTTCCTTTATACATAGACATAGAATAGGAAGTAAAGTAAAACAAAATAAAGAATAAAAAATAGGTGATCGTTCAGGTTCTGAAATACGATAACCTATCACCCTTTTATTGTTTTCCCAGCAAGAATTGTAAGCATTTGAGCTCAATGTTAATTTTTTTTACTCTACATTTATATCAGTTATTATGTCATTTATTCAGTTATGTATTATGCATATTGAATATGTTACAATTTCATTCTATGTCGTTGGAAAACTTCGAGACCTAAAAACTAGTCGGAATTAAATTATTCCTTAACTCTATTTAGAAATTATTGTTCAATGAATTAAATTAACTCTTGCTGAATGCTGAGATTGACTATCATGGAAATACTGGAATCTTTTAGTAGCAGAATAATCTAACTGATTATTTATTTTGATACATCATACCAGTAAAAATGTGTATTAAATAACCGTATAAAAATGAAAAAAATAGTTAAATCTGCTCTCTTAACATATACCCACTTACGATTACCAGAACCGGCCTTGGTTTTTGAGGAATGCATTAACACGGTTAATATCAAGCGAGAAATCAGAGAGCCGTATTCTGAACCAAGAGTTCTAGAAATGACCTATCAGAAAAGGAAAAAAAAAAAACATTTCCCCAGCTAATCCTTGACGGCCGTGGCTAAGTTCTCTGCAGGCCACCTGACCATCACGAAAATCTGACCGCGGGTGATTAAAAAGCGTTAATCCCACCCTGCCTCGAGCGTGCCAGTTCACACGTTCGGTCCAGCACCTTTTCAGACAACAAGATCATGCCGTTCCTACAGGTGGACGTCACTCAACACTGTGTCTGTTGTCATTGCGTGACCAGACGGGCTGCACGGATTGCGAGAGGAAAGAGGAATCGCCAGACAATCGAAGAGAAATGTCGTCAAGTTCAACCCTTTGAAACCCTCTAAAAATTTTAGAGATGCATAGAATGTTTGTGTTTGAATGAGCAAAGAAATCTGATGAGGATTAATGCAAATAAAAGGAATTTTTCTTCTCATGTAGAAGAATACATTTTTACTGGTACTCAGTACTTTGAAATTATGACGTTTCACAGTTGATAATAATGTATATTTTATTAACCCAGTCAATAACTGAAATTATTTAAAAACTTAAATTTCAGCAACGGATAATTTGGGAGGTGCTAAGAAGTTATTGAATCAGTAACAAACCAGACCATAGTTTAATTTTTCAAAAATGAGCTTCATAAATTTTCTTTAAGTTTGACTACAAACTTATTTTGTCGTTCATGTAAGAGGTTTAAAAATTTATCATAATAACTCAGGGCGAATGTAAAATCTTTACTTCTATAAACAATCTATTTTATGAAATTTATAGTTTTGCATAGTTTAATGCAGTGGTTTCGAACCGGTGGTCCATAAGTAGTCTGTGAGATCGTTGAAAGTGGTCCGTGAAGAGGTGAGTTGGCTTACATAAACAAACTAGAGGACACCTGGAGAAACTAAGATATCCGTGGGAGGCAGCTATGCATAGGATAAATAAAAGTGAATCTAATCTAAAGGAACCAAAATCAAAATGCTTAAGAGCAAAGGAATGCTTAAGATCAGAATGGCGCTCAAGATCCATAAGATGTTGAAGTGCAAGCAAAGGGATGGTAGAGTGAAAAGGGATACTCAAGAGCAAAGAAAGAAATACTACAGAGAAAAAAGATGCTAACGTACAAACAGATGCTCAAGAGTAGTAAGTAAGTAGGTCAAGAGGAAAGGGATGCTATAACAGTATTTTCGTAAAATATATTACAATATGAAAAATTAGTGGTTCTCTTACTTTTCAATTCTCTCATCCCTCTAATATTCTTTACCTCTCAACTCTTTAACCTTTTATGCTTGCCCCTCTCATCTTTATACCTCCTATCCTCTTCATCCTTCTTCTCTTTCTCTTTCACCCTCTTTATCCTTCTTTTAATGCTCCCATCCTCTTGATCCTTCCATCCCTTCGATGCCTTTATCTTCTCTCAATTTCTTTGCCCCATCATCCTCTTCATTCCCCTCATCTTCATACCATCTTATTGTCATCCTCTGTCTCTGATACCTATCTCCTATTTATCTCTCTCATATTCATCCCTCTTATCCTGATTCTCTATAAAAAGAAAAATTTACATTTTAAAGAAAAATTGTTTGTTCATTATTGTTTATCACGGGCATTTTTGAGTGGTTTTACTCATGGTTTACCCATTTTTAAATACCTACTTATAAAACAAGGTTTTTATTACTTTTTTGCATAATTTTTCTTTACAACAGAGAGTAATTCTTGTTATTACTAATAGGGGTAAATGAAGTTGATTTTGTCAGGGTGAAATTTCCTAAAAGATTTAAGGGTAGGCTGGTACACGAATAATTAATCTTAACATTTAAAGGTCCTCGGACATATCTACGAGTTGTAAACCGTTGCGATTAATCAACTATTGCCTTTGTATTTTGACACAGCGAACGGTTATAAGTTGTGCCTAGTAAAAAGGGTGAATAACCAATAAATTTTACCAATAAATTTAATATTTATCATAAATACTTTCCAAATATAAATAATAAATTATAATGTTTCCAAATTATTAGGGTTTCTTTTCAGTTTTCTCCCATTTTACCTAGTAGCTAGTAATATTAATTTCTGTATTTTTTTCCCAAATTCCTTTATATACGTATATGCCAATACAATTAGACTCTTCCCAATAACAAGAAGTTTTTATCGAGAAAATATGCACAACGAATAGAATTAGTTAAGAATAATGTCTTGCTCAAATTATTGGATGAAAAAAGAACCCGACATTCGATTTCGGCGGTCTGGGAAGGGTGGAACGTCCCATCCGCTCGTAATGGGTTGTTTGACTCCCAGCTTGACCCCGGGGAAAGCGGTCTGCAAAGTGAAACAGACGCCCACGACTCAATTCCCAAGCTGTGGGAAATCGGAAGTGCCCCGGAGAGATCATCGCATTGTGAACTGCCATTCTCTCTGCTTTTTAGCATTCAGGCCGAGTGAATTGAATACCCATGATGATGATCGTCAGGGTGTTCTTTTTGGGTGGCAGGATTTTTTTTTTCTTATCTGGAGGAGGGAGGAGAAGGGCTTCTCCAGTTAGTGTGGTGAGTGATTGAGAGGCTTTTAATATTATGAGTTGGAATGTGATGGAGGAATGTTCTCGGTTGTTGAGGTCTTGTTTTAGGTGTAATTTTATTGCTGCTCCTCGCCGTGTTACGCCATTGCGTCAGAGAGGGACGATTTCAGGGCGCTGTTCTTTTACGAATGAACTCCATGAAGTGCTATTTAAAAGTGCATCATCATCATCATCATATCTAAAAAGACAGCCAACGGAAAATCCAGGAGTTTCAGCCGTGTCAGAGATGGACAATTCTTGAGCGCATCAAAATTCTACACACATTTTCCTATTATCACTTTTTTAACGAGTAAACAAAGGTCTAATTTTAATTTAAAAACCTAAAAGAAATCTTAAGTATTTCAGTAAATAATATGGCGTGATTACGTTTAATTAACATATATCTACTGTGGCAAATGCAACCCAACTACGACGCTTCTTAGGATTTTCTACGCAATTTAAAAAAAATGTGCGAAAAAAAGTTTTTTTTTTGTATTGTTGCTCTTGAAACTAGGTAAAATAATGGTTCGCTCTCTCCAGAAGGAAAGTTCATTCTAACCTTTTTGCTATTATCTATTGTCCGTTAGCTTTTTCTCAATTTAATGCCTTCATGTCTTCTGTCACCTCCAAAATACAGTTTTTGTGAAAATGTATAAATGAAAACAATAGGGAATGCACTGAAATGAGGTAATAGCTTCACAGTTGTCCCACCTATAAAATTTATGTGCGACTGTTTTACAAAAGGCGTACTAAAATCTGACATAACTATCACCTTACTTTGTCAAAGGTTCATAAAATACGAATCCATTGTGCTATCTCCGAGATTTGATTCATGTGTTTTGAAGGTGAATTTAGCATTCAATGGAATTTCGTTAAAATTTTAATCAAGAATCCTAAAAGTTGCGGGAAATTGTTTTTTTTTTTTTAATTTTACTTTCATCTTTTAAAAGATAATTTTCTCCATCATCTAAACCACATACATAAAACATACATATTTACTAAACAGGATTTATCTTCATGCACATTTCGAGGTATTCGGCCCTCCCTAAACTGCCCTTTGAATTTGAGGAACTCCATCCCCCTTGTCATTTTTTCAAGTTATATTTTCATGATTTTATAATCAATATAAATTAACTGAAAATATATGGTAATAAAATGAAAAAAACCTATAAAAATATATTTTAAAAAATAACTTTCATTACCACAACTTCTTCCTCTTTGTTGGAAAATTTTCGTCTTTTATAGAAGGGGTTGGTTTGAATAAGTTTCTTTACCTTTGTTGTTATAGAAGTAGAACCTAACAGTTATCCTTATCATATTCCTATTGAGTAACATTCGTAATTAGAGAGAAGTTAAGGCAACTAGTTTTCGATACATTTTTAACAATTCGGTTTGAATACCACCCTATGCACCAATTTTCTTTGGCTTCAATGTACTATTACATCTGACATCTAATCGTTACATTCTTAAGTAACCCATCCCCATCCAATGAGATTCAACATCACGTCACAACAGATCACTCAGACTAAACAAATCGCTGGTAAATTCAGTCATTCGGTTCCGATTCGCATCTCATTCATTTCTCCCCTCGTTACAAAGTGACCCAGTCATGGATGGCAAAGAGTCAATACCCATCCGTACGGATGTTGCTCCTCCTACAAAGAAACTAGTTAAACACCCGGTTCTTTGATGTCACCGCTTCCCAGAAACGAAGGCATCAGTCGTAATAAAAATCCCATGACCACCCCTTGCACGAAAAAGAGAGGCCCTCTCAGTGCTCCTGAAGGGGCCCCTTGAGAAAACCGTTCATCGCTGGTCGGAATATCGTGTTTTTTGGTGACGGGGCGCTCTGTTTACGTTTCTCACTTGGTGACGGCCGTGGATCATCGGGAGAACAATAAATTCCTTTCTGGAGATACAGGAAGGAAAGAAAAAAGAAGATTCGGAATGGCCGCAAAGTGGCTCTGGATTCTGGAGATAGCGGGGAGGGAGTTATGGAGTTGATAGGAGGGATTTTGCACGTTGATGCGGGTTTTGGATTCCTGTCGACGAAGGCGAAGATAAAGCACCAGTTCCAGATGTTGTGGTTTTGTATCACAGTGAGATCCTATTTCTTAGGCCCCTGTGTAGACTTATGATATTGTTTTCAAAAGCATTACTGGCCGATTCTAAACATTTTTGGAGTATCAGAGAGGGATCCTATTTCTAGAATCTGGCGGTCTTAGGTTAGTCATTCATTGATGGTGTTGGATTTGAGAATAATACGGATGCCAAACATTTTTGCTGAAGAGATAGAATTCCTATTTAGTAAACCTGCGGATTTAGTCACTTCAGTATTTTCATTTCTGAGCATCATCCCTTAAGGGTTCCTCTATGGAACCTGGGATTTCTGCCATAGATTACTAGTGGAATTTTAAAATATAGTAATAGATAAAAGATAAACATTCTTTCCAAGCATCAAAAATTGATTCTAACTCTTGAAATGTTTACTTATTCACGAATAGCATTTCAAACATAGGAGATGCATTTTCGCAGTATGGAAGGATTATATTTCTTTGCCAGCTGGTTAGGTTAGTTGATAGATTGGTTAGGGAGACATATTTGTGAATACGCTAAACCAATGTTTGGTAAGAAAAAGTTAGGGCATTTTGTATTTAAAAAAATTTAAAATTGGGTCCTGCAGGTCGAGAAATGATGGGAAAAGTGGATAAACTTTTTCTTTGCCCAAAAATCTCTACTAACCCCATATCCTTAACTTTCTTCGGTCGATACAAAACAGGGGACGGAATAAAGACTATTTTAGCTATTTCGACTTGAGGTTCTTTATGCATCATTACTATATTAAGTAAGCTTTTAATTTAAACGAGCAGATCCTTACTCGTTTAAATCACAGTGTATTAACACATCAGGTAGAAAAATGGTTCCATACCGCTAACTATTATAAAAGATATTCATACATTTTAAAATTTACAGAAAACAATCGCGAAATTAAATAAATATTTATAAAAATTTGTGTTTTTAAAATAGTACATAGATTTACGTAACAAACTGTTGCATAAATTAGACAAAACAGTTGAAGGAAACGGGAGGAAATGAAATGTGTCAAAAATAAGAAATAGTTTCAATACTTGCCTGAAAAACGCTTGATGAAGTGATGAGTTGGTAATTTTAATTGGACCTTTAATTAAATAGAATTTCAATTTAAAACGAAAGATTCAAAATATCTCCTTGTCTCTTTTTATTATTCAACGTAATAAAGTTCCTTAATCTTAATCTTTTTAATAGGTACTATAATACATTTTTCTTCTTAGAAATTTTATCACTCTAAATAACAATTTATATGTCAGCGCATTTCAAATGAAAGTATACTAGATTTTTGTTTATTTATCGAATGCCTGAAACAAAATGTGGAAAACATGACCCGATTTGATACAAGTTATCTTTGATGATGTATTGTGAAAGATGAGTTCATAATATCGTCTCTAAAGAATAGAGTATCTTCCATTTCGTTTTGAAATGGAAAAGATTTTTTTAATAAATCATGATAATTGAGGTCAGTGATTATGAAACTATAAATTTCGAGAAAGAACGAGCACGTTGCCTTTAACGCTAACAACTTTGAAAGGTAGAGGAAAATACATTGTCAAATTGAATATTGCTAATCAAAATTTGCATTAAACGTGATGTTTAGTATTTTATTATAACGTAGAAATTGAAATATTGATATATTTTCTGTCAACAGTTCTTGATCATAATGATCTCACGATTCTGTTCCCTATCATTTTTCTTGCAATTAATCTTATAACAAGTATCAGGTAGTAAAATGTTTCTTGTGTGAAGGGTATAAATTACCATTACCTTTCATAACGTTTATTCCAAGGTTTCATGAAATTTTTCATGTTTTGTGATAAAGTTCTTAAGAGGTGTCCAAAGTAAAGTTTCGACGAAATTTGGTATCAAATTGTCATAAGATTTACTTGAGGTAGTGGGTCAATCTATCCTTTCATTGGACTCTTACAAATAGTTCATCCCGGGCATAATTGATTGGTCACATGGATGTTCTCATGAAGTCAAATTAAATTAATGACTCATTGTACAAATTTAGTAATTATTATTTTTTATGAATCATTGATTGTTCATTTTTTTATTTTATTACCGATTATCCAATCAGTAGGATGGAACGGATGGAAGATGTTTTAGATTAACCATAAATTAATTATTTCTGTCAGATTAATTCAATAAAAAAATGTTATTCGACTTTTTTTTACTCTTCAATGTGTATATTATAAAATTTGCCTTATTTTTTATGCTTTTTGACTTTAAAACTCTACATAGACTATATATTTAATTTTATCTATATGCGATACATAAGAAAGTTTTACTAAATTTCTGTTCTAATTTTACGAATTGGGATATGATAAATAGTATTATCATACATAAAAGTCGTACTTTAGTTCTAATATGTTATCTTTATTTTATTAAGCATGTAATCAAGAAGCAAATTTCATTTATTACTAAGGTTTTTTTTTTCAAATTTTGCATTTATTTTATCATTATTTAATTACCACACCACCTTGTTCATCTCTTTTTAAACAATTTCAGTTTGTTGGTCAAAAACATAAAATTTCATTACAAATCCCGCTTTTCAATTTCCGTTTTCTTGGACCCTCGCTAAAAAAAGTTTTTGGGACTCATAATCCTTATATCCTTAACTATAATAGTGGTTATAACTTTTGAAATACTACTAACTTTGGTTACTAAATAATAATTAAGTATCAAAATTTTAAATGTAATCAGGTTAATTTTGACAATATCCTTTGGTATTAATAACTACCTGTTCAATTCCATATTTCTACCCGATTGAAACGTTTCAAAAGGAATGAATACTATTGTATTTGTAATAATTTGTAATTGTAGATTGATATTTGTGAGGAATGCTTGTATCATTAAATACAATATTTTACTTACACAAGAGTATAAGCACCTCCTTAATAAGTAATTGAATCTCAACTCAAACGAGGTGAATGAATTCTACACACATATTCAAAATAGCAAACTGTAACCTGCAGTAAAGCTGCTATTTATAAGTCTGTCTTAATAAATGGAATCGTAAAAGGGAGTTAAGTTGCCGGCCCTTTGAGTCCGCGGGAGGCAGACTTGGGGATGAGATAAGAAATACACCTCGTTCTAAGAGTTTTAATTGATTAAAAGTTCCTACTCATACACACACGAAAGGGGAGAGACAACGAATTTCGCTTTCAGAATTGCAATTAAAAATGAATGACTTTTTGATCGTAACTTTCCAAATCGAAAAGTCGAAAAAGATTAAAATAGTTTTGTTATTAGAATTGTTTTGAAAAATGTAGTATCTATATTCTAAAACCTTTGTAAATTTGTTTTTAATTGTAATTTACCATTGGGGATCTTAAAAGAGTAGGTACAATTATGATATAATTTTTGATAGAAATAGGATGAGGATGTTTTGAAAGAGTTATTAAGGAGTAAGGTATATCTGTAAATTGTAGATTTTAAATTTTAATGCATCACAGACATTTATATTACAAACAAAATTATGGTTGTACAAGATGGTTTTGATCTTTGTTTGCTAACAATATAAGTATCTTTCCTCACAATTTTTTCAGGCAACTCTTTCTTTCATTTTTTACTACTTTTTAGAAGATTTTTTTTGCTTATTAATCTGACGTTTAAGTAGAGGATATCAATCAACCCTTTTACCTTTTCTTACCCAAAACTTTGAAATGTATTCCAGAAATACTTATTTGATACACATTTATATTCTGTAATGTTTTCAATTCCTAAAACTTGTCATGAAATCTATAGATAACTTACTAATATTCTTAAACGAGTTTAAATGGCATTGTTTGATGCGGAATTGATAAAACTTTAAACTTGATAACTTCTTGACAACCCCCATTCCAATAGTCGATCCATGTTTTAAGGAAAGATTTGAGGTTAATGTACCAAATGATGGATATACAATTAATGTCGTTTATCATTTGAGGAATGGTTAACACGGTCTGATGCGTTTCTCTAAGAAAGGCTTGAGGAGCTTGTTGTATATTGAATTTCGCGTTGAAGAGGTACTTCAAACCTCAATGGCTACACACTATTAGCTGTGCAAGTGATATGATAATGTAATCAGACAATCTTTGAAGAAAAATTATTTCATTCTTTTTTTCATGGATTCAGTGAGATAAGAAATAAGATATCTTCCGTGTTGTAAAAACTCAATTGTGCGCTGAAAACAGATAGAAGAAATTAAAAAGCTGTTTTAAATTATATTTTGTCACTCACTTATTTAAAACTTATTTTTTCCTTATAAGGAAACAATACAAATATTTGTCGCTTTTGAAAGAAATAATACAGCCATTAGCCATTAAGGTCTTTACAACTCTGCTCTGCAAATAATGCAAACGTTTTACTGCCCAAATGACATTATGTTTGTAAAAACCAGTTATCCATAAAATATTCTAGAACTATTGGGATATATTTGTTAAGGTAAAATTGATTAGTTTTTTAGAATGAATCACTTAAATATTTTATAATAATTAATAATAAAACCCGAGGAAGTTTGGTAAAAAGAGATTGATAACTGAGAAATTTACGCATAATTTATTAAATTTTGAACTCTGGCGTAATTTGTTGTACCTATAAGAATTAATAAACAGAGATAAATTAATAAGAATGAATAAGTTGTTGTACACTGTATTCAAGTAAAAAAAAAATCCTGTATAGATAGCAATTTTTTTAATGGCAGGTAATTTGAACAGCTAAGTTCATAGATACCAATTTTACTATAAATAAAATATTTATGTCATTTTTATATTTAAAAAAGTAACAGCTTCAAAAATTCAATTTTTTACGTTTCTTTATAATAATTTTTCTTGAATTATAATTCCTTAAACCCTGAGGACTTTTTAAATTAATTTTGTTTCCACAAGATCATCAAAGATCTTTACGTTATATTTCCTTCTGTATAAATATAACATAAGCACAATCCAACGGAATCGTGTACTTTTATTTTATAGTTCGATAACTCACCTATTATAAAAAATAAAATTTGTAATTACAATCGTTAACTAAGATTTTTGAGGTTTCAAAGTTAGCATACCCGCTTTGAGCTACTCTCCCTTATCACTTTGTTGACTTGAGAACAATTTCAATAATAAAACTTCCTCCAAAATATATAACCTCTTTCTTACTAGAATGTTATAAGGTAATTTGTATAAGTCAAACAGCTCTATCACCATCATTTTAAGGAAGAACTTCTGTCACACACACGATTCCATCCCCTCAAAGTGTTTTCAACATTCAGAGACCACGTTTCAATAAATCTCAATTACCCTTTATGATTTTGTTTATTCATCAATAACATTTCAATGCCTTATGGACGACTCTACACTCTAGTAACACTAACGGTGTGAAACGACCTCCTGTTTCCTGAACAGTTATTGTTAAATATATAAACACCGAGACAATGATAAATATATTCCCCATCCGATAACAAGAGCCATTTAACAATGGAAAACGTTCTTATTCTTTACCTGCTATCGGGATGGCATCTATCGTGAAAGCTGTGTCACGTTTATAATCAGTCGCAATCTGCTATACTGAGTCACCGATGCAGGTATAGGATTTTGCGCTTGTTATTCTGCCCTGCTTGATTTATGCCGGCAATTCAACTTAACAGTTTAAAATGAACGCGGTAAATATTACTGAGGAAGTAATATACCTCCCTCGTTATAGCTCTCTCAGTTTGATAGTAGAATAAGTTCCTATGATGGTATGTGCAAGTGTTGTGCATAAGAGTTTTTAAGTGAGTTAAATGTTATAAAAGGTATTTGACTATTTTTTGATTAAATAATTCTTCAAGTGATTCCCTATTCAATAATAAAAAAATCAAAACAAAAATCTGCCTAATTTCAATTTAAAAAAAAATTAATTACCAATATAAAAGTTAAAAATATCACTACTACTAATATTGAAACTTTATAAATGTGTTATTTCACTATACAATTAACTTTAGAATGATTTGCAAATGTATATTTATGTTTGCAAATTTATATTCTTCTCAAACTTCTTAGAGACATTGACTTTAGAGTGAAACAATATCTTCTAATGTAAAAAGCTCTCGTTTAAGAAACGCGTGAATTACGTACTTTAACCATGCGAATGACCGAAGGTGTTTGAAGGGGTTTTTCCACTCTCTTTGCTTAAGGCGACTTCACGTAGAAAGCAAACAAAGGACACTGTTTCAAATATTTTGCCACATTCTTCTTTCTCTTAAAATCGCAGGTAATTAAACTTTAGTGTCTTATGCAAATTTCGAGAGATCGTTGACCTTTTAACGAAATGCTTGTTTTTAAATTAAAGGATTAAAGAAGTCTTAATGGTACTTATTATCTGTCTAGCCAAGTATTTTACTCTTTTTGGCCTTCTGTTAAAAAAAAAGGAAACTCGGGGTTCATTTCTGTATTTTAGTTTTATAATTTTGTGTGTAGGTTTTAAAACACTGCTTTATTTCACTAAACGAATAAGAACAGGTGTTAAAACAAGAGCTATAAGATAAATGAGGTTCTCGACTTTCCGACGGTATTTTGGACTTACGATCTGACCGCAAGGCGAAATGTTTTGCACGTAAGACTTATACTCTTGAGTAAGATATATATCCCTCATTTCCTCCCATGTGAAATTCCCCGAGATTCCAGTGTCCTGATAAAACTGAGAACTGCAAAGAATTCCAGAACCTTCCACAAATCCCGTTTGCCGAAGGGACAGCTGTCCATCGTAATGTCACAACCTTGAAAATGTCCGAAGGATTCTGAAGAAAGCAAGAGGAAAGTCGCTGGGGCGGAAAAGAAACCCAAAGACTGTCGCACCTAATCACACTTATAAAAAAAAGTGTCCAATGGTTTCATGGGAACTGGCCTTAGCTGACGGATTATTCGGGCTCTTGAAAGAAGCGACTGTTTCAATAGAGTTGTACTTGCTCGCAAATTATACGGTCAGATGTGTTGGACCGTCCGCTTCGTAGCTCAACGAAAACCGCGAGGGTGTTTTTTTCCTATGCGGTTTTGTTCTCTCCATTATCGTTTTAGAGTTTTGGAAAGAAAGTTGGAGTTGAAGTGAATGGGTGTTTGTTTCCGCCACTAATTGGTTACACGTCGTTTCAATCAGTGAAATCAAAGGCTTTAATTATTTCCGGCGTTGATGACTTGTTGTATTACCGAATGACTGATTTTAACAAATAGTTTTTTACTGGATTCGATATAATATGAGTAAGTTTTACCATTTATAAGTTTTAATTAATATTCTTAAAATGCCATAAGTTATAAAAATCACACTAATGCATCCGGGAACATTTGTTATGGTATTTCTTAAAAAAAAAACTTATGCATCCGGGAACATTTGTAATGGTATTTCTTAAAAAAACTATACGTAATCTTTTTGTTGATGTATATGTTATGGGCAAAGTGATTAATCGGGCATTATTAATAATGCCCGAAGTGAAGGCGGGCAAAGTGATAAATTTCATTCATACATTCCACTGAATTTATCACTTTGCCCGGGCATTATTAATAATGCCCGGATTTATCACATTGCCCGTTATATATAGAATAGATTCTTTTGTATGTCGATAAAATATCGACTAATAGAAAATATTGATAAAATATCGTATTTTAAAATGTCGAATACTTCATGTAACTAAAAGTGCGACCCATCTCATTTCTGATTTCAGTCGATGGAGTTCTTATGCCACCTGCCAAATAAATGCACAAACCAAATTCGTTGGATAATTTGTTGGTCAACGGAAAAGAGAATTAGTATTCGTTACAAGAAAATGTCCTTGATTGTTTCCGTTCACAAACTCGTTAATTTGAAAAGGTGTCCAACAGGCAGGTGTTAGCTTGTGTATAGTGTGTCAATTAAAGCCTAACGAATTTTGTCTCTTTTGGTGAAATGAACCTTCTATGACAATGGATCACTAAATTATCAGGGGTAAATAACAATGTTGCCTCAACTATGTAGTAAAAGCTATTGAAACAGCGTTCACAGATTGTCCGGTCAAATAATTTGGTTCGAGGAAAAGTTACATTAATATGTGTAATCAAATGTCGATATTCTATAGTTTATCATCTCTATAGGATAATATACTATTTTAGTGTATTTTCTACATACCGTTCCTAATTCATTACTTTCGTATTTTTATTACCTTCTATTTTTTTTAATTCTTTCGTTTTAAATTATGATAAATTTTACATTTATTTCTTATTATAAGTTCTTTAAAACATAACTAGTCTTTCAATCGCAAGGGTTTTATGAGTTCACGGCAATAGAACAATCAATTAGTATATAAAAGTAACAAAATCACAAAACAGTCTTGCCTGTGAATAAAACAATGTAAAGTCCCATTAAAAACATTTCGTAGTGTATGAAATTTTCCATTAAAAAGAGCAATCCAGGTTGCTAAGGCTTTCGGTTTCTACGATTCTCTGATAATGTCAGGGATGTTTATATGCAAATATAACTTTCATCTCAACAACAGTGCATTTTCAATCACATGACTCGGACCTAACAACGGCCTTTGCAACAGACGCTTTGCAAGTTAACAGTTACAGAAAATAACTGGTCGTGGAATTCTTCTATTGGAGCATTTGCAATCACGTGACCCCACACCTAACAACCACCATAACAGCAGATACCTCGTCACCTAGCAACCGCCTTAGCAACAGACACATTGCCCTACCTACAATAACTGGTCGTGACGTCACCTGAAAACACTCTATGTACAGCGGTTCTTAAACTGTGGTCCGCGGACCCCCGGGGGTCCCCAGCACCTTCCTAGGGGGTCCGCGAGTTACCTTGGGGAACACTCAAGTTACCTTTGAGTGTTCCCCAAAGAGTTTTAAAATGAGGTAAAACATTAGTTTAAAGGGGCAAATTTCCAAAACTTTTCTGGGAGAGGACCCCCCAGCCCCCCACGAAATTTAAATTATATTTATATATTTTCCTTGAACATTCTGTGGTTTACGAGGAGATGTTCTCTTCGGGTTTAACCAAAAATGTCGCAAAATGATCTAAAACACTACTTTTTTACAGCACACTGTCAAAATTTTTCTAGGGGAGACCTCAGACTCTCCATTATTAATAGGAGTAATTGTAAAGTGTTGAATATAAATTAAATAGTACTTTTAAGTTACCTAAAACTCTTTAGGGAGTACCTTAAGGCCCATTCAGACTGTTTCACTTTGATCTTCATTTCCGAGGAATCAACCAAATTGAATAGTGTAATTTAGCGTTTCACTCTATACTCCTTCATTTTTCTATGAAAACTAGCAATTCACACGAGTGAATCACTCGTAATGAACAGTGAAAATGAAGGATGATCAGTGAAAATGAAACAGTGTGAATGAGCCTTTAGGAATAACGTCGTCTACCCCCCCCCCCGAAACAAAAGTCTGGTTACGGCTCTGGGTGTTCAAAATCTTGGGGGGCCGCGATGTCTGGTTGTTACACAAAGGGGGGCCCCGTGGCGATCCAAAGTTTAAGAACCGCTGCTCTGTGATGCTAACTAGCAAATATATATTTTTGAAATGTCTCTTCCAGATGAAGGGTCCCGCTGGCGCTCCGTGTTCGCCTTGGCGGCCGCCGGCGGCCGCAGCCCCCGCGAGCTGGCCGCGCAGCTGCCCTCCCCAGGCCTGTACCGCGCCCTGCGCCAGCACCTGAGCGAGCCCGCGTGGGCGCGCGCCTTCGTGGCCGAAGGGGGCCTGGACGCTCTGCTGCTCGCGCTCAAAGGCCTCCCCTCGAGCAGCCTCGAGGACCTACACCTGAAGCTGGAGTGCGGACGCTGCCTCGCCGCCGTCATGGATTCCAGGGTGGGATTGGACTACATCATGGAGAACGCAGACTATAGCCAGAAGCTGGCCGCAGGTGAGGGTTTTTGATTGTTGAAGATTTCAATTTTACTTTATTAATTTCTTTTGAGTCATGTGTGGAAATTATGTGGATAATGCGGTAGAAATTAGAGGGACAGAGAAATTCGAATATCTTCGTGAACATTATTTCATATCGACCACCCTTTTAAAATTATTTATCTTTTCCATCTTATTATCTCACTGACGTGACGTATCGTTCTAACTCAGTGTTGCCCAACTCGAAGAAATTAGAGGACCAAGACCACTAGCCCAGAATATCACCATTCATTGACCACTTTTACCGCCTTAGAATTCCTTTATCGTATCCGTCATAATCGTTCTTGAGCACCTCTTTACTCTTGATCCTCCTTCTTCTCTTTAGCATCCCTTTGCTCCTGGGCCTCTTTCTTCTTTTCACCATTGCCCAAAAGCCACTCTCTGGTCTTGAGCATCCCTTTGCCTTTCAGCATTACTTTACTCTTGATTCTTGAACCTCCCTTCTCTTTTCAGCATCCCTTGCACTTGGGTTTCTCTCTTCTTCCCTTTTTTTTTTGCTTTGGTGAATCCTTCTTCTCTTCAGCATCTTGTAGCTACTCTCTGTTCTTGAGCAAACCTTTGTACTTGGACCTCTCTCTGTATTTTGTCAGACTTTGGCGCCTCTCTCTGTCCTTGAACATCTATTTTTCCCTCAGTATTTCTTTGCTCTTAAGCGTCTCTTTCTCCAGTATCACGTTGGTTTTAGGCTTTCCGCTTATGTTCAGTATCTTGTTGCTCTTGAGCCTCTCTGTCCTGATACGGCATTTCTGGAGTCAGTACCGTTTTCAAGCAGTTCAAAGCATTTCTTTCTTCTTCAACATCTCTGCTACTTAGCCTTCTTTTGCTCTTATTCTGCATCTTTTTTTTGAGCTCTCTCAAACTTTAAATGGTAAAACAAGGATTATAAGTGACTGTGGCAATGAATGAGAGACAAATGTTCACTTTGTATATTGAATGTTTATGTTGAATATTTAATTCAACAAACTTTTAACTATAACAGAAATTATCCCGCATCGTCTCCTAATCTTATCGTATTCCTAATCTTGTAATTTACTCATTTAGGTTTTTTGTTAAATTATTGCAATTTGTATATTTATAGAAACTTCTTATTTTATGTTGATTAATAGTATGCTATAAATTAAGTTTAAAAGAAACCACACTATTAGTCCTCTTATTATAATTAGAGGGGTATTAGTCCTCTTTCAACTCAAAATTCGAATGATTCCTCGAAACATAATCAAGTTAATAAAATGCTAAATTTGTCTGTAATATTTTCCACATCACTATTATAGTCCCAAAACTATAGAATCAATGAAGAAGAATTACGAGAAGTTCAAATTCTACGGTACGTACTTTTGCATACCTTTTTATACACACACACACACACGATCGTTTGCGGACACTTCCCTTATGACAATGGCCACAGCCATTGACCCTCTTTCAAAACAAGAGTTCTTGTTCCAACAGGCGAAACGGCTCTTAAACGGTAGCAAATTAGAACATCAATATTTAGCTTCCTATCGCGAAAGGTCTATAGAGGAGAAAACTAAAATTGCTCTATTAAGTGTATCCTCTTACACTATACGTGCTTCGGCTGCGAAAGATGTCCCATAGGCTCTTTAATGAAGCATTCGTGAACCGATTTTTCGAGGAAAGCAAAAGGAAATTCCTTTTCCTTCAACTCCTGCCATTTGAAACTGTAAGGAATGGTCTGAAGGGTTAAGTTGAATGCTGTTTATTTTTCTCGATGAGGCACAATTCATGTAGGAGGAGATGGCTGATGTGTTTTATTGGATGCATCTCCCGATAAGAGCTGAAATAGCTGGTGGGTTCAACGTAAATAAGAAGGGTCAAAAAGGTAAATGTCGCACCGATTGTATCATCATTATTCGCTTGAGGGCCGGTTTCGGATATAACGGGGTGTTCTTTGTTTGAGTATTAGTTAAATTTTTCTGGCAGGAAATAAATTGGTCTTTCTAGCAGTATTGTTATTTATTTATTACTCTTAAAAGATGAGAAGAAAACAAGAGAAAGGATGCATATACTCTCATCGCTAACCAGGCTAATTAAAATTCTAAATTTTGTTTTACATGGTTACTTTACGAACTTTTAGATGGAAATAAAACTTGGTACTGAAACACTTTAAACGCAGATTTTTAAAAAAGGTTTAAAAATTTCCGTTTAAAAAGACCGTTTCACACACATCACAGAGACACTATTCAAAAAATCAAATTTACTGAAAAAATATTTAAAATAAAAAAGCATTGATAAGGCTATCGCTCAAACGATTGGGTGTTGTCAGCAAGAGAGAGAGAGAGAGAGAGAGAGAGAGAGAGAGCAGGCCCGGACTGGCCCGGGTGGCCGGGTGGCGATCCCCACCGGGGCCAAATCACGAGGGGGCCAAATTTTAAACTTCAACTTTTTACGTTTGTAATTGTAGTGTAGGAAAACGTAGTACTACTACAAAATTAATATAGAAATTGACCAATTAAGCTTACAGTGTAACTAAGCTAAAATAAAATTTGCTCTTAATTTAAAAGTATTTTCAAACGTATTTATGTAGGGAATGTTTGACTATTCAAATTCACTCACTCCATTGATACTGCTTTATGACTCAGTTTCAATATAATTTGAATTTTATTTGTCTTAATCTTTCATTTATCCCTTTTGTGGTGTGAATTAAACATACATAATATGATTTTAATATCAATTTAATGGTTTTTTAAGATTTTTCTTCAGATAACATTGCATAAGGTTGTAGAAGGGTATAAGTTCATCAACTTTTTTAACCGTAAAATATTTTTTTAATGTACTGTACTTATATTTGTTTTGGTGATTGCTCTGTTTTCTAAGTAGGGTACTGAATTTTTAGTAAGAATTTGGTGGTTAATATACACTAAAAATTCCATTACTTAACGTGTGGGGTTTTTTTTTCCGATTTTCTCAAAACTTGGTTTTTGGACTTATTCCCTTCTTCAAACTGACGATTCAATTTGAGTGTTAAGTTTTAAGTGTACTGTTGATTTTGAAAGACTACTCTTTTCTACTCATTTTAATGAAT